>JAGFBZ010001649.1:1580000-2180000 GCA_018398805.1 Hirundichthys speculiger | reverse complement strand
CATGTCAGGAGACACAAATTACTCACCATTTGAAAAATGCACTTATTCTCGTCCTCTATATTTTCTTGCCTGCCTCTCCTGTCTTCTTTGCTCTATTTAATGTTTTCATTTCAGGTTCTCCAGAGAGAAAAAGTCAGGGAGACAAAAAGCTCTACTACCTGTGTTATCTCAAAATGAACTGCATTTAGACTTATGAAAAAGAATTAAAAAAAAAAAAAAGAAACGAGCTGCTGCTGTGGTTGAACAGGCCCCAAAATTCCAGGAAATATTCTTCTGTGGTGCTCCCCAAAGATTTGAGGTATTCCTGCCCACAGTATCCCTACAAGGCTTTCATGGAATTTCCTAAATGGATATAAGGCAGGTTTATTTGGCCTCTTTTGAACAGTGAAGCAGGGATCTACCTTATCTGAGTGTGGCTGATATTTTACAGTTTAAATCCAACTTTAAAAGGGGTTGAAGAAAGGACTAAAAAGTACTGTCTTGTACCGGTGTTGTAAGAATAGACCAAAAGTACAATAAAACCACCCAGTCTCACACATACTGAGAGTGATGCCTATTAACACCGTAAGAGCTCCTTGTGGTGACTTTATGAGAAATAAATAAGTCCAGTCAAAACAGGGTGGAGAATAGTATTACGTTCTAATAATTATATGTCACAATATTTGGCCTAAATTAGTTAATTTTGTACACATGACGTTATGAATCTTTGAGACTATGAGGTGAAAGTAGGGCCAGAGCCATTTTTTCCTACAGTGACTGCCACTGGTGTGTGGTGATAAATGAACGAGCGGCTTTCTAAACCTGTGGAAATGTATCACATATATTTGGATTTACCAATATTTTTTACTTTTTAATGATGTGTAAAATCTTTTTTTTTTTTTTTACAACTAAATATCTGAATACTGGCCAGGCCACTTTGATAGATGATACAATGCCCTTGTAGCCCACCTTAGTTTTATACACTAAGGTGGATTGTATACACCAAGGCTGGTGAGTGTAAATTATTAGGATTTCCTTACCTCCTTTTACCTTCAGAACTGCCTTAATTCTTCGTGGCATAGATTCAACAAGGTACTGGAAACATTCCTCAGAGTTTTTGGTCCATATTGACATGATAGCATCATACTGTTGCTGTGGGTTTGTCTGCTGCACGTCCATGATGATAGTCTTCTCATCCCAAAGGTGCTTTGTTGGATTGAGACCTGGTAACTGTGGAGGCCGTTAAGTACAGTGAGCTTAGCGTCATGTTCAAGACACCAGTTTGAGATGATAAGGGTGCTGTGACATGGTGTATTATCCTGCGGGACGTAGGCATCAGAAGATGGGTACACTGGTCATAAAGGAATGGACATGGTCAGCAACAATACTCAGGTAGGCTGTGGCATTTATACAATGTTCAGTTGGTACTAAGAGACCCATAATGTCTCAAGAAAATCCTTTACGCCATCACACCACCAATCTGAACCACTGATACAACGCACGATGGATCCTTGCTTTCGTGTTCTTCATGTCAAATTCTGACCCTATGATCCGAATGTCGCAGCAGAAATCAAGACTCATCAGACCGGGCAACGTTTTTCCAATCTTCTATTGTCCAATTTTTGAGAGCCTGTGAAAATTGCAGCCTCCGTTTCCTGTTCTTAGCTGACAGGACTGTGGTCTTCTGCTGCTGTAGCTCATCTGCTTCAATGTTCCATGTGTTGTGTGTTCAGAGATGCTCTTCTGCATACCTCGGTTGTAATGAGTGGTTATCTCAGTTACAGTTGCCTTCCTATCAGCTCCAACCAATCTGGCAATTCTCCCCTGACCTCTGGCATCAACAAAGCAATTCATCCACAAAATTGCTGCCAATTGGATATTTTATCTTTTTTGGACCATTCTCTGTAAAACCTAGAGATAGCTGTGTGTGAAAATCCCAGTAGATCAGCAGTTTCTGAAATATTCAGACCAGCAAACCTGACACCAAGAATCATGCCACATTCAAAGTCACTTACATCCCCTTTCTTCCCCATTCTGATGCTGGTTTGAACTGCAGCAAGTCATCTTGACCATGTCTACATGCCTGAATACATTGAATCGTTGCCATGTACTTGGCTGATTAGCTGTCTAGCTATTAAACAGGTGCACCCTAATAAAGTGGACTGGTGAGTGGAAATCTCATCTACGTACAATCCAATAGACAATTCTGCCTTGCTTCCAAGATTACTTGTTTTCACTGATTCATTCATTGATTCATTTTCCATACACATTTCAATCCTATTTAAAGTCATGGGAGACTAGAGGTTTTTCCAGTCACTTGGCTGTCACCTGGTGAGTGCCAGGCTACACCCTGGACAGGTCACCTGAACAAACAAGATCAAGCAGGCATACCTGCTCACTCCTATGGTCAATAATCATCTATGGTCATCTCAAAGGAATATAAGAAGAAAACCTCAATGAAAAATTCAGGATGAGGAGGCTTACAAATGAACATCTAACTAACCCTTATGCATTTTTGATAACACTTTCTGTGTTAAAATAAAACTTTTTGGGAACACTTTTTGAGCGTGTTTAGAGAATCCTCTGCGACTGAAGCACGGGAGTGGATGGATCATTCTTTGGTATTCTACTTGCACAAGGAACATTTCATCTGTAAACAGAGGAATGGATTCTTTTAAAAGCCCGTGAATTCTAAATGCAAACACCATAAACACAAAAAATGGCAACAGAAAAGTACTCTTGCTTAAAATGAGAAGGAAGTGAGTATCTGAAAGTTATCGCCTTCTAAAAATCAAGCCATTTGGCTCACTTATATAATCATAATTGCAGAGAATTTGACCTGCATTTTGACCCCAGATTTTGGCATGCTTCTGTCAGTCCTTCATGGTTAGTAAATTATTCAACTTTTACAGCGTATGTGTGACATGGCTTTCAGTTAACCACGGGAATATGCTCAAAACAATAAAATGATACTGTTGCGCATCAGGAAGTGTCCCCTCTCCACATCCTGCTAAACCTCTGACTGCATGGATTATGCTGAAGCCCGGGGGGAGAGGACTGTGTTAAGTGACGTGAGGAAGAGCAGTGTACGAGCGCACCGTCCCCTCAGGCAAACGGTCAAGGGACAATTGAGGGCATACACACACAATCACACACTAAATCTCACATACTCACCACTGGATTCTGAAATAAACTCTTTGCCCCATCCCACCCCTGGGCAACTTGGCCCACTGGCCCACCCTGGTGACCCTTGTTACCGTGGTGATTAAATATTGGGAGCCCTCATCTGCAAACATTTAGCCAGTGTCACCCCTAATCTGCCTTGTACCACCATGCCACCACTGACTCCACGCAATCACACCCTGCAGCTCCACACTCATACACTGCCACACACATTCAAAACATTTAACTCAGATCTATTTTCGTGAGACCAAGACTGAATCAACTACACACCCAAAAGTGTCTGTAACATTTTAATTTCCTTTTGGACAGAAATAGTCACGGAGGCGAATTTGATGTCAGCACATTCCTCTGACCATGATTACTGTCCATTTGCATTCTTAAAGCGCCTCATCATCAAGACATGGCTTCACACACAAATATAGAAAAACACACACTCAAACACACCTTCACTTTTTTGTTGAGTTCATTTTTATAGTTATTATAAGGCTTTTTCACCTGCAGTTTAAAAAGATTTAGATTAAAAAAAAAAAAAAAAAAAAAGATATGGAGCCATGTCAGGTATTTCTTTAGTCATTGAATTAACTGTTGGCTGTCACCTTCCACCTCCTGACCTTTGAACTATGACACACAGGTCCTCTTCCTCCAGGCCTGGACCATCATGAACACTGATGTCTCTAGGTCACTTTCTGGTTTAGGAGCCAGAGCAAAAGAGTGTATGATTTATAGAAATAAGTCCTCTAAGCCAGAGTTGTTAAAGGACTCGCTAGTACTGTATGGATGGTCATCCAGCAAGTGCACACAGGTTAACAGTGTACCCTGAATACCAAAAAAACAAAACAAAACAAAAAAAACCCCCACTCATTTAAATGCATATTTTTGTAAAACCTTTTAATGTGCTGCTGGATTGAGGGATCTGCTCATAGCCTCTTTGGCCAAAGGCTTTCTCTCAAGTTACGATGGAGCAGTTAATGCAGAAGCCAGGGGTCTCTGGTCTTTATCACTGGCACAGGATACCTTTGAAAGTGTATTACAGCTTCATTTCAATCACTTACTATGTATTAAAGTATTAAAAGGTTTCAAGGCTGAAAAAACACAATGTTGTCCACAGGGACTTCTTAAAATCCAGCATCATAAGTCACAAGTAAAATTCAGAGTGATCATAAATAAATGCTCACTGTTTGCCAAGATGTGGCTTGATAACTTGATTCAAATTCTTTGTCAAAGCCCTGACCAGTTCCAAGAAGTGAGACTATCGCGCATCTAGAAATTGTTCCATTTTGCAGTCACTTTTATTATTGAATATGCTAAGGTTACTTTATTTAAATCCTTTAAATTCAAATCTAGGAGTAAGGTTTGCAATTTTATTTCAAAACTTGAGTAAAACATAAAAATATGTTCTTACATATATTGTATTAGATTGTATTGTTTGACTTTTGTGGAGCCATGATTGCCATTTGAAACAGGATTTATTTGAGAAAGTCAAAAAATAATTATTTCAAAATGCATTTCCACCACAACATGACATTGGTTTATAGTGACCTCTAGTGGTAAACTTTCAACACCACAGATAAGAAGGTGTCGGTGCAAGTTGTTTTAACATCATACAGCCTTATATACCGTTTTATATATATATATATATATATATATATATATATATATATATATATATGTATATTTTTTTTTGTTTTGTTTGTTTGTTTGTTTGTTTTTTACTCTGTTGAATTTTTCCATTATTACTTTAAAAGCACGGTTCATACAATGCAAACATGTGCACCCTTCCCACACAGGTTTATCAATAAAGAGCTGCTTTCTTGTTCCTGCAGGACATTCGCTAATTCTTAACCTTGATATATTTACAAAAGGGAAAACACCAATTTCCATGTCACATGTTTTCAGTCATAAAGGACTTTTAAGTCATAAAGACTAGGTTGTAAAGTTTACTGTTATGGCTTGTGTGTTTCAGTTGAAGAGAGAAGAGGCAAACTAAAAAACAAGATGAACAACGGAGGATCATAGACATGCAAGAAACGTGAGAGGACAGGGTCATTTCTCCTTTGTTTACACATGGATATTAAAAGACATTAAAATCAAAAGAATGGGTAGCCTGGTTTGTGCACTCCGCTCTCTTGGACACGGAGAGACCAGAAAACTTATGGTGCGTCATCCATTCCTGCTGTGGGACTCAGCTGGGACTCTTTCTGCTTTGAAACAGGTAGAGCAACACAGAAATGTCTGCAGTAGCTACCAATCTTTTTCTGTCACTCTGGGGTCCTTTGTCTCCACCTCTTTATCCCAGCTTCTTTTTGCTCTCTGTTTGCCAGATAGTGTAAAGTGTAGCTCAGGTAAATTAAAGTCCCACAGGGTGAATTAATTATGCATTACACCAGGTTTGTACTGGCCACTAAAACATGCGATCAGACTGCAGTCTAGTCTTTATAATCAGCATAAATGCAGAAGTATTCCTAGTTAAAAGAAGATATTGCAACAGCAACAAATTACAACTCTGCAAAGAAAAACATTGTCATAGGATTGACCGTTGAGTCAAAAGTAAATGGAGTGAAATGCATTGAGTGAAAAATTGATCATGTAAGTATGATCTTATTAGATATTTCATCACTAATGGAACAGTATGAGGTTACATGTCATTGTCATAAATGGTCCGATGGAATAAATCTTGTCATTCACATTGTCTTGGAAGGTGTAATTTATGACCATACGGCATATCTTATAAGTGGGTCAGATTTGTTTATAAAATCCTGAAATGAGTCTAAAAGAAATGCTGTGAAGCAAAATTACATTTCATGTATAGCTGTGTTCAAAATAATAGCAGTCTGTTCAAAAAATTGAGTAAAGCCCAAAATCCTTAGAATGGTTTTTATTTCCATGCATTGGGAACACTGTACATTATATTCTAAATCAAAACATGAAGAAAAAAACTGAAATTCTTTACTCACTTTACAGAAAATGAAGAAAAATGAACATTGGGCTGTTCAAAAAAATAGCAGTGTCTGCATTTTACTTTACAAACTCAAATATTTACTGTATAAACTCAAAAATGTCCAGGATTCAGCATTCCTATGAATCACGAAACTAATATTTAGTTGTATAGCCACTGTTTCTGAGAACCGCTTCACATCTGTGTTGCATGGAGTCGACCAACTTCTGGCATCTGTGAACAGGTATGCAATAATTCTGACTGTAACAAAAGTGAATATGATCAGCAAAGACTAGATTAAGTTACCTTGCTGATGACCTTTGATTTAGAACAAAAGACACAACATAGCATATCTGAGGTGACATAGCCAACACTTTTTTTCACTGCAATAACTGCTCACTATGGTTTATGTTCCTTTCTTCATATCTATCTGGCAGCATGATTGCGGTGAGGTGCGTAGTAGAAGTAACAGATAGGCTTCAGGTGGAAGTGAGAGGCAAGATCAAGATTGTTTTGATACATAAAGAGAAGGGATAGTGAGTGTGTGTGTGTGTGTGGGGGGGGGGGGGGGGGGGCAAAGAGGAGATTTCTGGATGTGATGAAAGAGGATACTGAGTTGGCTGATGTGACAGAGGATGATTCATAAGACAGGGTAAGATGGAAAAAGATGATCCCGTTGTGATGACCCTTAAAAGAAAATACAAAGTGAGGAGGAAAAAAAAAAATTTTTACTTCATATAAAAAGTAACTTTTTTCTGCTTTGTATTCAGATATTTTATATTTTGTATAGTGTTTATTACGTCAGGTATCCTCTGTGATTATTTCTGACACATGTGCAGTGTTTATATATATGTATATATAATTCTATTTCTTTTTCATTTTATTTTCATTCTGTTTCTTTTCTATATACTTTGTGATGCATCAAAATTTCATTCAGATATTATGAATCAAATTGAACTGACAATTCATGTCATCAAAAGTTTGATATCATCTTGCTCTTAAATATTACAGAGTTGCAAAGTATTTTTTTAACAAAAAAAACATTGACAGAAATACAAATTCAGCACAATGACATATGTACATTACAAATATGTATGAAGGTGTATGAAAATGAAAACATAAACATGAAAAGAACCTACTAAACATAGTATCTAACAAGATATAAAAACTAGGAGGAGAAAGATGAGGTGTACCCTTAAATACGATTGACAAAAGATTTAGGAATCTGACATTCTTTTTATCATTTTATTATATTTATTATTATCTTTTTATATTTTAATATGATCAAGTTTAGGAGATTTAATGAGAGACTTTTTTTCTTTTGCAAATTGGCATAGAGAAATGTGTTGCTTTAGGTATCTTTTTTTATGAATCAGGATTACAAAGTTAGCATTCAGGATTACAAAGTTAACTACATATTTAAGAGCTTTATTTTTAAGTTTTTCATAATAAAAAAAAATGTCTTGCAGCCTAAGGGAGTAAGTTAAATTTAAATGATTAAAGAATAATCTAGTCGATTTTAAACATTTTGCTTTTCTCACATTAAAAAAATAAACAAACCAATATTTATTATTTGTCCCCACATAAGTGGTATTTATTATCATTAAGTATCATATTATCAGTATTTAGATATTATGGAATTAACAGGGATAAATATAATGAAGAATACCCAAGTGAATTTCTTCTTGTTTTTTTTTTAGTTTGAAATATTTAGTGAACATGTTTATTATTACTTTTTTAGTTCGATATGCCAGTACCATTCAGAAGTAATTTGGGTTCTAATACCTCATGAGAGATATTGATAAGACTGATCAAGCCATAAGGAATAGCTTTTATCACAAGGTTAAATTCTTTAGTGGGCACTGTTGAACTACTATTCTATTTAGGTCAGTCAGTCGTGATTCACGCTGTGCTCTGCGTCATCGCCATCCAGCCAATGGGATGCCGACGTGCAGGGACGAGGCAACCAAGACGTAAACTTCGCAAACATGGCGACTCTCCGAGGAGAGTACGGAGATTGGGATTACGACCGTTTTTAACGGAGAAAATACCCTCAACTTTGTATGTTACAATGTGGTGGGGTTAACCCAAGCCACTGCACGCACAGCTTTTTATACCATGTTTGCAGAGGTAAGTTTGCGCTGGCATGTAGTAACAGTAGTTTGTTTCCAGCGGTGGACCGGGCCAGTTAGCCAGAAGCCAGCTAGCGCTTCAGACCCAGCCCCGCAGGTAAACACCGCGGCTCCGGCGAGAGAGAGGACGGTACGCAGCCTCCGTGGTTCAGAGAGCCTGTCAGCTATAAGTGGCAGTCAGCCCAGGATTACACCGTTAAAACTAAGTTAATACGAGGAGCTTAGGACATCCGCACTGTCAACGCTGCACTGGAATTAGCTGGACACAGGCAGTGTCGGTAGTATGCGTTTAGATTATGATTCAGGTCCCTCAGCTGCGAAATTCTACGATACAACAAATACAGGTGAGCTGGGTGGGCTGCTAGAGAGGCTAAGACGCGAAATACAGGTGTTAGTCACTGCTCGTCAAACTGTATGGGTGCCATACTTTTATGTTGTTTACGTTGAACAGATACAGCTAACGTTTACTGACAGCTATGTAGCCTACTCTTTCTGAACTTTTACGTCGGGCAAACTTTGTGACATGAGAAACTGTCCAGTGTAGATGTTTTCATTGATTATTGACTCCCTCTCCTGTTGACAGATACAAGCAAGTAGCTTAATGCAGACACGTTTCGAAGTACGGAAATCAGTAATTTGGTCGCATTGTTGTTGACCCGCGGCTGTAGAATTTCAGCGTGACTTGTAGTGATGACGTAACGCACGTTTTTTTTTTTTCTTTCTCGTCTTTTACCAGATTGACTGAAGTTACCTGCAAAATATCCTCTGAAAAGCAGTGTCCCACTCACCTGGTCGATCTTTGATAAACTTGGAACAATCAGTCACTATTCATGTCAAACAGGGACCGGTGATTTCTCTGTAATGTATCATCAGGTGTTAAGCTTCGTCTTAGAAATTTGTTGCACTCTGTTAATCTTGGTGGGAAAAGGATTATAGGTTTGTGATGGGCTAACCTGTAATGAGCGTTTGCATCAACTTTATTAATTGTGTGGGTATTTATATGCTGATTCATGAGCATGCTGTGAGTTTTTCTTTCCTGCATTGAATCAAGTTAGGTTTTGGACTTTCTCATGCCGTGTTTTGCCATAGTTAAAGCTCCGACAATCACAAAAATGTAGTTTACAATGAGTTTGCTATTATTGATGGCGTCTTGTTCATTTGATATGACTATAAACTTAAGAGCTGAGGCCGTGGTTACTGACTGACATCTTTCCATTTTAATTTGGTTTAGAAGCTTAAATGTCCCCAGAAATATTTAGTGTTTAGCTTTCTGACTAAGTCTATGAACTTAATATTTGTAGGTGCTCATCAAAATTCACTTGGTCTCAACAAGTTGGTTCCATGAAATTACAGCAGAACAGGTCACAAAAAAGTGATAAAAGCATGACATTCATACTGGTTTTATCCAAATGTTTTTGTGCAAGTGAACCAAAATGGTTTAATTATATAATAGTGGCAGTCCTTACTATGATATACTTCTGTTCTTTATCCTACACTTCTAATTAATTTGCTTTTACTCTCTGATTAAGTTTGTGTTGTTGGGATGTGAGTTCTTCTGTGCTCATCTGAAGGCACACAAAGCTTTCTCAGTGCTTTTCACCCCTGACTAAACCTCATTAAGCTGTCTTATTCAAAGCTTGGTAGACATTAAGGCCAGCGTGCTGTCACATCAGGCTTGCTTGTCAACTAGTACACCTCTCGTTCCTTCCACCACTCATTAGAGGTGGATGCCCTGCCAAACAAGCCTATGGCTCTCAAGAATTAAGGCCTGTTCAGACCTGTTTTTGTATCTACATATATCTACAGTGTGTTGAGGTCACGCTGAAACAGAGTGGATTTCACACAAGGAATGAAAACAGACTCGTCACCAATCATGACTGAATTTTGCTTTATTTTATGTCTCATTTGACTTTAGCAGCCTTAGCAGTCTTTAGTTGTATTAACAGTCTAATTATTCTTAGGTCAGGATGAGCAAAATAAATCTCCTGATGCTCACGTCAGGAGAAACTTCTCACTAGAAAGGTGAATAGAGGTAGCTAGAAACTCAGCTTGTTTCAAGGAAGGGATGTGGGTGACTTCATCCTCCCTCAGGTGATAGTGGTTGAAGCTCAAGGGAGCTTAAACATAAATGATGCCAGGTCTTCTGTTTGTGTCATCATTTGGTCAACTCCATCACTGTTTAACCAAGAGAAGGCAGGCCACCATGATTCAGTTACATTTCATTTAAGTTTTTTTTATTCTAATTTTTTGGAGCGTGTAAAACCGTTACAACCTCACTGTGTCAGAGCCATTAATTTGACTCTGACAGTATGATAACGGGGAGAAACCCAGCTATCACTCTTCTGTCTCTGGTGTTTAGACACGGAGACAGAAGATACCTGTCAACAAGCCAACAGCAATTCTGGAAATTTTGAAAATCTATAATGTGGTCACCAAGCTATGCATCATGTTTTTTGTTCTTGAGATTTAATCCCAAGGTTAATACATTAGCGCTTGGTGTTGTGATCCTGTTGGATTAGACCAGCATGATTAGCTAGACCCATGTACTTTCTCCTCCTTTCAAGCATTAACCATGTATTTCCCCACAGGAGAGCTTCAATGCACTCGACTAACCTTTCACCCATTCAGTGATCCGAGTTGTAGTTAAGAGCTTCTGGACTTGCATGAGTCACATAAATAGAAATCCACCTTTGAGTAGTTCTTCCTGCACGTGTGTGTCTATTTATGCACAGGCTACAGTGCATGGATATGTTTTCCTTCGATACAGAAAATAATTACCATAACAAAAAAGAGCATATATGCATGTCAAAAATGCATAACAAGTAAGTGTTCTTAAAAACTCTGCATCTTGTCATTTGCTAGTGTTTTTTGTTACTTGTGTTAGAGAGAAACAATTGAGAAATCGCAACAGATTAATGTAATAGTTTATGTTTGTCATTGGGATTTTGGTTACAAAGAAGTATAGAAATGCTGTAGTTAGGTAATAAAAAATACATGATTTTATTTAAGTTTAAAGTGGAGTAGAAACAGTAGTGATTCTTTCTGTGTGTGATCTGTGGTTATATTATATTTCAAGACATTTTGTGTGCATATTGTGTACAGTGCGTGCCTATAATTGTGAAGTAAAATATTGTGACACTTGTGTTTATGTGTCTTGTCAGTGTGGGTTGCATAAGGCATTGCCTAGATGTTTCGATGTGTACAAACCCCGTTGGGCTTGGGTGTTAATCACTGGAACAGATGGTTCATGTTTTAAACCCTGTGTAAGCTGTAATGACTCAGGAGTGTCAGTTATCATCTCTTCTTCCAGAGCCAGGCCTCTGCAGTCTCATCACACAGTCCTCCTTATAGTCTCTATGTTCAGTCCTGTTCATGGGGACAGTTGGCATCAGACAAGGCCAAAGCTGATTCAGTTACTGTTTATGGGGATGACTGCTGGACAAATACACAAGTTGGAAACACTGCTCGTGGCTTGTTCTGAAAAGCACAAAGCTAGCCTGTATACACTGCTTTAGTCTTGGAAGTTATTCTTGAGGATGTTTGTCATGTGAATTAGCTAACTTTAGTTTATGTCTCTGTGGTCTCAGAGCTACTCTACCATGTCTCGCTTTGCACAATTTTTGTGTTATTCCTTAAAAAAAGAAGTTGTTGCTTCAAGTTAATGTAGTTAACTTGTATATTAGTGTGATACAGGTGCTCTTGCTTAGAACTGTCACTGACATTGTGGCAGAGTATTATTTGTCGTAAAAATAATTTTGTATTACTTGATGAATTGTGATTTATGATAGACCCACTGTTGACCTCTAGCTAGTTCTGGTGGTAATATTTGTAATGTCTGTTTGGCTTGCAAAAACTTCTTAAGCACTCTCAGATGCAGATCACTTGCCATCTCTGTTGTGTGGGTGAAAATTATTGCTATATTTTTTTGTGAATAGTGGCAACAATGTGTTGCCTTAGTTGCCTAAGTAATGTTGGTTCAGGACACTGGAGTCCATTGAGTTTGTGGCAAATGAGAAATTTCTCCCTGGACACAATTTCTTTTGTGTTTCTACACTCCCAGCTCAGTTGTAATGATTCACACCGACTAGCCCTATATTTCTTCCCAGTGCAGCTATCACTGTTCTCACCAGTTAAGACCTAAGAGGAAGGTGGTAGTCGAGCCAATTTGGACTTATTTTATTGACAGGACTAGAAGACGTTAACATGTACTCCAGATTTGTAGTTTTAGTTGGTTATTTTGCAAAAGCAAGATGCCCGATAAAGTTAATTCCTCATATTTAAGCTTTTATTAATGTGAGTAAGGCATTTAAAGAAAACTTGGCTGACACTGCTGTGTTTCTGATCAAAGGTATGGTCTTGATCTGATAGTTACGTTTAAGATAATTGTGAGGGTAGACCATGTTTATTACTTTTTGATGTGAAATCACCACAAAGATATTGAAGGTAAATTAGTCTTGTTGTTTTTTAGGCCAAATAATGAAGGAGTTAGAATTCAACTTAAAGCATTACTTAATCTAAGTTAAGAGCTTTTATAAACTTCTTGCACCCGTCCAGATGAAAAAAACTACATTGTGTTTACAAAATTATAACAATTATTACCAGATTTATATTAAAGATAAGAAAAGTGTGGACCATAGAATTGATTACTAATCCAGCTATGTGTATGAATTTTCACATGGTCACGTATCATATTGTAAATAAATATGCAAGTCTTTTATTTCCCATTGTCAGGATCATTGTCAGACATAGGTGTGCTCAAAGGTGTCATTGTATGTGTTATCTTTAAAACCAGTTTATTTGTTTTTTTCCTTTTCCCTTTTCCTTTATCTGTGTAAATAAACATGGGTTTGCAGTGCGTAAAGTCACGGTCAACTACTGCATCAGCATCACCTTTTAATTTTTCTTGTATATTGTGAAATTAGTCACAGTTAGTGTACCGATGAGATCTGCAGGATTTGAAACAGTGCCTGTAAAGTCTTTTTTTGAAATTGTGGTTTATCGGCATTATGAAACCTGATCTGATTCTGATCTGAAAACTGATCCAACTCAGATCCTTTATTTGTTGCTCATCACTCTTCAGACTAGAACAGGCTTCTTTGAATAAAGATTAACTGATGGAAGTTTTCAGTTAACAAAACTATATGAACTAGAGCAGTAAATGTTAGACGGCAATACCTGAAGTACAGAAATATTCTGCGGATTATATAGACTACTTAAAAACAGCTGCCTTCTTTGATATTATCAGGCAACTTTTTGTACATTTAGTTTTTTTGCATTAAAGTATTGGAACAGACTGGGGTGCCAGGAATGCTCGCACTTATAATTTTGCCGTCATATTTCAATACTGTCAGCATGCCAACTACATTCCCTAACCCCCCTTTGTTGTTGTGGTTCTACCAACTCATAGAAGTATGTACTAAAAGAATGAAAACTTCACATAATGTCAGTCATAAGATATTCATGAATGATTTGGCAGCAACATTTATGCTTAACAAAGCCTTTTGTACCAAGTTTAGTAAAATGCAATTACAAGCTTCTGTCATGCAATTATTTGTATTTCTTTGCTAAAGTCCTTCCGCAGTAGTTACTTGTTTTGTCATAATTTCTTAGGTGTTTCTTTGAAACAATCAAAAACTACTCATGTTCAGTCTCTTTGAAAATATTTAATTTGTCTGTGTACTTTAAAAGTTGTTTGATCAGCTGATTCTAAATTGCCTGTGTGTGTAGCTAATGTGGATGTTATACATGGTAGATTTGACAGGCCTGTGTTTTCAAATGTGACATAGTTGGCAGCTTGAATGTGTGTCATCCGATTAGCCATAGCTGACTGAGGCATTGAGAACAATGGGTCAGTGTCCTGAGGAAGCTCTGTCTGCTCCTAACTGGCTCCATCAGTACAGCTTCTTACCAAGGAGCTTGAGTGTGAATGTAGGACAGGCAATGATCATCAGAGCTGATCATCATGTCAGTCTGTGTCTTCATGTTATCGCTGCACAGTCAGATTGAGAGCACTTTGCAGGGTATAACCAAGAAGATTTTTAATTTTCAGCAGCCCTGTGTTGATAATTCTGCCTTGCATGCACACACACACACACACATTATATATATATATATATATATATATATATATATATATATATATATATATATATATATATATATATATATATATATATATATATTAGGGCTGGGCAAGTTAACGTGATATTATCGCGTTAACTCATTAATTTATTAATGCTGACATTTATTTTATCGCACGTTAACGCATGTTGCTCACATGCTTTTGTTTTGAAAAGCCTGTTACTGGCTGCTGCAAGATTGTTAGGATTTTGTTGGTAGACTTTTTTTTATTTTTCATAAAAAACAGGATGACATTGATGCCCTGGCAGTGGCAATAAGCTTTATTTTAGTTGACATTTTTCCAGATGAGATTTACATTAAATAAGTGTTTGAACTACAAATGTTATGGCACTTTAGTTTATATGGCAGGAGAACATTTAAATAAAAGTGACCTTTACACTACTTTTGAATTCATTATTTGATTTTCCGTATACAATGCGATTAATCGTGATTGAAAATTGTAATCGTTTTTTTTTTTTTCATAAGAAATGTTTAAGGCACACTATAGTAGAGTTATCCTTCATACAAACTCCAGCTTTCTCACACACTACAAAGAAGAAACAGTTGCGTCCCTAATAGTGGATGGTATGAGGCTAGAAAAAGTGGAGTAACTTTCATGGATTAGTGGGACAGAGTTATTGGCTAAAAACTAGAACTTGCTTTCCTGCACTGACAATAACAGGAAGATCATAGGATGTGACAAATATGCACCTGATGCAAGCACACACAATCACTATAACTCTCCTAATACAACACACAACAGTGTGTATCATATTAAGTGATCTCTTTTTGCACCAGTGTCTCCTGTAAATGTTGAACAGTTGTTTTTCTGCTCTCTTGATGGAATCATTTAAATACTTACTCTATGCTGAATGAGTTGTCTGCAGGGATGGTTATCACAACCAATTTTCTGAATAGATTATAGCTTCCAATGCACAAGACATTGTTTGATTCAGTTTGATGCAAGGGACATTTCACTTTCAATACCAATTTGGCTTATGAATGCAGGAGTGACATTTACTCATTTAAATTACAATATATAATTAAATGGAATATATGCATGCATATACGTATATGGAGACACTTTCACACACCCTGAGAATTCTAATATTTTGTAAAATAAAAAACCTATACAGAGAGCTCTGTCAATGTTCTCATCTGGGTTTTTCTTGCACTTTATTTCTGTTGTGTTCATCATGCTCTCCTCTGTTTGGGGCTTTGTCCCATCTCCTGTGTGTTGTCAGTCAAAATACAAGCATTTCACTAATAGTTAATTTACATGTATGTCTTTTTATTGATCCATATCAATTTGTAAACACAGGTATTCTGGAAGGGTGGGGGTTTTATCCAATGCTTCAACTCATTGCCTGTTTTGTACAGCAGATCAATGCTGGGGCACATTTCCCTGTAAAAGGGGGTGTAGCAAGGGTCCTTGTGTGCAAAATATCATGAGTCATGAGCGAGTCTCCAGTGGATATAGTGAGAAAGAAGTTGTCTGGTGAGAGTTTTGGATGTTCCTCTGTCACTGCGGCGATGCTGAGTCATGCTAGAATATGGGAACTTGATTGTGACTTCACTGAAAATGCTATCTCCAGTGGTTTTTCTTTGGGATTTTGTGGTTTTAACTGACAGCATGTCTGAATGTCACCTTAAATGGTTGTGCATGTAAATGGTTTTTACTTATAATTTTATGTTCCCTGTTTCATGATTTTACGTTTTTTTAATTTTGTCCAGATCTTCACATTCTCCCTTTTTAAAAAAAAAAAAAAAAAAAAAAATCAAAAACTGATTCACACATCTCCTTAATCACACGAAGCATTTGACATATATTATGTCCTTCTGTGTGTTTCAGGCCAGTCTGTCCATCTGGGGATGGGGGGGTCTTGGAGTTGTGCTGTTCCTCGTCACGTTTGGACCTTTTGCCATATTCTACCTGGCCTTTTATATCTTCTGCTTCATTGGAGGGTGAACAGCAACATCTTATAACAATACTTCTTCACACAAGTTTATTTTGGCAGTAACCAAAAAGCTAAATGTTTTATCATTTCTGCTTCCCAGGGGCTTTGCAGTCACTTTGCTATATGGAAAGATAAACTCAGAGAAGCACCTGGAAATGTCTGACCACTCTTACCTCCCACCAACACAAACTGGTGTACTTAAGGTAAGAGCACATAATACAGACACATATTTGGCAGAATGCTTTGCATAGGCATAAATTACACATTAATAAACGTCTTGATAAAGTGAGCCTTTCCATTATTATGAGGATTGTTACATTTTTCTTTGATTCCAATAGTGATTGTATGCTGTTCTGTCCTTATGCTGTTCTTTCAGTCTCTGGATGAGATAAAGTTGGAGATGAAGCCCATAAAAATTGACAGAAGACTGACTGGCTCCACTTTCATTGATGAACCACTACAACAGGTGTGTGTGTGTGCGTGCATGCATGTGTGCGTGTGTGTGCATGTGTAGTAAATGACTATCAAATTTTGTTAGTCAAAACAACATGAAGCCTGAGTAGGGCCATAAACTGGAAGTCATGCATGACAACATCCACAAAATAACTAAACTGAACCACAAGCTCGCTTCAAAGCAGAAGGAGGAGATGCCTAAAGAACAGTCTTTAGAATATAGATGTCCATAGTCACTATGATATTTACTGGTGTCAAAGTTTACATTCTGAATCTGCAAGTTCAACTTCTGTGTTGGTCTCTTGAAAGTCACCAGTGTGTTGTGGATCTGACTAAGAGCTGCAGAACTTGAAACTTTGTGGTCACAACATACCTGCCTTCAACTACACCCTTATTTATTGTCTGCTGTTTCAAAAGTGGGGCCATAGTTTACACAGTGACCACCATAATGTGGTAATATACCAGAGGAAAGCGATAGACACCATAAAACAATTTAGCAAACGTGATGCCAGATAAGGTCACAAGTAAGAAGTGGGGTCTTTTTTCCTTTAAAAACTAAACTTTTGACACAGTGATCTGATTTTACATTATTATTAACTGACAATTGAATATCTAGGATTATAACAGTCCACACGATTTGGACACTTAGCTCACTGTCTGACCCATCAGCCGACCCAGGTCAGCAACTTAATACTGTGGCTTTGGGCCTAGAGGAATAATCACTGTCAAGCAGTCCATATCTCCTTAAGTTTCCATGCTGTGTTTTCTAGATGTTTGCTCCTTGTCTTCACTGCATTAGTGTGGTGCAGGCTGTCTGTTAGCAGATGTATGCTGGACTCTGTTAGGCAAAAAATATTTGTTTTTCCAGGATATGGAAATGTTATACGTTGTTTTCAGCTACTCACATTTTTACAGTGGCTCATAAAAGATGATGCCAGTAAACACTTACAGTGCATTTTATGTTTCCAACTTTGATCTCAGATGATAGCATTTGTGTTTTAGTTTGTTGCAAAGTACGTCACACATGAATATCACCTCTTTGTACATGCAGGTTTTCCTTCACAAAGCATTTAATCCACATCTGAAAAGGTGTTATACATTGCAGTGGGCAAGAACAGTCTATTTGTGTTCTTCTAAATATCTTATGTATTATACTCTTATACACTATATCGCCAAAAGTATTTGCTCACCCATTCAAATTATCAGAATGAGGTGTTCCAATCACTTCCATGGCCACAGGTGTATAAAATTAAGCACCTAGACATACAGACCGTTTCTAGCAACATCTGTGAAAGAATGGGTCTCTCTCAGGAGCTCAGTGAATTCCAGCGTGGAACTGTGATAGGATGCCACCTGCGCAACAAATCCAGTCGTGAAATTTCCTCGCTCCGAGATATTCCACAGTCAACAGTCAGCTGTATTATAAGGAACTGGAAGTGTTTGGGAACGACAGCAACTCAGCGATGAAGTGGTAGGTGGTAGTAAACTGAGGGAGCGGGGTCAGAGGATGCTGAAGCACATAGTACGAAGAGGTCCCCAACTTTCTGCAGTCAATCACTATAGACCTCCAAACTTCATGTGGCCTTCAGATTAGCTCAACAACAGAGCAGAGAGCTTCATGAATGGGTTTCCATGGTGGAGCAGCTGCATCCAAGCTATAAATCAGCAAGTACAATGCAAAGCGTTGGATGCAGTGGTGTAAAGCAGCCGCCACTGGACTCTAGAGCAGTGGAGGAACGTTCTCTGGAGTGAAGAATCACACTTCTCCATCTGGTAATCTGATGGAAGAGTCTGGGTTTGGTGGTTTCCAGGAGAACGGTACTGGTCTGACTGCATTGATCCAAGTGTAAAGTTTGGTGGAGGGGGGATTATGGTGTGGGGTTGTTTTTTAGGAGCTGGGCTCGGCCCCTTAGTTCCAGTGAAAGGAACTCTGAATGTTTCAGCAGACCAAGATATTTTGGACAATTCCATGCTCCCAACTTTGTGGGAACAGTCTGGAGCTGGAACAGTCTGGAGCTGGACCCTTCCTCTTCCAACATGACTGTGCACCAGTGCACAAAGCAAGATCCATAAAGACATGGATGGAAGAGTCTGGTGTTGATGAACTTGACTGGCCTGCACAGAGTCCTGACCTCAACCTGATAGAAGACCTTTGGGATGAATTAGAGCAGAGACTGAGAGCAATACATTCTCAGCCAACATCAGTGTTTGACCTCACAAATGTTCTTCTAGAAGAATGGTCAAAAATCCCCATAAACATACTCCTAAACCTTGTGGACAGCCTTCCCAGAAGAGTTGAAGCTGTTCCAGCTGCAAAGGGTGGAGCCACGTCATGTTGATTAAGAATGGGATGTTACTAAAGCTCATATGTGAGTCAAGGCAGGCAGGCGAATACGTTTGGCAATATCGTGTATCTCTGGCAGAGAAGCCTGGATGGGCACCTCTGGTGCGACTACTCACATTGACTTGAATTGCGGCGATTCACTAGTCACTGTAATTGTTCTGCCATTTCTTTACTATGTTCTCAGACTCCAAACCCTTCAGTGTCTTCTCAACCTAATAACCCCTGTGGTATGCAATATAGTGTATATACTCTCTTAAAAAAAGAAAATGAGAAGACACCTGTCTATCTTTCTTTTTTTTTAAGTAATGAGGAACAGAAGCTTTCTGTACTGTATCACCAAAGCTATTGTGATTTTGACCCTCAAGTAAAAAGTAAAGAGTGTTGAACTGAAAGATATTTTCACTGAGTCTACAGGTGATTAAGTCAGCTTAGCACATTTTTAAATAGATTTTTAACTGATATTCAGATTGCCTGCCAGAACTGCATATACAGAGGATGAGCATAATGCCTTTTACTTGATAGTATTTTCTTTCCCTAACTTTATTGTGTGGTTATAACACCTCCAATATAACACAACCTTTTAGCATGTTGTTCTCAGCAAAGCAGTGTGGCCAGCCAGACTTAAGTGCAGACACAGCAGTTAGGATGGTCAGATGACGCTGACTCGTCTACCGTGGTGTCTCTGTGCTCCCCTCCTCCCTGGGAATGCATACTTATCATTTCAGCAGCACGTGAACCTTGAGATGTTGTTCAACTAAACACAGCTGGCGTCATGCTTTCTGAAAGCAAGATGTTGTCTCGATTCTTCTTGCGCAAGGTTTTTTCCTTTTTTCTTTTTTGTTGTGCGTGCTCTCATGAACTCTTTTCTTTGCCAAACGGTCTCTTACTCTGTAGCTTATACAGTAGCAGATAAGAATGATTCATGTCCTCTTGATTTACTGTATTGAACTGATCTATCTTATCTAAAACCATGTAACATCTGTCCTGCGTCTTTTTACTAGATATTGATTATAAATGGATAAGTAACTTGAATATTTATCATTATTTTCCTGCTCTTTGTCCATATTTCCCTTTAGGTGATCCAGTTTGCCCTAAGAGACTACATCCAATACTGGTACTACACTCTGAGTGAAGATGAGTCCTTTTTGCTAGAGATCAGACAGACACTGCAGAACGCCCTCATCCAGTTCTCCACGCGGTACAAGGCACAGATTCAGATACATTTTCTGTCTTTGTAGGGAATGCTTTTAATAAATATTATACTATATTTGGTTTCAAGGTCAAAAGAGGTGGACTGGCAGCCTTACTTCACCACTCGCCTGGTGGACGACTTTGCCACTCATTTACGTGTCTTTAGAAAAGCCCAGGATCGTCTCGCCGACCGAGAGGACAAACAGAGTACGGACTCACACTCATACATGCAGTCTGTTTTCTTGTGTCTCCAAGGTTTATTTACTTTGTTACATGAAAGTTTGGTGGTAGTGGCACATTGTTTTCTCCCTTTTCTTTTTGGACAAAACTGGGGTTGAGAATTTTTTCACTAGAGCAGATGATGACAATTAACTATTTTTTGAACAGGGGACATAACAGAAGAGCTGGTCGACTCATTCTTTGAGGCAGAGGTAGAGATGGAAAGAAATATTTGTCGAGATGTCGTGTGCACCTCACACAAAGATGAAGAAGGTAAACAGGTTTACTGCGTTTCCTCTTTACTCTTCACAGTTTTATTGAGAGCTTTTCTCTTGTTTTGTTGTTTGTGGTGCTAAGTAGTAAACCTAAACATTTGTTTTCTGTTTGTGTGTCAGGTTTTCTTCGCGACTTGTGTGAGCTGATTCTGTATCTGTTACTACCTCCTGGAGATTTCCACAACAAGAACATGAGATATTTTCTAAGGGTGAGTGCGCAGCCAAACTGAGAAGCACTTATGAGGAGGAAGAATACACACGAAGACAATGAGCCAAAGAATATGTTTTGTTCCATCCTGTTGAAACCACGAGCCAGATTTTTGCAGCTTCCACTGCTAGCCACTTATAACTCTGTTTCTCCCGAGTAATCTGCACGGCAGAAACAGCTACGTGATGGCATGTTTGTCATGCAAGTTGTTGAGTGTGATTGGAAACACTGTGATGTATTTCAGGAGGTGCTGGCATGTGGTGTGCTACTTCCCCTGATCAACCAGTTGAGTGACCCTGATTACATCAATCAGTTTGTCATCTGGATGGTGAGAGGTCAAACTATCAGTTGCTGTTTTTTTTTTTTTGTTTGGTTTTTTTACACAATGACAACATGGCAAAATTGTCATATTTTATTTGATTTTTGAAGGAATATGTGGGCACACCTGCTAAAACCAGCTGATGATGAAATCCTTTATAATTGCCAGAATAACTTGTTACCTCTCAGTGTGCTGACAAAGCAACTGCTAACACAGAACTGAACCTCAGAACCTTTAACTTCCACCGTACAAGCATGTAAAACTGGGACAAGATGAGGGGATGGCCTAACAGCTCATCTGAACCACTAGTTCAGATGAGCTCAACTTCCTGGGATAATTTAGCTAGTTTGTTTAATTGTTTTTTGTTTTTGTTTTTTTTACTGGACCATCAAAATCGGCCCACTCACTAAGCCAGTCAGAGCTGTTCATACCCACAAATACAGCAGAGCCATTTGACCAGTACTGAAGGCCCATTAAACACAAGTGTAAAAGAAGGCTTAGGTTACAATAACCAGTTAATTTAATTTTAAAATGAAAACAAAATTCTTGACGTTGACTTTTGTGTCTAGATTCGGGACTCCAGCTGTAATTATGAAGCCTTCATGAACATCTTGAAGTTAACAGACAAGCCTGCTGAGCTGGAGGCTGTTAAAGACAAGGTGGTGGAGGAGCTCCAGTATCTCCGCTCCCTGGACACCGCTGGTGATGGTGGGCTTTCACTTTTTCTCATTTGCATACAGATGTGCAAAACTCATATGTCAAACTGGTCCATAGTGGTGAAGCTGGGCTTTATAAATGCTGCCCTGCTTTCTTCTTCTCTCTCTTGACTTCTTTTTTTGTTTCATTGGCATGAAGACATCAATGTGATCAAGAACCAGATTAACAGTCTTCTGTTTGTGAAGAAGGTGTGTGAGACCAGGATCCAGAGACTACAGTCTGGCAAGGTGAGAAACTTTTTTAATAATGTTTAATGTTTATACTGGAAAATCAAATTTAAACATACGGCTAGAATTCATTTCAGTTAGGCTTTACAATCTGCAGCTGAATCTTCTCAAAGTCAGTATGTTTTATGTTTTGCTCCAAGTCAGTCTTGCTCATTCTGTTCCTGTCTTGCGTAGGAGGTTGATGCCTTGAAGCTGGCAGCCAACTTTGGCAAGCTGTGTGTTATCCCACTGGATCACATCCTTGTCCACAACATAGCTCTGCAGTTCTTCATGGGTAATTCTGAAAACAAGTCAAATCTCACACGGATGCCAAAGATCACTGCAATTATCTATGGCCCTAATCCTGAACATTTCCATTAATCATCCCTTTTATACATAACTTACTCAGTTTCTCAGGTAATTCCAACCTCAGCATGCCTCATTACATATGCCTCTTCTCAGTCCCTCATGACCTCGCCAGTGATTTTAAAAGCTTACTCCTCCTTACAGATCAGATTACGATGGTATGTGTGTAGTGTGTGTGCATACGAGGAGTCAAGCCAAGTTGTGTCAAATCTGGTATGGAAAACAGCCAAAAGATTTAAGATTACAACCAGATCTGTTATTGTACCATTTATTTTCCTCCAAATGTTACATTTAGAATTAACACTGGACAACTGTAATAATGTAATAAATCATGTTTAAAAAAGCTTGGCTTCACTATTATAAGAGCGTAAGAGTAGAATTTTCTTTTCTAAGAAGATCAACAGATACTGCTAGCTGCCAAAAATACCAAGTGCTCAACTTAAGGAGACTGACTGCTTGTGAATGTGTAACTGAAGCGCAGTAGTAGACTCGTACTACTTGGACCAAGTTATTTGTCTTTTGATCCAGACTTCATGCAGGGAGCAGGGGCTCAGGCAGAGCTGTTCTTCTGGCTCACCGTGGAGGGATACAGGGTGACAGCGCAGCAGCAGCTGGAGGCCATGCAAGGCTGGCAGAAAGATGGCAAGAAGCAGCCGAGTGCCACCAAGGGGCTGCTGAAGGCTGCAGCACTAGGAGTCTTTGAACAGTACCTCTCTGACAAGGTAGGAGGCACATTCAGATCTCCTTCATGTCTCACCAGTCAAATATATTAAGATTGTTCTTTCAACCATCGACAAGAAAACCCTAGAATAAAGATCTCTTCATCATCTGAAGATCATTATGCTTCCTTGTCCTAAATTACAAAATAATCCAAATTTGGGTACTGTGTTTTCCTCAAAGTACTTCTTTAAGTCTGCACGTCTACTGATCGACCTTGTTGTGCATTCACAGGCGTCTCCCAGGGTGCAGGTTGACAGGGCATCAATAACAAAACTAGGAGAGAAGCTACAAAATGATGACCCCACGCCTGAGATATTTGATGAAATCCAGAGAAAGGTACTAAAATACTGATTGCATGGATAGATTTAAGTCTCATCATTTTTGCTTTTTTTTTTTTGTGTACCCCCTAACAAGTAGTATTGCCCATACCACAGGTGTATGACATGATGCTACGCGATGAGCGCTTTTACCCATCATTCAAGCAGAGTCCTCTTTACGTCCGCATGCTCGCAGAACTGGACATGTTAAAAGAGCCCAGCTACCGAGGATCTGACGACGGTGATGGAGAGTCATTCAATGGCTCTCCTACAGGAAGCCTAAACCTGGTAAGGCTGAAAATGTTGATGTGGGGGTCCATTGGTTTTATGGCTTATGCTCCTGTTTGTCAGTGTCAGTTTATGCGACTTGTTTCTTGTGATTTTAGTCTCTGGACGACTTGACGAACTCTTGCTATGATGAATATATGCAGCTACATGCCTTCATCTCAGATACAGGTATCATTACCACCTCCTTTGTGTACTAGTGTGTATGTGTTTATTTGTATCTTTAAATCCCTCCTAGACCTTCCCTGCATGTTTTTTTTCCCCTTTCAACCTTTCACCTTCTAGGTCCCTTCATCTGCATGCCTGATGTCTCACTTCACTCTTCCAGTATTCTTTATTTGACTCCATTACCTTCACTGTTTTTCTGTTCTCTTTTTCCTTTTTTCCACCCTCCCTTACCTTTCCT
This sequence comes from Hirundichthys speculiger, assembly GCA_018398805.1. Lineage (NCBI taxonomy): Eukaryota > Metazoa > Chordata > Actinopteri > Beloniformes > Exocoetidae > Hirundichthys > Hirundichthys speculiger. The sequence continues at coordinate 2,155,667 of JAGFBZ010001649.1, read as the reverse complement.
GTCATGATGTTGCGTTTCCTCCCTTTTATCACATTTCCACACCCTCTGCTTTTTTTTTTTTTATCTTTGTTTGCTCTTCCACACCCACTCTTGTATCTGCAACACATTTTTTTTCCAACCTACTTTCTTCACCATCTATCAATCCATCCCCCATCCTCCACTCTCCTTTTTGGATGTTTGGCCCGGCGGGGTAGCTGATACTTATTTTCCCGGCTTGTGGGGTGCTGCAGGGGTTTGCAATGATCATGGTAAGACCTACGCATTGTACGCCATCACCGTGTTCAGACGCAACCAAGATGGCAGCGAGGACTGCTGGAAGACTTACCGCCGCTACTCGGACTTCCATGACTTCCATATGAGAATCACTGAGCAGGTCAATTTAAATTCAATAATTTCACATCAAATAAGTCAAAAGGTGCCTTAGAAAGGCACAGTGGCAACACTTACAGTTTTTTTTTTTTCACATTTTGAATGTTGCATGCGTTCTGGTTTAGTTTGAGAATCTGGCATCAATCCTCAAGCTGCCTGGGAAAAAAACCTTCAACAATATGGACAGAGACTTCTTGGAAAAGAGAAAAAAAGACCTCAATGCTTACCTTCAGGTAATGGCTCTGCGTGTCAGTTTACATTATTAATGTCATTTATCATGTTGTAGTGTGTATAACTTTCTGTGCATGTGTTTCAGTTGCTGCTAAACCCAGAGATGGTAAAGGCCTGTCCAAATCTGATTCCTTATGTCTACGACTTCCTAGAGAACAAGATTTACAGCAAGGGCAAAGGAGAGTTTGCAAGAAAGGTCTCTACATTTATTTTGCTAAAAAAAAAAAAAAATCAGTCTTTCAGGGCAATTTTGTTGTTCTACTACTAAACAGCTGCAAAACGCTTATAGTAGGATATTTTTTTGTAAGACAAAATTCAGTGATCAAATGTTTAAACACGGAATATTTCATCTGGTTTCATGAAAGTAATTTTCTGCATGTTTCATTCCACTTCAGATAGACACATTTGTTAATCCTTTGAGGAGCTCCATGAGGAACGTGTCCAATGCAGTCAAAGCCTTCCCAGACAGCCTGGCTGAAGGCATGACCAAAGTCTCTGACAACATGGGCCGTATGTCAGAAAGGCTGGGTCAGGACATCAAACAATCCATATTCAAGGTAGAACCTTCTAGTGGTGCCTTTACTATTCACCTAAGAAACGTCACTTGTTGCACTAATGTTAAATGATCAAACTTTACCCTTTTTCCCCCCAGGTGCCTCCACTCCTTCCCAAGTCTGATATCGACCCAGAACACTGTCGAGTCTCTGCACAGCTTGATGACAATGTGAGTCAGCACACAGTCCAGATATTCATTTCCTCTGTTATCAGGGTCCAAGAAGAGACACTGCTGAAACCCTAGTTGTTGTTGTTATTGTTATTATTATTATTATTATTATTGTGTTTCCCTCTTCACTGCTCTGAAAGTGTTTTAACAGCAAAAACCTTAATCATCCAGACACTAGTTCTTGTAATTAGGTTCATGTCGCTCTAATGATCTCTGACAGTTATTATTACGTTGGCAGGCTTTCACAAGATCTGACTTTTGGATCAGCTTTTGAGAAGCTGATGCTGACTACACCCCGGGGTATTTTGGGGTATCTCATCCAGCTTTTAGTTTTATAATCCTAAGATTTCACACACGAAATGATTCGGCCAGACAGCATGACCAGTAACAGTCGCCAGTAACAACGTTTACAGTGGCAGTTCCACAAAAACTCACATGATCAAATGGGACTTCAGAGTATCCTGCAATTATTCTGTCAGAGGCAAAATTCAAGATTGGTGAGAATCGTGAAAATCAGGCTCGTGATCAGCTCAACCATCGTCTACACCACAGGTGTCAAACTGATCCGTGAAAGGGCCGTGTGGCTGCAGGTTTTTGTTCCAACCGTGCAGCAGCACAGCTGACTTGTTTTAGTCAATCAACTCGTTGTCTTCACTAAAGGTCTTAACCAGTTCAGTTAAAAATCTGAAACTACTTAAACAAGACTTTAGTTGTAGGTGGTACTTTCAGCGCCAACTGGCTAACTTTTCCAAATTTCAGATATCAGGGGCCAAAATTTAAAAATGTGAATTATCAGTGTTCATGCACTGAAATGTACACTTGTCATGACATTTTCTGTGCATCATCTCCAGACAGCGTTCATGAAAGGTTATTGAAAGAATTGTGATTCATCAAACTGTTTTAAAGTTATAGCCCAATGACAGACGGCCCTTAAAGGCTCTATGGCCAATATTTTCTGATGTAGAAGTTGAAATTTCAAGAAACTCGTTTCATTATTCTTTCTGCTTTCTTTCATTCTGCTAAATTTGGTTGAATGTATTATTTATGATTTATGAGGGGGTGGGGGGGGGGGGTGTTCTAGCCATTCAACCTTGTGTAGCTGCAGCTGGAAATCTGCTTGGACCCCTATGATTCCCACTTGAAATAATTTTAGTGTTCCAGGTAAACTTGTGAACGTGTGTTTCCAGGTGGATGATAACATCCCGCTCCGGGTAATGCTGCTGCTCATGGATGAGGTGTTTGACCTCAAAGAGAAAAACCAGTGGCTGCGTAGGAACATAAAAAACCTGCTGCAGCAGCTCATCAGAGCCACTTACGGAGACACCATCAACAGGTCAGTGGTACATGAAAGTCACAGAGTAATTCTAAATAATCACCTTCAAAAAGAGAAAACCTTTAACTCTCCCTCTTTTTCTTATGAAGGAAAATAGTGGATCATGTGGACTATTTGACATCACCAGAGCAAGTGGCAGAATATGTTAAAAAGTTCAGGTGAGCTACTCACCCTGTTGTTGTAAAATAGTCTCATTAGTCTGAGGAATCTTGACTTGCTGTGGCTGTTTTCATCTTTGTTCAGGGATTCCTACTGGCCAAACGGTATTCTAGCTGAGACGCCACCACGTCGGGACAAGTGCATTCGCATGAGGACACGAGTAGCTGCCAAAACCAGTCTGCTGGGTATTATGCCAGGTGAAAATACAGACGCCTTATTTAGTTAGTAACTGGCTACATATTGAACTGCATCACAAACCTTCTCATGATCGTTTTGTTTTATTGTAGAACTAAAGTTACCTGTTTGATATGTCCTACTTTATCCTACTTTCCTTTTTCTATAATTCCACCAGGTGGCAGTCTATCAGGTGTTGTCTACGACTATTTTTATTTAAAATATATGTAAAGAAGGAAAACAAGACGCATTATGAGAAACCAGCTGGCTGCACCACAGAGACCATTTAGCTGCAGCTTAGTTTTTGTCAAACCACACTTCTCAGTTTTACAGAAAAATTAACCAAAAAACGATGAAAAGAAACAGGCAAAGTTTTGGCAACTATATATTAAATCATATTCCAACTTCTGATAAATGTTCCTAAACTTCTTTTTTCCTTGTGTTTAATAAAATTGTACATCTTCACGGACTTTTTAAGATGTGCACCTTCAGACTGATGAAAGGGATTTAGTGCTGGTGTTAGCAGGTTCACAGTCACATAGCTGGACCGAACCCTGTGCAAACAGGAAAAGCACATAGAGCTTTTCTGTGATCATTTTTTGAGCTCCACTAAATGTTTTTCAAGTTCCCTTGAAAGTTTGTATACATCACTAACATCACTATATTTCTGTCTTTGCCTCAGATGAGCTGAAGCACATCATTGGAGCGGACACCACAAGGAAGGGGATCCTCCGCGTGTTTGACATGTTTCAGTACCAGCCCATGAACCAGGAGGCTGGTATATGTGTTCCTGGAGGGTTTCCTGGAGACCATGTTCCCTCAGTACAAATTCCCCGAGCTCTTTGTCAAGTTGCACTCCCGTTCTCCACGCATCAGCAGATACAGCCAAAAACTCAAATGCTCCTCCCTGAAGAGGTGACAGGAAGGGACGGAGGCGTCAGGACACGGACCGACTAGACACACAGAGACTTGAGAGCTGAGGGGTCAGGCTGGGAGGGGTCGAGTGAACGTTGAGCTGTGTGTGTGTGACTTCTGCCCTTCCTCCTTCCTCACACACACTCCCGTCGGTGAAAACACTCCAGTTATCCAGCTAATTATCTCTGTCAAGACAGATCTGATGGACGAGCAACTCTGCCCTATTCTCACTCTGTGATGGACACATGCGCAAACACAAATCCTATCATTTGCACCAAGACTGAACATGGCAGTCTTTTAGTTTCTTTTTCTTCCTCTTCCCTTTTGGACTTTTTAGTTGTGTCAAGCTTTATCCTGGGCCAGCCAGTGCTGCTTTTTTGTGGTCTAGAGAGCAGACCACACAAATACTGTATTGTTTTTAATCTGCAGGACTAGATAGCGCAGACCCACACCTTGCCTTACCTCCCACTTCTGTCCTCCATCTTCAAGCCACAAAGCTGCAATCAAACATCCCCTCATGATGTAGACATGCGAGCCGCAGAAGCACTTATTAACTTGCAGATTTATTTGTTTTGATAACAACCAAAAATGTCAATAGCACTGGGTTACAGAGGCGCTGTCCTAAAAATGTGACTGAACAGATTTGGGTCAAAAGGTTTTAGTTTTCACCGTCGGCATTTTTTCCTTCTCGATAGCTGCTCCTGACTATGCTTCGAAACGTTGCATCATCTGCACCACCCTCCTCCAAGAACAGGCCACGCCCCCTTTAATACTACTGTCACAACAATGTGATGACCAAAGCTCACCCTGTTCATATGTGTGTGTACGTGTGCGCTGGCGTGACGCTCAGATGCTCTAAACATTACTGTGCTTCATAGCGCTCATGTGAAGGAGGAGACCTTTAATGACCTAAAAGGTGAGGTTTTAAGGACACACTGAAGAAGTGTGTCTCTGTGGGAGGCACACCATTGAATGTACTCTATTGTCTGCATTTGGCTTGTGTGGAATTTTGTGCAGATGCGTGTGTGTATGTGTGTTTAGCACGAAGATGCAACCCTCGTCAGTCAGAAACTGTGCCAGTGAGAGTTAGTGAACCAGCCTTAAATCTATATACAGTATATACTGACCAAGAGATGCACGCTAGAAGAACTCTCCTCCACATGACTGAACATTATAAGGAAATCAAGAGATATGGAGATATATCCCTAATCACTTTTATTCTGAGAAAATGTCTTTGATTTGGTGCAATATATTTTTTTTTTCCTTTAATGCATGTGCATTTTGAATCGTTGTGTACTGAAAGTAGTAAATCATATTCTTTTAATGGAAGGAAACATGAGACATCTCCCCTGAAATATCTTCATACCCCAACAACTTAACATTCCGTTGTTGTGAAAGTACAATGTTTAATTTTATGGACTTGTTTTATAAGTCTCAATGTTTTGTTTTTTTCTTTTGGTGGTGGTGGGGTTACTTTCCACTTATCCCCCACTCACTCTCGCAGAACCTGGGTTTTTGAGTAGAAATAAAGCAGTGATTGGGGTATTTTTTTTTCCATGTCACAACTCGATGATTCGCTCTCGTGTCTGTCGTTCAGAGGCGGCCTCGAAGAACTGCTTCTTTTTAACTCATGCTGTTTTATGCATTCAAGATTGTCATGTAAAGTGCAAAGAGATCTTTAATATGAACTGACTGCTGGAAAAGATACTCCCGTGTGTGCACCTCCCTCAAAGAGAAGAGGAAAAAAAAAAAATCTTTAAAGTATGTCTTATAAGTTCACAGAAGATACTGTGACTAACTGAATCACTGCTAATTAGCACTTACCGTAGCAACTGTGGGAGCCCTGCTTCCAGTGTGCTGCAGTAATTGGACGCAAATCCCTCGACTGCTGTGGTTTGTTTGCACTGAGCAGGTCCGGTGGACTGTGATTGGCTCAGTAGGAGGATGTGAACTGGAGCCTCTCTTATTGGGAGTTTTTACGTCATCCCCTGATGGAGGAGGAGATGTCACCTTTAACTTTCTGCACACCTCTCCGTACAGGAATTTTTTATTTTAACCCCAGTATATATGAATCTATGATAATGAATTTTGTGCATATCTTGTGTACAGTATGTGTTAATAGTGTGCCTAATTGTTCTGTCAACTCTATTTTCATATTTTTCTTTAACCTGAAAAAAAAAAACGAGTGAGTCAGAATGTCATGATTATTTTACACGACTGAAAATGACTTTGGGGTGTTTTTTTTTTTTCTTTTTTGGCATCATGTTTATCAAACTTTCCTTGTGAGCACTTGTGCTCAGATCAGTATAACACTAATAAAAGGCAACTCAGACTAAGACCCACAGTTTGATGTCCTTAATTTGCTTTAAGTTTTACAGGTCTGGTAGATGGTGTGCATCAGTGTTTCTCAGTCCAGACACAACACACCTGAACCAAACTACTGGATCATTAATACACTTCTGCAGACCTTAATGAAAAACTGACGAGGGCATCCATTTATTTAAACGGGCATGTTAAAGCAGAGAAAACGCTCTCAAATGAAGTCTAGTCCGGGCTATATGAGACAAACTGCAACTAATTAACTTAAAGTTCAAATAGTAGAATAGCTGACTGCAATTGTTTTTTTTTTTTTCAAGCAATCATGTAAAAAAAAAAAAATAAAATCACAGCAAGATAAGTACAAAGTTTAATTAAAGAGAGTCACCCAGCTCTGCTAAGTATCCCATAAATCTATTTTAATAAAGAAATCCACGTGTACAGAGAATGCTCGAGATTAAATTACCTCGAGACAACTGACATTGTAGCAGATGCTATACAAATATAAAATTTAATTGAAATTAGGAGCAGAGTAACGATCCATCGATCATCGACATAATGATTAACATTTAAGTGTTCTAGGTCATCTAGGTCATCGCCCTATTTGTTTTTTTCCCATGTTTCTCTGCTCCAACACACCTGATTCAAATGAATGGATGTCGTCATCAAAGGGCCGCACAACTCTGTTAATGAATTTCAATCAGGTGTGTTGAACCAGGCACATTTCAGCTGCATCATTTGTTCCTGAATAAAAGATGAAAAAAAAAATCCTTACAAGCACGTCTGAGATATACAATCACAAAATTTTAATATGAGTAGCGGGCAGCCACCAGTAAAGTAGATTATCAGGTCCACACAACACAGACGGTCTTCTTTGGCGCCAGACCACTTTACCAACGCACCGGAGTCCACATTTATGCTCTTAAAACTCAAAAGTGAAGTTCTGAATTCAAGTCTTCTTCACGTCTTCCACCCTCTGCGATTTTCCCACCGGGTCGGCCACGATGACGAGCCCCCACGCAGTCAGACCTGCCGGACAGACGCTGCGGTCAGTTAGCTGTTTAAAACCGAGGGCCGGCACGAGCGCCGAGTGACTTACAAGCAGCAAATGTAATCTGCGCCACATTTCCCATGGTGGTTGGCGCTCCCTGTCGCATGACATTCCGAGCCATGAGGAAAACGTAAGCTCCAGAGGCGATCAACCCTCCGCCGGAGACGAGTCTGCAGCTCCAGCAGTCCTTCACCATCTGCACGGTCTTCGACACGGAGTCCCGCGGCGCTGCTGACATCACTGAGGAGAGTGTGTGCTAATGAACATGGAGTACTGCGGCGGGAAAACTCCACCTTACAGAGAAACTGTTGTTTTAATCAATGTCCGTTTCTGCAATCATAATAAACCAACTACTGAAAATTAAGGACAAATGAGACGGTGTTTTCCTCAAACTACATCCGGGTGATGTACCTTGCATTTCCGTTCCTAGATTTTCAAAATAAAAGATCTTACATTTTGGCTATGGATTCAACGTGTTGTCAGTAAAATTCACTTCAACCCAGAACGTACTATTCAAAAGGGTAATTTTAAAACATGCAGCTGCTGTGCAGTATTTCGCAAAGAGAGTCCCCCACTTCATTACAAAGTCACGAGCTGCGTCAGCCGCGCGTCACGCAGGACTTTTGACCTCTCAGGTGTTTTTTTTGAGCTCAGCAGCTTTTATGTCTCTCAAGAGGCAAGATGTTGTTATTCTTTTTAAGTGTCGCCTTCGTTTCTGTGGGTCAGACAGAGTCTGTTGACTCGTACGTCGCAGCGGTGTACGAGCACGCAGTTGTCCTGAACCCGGAGCCTCGCATCCGCCTGTCCCGCCGCGACGCCCTGAAACACATGCAGAGAAACCTGGACGTCTACGAGGAGCAAGCGGCCCGGGCCGCCCAGCAGGTATGAGCCGCCCAGCAGGTATGAGCCGCAGGGTCGCAGGTTCGAGCCGCAGGGTCGCAGGTTCTGCTGTATACTTCATTTCCATGTTTTAAATAAAGGAGGTCGGCGGCGGGAAAACCCTTCAAGATGACCTAAACTGGAAGAAGAAACATTTTAAAATCCCAATTCTTACAAGTTTGTTTTATTATGTCACTGTTTTACTGACTTATGATGATGATGAAACAGTCACATTGTTTATGTCTCTTGTGACAGGGACCTTTGAACTCTCGAGACTAAAAAAATCGCTGTCATTGCCACTGAGAATGAATTGCAAATATTTAACACCATGGATCACAGTCATTGACAACAAAGGATCCGATTCTGATGGATTATTCTCAAAACCATGATAATCAGACTTTATTTGTATACCACTTTTCATTCAACTTGTGCAACACAAAGTTCTTTGCAGAATAAAAAGGGAAGAAGCATAAATAATTCATGTATAAATGGATGTATAAACTCCCACCTACTAGCACCAAAACACATAATAAACACAATGACGCACATGAATTTAAATTGTTTTATACACCCACTCACCCACTACAGATTGCGATAAAATCCACGTTCTGGATCAGATCCGGATCATTTTTAAATTTGATTGAGGTTTCCATTGTCAATCCCTGACTAAAATTTCATGAGTTTAGGGCAATAATTAATGGAGATATTGAGAAAATACATTTTCGGCCCCATTGACCGCAATGTTATAGAAAATTTAAAAGTGATCCAGAATCCAGGATTTTTTCTGGATCAAAGCCAAAAGGAAATCAATTCTTCCTTTTTACATTTCTGACAACTCCTGAAAATTTCCTCAAAATCTATCCATAACTTTTTGAGTTATCTTGAACACAGACAGACAGACAGATAAACGCCGCAAAAACATAACCTCCTTGGTGGAGGTAATAAAAATAAAAGAACTTGTAACCTGAGTTAAAACATATACATACATATATATCATACACACACACACACAGTGCCTTGCAAAAGTATTCGGCTCCCTTGAACTTTTCAACCTTTTGCCACATTTCAGGCTTCAAACATAAAGATATAAAATTTTAATTTTTTGTCAATAATCAACAACAAGTGGGACACAATCATGATATGGAAAGAAATTTATTGGGTATTTTAAACTTTTTTAACAAATAAAAAACTGAAAAGTGGGGCGTGCATTATTATTCAGCCCCTTTACTTTCAGTGCAGCAAACTGACTCCAGAAGTTCAGTGAGGATCTCTGAATGATCCAATGTTGTCCTGAATGACTGATGATGATCAATAGAATCCACCTGCGTGTAATCAAGTCTCCGTATAAATGCACCTGCTCTGTGATAGTCTCAGGGTTCTGTTTAAAGCTCAGAGAGCATCATGAAGACCAAGGAACACACCAGGCAGGTCCCAGATACTGTTGTGGAGATGTTTAAAGCTGGATGTGGATACAAAAAGATTTCCCAAGCTTTAAACATCTCGAGGAGCACTGAGCAAGCAATCATATTGAAATGGAAGGAGAATCAGACCACTGCAGATCTATCAAGACCCAGCCGTCCCTCTAAACTTTCATCTGGAACAAGGAGAAGACTGATCAGAGATGCAGCCAAGAGGCCCATGATCACTCTGGATGAACTGATCTACAGCTGAGGTGGGAGAGTCTGTCCAGAGGACAACAGTCAGTCGTACACTGAACAAATCTGGCCTTTATGGAAGAGTGGCAAGATGAAAGGCATTTCTCAAAGATATCTATAAAAAAGTCTCATCTAAAGTTTGGCACAAGCCACCTGGGAGACACACCAAACATGTGGAAGAAGGAGCTCTGGTCAGATGAAACCAAAATCAAACTTTTTGGCCACAATGCAAAACGATATGTTTGGAGTAAAAGCAACAGAGCTCATCACCCTGAACACACCATCCCCACTGTCAAACATGGTGGTGGCAGCATCATGGTCTGGACCTGCTTTTCTTCAGCAGGGACAGGGAAGATGGTTAAAACTGATGGGAAGATGGATGGAGCCAAATACAGGAGCATTCTGGGAGAAAACCTGTTGGAGTCTGCAGAAGACCTGAGACTGGGGCGGAGATTTATCTTCCAACAGGACAATGATCCAAAACATAAAGACAAATCTACAATGGAACGGTTCACAAATAAACGTATCCAGGTGTTAGAACGGCCAAGTCAAAGTCCAGACCTGAATCCAGTCCAGAATCAGTGGAAAGAGCTGAAGACTGCTGTTCACAAACGCTCTCCATCCAACCTCACTGAGCTGCAGCTGTTTTACAGGAAGAATGGACAAGAATTTAGTCTCTGGATGTGTTGAACTGATAGAGACAAACCCCAAGAGACTGGAGCTGGAACTGCAGCAAAATGTGGTGCTACAAAGTATTAACGCAAGGGGGCTGAATAATATTGCACGTCCCACTTTTCAGTTTTTTATTTGTTAAAGTTTAAATATCCAATAAATTTTGTTCCACTTCACAATTGTGTCCCACTTGTTGTTGATTCTTGACAAAAATTTAAGTTTTATATCTTTATGTTTGAAGCCTAAAATGTGGCAAAAGGTTAAAAAGTTCAAGGGGGGCAAATACTTTAGCAAGGCACTGTGTGTGTGTGTATATATATATGCAAAACAAACTAAAATGTAATATCAAAATAACAACCATAAAACTCATTTACAAGATGGGTCTTCAGTTGTCTTTTAAAAACCGCCCAAATTTTCAGCTGCTCTTGGTTCTTCTTGTTTATTGTTCTACAAACAGGAGGCTTCACCATATTTTCAATCTCACTCTGGGAATAATTAAAAATCTGCCACCAGAAGACTGAATCTTTCTGATAGCCTGGGTGGGCTGAAGATGACCAATGATCCATGCTTAACCCATATGTTCCCCCGACATACTCAGTGGGTTTATGAGTTTGATTTCCTGTCCCATTTCTCTCCTCTCTCACTCAGGGTGCTCAAATCTTGGTGTTTCCAGAGGATGGTATTCATGGTTTCAACTACACCCGTTCATCCATCTCTGGATACTTGGAGACCATTCCTGACCCTCAGCAGGAGAGCTGGAACCCCTGCATGGAGCCAGGAAGACACAGCAACACTGAGGTGCAGAGGCACAGTTTTAGATTTGATGCCTGTAGTTGTTCAGCTCTTATTTGACACCGTCATGCAAATGTCTGCAGGGAATACTGGGACCAGTGGGGGACTGGTTTTCAGCATGGTAGTGTCATCTCCAAGACCAGCCCATTTCTTTTTAATATGGACAAAACTGAATCCATCAAATTGTACTTTTAAGCCTTACTATCCGGTGGTTTTTATTAGTGGATCTTATCTAAATTTGATTAAAGTCATGTTGCTACATCATCAATTTTATAAATTTCAAAATGCTTTTCAGTCACTTTCATTCCGTCATGAACATGACTTTAAAAGACACTGGGAAGGCATTCAGGTAGGGGCAACTGCTTCAGGTTGTAGCATCCATCTGATCTATTGCGATCATGATGATGTTGATGATCTTCATCTTTCTGGAACACGTTGGCTGAAGCTGGCAGCTTGTCTCTACAGCTCATCCATATTTTGCACTTTTTTTGGGTTTTGTCAGTTTTTATTCCTAATCAACTACTGATGGATATGCCTATGGAGAGAAGAGTTTATTCAAGAGAGGAGTTTCTTTCACTGAAACCGAGCAAACCTGGAGTACGTCATCCTATTCCACCTGAGATTAAGTGGAGTTTTCATGGTTGCCGTGTTGGTGCAAAGGTGAAGGCCTGGAAATGGAGATACAAGCCCTGTCTGCTGTTGGTCAGCATGGGAAATGTCAACTCCCTGACCAACAACAGTGATGAACTGGAGATACTGGTGAAGAGTCCAAGTGTACCGTGAGTGCTGCTAAAGCTAGTGGCAAGAAGAAAGGAGGGGGAGGGGCTTTATTTGTGAACCAGAGATGATGTAATCCTGCACATGTGACTGTCAAGGAGCAAATGAGTTATCCAGATCTTGAATTATTGGCAGTTGGATTGCGACCATACTATCTACCAAGAGAATTTAGTCTTTTAATAACAATACTTGTTTACATTTTACCCAATGACATGGCTGAAGTTCCATGTGACAAACCACATGAACCCCAGCTGGCTTCTCTGGCCAATCAGAAGCTTCAGATGCCAAAAAAATGTCTTTTTTTTTTTTTTTTTCCTAGGTTCAACAACGATTGAGTTGTATGGCCCGTCATTACAACCTCTACCTGGTAGCCAACATGGCTGATCGGCAGCCCTGTCTCCAGAAGCCAGACCCCTCCTCAGCGTGTCCCTCAGATGGACGCTGGCAGTTCAACACCAATGTGGTTTTCAGGTGCTGAATCAAACCAACACTAGTACAATCACAAGTAGACAATCACAGTCTCCTGGGTCTATGCAAGCTGATGTTTATCGTCTTTCATTCAGGTCAGATGGCCTGCTGGTGGCTCGCTACCATAAACACAACCTGTACTTTGAGGAGGCCTTTGACAAACCTCCACAAGCTGAAATCGTTACATTCGATACTCCTTTTGCTGGGAGGTTTGGCCTCATCATCTGCTTTGATATCCTGTTCCACGATCCTACCATAACCCTGGTGGAAAGGGTAAGAAAAAACCCACCTGTATTCAGCTTAGTTAATGTACGTCTTCAGCTTCACATCCTCTCTTCTTCCAGGGTGTGCGTCAGCTGATCTTCCCCACAGCCTGGATGAACCAGCTCCCCCTGCTGGACACGATTCAGTTTCAGCGGGGATTCAGTCTCGGCGCTAATGTGACTCTGCTGGCTGCCAACATTCGTAAGGACCATCTCATCATGACAGGAAGCGGAATCTACACCCCTGCTTCTGCAACTTATCACCACGCCATGAGAGGAGACCCAGAGGAGGGCAGGCTGCTGGTGGCCAGGGTTCCAGTATTAGATTCACTGTGGGAGGGGGGTGTACGGGGCGAATCTACATCATCATTGGACACAGACTCTGGTTACTGCCACAAACAAAACTGTACTGACCCTCCTCCTGCTCCTGATGCTCCTGCGGTTACTCCCTCCTACCCCACCTTCACTGCGTCCATGATGTACGATCCATTTACATTTGTCCTCTTAAACAAAACAGAGGACAAACTCAAAGTGTGCGATGGCAGTTTGTGTTGCCACCTTCAGTACAGGTGGACAGCACAAGGCAAAACCAAAGAAGTCTACGCACTGGGCGCATTTGCAGGAACGCACACCGTAAATGGACGTTATGCAGTGCAGGTAGGAATGTTGAATAGTTAAAACTGCTCTACCGCTGTTACTATAGTCATATTTATGTAGTTCTTTCCAGGTGTGTGCGTTCGTCCGCTGTGCGGGGGTGGAGGCCAGTTCCTGTGGACAGGAGGTGGAAGAGGCGGAGTCTAAGATGGACTTCCTGTTGAAGGGGAAGTTTGAGACCAGATATGTGTACCCAGTAGTTTTGGCAAGTCGTCTGGTACTGGAGCAGCCTGAGAAGCTGGAGCAAACTGAAGATGGTAGCGTGGCCATGAAACACTCTAACATGACTGGGGGCCTGGTCACTGCCTGTCTGTACGGACGGATGTACCACCTGGACAATCAGTGAGCCGCTCTGGAATAGATGTGTAGTAAAGAGAACATGTTTTTCAAAAAAGCACAGAAAAGCCACGCTACACCAAAAGCGTAGTTGGAGCCACCCTCCAGCATGGCTTAGCTCCATCCTGGTAGGTTTTTGCATAATCTTGCTTACAAGCGGCAATGATCACATAACTAAAATGACTAAATGAAATTCTTATGACCAGTAATTATTTTCAGCTGTTACACATTCTCTGTCTCTGTACACAAACTGAAATGCATGAAAAACAAATCTCTTTATTCATCTGTTACTTAGTCTTTACAAACATTGCACATGGTAGTGTCCACCTCTGCCTGAAATTTGCATATTCCTAAAAAAAAGGCAATAATTAATGTCTTTCTTTATCTCTCACACACACACACAAACACACAAACATGCATTCACAGTGTCGCCATTAGCCCGTGTCTTTACAGAACAGACATTAAATACAAACCCAATTTCCAATAAACTTGGGAAATTTTCACAAATGCATCAAAAACTTAAATTTGTAATTTCTTAAATTTCCTTAGATGTTTTGCATTTTTATGTCTTTTTAACCTTCATCCATTCACACACTCATACAGTACGTCTCATCTGCCATTGCCTAAGGTCCTCTTTTTTTAAACAAAACAAGTAGAAAGAAAACGGTTTTCAATGTCATCATTGATCAACTTTATCATATTTAGAAATTTTAAAAAAAATTAACACTGTTGATGAAGGATCAGGGTGTCATAATTGGGTATTTAAAAGGACCAAAGACCAATTAGTTTGTGCTAAACGTAATCAGAGAATCGTCAGCTCAAAATCTCAGCATCTACAGAACATAATGTACAACATTATCAGTGAGAATGCAAACTTCATTATTACTAATAATTATAGCCTTGTGGTGTCAGAGGTACCTTGGAAGACCATTGTCTCTCACCATCATTTCCCACTGCATCCAACTGTAACCTGAGGCTGTTATTCAACGAGGAACCCATGTATCAACTCATGCCCAGATAACCTGGCTGCATCTCTCAGGTACACACTGAAATGAGGCATGTGTCACCATCAAGGTGGTGCCTTTTCTCTGAGCTGGAAGATGCCAGACCTCCTTCTGCACGACTTACAACAGCGTGGTTTCACAGACAAAGTGTGTGTGCGTGATTGACCTGCTTGCAGTCCAGATTGTTCTCTCAAAAATGCCTGATGCATCATAAAGGAGAATCAAACAACCACGAACACGGGTTGATGAGCTGCTGAAATCTTCCTAAGAATTAACACAGGTGTCAGGCAGCGTTGTGACATGGAAGTTAGAGGTGTCAGGTTACAGCAGGGAGATTCTCGGTGCAAATCTCAGCTAATGCGTATTTGTTTGGAGTTTGCATGTGTGAGTTTTTTCTTTGACCATAGGGGTGAGTGATGGCAGGCGTGGTTGCTCGTCTCATTTTTCCCTGCGACAAACTGGTATAGGATCTAGTCCCGCTGTAAACCTGAATAAGCCAAAGTGCATGCAGAAGATGGATAGATGGTCCTCTCGCAAAACTATTTCCAATAATTCAAATTTGTAATTAAAAAGGTTGACGTAACACAGTGTTAAAATGTTCTACCGGCATCAAATTCTAGGTTTGATTGTATTTGTTAAATACAAAGTTGGTCAGTGAAAACCCCACCAATAGTTTTCTTTGTACTTGTCTTCAAATTAGATTTTTTTTTTTTAAATTACAGACTTAAGTTTGTCACATTTAAAAAAAAAACTTACAAACCTGTCTGGAAATGGGGTTTGTGGTTATAGCATCAAGTTAATTCTCTAAGCTGCTCATCCAGGTTGTCAGGCAACTGGCACCTGAACCAACTTTACAGTACAACGGTTTTACATCCACCTGCTAATATAAATCGGCTCTCAAGGATTCAATCTCCACTTGGAATAAATACGTAGAATTTAATAACTATTTTCTCTATTGGGAGTCTAAAGACGGTTCCTCCTCAGCAATACTAATGTCCGTGAATGACAGTCATCGCTGTCCGTCAGCGCAGCTCCAAGAAGAACACTTGTTTACAAAAAACAAAAACGAGAAGAAACTTAAGTACAGTAGGGAATGAGCTGGTCCCATAAAACTGTCCATCTGTTCCTTTACAAAATCATACATTAAAAAGCAGTCCCCTGTTTTACTAGACATTCTTCTAGTAAATTAGAAATGAACTTCTAAAAATGCTTAAAACCACTTCAGATAATTTCCACAAACATCAGGATGGTGAGATTCAGAAAGGAAAATACTGTTTTAAATTATAAAAGATACTGGCCATCTTACTGAACATACAGTACTGTCTAGGAAAAAAATCTGTGTTAATCCATGTCGTAGTGTGTTCCTTTTTTTTTCTCCATATAGGTATGCACCTTAAGGAAGCAAATATCTGGTTTAAACAAAGATTATTTTTAGATTTGAAGAAGCTTACCTAAAAATAATCTGTTCTATTTTCTCCATCTTTTATTCTCTCATCTGTGATTTGTTAAGGCTCCTGAGTGGCTGGCCGGACTGTCAGCGTTGTGGGGCTCGGTCCAATAGTCTTCAGTACGTCTCTGAATCTGAGTCATTCAGTTCATCATCCACAGAGACTGAAGACAGTGGCCGCTCTGGCCTGCAGTACGTGACATGATCGGGTCTCAATGGGGACGGGGTGTCAAAGGCCACCCCTTTGGAGATGTGATTGGAGGTTGGGTGGTGGTTGACGACTGTCTGAGTAAGAGACAGGGTGGGTATAGCTGCTATGGTGACCATTGGGGAGGTGGGCATCATTGAGTTGAGGATGAGGGCCAAGCAGTCAGCTACATCACGGTTGGGAGCGCAGGCCAAAGCTGGAGTGTAACCTACAAATGTAAGGAGTGAGGAAGAAAAAAAAGTTAATGTTTCCCTAGAAGCACATGACTGGAGCATGTGATTCTAACGCAGTGAGATGGAAGCTGACCATTCTCGTCCACTGCCAACACACTGGCTCCTTTCCCTATCAGCTCCTGAACCACAACAGTCAGCCCCTTCCTGGCTGCTATGTGCAGCGGTCTGCAAGCAGAGCGAAACGCACTTAAAACGTGTCAAGTCAGAGCAAACCTGAGCTTCGACTGTGAAATACATACGTCTGAAGTGCAGCATTGGTGCAATTGATGTAGTTCTTGTCACTGATTTTCTCCAGGATCAACAAGGCACTTGTTTCGTGAGCCTGAAAGAAGCAGAAAGAAGCAGCGTGATGAGAAATAAAAACGATTCCAATCATACGTTTTGCACTTGCCTAAAATCAGACCCAACAATTTGCTACACTCAATTTCCCAACATGCTTTGACTGAATTTAGTACCATTTAAAAAAAAACATATATGCAGCACTGCCCACATATGCCCTTTGCTGACGTTTTGAGCAGGCACCTTCATTTGTTGTTCATGAGCTGTGTTGTAGATGTACAGAAAACAGCAATAAGTCTGATTATGAATGCTTTAAATTGACTGACAATAAAGATACTGACCCAGAACATTGCTTTTATGTGCACAGTTTTGCACCACTTAACAAGATAATTTGTCCTGCCCATGGTGCTGATATGTTAATCTCTAATATTCCTATTATATTCCATACCTCACCACATCAGACAAATCTGTCATCTTAAATGAATCAAAATATCTGGACTCAAGTAAGTCTTCAATAATCTAAGGACAGCTGATGCATTGCAACTGCCTTCAAACTTTAATATTCATAAAAAAAAGGAATGGAGATTCCTCTTTGACTCATCTAAATGTGAACCTGAAGGCTGTTTTTGTACCATCATGTACACCAAATCTTCTCTTTAGAACACATTGTGGTCATCTTCATTTTTCAGTAACGTGTGAAAAATTATTTGTAAAAGCAATAACTCCAACCGGCTGACAAATTTTAATACTCAATGAATATAAATTATTTCCGCTCTGATTGCTTGTTACCTTGTTACATGCTAGATGCAGCGCAGTGTTCCTGTCTATGTCCTGCAGAGACAAATCTGCTTTACCGCTGCTCACCAGCGCCTCTATAACACACAAATCAGCACAATTACATGAAAAGGGCCTAAAAAGTAACGGTCAGTAGTTTATGCTCTGCGTACGTCAGTAAATTCCCTCACCCACAGCATTGGTCTGTCCATATTGAGCTGCCATCATCAGTGGCGTCCTGTGCATATGTGTGTCTACAACATTTGCCTGAGCTCCGTGGCTCAGCAGAAGAGAAACACACTCCACATGGTCAGAAAAAGCTGCAGCATGAAGGGGAGTCCTGCAACAAAATCAACACAGTTGATATAAAGCCTCATACAATCAGCACTTTCAAGGCAGGAACGGACGCACCTATATTCCACCTCATTTTAAATGTGAACAACACTGAGGCAGAATACAGGGATATTTTAGCTGCACCATTGTTCCGACTTAGGAAGGAGAAATGGGGGAATTCAGGAGGGAAAACAACCCCAAAATCTTTGTTCACATCCTTTCTTTATTTGTTATTATTTCTTACCTTCCTTTGGAGTCAGTGGTGTTAACAATATTTACACCCAGGGAATCAATTAAGCATCTCAGCCACCTCCCTCATTATCATTCATGCTGGAAAAAAGAAAATAAAAACAATAAACAATGCATCCTGTTACAGACACTAAGAACTCATCTATTCACGTATAATGATTTGAACTGCAGATGTCTTACACAGCACAGTGCAGCGGACTGAATGAGTTCCCTTTAATCTTCCTGAACACCTCATGATCTAACAACATCTCCACGCATGCATCATATCCTAGAAGACAGATCAAAGGGGACAAGAAAGGCAGACAGACATGAATCCTGCATTGTGGGAGTCTCATACAGAACAGAGATGCTGACATGTTTTTGGTTTTTTTTCATGCTGTGTCCCATTACCGTTGTAACAGGCCCAGTGCAGTGGTGTGTAGCCCTGGCTGTCGATGAGGTTTGTGTGAGCAGGAGAAGTGTTGATGGACTGCAGAAGGGTACCCAGGACACCAGCATGGCCACAAGCTGATGCCAGGTGTAGAGGGGTGCGGCCCCGGATGTCTTTCACACACACACTGGCCCTCTGTTGGAGTAGTGTCTCCACACACTCCTCCTGGCCTGTCACAGCCTGGGCAAACATCAGAATTTAATCAAATTCCGTCAAATATTATTATAAAAACAGGCTGTACGTTGTTAGAAAATTATTCAATCCAACTTCATTAAATATTTTACCAATTGCAGGGCAAAGACAAAAATGGAAAAATAGTCAACAAAGAGATGATCTGTAGGAGAAAATGAAATAAACCTCATTGGAGAGAGACTGAAAGGGTCCACAAGTTCAAGAATTTTAGGATGAATGTATATAAATTAAATCATATAAATCAAATCATTCTAATTTTCATATATGGCACTACAAAAGCTCAAGGTTTTATCCACATATAGTTCAAACCAGTCTTTAAGAGTGTCTTTTATACTACTGAAGATGTGGATTTTTTTTTTTTTTAACAGAATCAGAAATATAATTAGAAGTCTGTCAGCCATGTGTTGGTGAACCATTTACTAAATATTCTAGGACCTTTGCCAAGCAGTCAGTATGTGAATCTATAATTATCAAAACTGTTCTTGTTACTTCCCTTAATTAGGGGTATAACATGGGCTATTTTTTTTTTTTACAAATTCATGGAAGTAGACTGAAGGAAATGGAGATTGAAAAATGTGGACTATGTGACATATGAGCCAAGAGTCTGAGAAGGAAAACTGTCTTCTTGAGTATACCTTATGCCTAAATGAAGAGAAGAACTGACTTGCTTTCAGGAGTTAATTTTTGGTAAAGAGTACATTAGTTTATATAATATATATTGTTATCACTTGGAAGATGATCCAATTACATATTCCCAAAAGGCTACAATAAACTATTTACTAAAAGCTAAACCATCTCTGAGGATTGTAACTGATCTTAACCTGAGTAGGAACTGAGGAAAAGGTCTGACTTGTAAATAGTTTGACAGCCTTCCCAAAAATTTCAGAGAAAACCAACAAAATGCTGGTATAAAACTGAAAGTATAGTTTAAGTTGTGATATTTGTTTTAGTATCGGCTTTTCACCCCTGTCGATGCATTGCTTCCAGTCTGTGCTGCGTCCCTGATGGAGAGAGACTGACTCCCTGAGAGAAGAAGAGCTCTACACACTCAGCAGAGTAAACACACTCTGTGTGCCCACTCAGCACTGCCAACATCAGAGGGGTTCTGTGCACAGTGTGGGGGGAAAAAAAAACCTCAATAAGATCTTTTATTTAATTTACTGTTCAGCTGAAACCATTTAAAGTCACATCCAAAAACATAACAGTAGCATAATACACTTACAGAAATGAGCCATTTTGTCTACACACACACTTGAACACTCACTGTCCGTTGATGTCTTGTGCATCCACATTAATGTTCAAGTCATTGTTGCTCATGAGCAGATGCAGGCACTCTGTGTGGCCATTCATAGCTACGGCAGAGAGAAACACACATGATGTCACTGGACTTTGGTTTCTAAGAAGAAACAACATGTTTTACCCCTTAAAAGCCAGATGATTAACCCCAGTCATGTGAGGTGAAAGTGTTTTGCTCAAGCCAGTAACTTACTGTGCACAATTTTTAAGACAGAATACCTGCAGCATGGATGGCTGTCTTTTTTTGTATGTAGTCACGGATCATGGGGGAGGCACCATGATGCAGTAGCAAGGACACACATTCCTGATGCCCCCTGGAGCAAGACAGAGTGAGTGGGGTTCGTCCCTCTGGGCTGCGGACGTCCACATCCAACAAGGACGACAATAGGATCTCTAAAGCTCCACAGTGTCCGTGGTAAGCCTTGAAGAGCAGATGGCACATGTCAACAGATATACTCTGCTTTTAATATCAGAAGGTAAAAAATACCATCAAAAAAGCCTACAAGGCAAAGCCTGGAGACATAAAGTCAAATTTAAACACACTATCAGATCCTGAAACTCACTGCCAGATGGAGTGGACTGAGTGGAGCCTGGTTCTCCGAGTCCCTCAGTATGTCTGTTCCTGATGTCTCCATTAACTACAACAGAAAGGTGGGTTACATGTTGCTTATTTCAGAGCAAGATTTAGTCACTGTGCATCAAATGCTTGAAATCTGTTCCACGAAAAAGATAACCAGCAGACTTGACTAAAGAAGAGTTCTGCTGCCTCTGTAAAACCTTATTTATGCATTTCTTTGCATATAGATCAGGATGGTGAGATCTGATGACAAGCATTCACTCAGAACATGTTGAGATGCTTTCTAATGTCAGTTTTGAGCTGACATGCTTAGAGACGTTCACTTGTGATTGGATCACCCAAAAGTCAAGTACATGCTAGGCCAGAGCAGTTTTAATTACCCAGCAGTTAGTCACTACAGCACAACAGAAGAAACTAATGACTGCAAGAGTCCAGAGGGTGAAATGTCTTCTTACCACATCAAAAGGTGTCTCACTTGCAATCTGAAAGAAATTAATGATTTATGTTTATGACTGACAATTATTGTTTTTGATTATTGTTGACTCACTATAGAAAATGGAAAATAGTTTCACTTAGCACAGAAAATGTACTCACTAGTTCCAGGCAGAGTGTCCGTCCATAGGCTGAGGCATAATGCACTGCATTATAACCCTGTTTGTCTCTCAACCCTGGATCAGCATCATTCCTCAATAGGTACTCCACACACTCTATTAAAGACCAAAGAAAATTCTTTTAAACAAAAAGCTCTGCAACATTAGTGGATATCTACAGCCACATAGTCTAAAAGAATCTAGACTAATATACAACACCCACGGTACATATTGGTTTAGATCAGTGCTTTTCAATTATATTCTCCTGTGCGCCCCCCCAGGAAGAAGAAAATGTTTCGCCCCACTATTTGGGAAGGACTGGTTTAGATTAATCAATATTCTCGTGCAGAGTCTCCTCTTTAGATTGACACCTCATATGATCAACTAGGTCAATCAATGATCTCTCCAGAACCAATAAAATCCACCAGATTGTCAATTGGCACGAGAGGGCACATGCCTACTCTGATCCACACAGACTGGTCCTATCAGCTCTGAGGCTGATTCTGCAGGTAGGCATCTTTGTTCCTTTTACCATGAGACACAGTGGTTTTGTGAATTAAAACTTGTGTCTTACACATTAGGTAGACCTTATGTGTTTGTACTCCAAAGTGCTCAAGATCAGCATCTAACTAGGTATTAAAATTTGGGATCCAAATAAGCAACAACACATGACATATTACCCCAAATCGTGACAGGGACCTTTCTGTGTTGATTTTGCATGTTTTCCCTGTGCTTGTGAGTGGGTTTTCTCGCTTGCTTTTACAGTCCAAAACCATGCGTGCTAGGATAACTGGTGTAACTGGTGAGGTTGTTTGACTCTTTGTGGCCTGACGATGGCCTGGTGGCCTGTTCAGGTTTTGCCCTGCCTTTATTTCAGAGACAGCTGGGAAACCCTGTGACCCTGGACAGGATGAAGTGGGTATAGGTAACGGATCCAAGCACAGATGAGTTTTTTCTCTGGGTTCTCTGGCCTCTTCCCACAGTCCAAAAACAAGCATCTTAGGATAACTGGCAATTCTGAATAGGAGTAAGCATGTGTGGTTGTTTATCTCAGAGTGGCCCAGCGACAGACTCATGACCTTTCCAAGTTGTTGCCCCACTATTTACCCAAACAAAGCTGGGTTAGACTCCAGTAGAATCCCAGGGACCTGAACAGGAGGAAGTGGTTATAGAAAAAAAGAGAGATATCTTGGGTTCTCAGGCTTCAGTTAGCATGTTAAATGGTAAAGTTCATGGCAGTCCAGTTAGAAAATAAGTATTTCTTGTTTGGACGGAAGGTGGAAGCTTCTCCTCTGAAAACACACAGCAGAACAAATGTAGGTTTTCAAGGCTGCATTTCAACAAACTTCACAAAAGGACATTGTTCCAGAAGTTTGTTGTTATGATGTCTTTGTACTCATAACACTCATAACAACTCTGGCACGGTGGTGGCACAAGACCTGGACACCTTGACTTAAACATGAACTCCTCTACCAAAGTATTCTACAATCAAATGTGACGTTCAACTGTCAGCAAAAGCGAGTCATGCAACAAGACAATAATCCCAAGAACACAAACAAATCTACAACACAATGAAAAAGAATGAAGGATGTATCAATGTACTTACTTTTTTCACATACTGCATCTAATTTGGGTTTAGTTTTGTTAAATAATGGCACACTGCAATATATCAGGTGTTGTTGTTCAATAGTGGTTGTGTTTACCCACTCTACAGAACTGCTAAAGACCAGATCCCTTTTTTTATGGTGTTTCAATACCTCACCTTAGAATAAGGAAAGGTATCATGTATTGATCCCACGCACGTCCTTCAGAAAAAACAAAACAAAACCTTGACTTCCATTTTCACAGCACTTGAACTCATCTGTACAATTCAAAGACAAAGGAGAACTTACTTTCCGTCTGTGTCAGCAGCAGCAGCATAGTGCAGGGGGCTGCAGCCTTTCTGGTCCAGTTCATTAACACTTGCCCCAGAGCCCACCAAAGCAAACACACACTGGTAGTTACAGTTGGCTGACGCGTAGTGCAATGGAGCCCTGGAAGGGTTCAGGAAGTGAGTAAAGCTCAAAATCCTTATAAAAGCTTCTATTTCCAAACACGCAAATGCACTGAGACCACTGCTTGTTTTATTTTTTATCTTTTTAAAAAAAAAGTTTACCACTGTCGCTCTCTTACTTTATTTCTGGTCATAGCAAACATGTTGGCAATGTGTTCAGACACCTGCAACATACAATTTTAACATTTGAGATTACCTTCCAAAGTTGTCTTTCCTGTTAAAGTCTGCTCCTACTTTTAACAGCAAGTTCAGACACTCCAGATTCCTGGATGGAGAGAAAATTTGAAGTGCATAAATTGTCACTAACATACCAACAATCCATAAGGTGATTGACCGCCAAATAATATTTTAGTGAATTACACAGCACAAGCACCAAAAGTACATTTAATGTAGCCCAAATATGTACCTAAAATCTGAAAAGAAAATACATGAAAGGCCAAAGAAAGTCAGAGAAATAAGACTGGCGATAACACAATAATAACACAGTGGGCAGAAATATTCACCCTCCAGCTGCAGCAGCATGTAGACAGGTCCTTCCAAAGTCATCAGGGGTGTCTATGACAAAACCTGCACAAGTATGCAATCAGCATCAATTTAGATGTCAACCAAGTGATTCCACTGGCAAGGATGGTATCAGCATGAATGTACCTGAGGACAGCAGCTTCCTGCAGCAATCTGAGAAGCCGCTGAGAGCTGCCAGGTGTAGTGGGAACATCCCATGAATACCCCTCCTGAAAAAGCAAAGAAGCCTTTACAGAGGCCTTTACAGGACAGGAAGGGTAAGATGTGAGAGCTTCTAAGAATGTTTTATTCCTCATTTTAACCATTTCCACGAATGAAAGTGTTGCATTTTTACTTGTGCATGTTATCACTACAGCAGATTATATCTAATAGCAAAATACACAGATGGTTCCCTGTCAGTTACTGACTTGGCAGTGTTGGCTCCATGTTTGATGAGTGCTGTGATAATGAGATCATGGCCGTAGCGGGCAGCAATGTGAAGAGCAGTGTTTCTGCTCTTGTCTTCACAGTCAATATCAGCTCCTATGCACAAATAAACCAAAAACGATTATGTTTCCTTTATTAAATGCATGGGAGAACTCAAAATGAAAATAAATCATAACTGCTCCCCTGTTACCAAAACTAATTTCAGTTTATGGAGGAAACAGACATGAAAATTTGGGGCTCATACCTTTTTGAATGAGGATCTGAGAGCAGGAGGACCTTCCATGTGTAGCTGCCATGTGAAGGGGAGTCTTACCATCTTTACTCTGGACAGGTGGATAGTCGAGGAGAGAGTGAAAAAGATGACGATGATGTTTTTGAGCCTTTACATCAGCGTTTCAGAGCAGGTACTGTGGGCAGCCTATCCAACATTATTCGTATAATGTAGAGTTAGAAACTTAAAATGAACAGAAGCTAAGCTAGACCCCCGAGTGAACTACAGGCACCCACACACATACTATCTGAGCAGCTTGCTGCCTTAGGGAGTCAATCCTCCCCCTCTATCTTCCATATGGCCTTCCATCTTGAGGCTGTGGGAACCCTATCAGTTTCCATTACCAAAACCAAAGCGTTAACAACACATTTCAGCTGTCTACTAAATACTGAGCAGAACACAGGAGCTGAAGGGACTGGTTCAAATGTCTTCTTTTTATAAAATATCCACATGATGGACTGGAAGTATTTACCTTGCTCATTTTATGGTCAAAACAACATTTCTCAGTTAAATTTGTGGATTTCAGCAGAAGTATTAAAGTGTATTTGGAAGTGGACACACCTGCAAATTGATGCATGCTCCGTGGGCCAGCAACAACTCCTGGCAAAGCGTACCTTGGCGTGAGGAGGAAGCAAAGTGAAGTGCAGAAAATCCCCGTTCGTTCACCTGAAGCAAGGTAACAAATTATAAGATTTAAGGATACTAAGGCAGAAACCATCTAAATCTTACTTCCATAGAGTGATGCTCACATACCTGGTTGATGTTGGTTCCTGCCTCTATGAGCTCACCAACCACAATATCCTGTCCATTGTAACAGGCCAAATGGAGTGGCGTGTTGCCATATGCATTAACTTCGTTTACCTATGCAGAGGAACGATTTTGTTTTCCTTTTAGCGACAACAGATTATCACATCAACATTATTTAAAATTTAACACTAAACCACATTTGAATGACATTGCCAGTGCACATGTGTTTGTGAGTACTGACATGGACACCCAGACTCAGCAGGTAATGCACTGTGCTGCTCATGCCACTGGATGCAGCTGCATGGAAGTGGTGTGTAGGCCTTCTTGTCCTTACAGTCAATCTCAGCACCACTGTCCACCAGGAACTTCACAACTTCCAGGTGACCTGATAGAAGAAGGATGAGACAAGGGTAAGCCAGATACTCTCCCATCAAAAAAAGAAAAAAAAAAAAAAAAACTCTAATCAATAAAATGTGCCAATAGCCCATATAATGCTCTTACCCATGTAGGCTGCCCAGTGGATAGCTCTCCTGTCCTTCTTGTCAAATGCATTAATATTAGCCCCTCTGGAGAGCAGCAACTTCACCATCTGACACACAAACAACCAAAATGAACAGTTGCTGATGTACAGCTTTTTTCAAAATAATAGCAGTGAGAAAATCCTTATAAAATCTTTTATTTCCAAACACGCAAATGCATTGTACATTCTTTTTCAAATCAAAACATAAAGAAAATGTATCAAATAAAAAAAAAAAAAAGCAGTGCCGGCATTTTTTTTTTTACAAACTCAATAAATCTTGTTTGTCTGGTGTCAAGATGCTGCTCACTTACTGTTGTGTTTGGGGGTCATCGTCTTGTTGAAAGACCCATTTCAAGGGTATTTCCTCAATGGCATAAGGCAACATGACCTCTTCAAGTATTTTTGATGTATTCAAACTGATCCATGATCACTGGTGGGCAATAAACAGGCCTGATACAGAGTATGAGGAAATATCCACATATGCACCGCCATGCTTCACTGTCTTCACAGTGTACTGTGACTTGAATTCAGTTTTTGGGGGTCGTTTGACAAATTGTCTGCCGTTCATTGACCCAAAAAGAACAATCTTGCTTTTATCAAAATGTTGCCCCATTTCTCTTAAAACCAGCCAATGTGTTCTTTGGCAAAATGTAACATTTTCAGAACATGTCATTATTTCAACAATGGTATTTGCGTGACCTTCTTGCCAATAGCTTGGCTCTACATAGGCATTTTCTAACTGTTCCAGTACTCACAGGAAACTTTAGATCTTCTTTGATCACTGGAGCTGATCATTAGCTGAGTCTTTGCTATTTTGGCTTTTCTTTGATCCATTTGAATGGTAGTTTTTAATTTTCTTCCATGTCTTTCTGGTTTTGGTTACTATTTTAAAGCATCTGAGATCATGTTAGCTGAGCAGCCAATCATTTTTCACACTTCCTTATATGTTTTCCCCTCTCCAATAAACATTTTAATCAAAGTGCGTTAATGCAATGTCTGGAACGATGCATTTTACTCAGTATCAGAGAGAAATGCTCTATAACCAGCATGTACATTTGCTCTCGTCGTCCTTAAATTAGCGTCACCTGTTTGACACCTGTTTTTCTTCCTTTTTCAGAATAAATGACTACCACTTTCTTTAAAGCAATAAGAAAAATGATAAATTTTTTTCTTCATGCTTTGATTTGGAATAAAATGTGCAGTGTTCCCAATGTATTTGTGTGTATTGAAAAAAAATATATATTATAATAAGGATTTTGAGGTTTACTCACTTTTTAAAATACACTGCTATTATTTTGAACACAACTGTGTGTTTGCATGTGTGTGCACTTAAGAGAGAGAGAGACCAACCTTAATATGTCCACTGAAGGCAGCGTGGTGCAGGGCAGTGCGTCCTGCTCGGTCAGATACATTGACGTTGCTTAACAGCGGGACCAGCGCCTCTGCACAGCAAACAGCCTTGTTGCTAGCTGCCACATGGAGTGGTGTCTGCCAGTTCTTGTCCCGAGCATTTACATCTGCGCTATGCTTTAGCAACACTGCCACTGCATCCTGAAAACAGTGTGAGTGTGGGTCAGACTGGGAAGACTGAGGGTCTACAGGGTAACGTCTCTACGGTCCAACAAACTACATGCCAGTGTTTTCGGGTGGCTGCGTGGGTGCTTTGAAAATTCCTTGCTATACTTAGGGGGCATTTATGCTGAAAATAGCATTGGAGAAGTGAAAGAACAAGGGGGTATGTTACCTTGGGCATACTGCCCAGGACCAATAAGAATGGGTAGAGGTTTTGAGGGTTTATACAAACACATTCCCGTGGTACAGTGTTTATATCCATTTGTCTCTTAAAGGCCAGATTGTGCAAATCACACAAGAGTAATGCAAGAAGCCAGTAAGGCATATCTAAGACATTCTACCCTGTGTTAGTCCCCATGTGTGTTTTAAGAGCTTTATCATTTGGATGGTCCTCTAATAGGAGCTTCTAAAGGCATGACAGACTATATTACCTAGTATGAGACTCATTTCATTAATTGTGCAGAGGAGAACACAGTCGGAGTTGAAGTGAAGTAGGCAAATGACAGATCAGCATGTGTGTCTGTAATTTGTTACCTCACTACAAGAAGCCACAGCTCGGTGAAGGGGAGTCAACCACTTGTTGTCTTTGGCATTAACTCGGGCTCCTTAAATGAGAGAAGAGTGAAACAGAGTGACGAAAAAAAAGAAGTCACAAATGTTAGACACATGGCCGACACTTCTTAATTCGGTTTTTTACTTCATCTGACCTCTTGTATGCTTGTATATGTACCAAAAGTAATTGTTCTTAAGATATGATTTATCCTAATAAAATACACATTTAAAAAAAACTTGGCTAAACCAGGAAAGACCTAACTAACCTTCAAGCAAACTAAGTCAACAAAGTCTTTTTACACAACTTCAGGGACGGGGTGAGCCAACAGTGCCTGGAAGGTATAAAACTCCTCTGATCCTCTTTGGCACAGCTTGGGGTTAAAATAGCCCTGAAGCTGCACCTGTTGCCAGCTCTTCACATCATTCAGAAACACTTGATACACACAAGCACCTATGCAATCACTCCACTCTACTTTTTGTGTTATGCTCTACTCTTTATCACATGCTTAGCCCAGTTGAGAGGCAGAAAAAAACTTCTATTAGATGATTGATAGATCACAATAAAGTGTCACCCGTCACCACAGGACAGTTCCTGGGTTGTGAATAGGGTGTGGAAATTATAGAGGGAACAAGATACATTTGGAAATGAGACAGATGACAAACAGATGGGTCTTTTCAAAAGCAAAGTGCAGAGTGCAATGGTTAAACAACAGGAACACAAGCAAAGGGACCGCATGGGCACTGATGAATTCTAATAAATTTGATTTATTAAGGCTCAATATTGAACCTTTTTTTGGAAAACAGAAATTTAGATTAATTATCTTGTTTTCAATTTAATTTGACCTTTTAAGAATTTCATTGACAGAGTTGAAATGATCTTATAATGCATCTTCTGTTCCTGACCCACAACAGCAGTTGTAGACATTCATGAAACACCCTCACAATTATAATGCAGAATTAAACAATTTAAGATAAGTACAGAGAGATGAGGCATAAGGTTAAATACATGCGTGAAATAATGAATAATGACCGAGTGAGCTCAATTTGAAATGATACAAAAGATTAAAAGATGTTAGGTGGAATTTTAATTGAATTGATAGACAAACAGACTACTAGAATGTAACCCAAAAAACAGTATTGTCATCTTTACCTGAGAGGATAAGTAGTTCAATGATCTCAGCATCTCCCAGGTAGGCTGCAGCATGCAGCGGGGTCCGCTTCTCATTGTCCTGGGAGGGCAAGACAAAAGCACAAGTTTTAAAAAATGGCAACTCTCTTTTTCACACAAACATAAGCTACAGAGATGCTCATTATTAGAGCAAAATCTATAGACCTTGAACTGTTGCAGACCACAGGAAACATGAGACTAGAGCCACAAGGAGAAAAATGTCTTTCATCTCTTCACTTATATTCTTCACTTCGCATCATCACGTCAAAACATCCAACTGCATTATCCCCACCTCTCTTTCTTTCAGTGCAGCAGAGAGCAATCAGCAAAGTGGGGCTAGCTATAAACAAATGTCATGTGACTGCAAGAGACCTGGGTCAGTGTTGCTGACTGTAGGGAGACTCAATGTGATGACCCAAGCAATACAGAAGCACAGACAGACAGAAGCACAGGGGAGAAAAAACAAAGAACAGGACATGGGGTATATACAGAGATAATATTAGCAGGAAGACCAAATACAGGGTAAAACGCAATGCCCCCCCCCCCCACACACACACAAACACAAAAAAAAGAGAGAAGTCAGGTGAAGGTCATGTCTTTAAACATCCAGCTGGCTCCTGGATGGATGGATGGATGGCTAAATCTTCCAGGAATCTTCTAGAAGTATGTCAATATGAATACAGCTCAGTTTTGCTCTCCTTGGTGTCATTTGCCATATTTTCAGGACTATAAGTCACACTTTTATTAGTAGTTTGGCTGGTCTTGCAACTTGTATATCAAAAATATCCTTCATGTCATCCATGACAACAACAAGACATTGTCTACACTCACAACAACTGAACATTGATACTGAAAAAAAATGACAAGAGTAAACCATAAAGACAGAGGGAACACAAACATCCCACCAAAAAAAAAAAAAAAAAAACAACTATACTGCAGAACTTAAACTGAAGATTATAAAATATGCAGCTGAAAACAGTAATGGAGCAGCAGAAAGTGTGGAGTGAGTGAGAAACTTGTCAGGGACTGAAGAAAAGCAGAAGAAACTCTGACAGCTGTGACAGAATCAAAGGAGGAGAACCACAGACTGAAAGATGGCCAGAGCTGGAGGAACGAGTCCACGGACGGAGGAACGAGTGTACAGACGGAGGAACGAGTGTCCAGACGGAGGAACAAGTGTACGGACGGAGGAACGAGTCCACAAACGGAGGAACGAGTCCACGGACGGAGGAACGAGTGTACGGACGGAGGAACGAGTGTACGGACGGAGGAACGAGTGTACGGACGGAGGAACGAGTGTACGGACGGAGGAACGAGTCCACAGACGGAGGAACGAGTCCACGGACGGAGGAACGAGTCCACAGACGGAGGAACGAGTCCACAGCCGGAGAAACGAGTCCACGGACGGAGGAACGAGTGTACGGACGGAGGAACGAGTGTACGGACGGAGGAATGAGACCACGGACGGAGGAACGAGTCCACGAACGGAGGAAGGAGACCACGAACGGAGGAAGGAGTCCACGGACGGAGGAACGAGTCCATAGTTGGAGGAACGAGTCCATAGTTGGAGGAACGAGTCCATAGTTGGAGGAACGAGTCCATAGTTGGAGGAACGAGTCCATAGTTGGATGGAGGAACGAGTGTACGGACGGAGGAACGAGTGTACGGACGGAGGAACGAGTGTACGGACGGAGGAACGAGTCCACAGATGGAGGAACGAGTCCACGGATGGAGGAACGAGTCCACAGACGGAGGAACGAGTCCACAGACGGAGGAACGAGTCCACAGCCGGAGAAACGAGTCCACGGACGGAGGAACGAGTCCACGGACGGAGGAACGAGTGTACGGACGGAGGAACGAGTGTACGGACGGAGGAACGAGACCACGGACGGAGGAACAAGTCCACGAACGGAGGAAGGAGACCACCAACGGAGGAAGGAGTCCACGGACGGAGGAACGAGTCCATAGTTGGAGGAACGAGTCCATAGTTGGAGGAACGAGTCCATAGTTGGAGGAACGAGTCCATAGTTGGAGGAACGAGTCCATAGTTGGATGGAGGAA
This sequence comes from Hirundichthys speculiger, assembly GCA_018398805.1. NCBI lineage: Eukaryota > Metazoa > Chordata > Actinopteri > Beloniformes > Exocoetidae > Hirundichthys > Hirundichthys speculiger. Next base: position 2,124,395 of record JAGFBZ010001649.1, on the reverse strand, counting down.
CGAGTCCATAGTTGGATGGAGGAACGAGTCCACAGACAGGTCCTTGACAGCTGCTGCTGGAAGGGGCTCATCAACGGTTCTTATTATCACCTGCTCCTATTGACCCATGAGACGTGGATTTTTTGACAGATGCGACTAATACTCCAGTGCAACTTATAGTCCAGAAAATACTGTACATGCCATGTTGTGTACAAGTGTGAAACCACACTGACAAAAGAACTGGAATGCAAAAAGAACAAATCAAAAACTGTCCAATTATCTTTGGAAATTCAAAGGGGAAAAAAAAATCAGGAATGAATGGCAATTTTAATCAACAAGAGGGTGACTAACCTGAAAGTTTACATCCTCTTTGTTGTATATAAGAGAGCGAACTTCATCTGGGTCCACGTTGAAGATGGCTCTTAACAGAGATGGCTTGAGAAAAAACACACACACAAACAAAAACATCTTGAGTTGGTAAGGCAGTCATTTTCTATCCCAACAACTGTGTGAGTTACGAGTTACAGATGGGAGAATAGCACAGAGAGTATAATCCCAAGTTGGGACAGAACTGCAGGTTGTATATCATGGCTGTTTGTTTATGAAAGGAGTAGCTGCAGGCTACAAGTCAAAAATGCATGCAGACAAATGCTTCAGCTGATTTGTGAAGAGTTAAAGCGGCATTTTCTTGACAAGCAAGGACAAAACAGCTGATTAGAATACAAATACTGGTGTAAACCATGTATGGAATGCAAAAAAAATAACAATCTGACAGGCGTCCACAAGCAGAGAAATGTTTCGTCTGCTCCGTAACATTCACAAATCATTTACAAAATGAATGTTCTTGAGAAAAGTGGTCAAATTTACCATCAGAAGAAAGCTGCAAGTGAAGGAGAGGCAGAAAAACACTATGACCTCCCATCTTTCAATATCCTTCAGCTCAGTTCATGAAATGCTACTGTTCAAACAGCTGGCACGAATGTGAAAATGTGTGAATCTAAATATGAGGGATTTTGAGAAAGATTTCCAAAATCAGCATTGCTCTGTTGTTACAATGGACCCTCAAGAGACACTGATGTGAAATCAAGTGAACCAAACATTAAGAATGAAAGTAAAAGCCAATTCATGTTATTTCAACTCTTTAACTCTGGACACTGCATTCAGAATACAAACACTTTATTTATCAGTGGTCAATCTGTCTTTTGTGAGAATCATGTCTTGGATAAAAACTGTAACCTTGAACAAAGGTGAAGACTTTATAGTTTCTACAACATAGTCTTAATGGACATCAGTTCTATCCTTCTAATAAGACAGTTTAAAAGCTAAGATTTATTATTACAATATAACACAAGACAATGAACTACAACCATGCACCATGACCTGCTAATTACTTTCTTACTAAGATTCTAGCGACTTAGACATTTTCGCATTTCTCTTCAGCTTATTCTTGGCAGCACTGCTGTACAACTGATTATAAGTGCAACTACTAGTGGATAAGAAACTGTTTTTACCTTACTCAGCCACTGAAGCATTATTGAAGGAATAATAATGATGATTCAAAATTTACTACACGCTTCATTTTTAATTGTGGTGGAACAATACTGACAGTAAACCATACAAAGATTGTGAATTAATTAATTATGCCATCTTGCATTTTAATGATCTATCAACTATGCATCACTGGAGGACAATGAATTCTTAGACATTTTCCACACATAGGCCAGTTTCTTCAGATATTTTGTTAATAAAAGAATAAGGGAGATTTAACTTGAACTACATCCATTGTGATTACTTGGAAGTTAAATTCATTTTGCACCTTCTTCTTAGTGTACTTACCTAAAATAAGTGAGGGTATCAGTATACTAGCAGCATCTGGCTCATGCTTATTAAGATTTTGGCCACTGTTTTTTTTTAACACATCCAGCACTGGAAACCACAAAGATTAAGCAAGACTTTGCTCATAAGCTACACAACCCAGTAGTCTTTTCATATGCCAGGAATATACTACTGCTATATTTAGTGCTGGATGGACATGTGTCGGCAACGCATTGTAGTTTTATGCAATGGGACAAATATGTGTGTACGAACATGGGAATTGCACTGGTCTACAGACAATCCCAGTGGACTATTTACACATAAAACTGCAGATATGCCTTAAATAGTGCTGCATTAATCTATAGCCTCCATCAATTCCCCTCACCCACCGGGAAAAAAAAAAATCTGCAAACTCCAACTTAAACAACAAAGACCTAAGTAAAAAGACCCATCTCACCTTGTCATCCTGACCAGCAGCCTTTCGAGAGGGATGATGGGATCCTGGGTCAGGAGTTGATTTGGGCTGAGGAGGTAGGGATGATGAAGAGGGCTCATCCTCCTCCACCTCCTCCAGCACCACAATGCACACACGGCTAGCCCGTTCTGACCGCATCAGGAACAAACGCTCACCACACACACACACACACACACACACACACTTTCACTCACTCATACATAAATGCAGTGTTCTTGCTTACATATGTGCTCAGTCTCATAGCACAAAGGTCAGCCGTAAATCCCCCAAAAAGTGTCTTCCACATAAACAAACACTGCACATCTTCATGTAAAATCCAAAGTGAAAGCCAGCTCCGTCCTCTATCTGTCAGTGTCGCTTTGCAGCATGCCTCCTCTCCTTCCCTTTCCTCCCTCTAACCTCCACTCACACTCTCTGTGAGCAGCAGTAGCAGAGACAGCAGGGAATTCCTCTGCGTAATGGTGGCGCTAAGAAACATGCAGCAGAATGAGCCTGCGTTGCCAGCAGCACACAGGAAGCTACATATCCTCACTGTTGTGCCGCAGCCAGAAAGACATACACATGGACCCTGTGATTAGCACAGATAGAGCAGTAGGACCCAATGCAGGCGTGTGAACGCATCGCTCATTTCAGGCAGACTGCTGAAGCCAGCTCTTTAAAAAAAGAGAGGAAGGGGAGGGGGAGGGATGGTAGGGGAACAAAACGAAACCAGGAGAGAGTGAGAGAGATAACTGTAGAAAAGGTACCTAGCTGCACAGAGCAGACCACAAAGAAAAGGAAAGATGACTCGTGTGTGTATGTATGTATATATATATAATATATATATATATATATATATATATTAGGAAAAGTTTAAAAAAGCTTAATTTACAAGAAAAAAAAATAGGACACTTATGGCCTTGTTTTGGTGAAAGAATTTGAAACAGGTCACTTTATGAAACAAGAGTGTTTTAAGAAACGATAGTTTATAAAACACAAAATCTGAAGTTTAATATTAGTTTTGTGTTGGAGAACAATAAAAAAGGCTCTTTATAATTTTGTTAATAAACAAGATTAGACACATCTACAAAGCTGCAACCAACACAGCATGGGTTAAAAGAAATGTGAACAACAATGTAGTGCAGTTGTAGTAGTTTGCTACTGCAGAATTACTTCAGTGTTCAGCATTATTTAAAAAAAAAACAAACAAACAAACAAAAAAGCCAATACATATAAATAGAAGAGACCTTCAGAATAACAGAGAACTAAGTGAAAATGGATACCAGACTGGTGCTTGCACATGTATGTGTGTTCCAGTATCCCCTTTAGGATAGCTTCAAAAGTCCCATTCTCATTATAAAACTGGAACAAACTGGCTTTGCCAGAGAATGTGAGGGTAGCTAACAAGACCAGCCTGTGCGTGCATGACTCTGTGTGTGTGTGTCTCCTTCATATTCAACACAGATCCTAAAATGAGTAATCTTGCCAGGCCACACAGTCCCATTAACTCAGAGGGAGGGACAGCAAAGGGAGAGCAAATGAAGGAGAGAGGTTGATGGGAGTTTTTCTGGAGGCCTAAAGGTTGAATCTAATCGCCAATTGTTTGGAGACCTTATATGAAAGACAGCTTAGAGTACTTATATTCCTACAACAATCAAGCTGACTTGCATCACAAGCACAAAGAAAGAAAAAGTCCAAATAATGTTTTCCCTCTCTCACTAAAAGAAAGAGATACTTTTAGCACTGTAGTCAAGAGATTTTACAAAGAAATTTGACTATGCTTTGCCAAACTTAAATTAGTTTTCTTATAAATTGTGTAATATCTAGAAAAGAGGTGAAGAAGGCTTGGATACTTTTCCGTTTTCTATTTGATTGATCAAGCGCAAACAATGATAACTGCAAGCTCAAGACTGAAAATAAAATGCATGATCTGGTCAGCTTTTCTTTGCATGAAGCAGGCAGAGTTTAAAAGCTGTATCCATCACTGCTGCGCTGGGACAAAGAAAACTACACAAAAAGGTGAACACAGTCTCATGGCACCACAACGATACAAAAACAAAATCACCATAAATTATAATCAAGTCACTCTCAACTTCATACAGACCCTGACTTGACAGGGTGCACGTGCCAACTATGGTGTACAGGCTCACACTGGCCTCTGCTCCGACCCAGCGACACCATGCAGTGGTGTGTGTAACATAATCTAATGTACATGTACATGTACATGTCAGCTGTCCTGCAAGCATATAAAGTTACTCTCACAAAAAGAAGAAATTACAAGTTTGACTGGAGGATATTTTAAGGCTTTTAAAAGGTATATGTATAAAGGTTTACTATTATTACACTGCATAAGTGTAGTGATGTTCATGCTTGACTGCAACTAAGGACTTTCAAAATGATGCTAATTCTTATCATTTACATTTTAAATGTATCTGGTGATGTCTGATGGCAGCGTCCTAGAATTATGTCAACTGTGTCGCACAGCTACAGCCTTTCAAACTATTTTAACAATTGCATTGCAGATATGTTCTGAAAGAGCTACCTATAAATATGCAAATATATGCAAAATCCACTTTTGACTGCTTGTGGAGATTACCCAGGCAGCTACCTAGTAAGAAGGAGTTCTGCAACTTTGCCAAAATATGAATACCAAATACTCGCGAGCATTTACAGCAAGCAAGTGAGCTGTTAACAGCTGGTCTTTTATTTTCTTTTTCAATGACATCCGCTTTTCTTCTCACTCACTAAATCATATTGTGGATGTTTTCAAAAAAACATCTGTCAACACAAAGCAAAGCTATATACAGTCATGGAAAAAAATTATTAGACCACCATTTTTTCTTCACTTTCTTGTTTATTTTAAATACCTGGTACCACTAAACATCATCATGTGACTAAAACAGACAGAAAAGAAAACACTGAATGCATAAAAGCAGTGTTTTTGGCAGTACAACGCCATAGCTATTGATGTAAAAACTTAAGCGATTTAGGTTATAATCAAGAAAACCATGGAAAATGGTAAGATATCAGCTCTTAAATAAAACTCTTATGAGCAATCTTTGTGGTTATTGTTATGTTTGTCCAAACGAATGTACCTTTAGTTGTACGAGGCATTAAAATGAACAAGAAACTGAAGAAAACAAGGGTGGTCTAATAATTTTTTCCATGACTGTACATAAATATGAAAAGCAATTATGCTGTACATATTCACTTGTGAACAAATAAAATGTTAGTGTTGTTTAGAGGTGGTTGCTGATTCACAGATCACAATCATATCAAAGACATACCAGGCAAGAAATGCTGATAACAATGTGTTTTTCTTGAACTGCTATTGTTCTCCTTAGTAAGAACTACATGGTTTCTGTTGGGAAATTCTTGCTCTTTTCTGAGCAACAGGAACGCCCTCTAGAGGCTACACAAACATAAGGTGTTGCCAAGAGTGACAGTTGCTCTTGTCTACAGATTGGCTCTGTTGAGTGTAGCCATTTTTGTCCTTTTGTCTATGTCTCTATCAGCAAGTAACACAGAGAACAATGGAGAATAGAGAGTGGGACCTAATCACAAACACTCTCCCCTTTTGTTACGTGTCTGCTGGCAGCTAAGAAGCCTGGTCAGTTCAGGACAAACCACAGAGCTGCACCATCAATGACACATTTTCACCAAACTCCAAAGGTAAAAAGCATTGCCTTATTGTAACCATTTTAGCCAGATGAACCAAAGCATCAGAATTTCTAAACCTTTGATGTTACTGGTCCCATTAAACAATCACCACACTGTAATGGATTAATAATTAGTCGTGCATTTGCAAAACACAACCAATTATTGTCAAACAGTCATTAACAAATAGTTCAAAGTAGCTCTGAATTCAAGTTGTGCCTGATTAACAGCCACATGTTGCCTTGTTCCAGGCCACAGAGTTGAGAACGGCATGTATCAGACTAACAATTATAGTTAGGCCAATGATTTGGCAAGAAAGAAAAGCTGGAAACAAATTAGATAAAAACATCAAAATTTATGAAATATTTTTTAAAATGTTGATGTGTGATAATTTTAAAGAATACAATATACCAAAATTTCCTGTTAAAAAATATCAGTGACCTACAGCTGGGATAGCCTCTAGCAGTGTGTAATATATATATATATATATATATATATATATATATATAAACAAACAATATTTGAGAAATTTATTTCAGAGTAACAAAATAAAATTGGTAATTTTAGTGAAAGTAAAGTGTGTTTTAAAAGAAAGCACATTATGAAGAAAATGCCTTGAAATAAATATGGATGGGTAAATTCCATTAATCTTTTAGTGAACACTACTATTTACTATTAAAATCCTTAATTAACACATTTCGCATTGCAATGATCCTCTTTGCTTACTTTCCTACTTAGACAATTATATTTATATTATGTTTTCTGAAACTTTGTCTTCAAACATGCAAATAATGTATTACAAATTAAGTGTTGTGCAAAAATGTCCCAAGAGTCTCAATTTATAATCATTATTCAACCAGAAGGTGTAGAAAGAAATTCAGGTGGCAGCCAAACACATGGTAGCAACTCAATGTATTTAGGCATGTAGACGTAGCCAAGATGAACTGCTGAAGCTCACACCGAGTGTCATAATCGGGGAAGAAAGGGGATTTAAGTAACTTAGAACGTGCCATGGTTGTTGGTGCCAGATGGGCTTGTCTGAGTATTTCAGAAACTGCTGATCCACTGGGATTTCCATACCCAACCATTGTTTACAGAGAATGGTCCAAAAAATGATAAAATATCTAGTCAGCAGCTAAAAACAGTAAACTGAGGTTCACACAGGTTCACTAGAATATATTAGAATATAACAGAAGACTGAAAAAAAAAGTTGCCTGGTCTGATGAGTCTCGATTTCAGCTGCACCTGTGACATTCAGATGGTAGGGTCAGAACTTGTCGTAAATAACATGAGAGCATGGTTCCATCCTGCCTTGTATCAACAGTTTAGGCTGCTGGTGGTGTGATAGACATTTTCTTGTCAGACTTTAGGCCCCATAGTACCAACTGAGCATGGTTTAAAAGGCACAGCCTACCTGAGTATTGCTGCCGACCACGTACAGTTCTTTATTACCACTGTACCCATCTTCTGATGGCTACTTCCAGCAGGAAAATCCACTATGTCACAAAGCTCAAATCATCATTGCAAACTGCATTCTTGAACATGGCGATAAGTTCATTGTACTCAAACAGCCTTCACAGTCACCAAATCTCAATCAAACGTGAGGGATGCGAAGGAATGGGAAATTCACATCATTTATGTGCATCCAACAAATTTGGAACAGCTGGGTGATGCCATCATCTCAATGTGAACTATAATCTCTGGGGAATATTTCCAACAACTAGCGGAGTCTATGCCATGAAGAACTATTGTAGTTCTGAAGGCAAAAGGGGGTCCAACTCGGTACTAGCAAGGTGTTAAATAAAGTGGCGGGTGAGTGTATATGAATATCAGTTCATGTTTGGCGTATGGTGGTAATAGGCTGATTAAAACACAGCGGATACAGAAAAAAAAAAGAGATGTGGGATTTCTCACTCTTTTTTTAAAGAGACAAAAGTGAAATGAAGTAAAAAAGCATAAATAAATTAAGCTTATAAATTATGGTCAAAAGAGACATTGAAAACAAACAAAAAAACATTAAGAAACTAATGCATGGATTAAATTAATAAGAAGCGGTGCCATAACTGAATCAAAAAAAATCACACTAAACTAACTTAATACTGTTGAAAATCAAAGCAAAAATACCATGGTGACATTTTACATATTAAATACTGCCTGAATTATTTTTATGTCGCTTTTCTATTATTTCTGTCTGTATGCTACAAAGGTAATATAAAACTAAAAATGTTATGCCAGTGAAAAAAATATATCTCATATGAGGTGTTTGAGATAGAAATAGCATGAAACCAGACTGAGACTTGGCACGACCTCTTGTGTAAGTGTAACAACATTAGTGTTGTGCGGTCCGCCGGGCGCCCTCACAGCAGCCGCTGATCCCGTGGTCTCCGTCTAATTTGTGAACGCAGCTGCGGTCTTTAGCTCCGCGCCACCTGCTATTTCAGTCAGCCTTTCTTATCTGCAGCAACAGGTGACCGCTCTTATACCCACACTACGAAAACGTGAGTGGGCTGAAAACGGGACAACTGAAAAAACAACCCCCCCCCCACAGACTCGGCCTGTCGTCGCTTAATTTGTAAATATGCTCTCGGAGTCATGTTGATACGATTCATTAAGTTGATGATTACAACAAGGCAACAGAGATGCGTGACTCCCAGTTGATCTGACAGTAACGGGAGGAGGGAGTTAGCCTCCCTGATAAACCTTTATCATCTAGCTCGGCTGCATGTCTCATCATCGGTCTCTCGCCACCACAGACCCCGACAAAATAAACTTAACTTATCCCTCATATCCGAACACGAATAAAAGACGACAGATGACATGTCAGCAAACTTCTCCCGTTCGCCGTATTGTTAACTCTGCCGCTAGCCGGTCGGCTAACAGATCAGATATTGATGATAGATGCGATGCAGAGTTAGCTTAGCCTACACTTTTAATGTTAAATTCTCATTTACGACTAAAGACACGTCATTTCGTATTACTACTGCGTTTAATCTGTCACGAAGATCATTTGTACATGTTATAAATTGTTTTAAGAGTATACAGTGAATACGAGAAAAAAAACTGTTGCTTATTAGTTCTACGAAGGGACGAACACAGAAGGAATTTAGCGCTGGCTAACCAGATGTTAGCTCCGTGTGTTCGCTTACCTGTTCTTGTATCTTCAGCACAGCCATACTAGAATACAACTAAATACAACTCTCCGGGGAGTTACTGTAAATTAACTAGCCGGGCGAACGTACAGGAGAGCAGAGTCTCTGGAGCGGAGCAGCTTCCCACTCTTCCTGTCGGGAACACGGTAAACTCACCACATTATAGAGGAGAAATGACAAAACGGGAAAGCTGCGACCAAAACGTGCAAGTCAACAAACTGCACTGCATTCAGCCAGAGTCACAGTCCATTCAGCAGCAACAGTAGGTCTCCAGGAGTCCCAAAATTTACATTTAACTTTCACATTTCGGAAAGGAATTTTTAAAGAATATATTTTTTTTTGTTTTAATTAACAACAGTGACATATACCCATTCAAATACATTTTCCCCTTAATATATGTAAAAAAAAAAAAAAAAAAAAAAATTAAAAAAATCTAAACATCTCCAGACCAGTTGCATTAACATTTTATCATACAAAGAGTGAAAACCTGTTAAACATTGATGTAAATACATGGAATTTATATTAACTCCTCAGTAGCAAGGCTACCGATTGCCAGAGCATTAATTTAAGCATGACTTAATGAAACAACTCCATGCAGATATATCTATCAAAAAGGTTTATTGGGTTACAAAACTGCAACTTAAAAATACTTTTTAAAATAAAATAAAAGTATATCAAGAACATAGCAGTATACAAGTAATACATAAATGTCAACATAGTGCAAAACAAATGCCAAAGCTTTGTAATAAATTGTACAAGAACAACGCTGGACATTCAAGGGGCCAAATGCACTGTCAGGTAACTTAACTGGACTTTAACACAATACCAGCTGAACCTAAATGTTTTCTTCTTAACCCACAGCTGTTGAATAAAACCACAGTGTCACAAACAAGGTCCGCCTTTTTCAGTCATACTCTCTGGAGATGCTGAGATGTACCCTTTGGCCGACATGAACATTTTTCACACATAAAATTTCTTTCACATCCACCAAAACAATATATGGATGAATGTTATAGAAACGTGTCGTCAAAGTGCTTGAAAGGAAATTGACGAGATTATTTAATCTGAACCATCTAATTAAGCACTTGTGGCAGGCTTGATATTAAATTACCAGTATTGATATGCACTCACACTTTAAAAGCAGCACAAAAGGATAACTTTTATGTTCAATTTTATGCTACATTTGAGGGAATATTCCATTACTTTTAGACAGCATCCTCTTGTGCCCTTGGTCCATCTACACTGCTATCAGCAGAAGAACCCAGCCATAGTAACACTGAGCTCCCGGTCGTCCCATGCAACAACTGAATATCACTCTACAGCACTGCGTCAAACATCAACGAGGTGAAACTAGCTCACAGAGCTACAGTGGACATCATGGCAGAGGCGACTCAAAGTAATGATGGCAGAAAAGAGGAGTGACTGAGCAAGAGACCAGACAAATGATATAACACGTTATATGAGTTTAACCTCCATCCCAGTATGGCTAAAGGTTCCTTTGTGCTGCTTTAATGTGTTACACAGACTGCCAAGTCATGAAAAGCTATCCCAATAGCCTCTATGAGGTACTAAAATCAGCTGCATGACATTATTTAATAAAGACCCTTAAACGTATAAGCAGAAAGACAGGAATACAATCATTAAGTTGAAATGATCATTACCAAACACTCAAAAGGATCTGTGTCAGTAACTGTGTTTTTGTTGCTTTATTAGAACCTCTTCTGGTATAATCTCCTTGTGGAGACCAAAAGTCTGGTCTGAATGAGGCACACTGTCATTTCTGGAGTCCTGGTTAAAGATAGGACCTAAGGCGTAAACTGAGTTTCAGTTAAGGTAAGAGTAAGCCATCAACAAATAATGAAGTGTTAAGAGTTTTGGTTAAGATATACTCAATGAATAAAAGTCCATGTCCTAACAAGGACTGTGCAAGACTTGTATGTGTGCTTGGTTCTGCGCTGTTGTGATGCTCCTGGTAAATAAACAATGTATTTTTCTGTTGGACTTTAGGCAGCACCCTGCATGGGCATAAACGAGTATCCTATCAGTGGTGTGTAGGGTCGGTTACATGTTTCCATCTATTAAAGAAAGTACGTGTATCAGGTTTAAGAAATCAGTATCAGGTTTAATTAATCTGATACTTTTTAAACCTTTAGCTACAGGTTAAACCACAGGCATCAACGCAGTTTAGGAAATAACATTTCTTTTTATATCATGTTGACATTTAACACTGGGTTAATCTCTAACCCTCAGCTCAGATAGCAACTGCCCCAAGAGGTTTTGGTGTGTATGTGTAATTATAGTGATAACGCAGAACTTCCTCCCCTTAGTCGATGAAATTTCTTCTGTTGTTTCAGATGGAAATCACTACAAAATTTTTTACCACATATACCACACTTGCTGCTTTTTTATGGATCTGTTGGTGTCGAACTAAAGTTGCTCTACAACCCAAATGTTTTCCACATATACGGGTTGTGTATCTTCAATGTGTATATAAATGTGACTTCAGTGTATACATGTAATGGAAAGTCTTTCCACATGCCTTGTTGCTGATTTCACTTAGATCTTGGATGCAAGTGCCTACGCAGACCTTACTGGATGTAGAGTTTTGGGAATTATTTGGCTCTTCACTTTGCTTTCCCACTGGATTTTTATTGTTTTGTATCAGTACATGTTGGGCCTGCTGCAACCTCTTGCTCTCTAAAGTGGAGAAAAAATAAAAAAAGTTTTATATGGGCTGCTCTGAGCACAGCATTGAAGGCGCATTGCTCTGCTCTGATACCTTGCTTTGCTTCTTTAAACTGAAGCAGCAGTGAAGACTGCTGTTCCAGACAGCTGACCTCCTGCTGATCCCAAGACTCAGGAATTAGCAGCACCCCTTCCTCCAAAACGGAAACGGTGGGCTGATGGGTCTCTAGAGAGGAAAAAATAGAGCAGAGCATTTTAGTCCAGGTCCAATTTATTTATAGAGCACATTTATAAAAACAAAAGGTTGACCCAAGTGCTTCACAGTTGATGTTATGACTAAAGGTTCAGATAGCAAGAGCAGAGCAAAAAAAAACAAAAGCAACAAAAAACTGATATGAAAACAAAATAACTGATAAATAATTAAAACACAGTAGGCATACGAACCTGTATCTTGGTTTTTCTGAAGTATGTTACATGCTATGATATAAATGAAAGAGAAAAAAAAGATTCATAATTTAAGTGACTGAAAACAACGATTTTAGCATTTTCCACAGTGATGGCACAACAGGAAATTTAAAACAGAAAACACACTTTTATATCAAAACAAATGCAAAACATACCGTGTTGTTTTGATGAGTGGATCTCGAAGTTACATTTCTGATAAATTATCTTTTTGCAGCAAGGACCGTGCCAGTGACTTCTCTTTGCGATTTTGTCTTCACACAGATATGGGATGACAATTTTTTCTGAAAGGAGAAAAAAAAAAAAAAAGCAGAATTACTAGCAACAAAAACCTTAAATGACCTGAGGATTATGATATTATGATACCTGCTTTGTCCAATCAAAAATCTGTAATCTTTTAGAGGAGTTTTTGGAAAGATTCTGTGGCAGTGTGCCAAACAGCTGAACCGTAAAGTTCAAACACAATATAAAAGGTCTTCAGAAGGAGGCTCAGTATTTCTAATCCCTGACTGTGCTTTCAAAAGTAACATTTCGATTTGGATAAAAAGGAGAAACTTACCAGTGCCATCTTGTATAAAATGAACGTTATGAGAATAATGCATCAGGTGTTTCTCACCGGCTGGTGCTCTTTTAAGACAGAATGGACAGTCCTCTTTGGCTGCAAACCTCAGGAAGTCCTCACGTGCAATAAAAACAAGCCTGGAAAATAAATTCAGATCCATGTTAGAGCCTAAAATAAAAATGGAATGTCATTTCTCCCCTGAGGTGTGTAACAATAAAACACGATTAATGCAAGAGGTGCTATTTTAATTACTGGTGCAAGAGCAGCAATCAGTATTAATAAGATGTAGCGCAAGTGTATTAATATCCAAAGCATCTGTCATTGTTCCCTCTTTGGTATCCTGCACAGTAAATTTCCTAGGGTTAATGTCTGTTGTTAAAATAAATTAACTCTTTCGGATTCATTTCAACTGATGACTAGTGATGGGTTGATGGCGCTTCATGGAACGTTTCGACACATTGCCAAACTGTATTGATACGTGTCGATACTGTGTTACTGAATACTGACACCTGCTGGACATTAAAAATCCCTACAGGCAACCGAGTTGCCAGACTCAACTGACACCAATATGATGAATAATATGAAGTCATTATATTGTATATGGCATCATTGCATATCTGAATTTGAATTTAAAGTATCTTTTAGTTGTCCCAGGATTTCAAAGTATCCTGGGACCTGGACAAGTTCCCTGAACCCTTCACTCTCCACAATGCTGAGGGGCTGGCAGTCCTTCAGGATGAAATTTAGCAGAGCTTCATCCAGCATCTGCTTCCTGGAAGCTTAAAGGTTAAAAAATAAGTAAAGAATAAATTCATATGAGGTTAATTATCAATAAAGCAACTGTGAATAAGTTGCAGAATGGCTTTATACCTGAGTTCATCCTGGGTGTATCTGGGACTTCATTTTCATGCCTGGCCCTATAACGTCTCAGCACTGAGGTGGACTTGTTCAAATATGGAAGCTCTGTCCAGCAAATTCAACATTTAACCTGCAGAAAGCAATGTGAATAGTAAACTAAGAGTCACTTTGGAATTAATTTTTATTCAGATAGATCAAGTGGGAAGGAACAGGATGAAACAAGGAAAATAATTAACAAATACCTTATTTTCCGATATGAGACCAAAATGGGGCCATACGCTGGAAACCTTTCTTTTAGCTTGAGGCTGGTTCATGATTGTTGCTGATTCTGACGACATGTGACAAAAGATCTGAGATTCTTTTGTCAGTGCATCCCGTCGACAAATGCGCTTCTTTATAAACACAGTTTGGCGCGTCACTGTCAGTTCGATACAGTACCTGTATCGGTCACGTGACTTTCTTAAAGCGAAACGCGCATCGACACGGGTGTTGCTCTCTGAGCTCGACGCACGCGCTGACGCATCGGTGTTGCTGGACCCATCACAATATAATATATATATATTATATATATATATATATATATATATATATATATATATATATATATATATATATATATATATATATATATATATATATATATATATATATATATATATATCTATATCTATATCTTTTCTATCTCCTTTAATCATCTATATCATTGAGTGTTGATTAACCACCTTTAACTTTTTCAATAGAAACTTTCAGTGTGTTAACTCCACTCTACTTTCAATGGCCACTTACCAAACATGTCAGCTTCCTTCTTCCAACTGCCCTCAACCCTCACCATGTTCAGGAACCCAACAGAAGTAAACAAGTGTATGAATTCCCATGTTGTTGCACTATCATAGATATTTCTGTCATCAGTTCACCTCTTATTGTTCCTTATGAAGTCAATTTATGTTGGAAACATCTCTATTGTCTGACAGTGAGGTGCTGTAGACACTCAAGTATCCTGTGGAAGTCATTAACACAGGTGTCTTAAAATTACATGTCTATTGTAATTGAACAAAAGTGAAGCTGAAATGAATTTGAAACACATTTTTTCAATACCTTTGTTCCTAAAATAAATGTGCTGGAATATCTAAAGTAAATTGTTGGACTCTCACAATTGCCTCTGTGACACAAGATAAACAGGTCTTAAGTGCACATAATCATGTACAGTAGATGCTGGTTTCACCTTTATGATTTGCACTTTTGTAGCACACTAACTAAAATCATAATCTTTCTTATTTAAAATTTGTTTCTGACTTTTTGTTTCTATTTCTAAGTTTTTAAGTTACGAGATAGGCTGACCAAGCCAGCTTTTCTTTTGTGTTGCCTTGATGGTTCAGCAGACCTCTATGATGAATGGGTGGATGGATGAATGGACAGATGAGTGCCACTGGGTGGATGGGCCCAGCACTTTGCATTAATGGGTGCACTAGTTCACATGGTGTTTTGATCTAAATTGACATCACATGTTTCATCAGGAGTGAACGCGTGTGCTACCATTTTTACCTTTATTTTCATAAATCTCCCGGGTTTTCACCCCCCAGGTGATGTTGGTCTGCTTCTTAAAAACAGAGTAGTGAATGTTGCAAGATCTGCCCATTATTCCTCTTTTTTTTATAACTTAACTTTCCCTCCACTCTGCCACACCTTGGAAGTATATAGGAAATATACACGCAGCAAATGCAGGCCAGCGGTCAAACATGTGACTGCTACCGGAGGAATGCAGCCTCCACACATGGGCCCCATATATGGGCCCCATACATCAACCACAGTCCCCTCCTCCATGCTCCTGCTTTTACATAAACAGTATGTGAACATTAAAGATGTTGCTCATTTTTATACCTTTATGACCCTTTTTTCCTCTCTCTCTCTTTCTTTAACCATAAAGATTATGAAATAACATGAAACTGACAAAGTTGTTCATTTCTTTATTTTAGAGATTGAATATAAAACGCATTCTCAGATATTTATAAACTGTTGCAGGAGCTTCTGTTTAGCTGGAATATGTAAATTAAGCTTGATAAAAGACAAATCGTGCAAGTGTAATCTCAAGTGAATATGTCATTTATCCATTAACTACCTTCTAGTGAAACAAATCTGATTTGATATCTGGCCAGAGTGTTCAAATGAGGCAATAAAGCATGAAATTATTTTTCCTAAATGTGGACTAAAATTAATGGGAAATTAATGGGAAAAAATGTTCCTGCGGTCCCCAGGTGACTCACGATCTTCTGCATACGGAGGATGATGGGTCGCAGGTATATCCATACTGACAGCAGTGCTTACCATCTGCACAGCAGGTGGCCTGAAATCAGTCACAGTCATAGAATATTGAGAATAAATGATTAGACCGAACAACAATAAGCACACTCCTCTCTAATTTAGTATTGTGTTTTTGCTCTAAACCATCTGTACTACGGTGTCTGACAGGTTTTATTTATTTATTTGAATTTATTTCAGATCATTGAGTCTTTTCCTTCTTAGTATTTGTAACATCTGATGACTTAATTCCACATATAAAACTATTAAACTCCTGGAAGAAAGCAAAATACATACCAATGGGTAGGGGCAGCAGTTCCACTGGCCACCGAGTCCTCTGCAGCAAGATGAGCCACTAGGGCAGAAATAACGGGAATCACAGCGAATGACTCCATGCTCGGGGCTGCTGCTGCTGCTGCTGCTGCTGGCTTCCGTTAGAGCCGCCAGTGGTGTCTGGAAAATAGAATTACATCTAAATATCTAAATAATAATGGTTAAATACATTAAGTACATCATTTGATTAAAGCTGTGTTCAAAGCTTTTAAAAAAGGTGGTTTATTTTTCTGTGACGTAAAAGATTTTCCTTGTCAATATGACTGTTGTGATAATAAAGTTTCTTGAGTATTGTGTTAACATACACAGAGCAAACTTAAAAACAAAAAAAAAAAAAAACAGAAAGAATAGTTAAGGCTTGCTTGTTCCTAATTCCTATTGATGTCGTGAAGGTGTAATTAGTTTTTCCCAGGGTGTTCCTTTTTTTTTTTTTTTTTTTGAAATATACTATTGCATAACAAGTCATGTGTTGTTCATGTGGTGTTGTATTGCCCAATTTTACAATCAGGAGAGAGCCACATCATTTTTTTTCACCCGAAACATAAAATCTTCAGGTTAAAAGACGTTCTTCTCTTTTTCATGAGACTGTAGAGATTTTACAACCACCGAGGGCAACAGAAACAAGCAGTATAGATAAGACAGTCAAGATAAATAGAGCCTCATCAGCTTCTTGTCAGTGATTAAATGACGTCAAAAGTGACTTTGAAAGTGGAGATGAAACGCCTGCATCTGTTACCTCCATCTCGCTGCTGCTGTCATCTGACACTGACATGAGAGAGGCAGGGACTGAAGTCAGAGCCGGTTTCGTGCTGAACAGGTGCTTCAGGCCTTCTCTCACACAGTGCGTGTAGGTGAGGTCACAGTCGTAGCCATAAGGACAACAGTGGTAGCCATCCGCACAACACGTCCCCTGCATTGGAAAATAAAGATGATTACACTTAGGTTAACGCACTGTTTTGATGACAGGGAGAGGCAAGACAAAACTGAATTTCACTACAATCATTTTCTTATTGTACATGAATACACAGGTGTACTCACATGAGTAACGCGGCAACAGAACCAGACACCTTTGGGGTGTTTGCAGCAGGTGGTGAAATCAGGACATACGTAATACTGGTCACAGCGGACCACTGAACTCTTTTGCTGCTCCGGGACATTGCTGAGTTCCTGAAGCGAGGTCAAAGACAGGTCAGTGGAGCTCGGTTCCTGGGCAGCCTCCTTCTTCACCATGGGGATGCTTATCCACGGCTGATCTGTTTTCTCGCACATCTGCGTGACCAGGTTACAGCGGTACCCGTAAGGGCAGCAGTGGGTCAGGTCAGCGCAGCACACGGCCTGCAGACGCACATAGAGTGAGTTTGGATGACAGGCACTTTTTTAGCATGTTAGGTCAAACTTCTATGACATCTGTCTTCATGGGTGCATCCGACTTGCCTTTGGATATGGACAGCAGCTATATCCATGAGCGGTCCGGCAGCAGGTGGAGAAATCGGAGCAGATATTCCCATCGGGGCATTTGACGGAGCAAAACACAAACCCCCATGCACACACCCCCACACACAACCACAGAGTGATCTTCAACATCTGAAAGAGAAAGATTCAAAGTTTTTTTTTTCAATCAAGTTAAATGGGATTAATTTTTTTAAAGTCTGTAAAAGTGCAGGGTTTTTTTTTTTTTTCCACAAAGTTTATTGTCCCCCTCAGAGCGGGGGTTTTTACAGTTCTTTTGCTCACTTCTGTGCTGAAGCTTTCAGTTTTGTTTCAGCTTACATTAAAGCTTCCGGGTCCTCAAAGGAAACTCACTGAGCTGTTTTGATGAATCAAAGTAGCGGCTGTTTGTTGAAGCAGTTGCGCAGAGAAAAGATTTCACACAGATATGTGGTACCTCACCTTCTGCAGATGAAGTGATTTCACTGAGCCTGGCACAATAAACCTAAACCTGGGCTGTTTATTTAAACTGCTCTGCCAAGAAAAGATTCAGTGGAGATCTACAGTCTCTTACCTTCCTCAGATGAAGTCCAGCAGCTTCCTGTCACACGCTTCACACTTCCCCTGAGCCAAAAAACACATTCTCTTGCTCTTTATAGAGCTTGTGGATACTTTGGACACTCCCACTTAACAAAAGCCAGGAGATTAAATTTTATCACTTCCCCATATCCCCGTGACAGATAACGACATTTTCTGTCACAATATGAGAAGTTTCTGTAATTACAGCAATTTTCTCCAACTGAACACTGGATTCTTAGAAGGAGTTTGTCAATCAGTAAAGGATAACACACACACACACGTACATACCCATTCAACTCAAAAGATTTCTCTGCATCTTTAAAACATATCTACTGTAAATAATTCAGTCCCTTAATTAAACAAATTAACGCTTTCATCAGTCCACCAATAGCAATTTTATATTTGTATTATACAC
Organism: Hirundichthys speculiger; assembly: GCA_018398805.1. Lineage (NCBI taxonomy): Eukaryota > Metazoa > Chordata > Actinopteri > Beloniformes > Exocoetidae > Hirundichthys > Hirundichthys speculiger. The sequence continues at coordinate 2,105,724 of JAGFBZ010001649.1, read as the reverse complement.
TAAGGAGAGTAAAATTAGTAATATGATATTAATAACTAATTAAAAAATATATATATAATTGTACTATTAATGTATATTATAAAGTTAATTAAATATAATTTAATAATATAAAATAATCAAATAAATTATTAGCTTTGTTGCCATCAGCATGAATGCGTTTGGATGTTGGCATTGATCAACTGATTCTCAACATTCATATTCATTCATTTCCAACATTCATATTCACGCCAACCCCTGAGGCAGAGCTTTAAGTATCTTTTGGAATTTAGAATAATCAAAATAAATAAATAAAAGAATGAAATTATTTATTTTTTATTTTTTTTTAAAAAAAAAAAGCTTTTTGTTCACTAGATATAGTGTGAGACTTCCAGCAAGTCCAGTTCCTGATGCAGGACAGGAACAGACTGCAACGGACAGTTAAGGCTGCAGAAAAGATCATCAGTGTCAGCCTGTCCTCCATTCAGGATTTATACTCCACCAGAGTCCTGAAACAGGCAGGAGACATCTCCACGGACCCCTCACACCCTGGACCTTACGTCTTTCACCGTCTCCCCTCTGGGAGGCACTACAGAGCACTCTGCTGAAACAGGCAAACACGAGAACAGTTTTTTTCCCACAGGCCATCATAGTGATGAACACATCACACATCATTAATGCACCTTACTGATACATTTGTGAAACTGTATATTGTGAACACACTGGGTATATTTATCTCTGTTATTGTTTGGTAATAGTAGCAGTTGTATTCTTTTTGCAGTCTGTAATTTATATTTATTTTGCACTGTAATCAGAGAGTAGCTAAGAACCGGAGACAAATTCCTGGCATGTATGCCCACACATACCCGGCAATAAAACCTGATTCTGAGGCAGTCTGGTGGTCTGCCAAGCCCAGCGACCCTCCAGATATAAGGAAAGAGCGAGTCGCCTTCCTGTGCCCTCTGCCCTGAGAAAGGCTCCATGGAGCATCTTCTCAGCACCTCCCAGACGGCTGGTACCGGTGGCACCATGAAGGCAGCAGCTGAGAGTTCAGCAACTGAAGCTCCAAGAGCACATAGCTGAAACAACATTCAGACCAGGCATAATCAATCACCCTCGGAGGCTTTAAAACACCTGATCCTGCCAAAAACTCACGGTGACATGGGAAGAGCGAAGAGAGAAAGCCAAAGAGAGGAAACACATAAGCACCAGGAACTGGTGGAGAGTTGTAGAAAGAGAGGCTGGAGGACCCTCTATGAGGCCACAGAAGTTGGATGGAGAATCTTTGTAGGGCGCTCATTCTGCAGAGTCCTCACACCTTTGGGCATTATGGGTCATACAATCCATGCGTGTGAAGCAGAGACCCTCAAGGTACGTCTGGTTCGAGGGAGCTAATCCATGATCTGGAAGCGAGGGCTTGATCAACCCTGGGTGAGGGTCTGATGCTGCAAGACCCAAAACCCCTGATCAGCCCAGGACACATCACTGACACTGGTCCCAGTTCATCATAGGTGTTTCCTGTATATGCATCTCCTCTTCACCATAACCAGAGAAATTCTCATATTATCTAGATGGTTAAATTCTAAACTTTTTTAGGATCAAATAATGAATTTCAAAAAAGTGACAGATGGTAATAGAACAGCCTGGTTATAAGGTCATCGACCCATCTTCTGCTTGTTTTTGTAATGTAGGTTTTTCATAATTTTAACATGAAAAAAAGATGGACTCATAAAATACAGTGGATAACAGAAGATGGATCATGTGATTGCATGAAAAATAAAACATTATCAGTCTCTAACAGGTTCCTGATTACAAATCAGAAACAATGGCTAAAACAATACTTTATTATTGAATTCTCACTGTTTATACATTTTCACAGCAGTGTAAGATCTCATCTAACAAAACAGTTATCTTTTGCATTCATGTTAACCGTGCAGCTAACATTTCTTATAACGGATCCAACTTCAATATGAGGCTGGCGAGACATCAGATCATCAGGTCTACATGCATGACACAGGCACTAGCATAACAGCCTCATATAGCAATGGAAGATGTCTGGTATGACGAAGAGGGAGGAACTCCCTGAGGGCCAGCATACTGGAGTGGCAGTGAGTGTGAGGCACATAAAAACACAGAATATGAGGGCGGAGGGGACAACCATAACATAAAAAAAATAAAAAAGAAAAAGACATGTACCGGTAGTTGCCACTTAAGAGGGATGGTTTCTCCTACATTTTCACTTCAAACACAGAATCCCAGCTTTACAAGTCTGTAGGTCTCCTCGTTCAAGCGTCATGATAGAAGCTGGATGGGAGACATTTTTGGAAGCCAAAAGCAAAAATCAATGCTACTAGTGAACTGTCAGGAGAATAAGATACGATTGCTAGTCGTGCTCTGAGTCCGACTGAGATGCTGTCTTCTTTTTCTTTTTTCTGCCGTGTTTCTTGTGCTTTTTTTTCCTCTTCTTCTTTGATTTGTCCTGGGAACATAAATATTTCTTAATAAAAGCAAAAATACTAATAAATTTTTTTTTTTTGAAACACCTTAACAGTCTGTCAGGCTTAACAGAGGTCAGGTTTGTTACATAACAGAGAAGTTCATAACTGGAAGACCCACCAGTTTAATTACCAGGAAAAAAAGGAAACTGCTTACTGTGCATTTCTCCTCACTGCTTCTCTTTTTCTTCTTGGCTTCAGCTTGTGGTAGGGCCTGTGGAAAAAGGGAAGTCTTCAGCGACAGTTGCTTTAATTAAACATTTACAATTCAACACTGGTTGCGGAAACCCAATCACTGACACACACATTTTTTTTTTTTTTACAAAAAGAAAGTGAGCCAAAACTACCTCTGGTCTTCTTATATATGGAATCTAGACTTTTAAAAACCTAGACTGCTATTCCACATCCATAATAACTGGCTGTGCAGAGCCAGCACCCTCTATGTTTCTTTTTCTTAGTGAGATATCATCAAAGGGCCCCTATGAGAGAAATGCATTTGTAGAAAACTATTTGTGAAACATCCTGGCATGTAATCTAATTTTTCTGGAAAAGTGTACACACATTTCACCAGTCACACCTTTATGTAACACTTTGTGTAACTAAAAAAAACAACAACAACAAACAAACCTCCCCATTGTGAAACACCTTTACCAGTTTTACATTTAGTTTTACTGTGAATGAACAAAATCCCTTTTATTACACGCAGAACTTGTCTCATGAAGTGCAGCCTTCAGACTGTTGCCTTTTCATTACCATGTCATAAACTTGCAGAAATAAAACAAAAGAAAATAAAAGTATTTACTAAGACAACATTTAGGGTTGCACCCCTATCGTTGTCAAGTGTACTGTTTAATTGTTGATTAACTGCCTCACTAGAACCAATCAAACTACTGGTAAAATAAGATATATACACTGTGTGTCCAAAAAAAAAAAAAAAAAAAGACGCCACCAAAAACAAAAGTCATGCACTCTAATATTTGGTTGGACCGCCTTTAGCTTTGATTACGGCACGCATTCGCTGTGGCATTGTTTCGATAAGTTTCTGCAATGTCACCAGATTTATTTCCATCCAGAGTTGCATTAATTTTTCAGATCTTGCATTGATGATGGTAGAGTCTGACCGGTGCTCAAAGCCTTCTCCAGCACATCCCAAAGATTCTTAATGGGGTTCAGGTCTGGACTCTGTGGTGGCCAATCCATGTGTGAAAATGATGTCTCATGCTCCCTGAGCCAGTCTTTCACAATCTGAGCCCGATGAATCCTGGCATTGTCATCTTGGAATATGCCCATGCCATCAGGGAAGAAAAAAACCCATTGATGGAATAATCTGGTTATTCAGTATATTCAGGTAGTCAGCTGACCTCATTCTTTGAGCTCATACTGTTGCTGAACCTGGACCTGACCAACTGCAGTAACCCCAGATCAGAACACTGCCCCCACAGGCTGGTACAGTAGGCACTAGGCATGATGGGAGCATCACTTCATCTGCCTCTCTTCTTATGTGGCTGGATTTTTTTCCAACCACATTTCCTCCTCAAAGACGATGGGTCCCCACTATCCTTCCAGTTTTTAATAATGCGTTGGACAGTTCTTAACCCAATTTTGGTTGTTTCTGCAATCTCCTTAGATGTTTTCTCTGCTTAATGCATATTAGATTGCAAACTTAGATTGGTCAATCTAAGTTTGCTCTTTGCTATTCTGTCACCGCTGTCTTCTGTCCTTCTGCGGTCCCGTCATTGGGGAGAGAACTAGCCGTTACCCCCCCTAGGTGTTTCTGGGAGTCAGCCTCCGAGGAGGGGAGCCGCTGCGGGGGGAGAAGAGGCCCATACTGGCACCGAACCACAGTTTCTGGTGAGTGCAAATTAAGTCCGTTTCCTCACTGGCGTACGACAGGTGCACGTGAATTCAATCTCCAGTTGTATACAAGCAGAAGAGGTCATTTACTCACATCACAGAACGATCTGATGCCGGAATGACAGCGAGGAGCTAAGACACAATCACTTCTAAGAAAACGTCTGAACAACAGCAAATAGCTTGTTTGAGACTCAAACTCATATGATGATGGAGCCCGTCTGGTAAACAGGAGTGATGATATTAACATATTCACATTCCAGAAGAAAAGTCACGGACGCATAAACCTTTAAACATTTTTCCAAACCAGAGGTCTTGCTGACCTGTGCAGCTGTAAGGCTGCCGTACCCCATAATAGGGGACTCATATGATGAGTCAATTTCAGGTGCACCTGTGACATTCAGAGGGTCAGAGTTTGGCGTGAACAACATGAAAGCATGGATCCATCCTGTCTTGTATCAGCGGTTCAAGCAGCTGGCAGTAGTCTGATGATGTGAGGGATATTTTATTGGCACACTGGGTCGCTTGGTACCTATTTAGTATAGTTTATACACTACAGCCTACATGAGTGTTGTTGCTGATGACGTCCCTTCCATTATGAACAAAGTGTATCATCTCCTCCAGCAGGATAACCCACCATGTCACAAAGCTTAAAAATCATCTCAACCTGGTTTCTTGAACTTGACAATAAGTTCATTGTACTTAAATGGTCTCCTGAGTCACCAGATCTCAATCCAACAAACCACCTTTGGGAATATGGTAGAACGGGAGATTCTCATCATGGCCGACAAATCTGCAGCGACTACATGACGCTATCATGTCGGTATGGACCAAACTCTATAATAAGTCAATATTAAAATTCACATATAAAACAAAGTTAAAATATTGTCTTTTGCTGACTTAAGATGTTGAGGATTCATCAACCACCATCTACCATGTTTAAATTTATGTTTCAATTCAATTAAATAATTAAATTAAATATTGGAATGATAAATATTAAATCAAGCCACAGCTGAAAAAAAAAATCTAAAGCCAATGCACTTTCCCGTCTGCAGCAGATATTACAAGAATATATACGTTTATCGTCAAGTTCCCATCAGTTTACCTTAAGAGGAACAAGCAAGTATAAGAGGAACAAAGAGGCTGAAAAAAATTGCTGTTGTGGTTGTAGGAGTGGCACAACTGTCAATGTTCTAAAACCAAATCTAAGCAGCTTTAATCCAATTTAAATATTTTATCAGCAAAACATACTACCTCCTCCCCTTCCGAATCAACGGATGACTCTGAGGATGAGTCTTTGTGACTTCTCTCAGCCTTCCTTTTTTTTCTATGTCCCCTTTCATCCTGATTGACAAAACAGAACATTTTGATAAAATGAGAAAACCGCTGAACATCTAAAATGACATATGCATGTTATTGAGAAACAATAAATTACCTTATCTCTGTCTACTTCTTCCTTGATTCGTTTCCTTTTCTTTTTTGGGTGAAGAAAAGGATATAATTTTTTTTAATGAATTGCCTGTTTTTGACTGAAATGAACAAAATAAATTCCTTTAGAATCAAAAAGAGAATAACCTTGCTTTCAGCATCCGATTCTTCCTCTGAGCTGTCCGATGCTCTTCGAGCTGAAGACTTCCTCCGCTTCCGCTTTTTCTTCACACTCTTTTTGTCATCCTATGTGCAAAAAATTGAAAATATCACATTTTTGTCCCAGATGTGCACAACAGAACTGTCAATCGATTTAATAATGCCTTAGTGATCCCAGAAGGTATATATGTTGCAGTAACTGTCAAGCTATGGTTAAATAAATCAATGTTTTCTTTTCACTTCATGAAACTAAATCAACTCGCTCTGTCACTACAGCATCAGCCAATACTTTTGATCTCTAACTTCTGTTGTGTTGAGCAAGAGTTCGGGGTCTAAACCCAGACTTCATGCAACACTGTCTGGCTCAGAAAACGTTCTGCAGTTATTAATGTGCTTCAGCAGGCAACAAGTTATTTTTACCCAAATCTACTTGATGCAGTGAATAAATTCAAGTTTGGAGACATCTTGTGGGAGTGGAAAAAATGTTTCAAGAAGTGTCAAATTAAAATGCACATGAGCGTCAAATCATGGCTTCATTTCAAATAAACTAAAATGTGAAGAGATTACTGGAACTACAAAAACTGAACTGTCCAATGCATTCAGAAACCCTGGAAAGATAGCGGTAAACCATCAGCGTTTCAAAAGAAACGTAGTTGAAAAGAAATCTTGAATGGCTGTATGTTTGGTGAACTCAAGTTGAAGACAATAAAAGCAAAGCATAATGAATGAGGTCAAGGGACTCTGACGTGAAGTCTTTATGAAAACAAAAAAAAACCACACCTCGTGTCCCCTAATGAAGGTTAGGGGACATAAAGATTAGACTTGAGAGCAATAAAAAAAACAGTAGTCTGGTCTGATGAGTCCAGATCTGTTCCAGAGTGATGAGCCATTAGTGAACCCTGCTTCCTACTGTACAAGCCTGTGATCTAAACAAGATAAAAATACCAGTTGTTGACCTGAATATACTGAAGCACCAAGATATTCCATCATTAGTCTTTTTTCTCTTCCATAACGGTATATGCATACTCCAAAACGATAACACCAGGATTTATCTGCTTCAAACTGTGACAGCCTGGTTCAGGGAGGATGAACTGGCCACCGCAGGAATCAGACTTTTACCCCACTGATGATGTTTGAGATGTGCTGGAGAAAGTTTTACAAAGTGGTCTGACTGTCCCATGAACAAAACAAGATCTGGGCAAAAATTATTTCCATTCTGGATGGAAATAATGAAACAACGTCATGAAGAATGTGCGTTTTAATAAAACACTGAAAATGATTCAATTAAAAAAAAAAAAAAAAAAAAAAATGACCAGACAGTGCATGTGTGCTTTGCCTTTCATCTCTTCTTCAATCCATTATTTATGTTAACAAATACAAGGACAATAGTCAGTCATTTACAGTAAAAGCAGGTCTACTCTCAGTTTTAATTTCATGTTTCTCATTTCTTCATAGGGCGAAAAAAAAATGGTTTTATAAAAACAGTCTTGGTTTTAAAAAACAAAAACAACAGGCTTAAAAAGCAGGGAAAAAGAACAGGCAAAGCCTAGGGTGGATTAAAATAATTGATCAAAGATATCCATTTCAAGAGGACTGCACCACTACAGTGTAGCTTAACTTGAAGTGTTTAGTACTGCTTTTATATTCAAGATTAGAAGAGGCTCCCCACAGCATATCTATCCATTCCTCATGTATGAATGTCGTACATTTCTGCATTTATTCTATTCCATTATGGAATTTTTGCTTTTTCACTGGTATTCAGCTGTTAAACCAGCCTTGTGTAGAACACACAACTTCCCTTCAGACCAACTTTAGGCCCTTTTTGTTGAGCGTATTCACACTGCGCTGCTGTGCATTTATTTGCAAGGGTTAGGATGAAGTACATGAAACTGAAAGATTTTTTTATTTGAAATATCTGGTAATATACCCAGACTTGCATGTCTTACCTCGTCGTCAGACTCTGAAGAAGAGCTGCTGGAGGAATCAGAACTCGATGAGGAGGAGGAAGATGAGGAACGCTTGACCAAAACACAGTGAAAGCAGGGTTCATTAGACTTGAGGTTTTACGCTTCTTTGAAATTGACATCCACAACTCAATAAGATTTAAAAAAAAAAAAAAAAAAAATCACAGATATTGTGCATGTATGAAACATTAGTGATTCACAGTTCTCCATCAAAATACTGGAGGTCTCTCCTCACCCTGCTGGATTTCTTCTTTTCCCTCTTCTTTTTCTAATTACACAGGCAAACAAAAATAAACTAGTTAGTAAACCTGAGAATTCAGATAATAACAAAAAAAAAAAAAAAAAAAAGGTTCAAAAAACGTATTATCATACCTCTTTTTTCTCCTTCTTGTCCTCTTTTTCTTTGTCCATGGATTTTTTGTCCCTTTCTTTGTCACCTAGCATTTTCTCTCTGTTTTTTGCGAGCTCTTTCCTCCATCTCTGAAAGCAAAAGAGAATCTAAATGTTACGTATTTCAGAACTTTTATTTCTTCGACTGAGTGTTCCCAAAGTACAGCAACACATTCAAAGAAATAAACAGCAGTCTGGTTGACAAAATGAACTAAAGACTACAGTAGCCAGATCATTCATGGATGTGGAGCCGAACAAAAAGCACTTATCGACAAGATGAACTGTTTTTTTTCCCTCTTGTACTTGGTGAGCAAGTTCTAATGTTATTCAAATTTGTTGATTTCTGGATCTCACAATTGAAATCAAAAGCTTAGATTGTAACCACACCTACTACATGTCTGTATTTATGAAAGTGAACAAAGACCATATACATAACTGACAATGAGTTGATTAAGATCAGTGAGATTAAAACTGTTAAAATGACACTAAAGTTAAAGCAACTGACTGAAGTCTACATCAGTAAGGTGATACAAACCTCATTCATTTTGTCCTCAAAGTCAGCCAGGGCTCTGGAGCCCTTTTTCTTCTTCTCCAACTGCTCCTTTAACTCTTCCCTGTCAAAGAGAATATTAAATGCTTGTAATTTAGGGCAAAAAGTAACACAGTCATTCAAAGACATGAATGAAAAATGAACATGTTATTTCTCATTGTTAAAATGTTGTTAATTTATTTTTGCTTTCCTTCAAGTAGCCAAAACACTGTTTCAGCTGTTTTTTTTTTCCATCTGGGAATGAATGTTGTGGTTACAAACAGTAACTAATATTCCTGCAACACAACTTTTAAGTAATGCAGGAACAAAAAATGAAATGGAAGAATAGAAATAATATATTTTTTTCTGACAGAATTCTACTTTCTGGTTGGGTATAAGCAAGTTCTGCATATGATCTCATGAAAGGCCAGATAAATGTACCCATTATATTTTAAAAAATGGGTTGACAATGCTGAAAATTTAATGTATCACATTTATAATTCATAAATTGTGTCACTAAATGAACTAACCACTGGGTAAAACATAGCTCTTTAACTCCAGAGGACCGCCATGGCTGCTCTTTGTCATCAGTTTTTTCTGTGGTGACAATGCATTTTACCTAAAAGTTCCTGTGTACCCAAAAGCCAAATGTAGCGTATGGCAAAAAATATCCTGATTTTTAAAACCATGCCTACGCACTCCCTTTGTAAATCATGGCCCAAGCCGAAACTTTCCGCAGGGTGGCGTCGCCTCATATCCCCGGCCTCTACGCACCTTTATTCTAACATAAAAGGTCAATGTAAAGTACCTCGTGAATGCTTTTGCATGTAAACCAGGCTGCTGCCTGCCACCACGTGCAGGGCTTGCCTGTCCAGTACCGATCTGTACATCAGGACAAATGGGTCACAAATAACTTGCACATTGATCGTATGCACATTTTTAAACTGGCAAATTTGTTTTCACTCAGAGCCCTTATAGGAGTGTGAGTACATTCAATTGCGCTGATTATTTTTAGGAAACCCAAACACTGCTGCAAATTGCCTTTTAATGTTGGCCTGTTCCCCCACACTGTGAGGAAATGCAATGTTACGACCAGTCATGTTAATAAGGCCATCCAAAATGTCAGGCATTATGGTGCCCAGGGATGGGTGTGACATCCCAGACCTAAGGATAGAATTTAACTGTTATATTCACAAGGGGCTTCAGGCAGACAATTTCACATTGCTTATTGTTAATTACATCAAACACATACCCCTCAGCTAATGCCCACTGGTAAGAACTGGTCGTCAGAAACCGAGACCGGTCAACACCTGTGTACGCACCATGGCATAGTTCCAGCAGCTTGGTCTGTTTAACACAGGACCCAGTTCAGCACACAGATCCAAGAGCTCTATTCTAGAGAATCTATATCTGCGTATTAGCCAGTCGTCATCATGAGGGAGGCAATCTTTTTGGTCCTTAAAAACTCTGCATCCTGACCCTTGAGGATCGTAAAACTCTAGGAGTGCCAGCACATCCATTATGCAGCATTACACATCGGTGTCACTGCAATATTTATATATTTACTTCGCAATTAGATTGTCAGACAGAATAATTGTGACAAGGTGCATAGCAATCAGTGCTATCCACTGCTCTAATATATAATCTGAAGATGGAAGTATGATATGTGAACATACTGTGCTTATGGAATAGTAATGGTTCACTCCAGGAACACATATATAATACTGCAGGCTTGGCTGCTTATGATTATGCTGATCTGCAAGTCTGATATGAATTAAAGTAAATTTATGAGATGAACATGGCTTCAATTCACCACCTCACAATTTGAGGTGGTGAATTTGGGCCACCAGTTTCCCCATCTCTAAAATGTCTGTGTGCAAGGTCCAAAATTTAAGAACTGGAATGGCAGCAGTGTAGCTGGGAAAAAACCTGGTTGTCTGTTCTTGTCTTGCGTTACTATAAGGGTGATTATGTACATCCATATATGTTCTGTCCTGCCCTTACCATGTTGGTCGAGGTCTGCTTAAGTAATCCTGTATGGTTGGTCCGGAACTCGAGGCCGGGCCTCTGGCTCGAGCAGCCGCAATGGGGTTGATATAAGCCTGACACACCAAACAAAACATTTAGTTAACACTGCAGAGCCTCAAAACATAATGACATATTACGATCAGACCGTGTAATACACTACAGTTAAGCAGCTTTACAGACCACATCTCAATGAAGAAGAAGAAGAAAAATCATCAACTTAGATTCAACATTCCAGTAGAAAAATCAAGAAAAACTCGGAACGAACTCAACTGGACTGCAGTAAACTGTCCTTTGACGGGGCTAAAGGCTTGCCACAAGTTCCAACTATATATTATCTGCAATTAACTATGTGTGCAGCTGTACTGTCTGGAGATTAATAGGTACCCCAGAGTTGTTATTCATGACACAACCGCAGGAAACTAAGAATAATACCTCTCAACATCGACTTGCCAGTACATCCAAATAAGCTGCAGTTAGCCTTTCTGAACAGCACAAGTCAGCTTGCTTTTGACGTTTGCAACAACACGACATCAGGAGCAATGTAAAGCTAAATTATTTTTAAAGCAGGCGACCCCCTTGCTGTTATATATCTAAATGAGGTTTATGACCGTGTGACTAAACTCACCACTTAAATTACCTCAACAAACAGCGGACACATTCATGTGCTAACCAATGCTAACTACAGAGCTAACGCTAAGCTCTTTGTTTACTACATAATGCGACATAAAAACGTACCAGTTTAATGTTCTATATACCATAACTTACCACTCGATTGTCTCGCTTGCCCATATCGCGTGCGTAAAGAAGATAATTGTCCAAAAGACATAAGAGACATTAGTGTTACCTCGAGCTAGCCACTACATAGCTGATGGAAGCTAGCTGCGCTAAGCTACAGCTTTCAGTCTTTTTTGCAGCCCTGCTGACTGTTACTGCCCCCTTCTGGACAGAAATTTAATGTATCCATGAGCCATTACACATTTGAAATTCGTCCTGTCAGTTTATTCTAACGGGTGATAAATTATCATAAAATACTATGTGTTCAGAATGTCTATATGACAATAAACCAGACCGAACCTTTCATGTCTTTGTGTTAAGATTAATAAAAAATATTTCTAAATTATTACTAAATTCCAGAATAATGGGATGGAATCTTTTTCCACTACTTTCTTGAAAGTCACAAGTTATCTTTACACCAAGATTACTGTGCATTTAAACAGTTTAGGGAAGCCCATATGATGATGTCATGGCTTTCGAAGTTTCTGATAGGTTAACTGACAGTATTTAAGATACTCCGACTACACCTGCGGATGTATTTTGGGACACACCTCAAACACACAGCTTCCTTGTGTGACATCATGAGAAAATCAAAAGAAATCAGCCAAGATATCAGGAAGAGAATTGTGGACTTCCCAAGGTTCATCCTTGGGCACAATTTCCAGGCACCTGAAGGTGCCACATTCATCTGTTCAAACAATTAAATGCAAATATAAATACCATGAAAATGCCCAGCCATCAAACTGCTCAGGAAGGAGACAGGTTCTGTCTCCCAGACATGAATGTGCTTTGGTGCAAAATATGAGTATCAACCCTAGAACAAAAACAAAACACCTTGTGAAGATGCTGGCTGAAGCTGGTAAGAAAATACCATTTATCCACAGTGAAATTAGACCTGTACTGACATAGGCTGAAAGGCCACTCAGCAAGGAAGAAGGCATTACTCCAAAACCAATAGTTTACAATATGCACATATGGACAAAGACCTTTATTTCTGGATACATGTCATGTGGTCTGATGAAACTGTAATTGAACTGTTTGCCAAGGTTCGAATCCTGGTTGGACCTGGCAGGGCATTCAACGTATATAAAAAAAAAAAAAAAAAAAACTTGTGCCAAGCTTCTCATGGCGGATCACTGATGTAGTGACCCCAAATAGGGAGCAGCCGAAACAGAGATTGCAAGCCTGACAACACCATCCCCAACTGTGAAGTATGGAGGTGGAAGCATCATGTTGTGGGGTTGTTTCGCTGCAGGAGGGACAAAATAAATGGCATGAGGAAAGCACATCACGTAGAACTTTTCAAGAAACATCTGACTACATCAGCCAGAAGGTTAAATCGTGAGGCAAAAAGGGGTCTTCTAAATGGGCAATGAACTTAAACACACTGCTAAATTACTTATAAAGTGGCTTAAGGACAACAAAGTCAATGTTTTGTAGGGGCCATTACAAAACACTGATCTCAATCCTATAGAAAGTTTGGAGGCAGAGCTCGAAAGGTGCCTACAATTCTGACTCAGTTCCACCAGTTCTGTCAGGAGGAATGGACCAAAACTCCAGAAAATTATTGTGAGAAGCTTGTGGAAGCAAACCCAAAACATTTGACCCGAGTCATACAGTTTAAAGGTAATACCAGCAAATGCTACAGAAAGGTATTTAAACTTTTTTCTTTTAAGAAATGAATCAAAAAAATTTCCCATTATTCTGGAATTTAGCAAATAGAAATAACTTTGGTAATCTTGACCTAAAACAGAAAAAATCTAAGTCTTATCTAATGTCAGACAGTAAAGGGGGGGGGGGGGGGGGGGGCATGTTAGGGTGGATTAACTTGAGCAAATTCCTATGTAAACTCAAAACAATATTCATAAAAAGCTCCTTTATTCAGATGGTACAATAACAGCAATGCATAAGTACGTCAATCTGAGTGACACAAGCTATGGTGGTTTCAAAACAGTAAAACAGCTAACAGCTTTCATGACATTGAAATGCATTACAAACTGGTTAAAAGGAATAAAAATGATTGCATTAACTGTAATTTAACAAAGCTGTTTTTTTTTAATGTAAACCACTATTTCTAAAGTATTTGTAGCTTTCATTGCATTTTGTTTTCTTTTTCGCAGCACGTACATCAGAATTATCAATATTGAATAGAGATTCACACAGTGTTTAGTTAGGCAGGTAATTATACATGTACTGATGTTGTGTCTGCATCCCAGCAAATAAAAACCGGCTGGCAATGACAGTCTATACAGGCAGTTATCATCAAACAGTAATCACTACAGTAACATATGATAAATAATCATGACAGTAGACTATAATCCAAAATACCATGTGAGAGAGCTTGAAAGAAAACCTGAAGAAGTTGTACTGTGGTCATTTAGTAGCCCAGAGATGTGCAAACTGTGCCCAAGAGGTTTGGACGTCCAGAACAAAAACCTGAGAAAGTTGGAGAGTGAGTCTGAGTGTGTGCTAACGTTACTACCTGTTAAGAAAACAAACCAGTGTTAAAATGTTACTGTTCCGAGAGAACTACAACGTACAAAAATACAACTCTGCATAAGTTTCTTTTCCTTGGTGAAAAAAAAAAAAAAGACTGCAATAAAATGCACATGAAGGCAAAATCAAGCAAAACTTGGGACACAATATGTATATCATTTCATTATCAAAACTACTGTATAATTCGTAGCCATTCAATCCACCAACATTTTCAAAAGACAAAATCCTGTCGTACAACATGCCATTGACCTTCACTACTCTACGTCTACCCACTTTTGTGACGCATCTATATGCTGACAAATGCACCAAAGATTTTTCTCAGAGCTAGCACATTACACTGTACAGTACCAATGCCTAACCTTTATACATTCCTTACAAACACTATGATCATCTACAGAGTTGGTGTACTTGGTGTAAGAATATCGTATGCTCAGCACTGTAACAAAAAGTCAAGTAACAAGTATATAAGACTTGTCAATAAAATTAAAATTAAATACAAAACATGGGTAGCAAACTCTGCCAAATGTGTTCCTGATGAATAGTGCTGGTGGGACTTGCTCCGCTGATCGCAAGCTGATGCATTAAAGCATCATCCATTTTTCTTTTAAATAACTGGATTATTGTAAAGAGAAGCTCATGATAGCAGAGACATAAAAAAGTCAAAATAAGTGGCAGGATTATTTGTAAGCTTTTCGATCCTTGTCTCAGTGCTGATATCAGCCCATTACGACGAGTCCCTTGAAGAATGCAGCAACCATTAGAATCCCGCTACTGGTTGGTCTGCAGTTACTCTTGATGCCCACAAGGCGGCAGCAATATAATAAGTAAACCTGGAATGATGACATGGCAGTGGCTGGCTTGTGATTCCTTGTTACGTTTCAGTGAGTCCATGGGTACATGAGTACGCCTCCGTCAGCATCAGTGGACAAGCTAATTGTTGTATGTCTGTGAGTTCGCTTCTGCTGTTCATCGTCTCAATGCACACTCCCACAGTGACCATGAAGGCTGGTGAGATCCATGCTGCCTGTCCAGGCTCCCGCCTCGTCCTCAAGTCAAGAGGACTCTTACAAGCCCAAACACTGATAATAAGAAGGCTTCAGGTTCATAGCCTTGACAGTCAGTCCACCCACTCAACTACAAGTCAATCCAAGATGCAGGTCTTTTTGCATTGTTACACAAAATCACCAACATTTTACAATATAAAAGCAGCAATTACAATCCATCAGTTCGTTTAAGGATGACAGCCTCTGTGCATCGTTAGGGGGTGACAGGCTGTCTTCAAACCTTTGCCGTCTATTTTTCTGAGTACTTTCTAGAGCTTGTACATTGACCATAAAGGCATCTAACCAACCTTATGCTCATTGTATGTTTGGAGTTCATATACAACATGAAAATACATAATTGAGCTTAAAAAAAACAAAAAAAAAAAAACTGATTATCAGAAAAAATGTCCCATTAAAGATTTAACACATCTCAACAAATGCATTTAAATTACAAAGCAAATATTACCGCTTGCAACAAAAAGCCTTTTTTCCGAGATGTACTGCTTTCTATTACTCTGGTGGCAACCAAAGGTGTCAGTAGAACATCTGGATGAGCCCACCAGTACTTTCTGTAGTATTCTACAACAATAATATGATTGATATCAGACCGAGAAACATATGTATTGCTTTCAAAATGGCAAAAATCTGAACTGCGACTGTAGCATTAACAGACAGTCAGGCACAGTAAAGGTGGGTTAGTTTAGCTCCTGATGAGATATTCAGCACCTGTCGGTAAAACACTTGCTTGTCCTCAACGAAGGAAAAAAAAAGAGAAAAGTTCTCAAGTTGATAAATACACTACAACCGTGCAGCAGTTAAACATTAGCTATTCAGTATGGTTGACTTGTAGAAATGTGATATTTGCCAATGCTTCAATCCACTGCATGTATCACACTAATATGAATTTTATGGCGGTGCATGTTGAGAAATTTGTGACTGTGAGGAGTTGAAGCGACATACCACGCAGTATTTACTGTTGAATGCTGTGCAAATTGCAAACGTTGGCGCACTCCATCGCTTTCACACACGCTAAAGTGTTAGGACTATTAACGAATGATAGAATACTGATGAGGGCTGCCGTGTTACGCATTCCATGTCTGAAAAGCGCCTATGATGCACTCGACACAATCCCTCCGACTATGAGAGTGAAAATAAGGAGGTTATTTTCCTAAATGAAATGCACTAATGTCTGCAGGGTAGCTGGCATACACTATCAAGATGCAGCTGACTGGTTAGGAGTGAAGAAAGAAATGGAGCAAAGCTTTGAGGCGAGGATGGCAGCAGACTCTTTTTGGCAAACTGTTATGCAAAGGTCGGTGCTGGTGGTACATTTTTGCAGCAGGCGCTGTAGGATTTGTAGGAAGAGAGTAAAGTCTGCACAGCACAATCCCACAGGAAGCCATAGTGACACATGTGGAGACATCCTAGAGACGCGTAGCCAGTTATCTGAAGAAGAGGTAAGGGATACTGTCATGCTTTGCATTCTGCATTTGTGCTTGATTTGTCTTTAATTTGAAATCTTTTCTGATAATCGGCATCAAAGGGGGCTAAAAATGTATTTCGATTTAATCTTGTTAAAACAACAAAATGGAGGTGTATAGAAAACACTTGTTAAAGACACTGTATGTGACGATTCAAGGTGAAGGAGGACCATCAGGCAGTCCTCTCCTCAATAGTGGGCCTGGTGGTGGGGATGGGCTGGACCGCATACAAACTTCTGCTGTGACTGTCCACACTTTGAAAGTACGGGTGACTCAGAGCAGCAAACGCCGATATTCTCCTTGAGGGGTTGAAGGCGAGGAATTGCTGCAGGAGGGGTGATATAAAAAAAGAGAGAAGATGATGAGATCGACTAAGCAGTACAATATTTATGGACAGAAACTCATTCTGTACCTACCATTAACAGGGCCCGTCCTTGCTCGTCCATGTCTGGAATCAAGTCTTCTACTGGTTTTGGGGGCCGGGGTGTGAAGGCACTCTGTGGTAGGGCCACTTCCTGGGGCCAGTCTTCTGCTGAAGGTACTCCAACAACACTGTCGGATGACAAGCCATCAGAAGGCAGTACTATCACAGCTAGGGAGCATTCACTAGCGTTCCAGTTCGAATACACAGTCATGTGAAAAAGGAAGTAAATCTTAGAACTGAAATACGATGCACTCACTTTTACCATATGCTTTATGGTGTCGATTTAGTTGGTATGGTATAGTTTAGTATGGTGTCACATGACCAATGGAGCGTAACGTGATTGGCTGGACGTTGGCTGAATTGAGACAGGGATCGATTGCTTCTCCCTGGTGACCCGGATGTTGAGTCTGGTTCTTTTTACACTGAATTTTTTGAGGTTGAATTTTTTTACACTGAATTTTTTGAGGTTGAATTTTTTTACACTGATTTTTTTTTTAGATATTGAATTTTTTTACACTGAATTTTTTTGAGATGTTGATTTTTTTTTTTACACTGAATTTTTTTGGGGTGTTGAATTTCTTTGCATGTTGAATTTTGAAAAACTGAATATTTTAAGACAACTATTTTTTTTAACACTGAATTTATTTTAACAAAATAAAATTCAGAGGCAAAAAAAAATTCAGTGCTAGAAATCTGATGTTTTTTAAAATTCAAAGTCTGATTTTGATGCTGAAAAATTTAAATCTTAAAAATTCGTAACCAAACTCAGGTGGCACAGAAATACTTCCATAAATTGGCATAGATAACCAAACCAACATGAACTAATCTAGAAAGTCTTATCCCAATTACAGAAGAACAGCGAGCACATGCTGTCTTATCCAGAATAACAGTTACAATACACAAAAAAACGAGAAGTTCACAATATTTTTCAAATATTAAATTTAATTTACTGATATATATGGAATGTCCAGAAACATCATCAGAAACAACGTGACTAAATGCTCAATACTTACTCAAAAATCTTTCCCAGCTGATCAACATCGGAGTTTCCTCGAAACAGCGGTCTGGGGAGGATGAATTAGAAACATTATAGTTCGACTTCTACTTCTTAAACAATTTATCCACCCATTTCCTATTGGCCCCCTCCAGATATGGGTTTTAATGATCACTCTTCCACTGCAGATGAATAAGGGCTTATATATTAAGCTTTTGGCTCAAGGCAATGAGTACCGTCCAAGTCTTATGTGAATGTTTGAAGTTCACATGTCAGGATTGTGGAGCAGCATTGGTAAGACCACTGAAGCTGGGAGAGAGGGAGGGAACAGAGATGAAAAGAGGTAGGGGAGCGGCAGCAGGGCTGCTGGTGGTTCCTGTGGCTTTGGGCAGTCTTTGGATGCCCGTGGGCGGTCATGGCTTTCCCTGGCACCAACACAAATTCCAGAAGTCATCATCAGCACAAGCCTGCCGGTCACCGCACCGGACAGAAAAAAGTCTATTTATCCCTTATGTGCGTCTGCTTTAGCTCTGAGTGTTGATGTGTGTAGGAAATTGGGAGGGAAAGGCATGTGAAAGAAAAGTCGGATTATTATAACGGGAGAAGAGGTATGAGAACGACACTTTCCTGTTCAAGTTCCCGTCAAAGGAAATGAGGAGGTGGCGCATTCAAAGAGCCGACTTTATTGAAACGCCACAGGTCTGAAGACTTTTAGGCTGAACAAGATGATATTTCTGAGTTATAGTCTGGGAGGAAAAAAAAGGGTCAAAGAAGGAGAAAAAGCTTTTATGCAACGTTCTGCACATCGATGATTTGTCTCCAGCAGATGTCAATGTAATGCAGAACGTATTCACATAGGTGTGTTTCCATGCATGCGAGTGCTTTTTTTTTCCAGGCCTCAAGACAGTTCAAGTGCACCCCCACTTAGCTGAAGTCAACACAAGCTAGCCAGCCTCGCAGTATGCTTTGCATAGTTGAACATCCACACTCTCCTACACAGTGAAAATTTATATGAATACAACTTATATTAGAAACACAAAAGTATTTTGCTTTTTTGTGAGGGCAGCATCTCTGCCACCTGCTCAAGTTCAAAAGTGGAATAAAGGTACATGTTTCAGTTCTTCTGAAACTGACGGATGTTTCTTTGCTCTTGCAGCTCTGCTTTACACGCGTGACCTTTAAAGAGGACCACACCACATGTGCAGGATAAAGCTTTGAAAGCAATTTAAGACCGGACCAAACCAGTTTCTGACTGTAGCAAAGGAAGAACTAAAAAAATTCACCTACAGCAAAGCTGTCATGCCAAAACAAGCAGGACTGATAATTCAAAGCGGTCCATAAACCCAGAGCTGTTTGTCGGAACAGAAGAACTGGGGATAATTTACATAAGGTTTGACCACTGGCATGCTCACAGTCAACATTTGGGTACAAGTATGCATTTGGACACTGGAAAATACACATGCCACAGTGGGTAAACATGCAAACTGGTATTGTTTCCCACTCAAGAGATTTGCACATGCCCATGCATATGCATGCACACACACAGACACAAGTGGTGGCAGTGAAAGGACTATAACTGGGCTGGGACAGGCAGCTGAGTCACGCTTCCTTTAGTGCCAGTACAGCTCTGTCCCACATTCCTCAGAGACAACCTCTGGAATGTGCACATGTTTG
Source organism: Hirundichthys speculiger (assembly GCA_018398805.1). Classification (NCBI taxonomy): domain Eukaryota; kingdom Metazoa; phylum Chordata; class Actinopteri; order Beloniformes; family Exocoetidae; genus Hirundichthys; species Hirundichthys speculiger. The sequence continues at coordinate 2,086,018 of JAGFBZ010001649.1, read as the reverse complement.
CACGTGAGAATATCTGTCTGAGTGGGAAATGCAGTGCGTGTCTCGGAGTGGATTCTTCACGTGTTTAGACCCAAGTCAAAGTGGGCTGAATGGACATCAAGTTGAATTTCATGCAAGTGCATCAGTATAGACGCATGCACAGAGACACACACAGTTGAGGATTTATCAATCGAGTTCCAAGCTGTGAGAAAGTCAACACGGATGTGGAGCCTCTCCCAGACCATTAACACACCATGTTCAGCCTTTTTGATCAGAGAAATGTCAACAAGCAGGCCCTCTCTAGCCTATTCAATTGAAATATGACTCACTCTGACACCATCCCAGTCATGCAGATGCAGACTTGTATAATATTTGCTTAAATTCCTGTTCACAGTATTGTCATTACAGTACATAAGAGTTTTTTTTTTATTTTATTTAAACAATGGTGTGTGTGATGAAAGAGAAGACTGTCACAGGGGACCTGAGGACTTGACAGCTTGATATGACGGGGCACAGTGAGGTCGTTACTGTTCAGTGGGGCTCTAAAACAGCAGACACGGATTAAAACAGTGCATGACTGTTATGTTTATGGTTAGTGCATATTGCTCAGATAAACTGTCAGTAAGTTGTACAAACAGAGAGGCCCGCTAGCCAAAAGTAAAATGATTTGCATCGAAGTGGTTCTTCTGCTTTATGGCTACATAAAAAAAAAAAAAAAAAAAAAAAAAAAAAAATTATATATATATATATATATATATATATATATATATATATATATATATATATATATATATATATATATATATATATATATATATATATATATGGGATGCAACGGTACTCGGCAAAATACGGTACGGTTCAGTACGACCTGCACGGGACACGGGAGCCTTTTATGTCCCGCGGTATTTATGTTCCAATAACTTTGCATTGGACTGCGTGCCTTTTAGGCAACAGACCGCCACTGCATGTCAATGTGCACTCGCCTCCGCTCACTCACAGTGACCAGCCGATCACACTTTGGCCGGTTGGCTGCAGCTAATAGTCGCAGAGAAAGAAAAAAAAAAAAAAAAAAAAAACAAGCAGGCATGGCCAGCGGTAGCGGAGAAATTGGGAAAAACTTTTTTTTTAATCACCAGTGTGGGAGCATTTTGGTTTTGCTGTTGAATACACCGGCGACGAAGTGAAAACAGTTAACAGAACGCAGTCTTCCACCTCCCTGAACCCGGATCTTACCTGCGTAAGATCCAGTTGTTACCAGTTGTGCGTCTTGGCGCAGCTGATATGCTTTTTAAAATACTGCAGAACGAATCATTGGATGCGCATTTAAAGATCAGGAACAATTAATGTTCCTGTCCCTCCTCGACCACCAACAGTTTCAGACATATCAGAAATAAATTCCCGCATCCAACCTTTTCCAGCTTGACACCAGAGACAAAGATCTCCTTGGTTTCCTCCACAGCAGACATCTTGAATGAGAGCTGCCACAACCGCACTTTTATTCCATTTGGACGCGCTCTTCTACGTGCGACATGAGAGTTGCACTTTCCGCAAACTCGGTATCTTGCCGAATCCATACCGAAATGGCGACACAAAAACCGCGGTACGGACCGTACCGTGAGCCACTTCTACCGTTGCACCCCTAATATATATATCATCGTATTTAAACCTTTAAACCTTTATTCAATCAAAATCAAAAGTGTCATTAATTTCAAGGATTCTCTTGACAAGAAAGCCCAAACCAAGATGGCAGCAGCACACAGGGACCATAAACATTTAAATGAGTTTCCCCTTTAAGAATCCATAGTGGACGAACTTGGATGTTCATCGTTTACAGTTCTCTCTTCTTCTCGATTATTTCATGCATTCACTTGAGCAATTAATACAAAATTTCAACCTTCTTCTTCTTCTTCTTCTTCTTCTTCAGTCCTCCTCCTAGTTCTCTGCAGTCAGTCAGGTCAGGGGTTAAAGTATTATGACATCAGGAGTAGAAGAAGCATATACTGACTTTACTGTCGCAAAAAGTACTAAGACAACACTTTACAAATATTCTCTCTAAAGTTCTGGAATTCAAACTTACTCGTGATGCAATTACATTTATATGATCACATTATGCATGTAGCAATCTATTTAAATGCGATGAAAAATTATTTCACTGTTGGAATAGATGGAGGTGTCAACATGTCAGGCTATAGCTTCTGAAGGTTTCCATAGTTTTATTATTTTTTCAGATGATGGATTCGGAAACTCAAAATACCTAATATTTTATTCCCGTTGAGCATGACTTCCACCAGACAACTCTAGCTTACTCAGTTTTATGGATCATATTCGGCTTCGATCACCAGCTACCACAGACTCGTCCAAAATTTCTAAATCACATGCACTCCGTAAAAAGAAATTCCTAGCCCAATGACATATCCTCAGATCCAGGTTGAGCTGACCTTCTAATGCAAAAACATATTAAATTTGTAGTAATATTCAAACCGAGCAAAGCTGTTTCTTCTGATTTGAGAGGCAGTGAGTCTTGTGGAGAGTCTAACAGACAAGATCATTTGGAAGCATTCATTTGTTCAATGAGAACATTTGAGCATTAGCTAACCTGAAAGGCCATTAAACCACAAGTATGGATGTCTACCTCCTGAGCTGCCAACAAATACAATCTTAAACCCACTATGCACAACTAATAGACAACACTCTCTCTTCTTGTCTTGGTTTGCACTTTCCCCACAATCATGCCTTTGGCTTCTTTCACAGCGTTTCCCAGGTGCCCTTTAATCTCTGACAGGTGGCCTTTTAAAAAGCCATCTTAATCACCCACTTACACACACACACACACGCGCACACACACACTGTGTATGTTCTACTCATGGCCATTAAAGGGCTCTGCCTCGCCTTCCACCTTCAGGAAATGTTGGTCAGGTGCCAGATTGTGAGGATGCAGACATGTACACACGGCAGAGCTTTTAACAGCTTATTGTGTCAGGATGAGAGAAGTAGTGCCCTGACCAAGACAAGACACACACACATGACATTGCTTTCTACCATCAGTGGAGCTGCCATGAGACTCAGTCTCTTGCTTTTTAGGAAAATCTATAAAAAATAGTCATAAACTCTGGGACACACATCACATGCTCCTGGTTATTTTGAAAATACGGTAAATGTAGATACATGTTTAGCGACAAGATATTCTATGCACCAAATGTTCAGTCGTGTTTTTATGCATTAAACATGCATTAACAGAAAGGACTGCACATCCAAAGGTCATTCATTCTCTCTCAGCCAAACTTCAGGCATGACTTGCAAATATCACTTTTCAATACAAAACAGCGGCAAGTTTTAAACTTTGCACAGAATATTTCTCAGTGGGATTTCTCAGGGGCTCAGACAGAATCTCTTGGTCTTCTTCATTACTGACAAACGGTGCCGACATCAGCACTGACATCCCTACATGCAAACTTGTCTCTTTACTTGAGGTCACGTGTGTTTAAAACACTGAGACATTGAGGACGTCGCAGACTCAGATCATAACACAATTATCCCGCTTCCTCATCTTTATCTCCAACCAAAAATCACACCATGCTGCATTTGAGGTACCCTGGAAGTCGGCAGCGCAAAGCTGAACCACGCATTTTAAAAGAGGCACACTCCACTGAAGGAGGGGGTCGGATTGGACTCAAGTGACTGACTTCACTACTTAAAACTGGGCATTAAAAGGAAGCTTTTGTATTGTATTTCACTGTGTTATCTTGTTGCAATCCAATGAGTGAGGTTCCTGCACCCATGGCCAGACGTGAGGGGTGAACAAAACCGAGAGGATGTTGGAGTGAATGAGTTATTAATGTGTTACTTGTGAGCTACTGAGCTAATGAGTTACTGTGAGTTAATGAGTTACTTGTATGCCAGTGGATCATTACAAAAAAAAAAAAACAACAACATATTTTTGATAAATATGAAACAATAAAGAACAACGGAGAAGTCGACAGTCTGCCAACTTGACATCATTTAGTGTACTGGGGGTTGCCATGGAGCTGAGATAACTGGAAAGTTGTTTTATCTTTAACGGATAAAATGACCTCAAGCATTAAGGCAGGTGACGTTCACGACTACCAGCCCTATCATTCACTGGCATCGCTGGGAAAAACCCAGGTTTCATTCAGTTGCCAAAAAAGAAACAAAAAAAAAACCCCACTTGATTTATCATTAGGTTTATATTATGTCTGATTCTAAATTTATGCTTCGTACACATAGACCCTTCACCGTCTTTGGCTGTTTGCGCTGCTCTAATTACTTCAATAATCATTCGAGGGAAGTCAAAGCTGTTTTCTGCAGTGCTGTAGCTTGTAGTGCCGAGTTTCCATTTGTTTACTTCCTTTCTGTAGCTCAGACATAGCAACGGAGCAAATAAAGTATATCTTATGTGAGTAAGCGCTGCTAAACATTGAGGGTCAGTCATTTTTACAGACACTGTAGCAAACTATCATCCTCACCGACTTGAAAACAATGAAGATTAAGTAGCAGCGGGAAATACAAAGCCGAAGAACAAATCTGCCAAGTAGACCGGTCACACCTGCTGTGGTCTGCATCGACACAACACAGGTAGATTTTGGAGTGAGGTGCATCTTAGGACCCGGCGTCTCACCCCTGCACTGTCACTCCGACCCAGACGCATTAATCAGGGTTTAGAGAAGGAATGAAACAAAGTAAGGAAAAGAAAAAATGAAGTAACACCTCTTAAAATTTGATCGTATTTCCTCACGGCACCTAAATTGAGTGACAGTCCAAAAGTGACGGCCAGCTGTGAGCTGCATCGTGGCACATTTCTCAAAAAGACACCCCCTCAAATGTTTAACTAGGTTGGGGGAAGGCAAAGTTGATAATATAGGATACACAGAGGTTTTATATATCTGACACGACGCTGCTCCACCACCACATTTTAGCACCGTGTGACCCTTGAAGCCTTTTCACTTTGACTTAAAAAGTAGAACTTTGGTTATTGTGAGTTGATGGGGTGTAACGACAGTTGGGGAAGGAAGCAGCTCCCGCTGGCAGCGAGCCCTACCTCAGAGAGACGGTTCTTATCTCCAACGACATACATGGTTACAGGCTAACTTAACCTCAGTTTATTATCTGCAAATAAAACGGCACAGCATATTTGATTAATGCCATTGTAACAGTTGCGGGGATAAAACATGCTTTTTTTTTTTTTTACATTCCATAGTCAAGCAAGTTTTTTTTCTCTTTTATTTTTTCTTTAAAAAGAAAATTTGCCTGTTATCAGCATTGCTCTCTGGTGTGTGGGATTCGTTAAACCACAAACTGAAAAATACCTATACCGAGCAGAGTTTTGGCTTGCATCCTACACCACAGAAGCCAGCCAGTGTTACTGTAATGGTTTGATAAGCTAACTGAAATGTGATTGCTTATTGCTCACCAACACATCTGACAGGTGCATTTGAGGACAAGATGACTGATTTAAGAAACTCCAAAATGACTGTGTTGAGAGATTAACATATTTTATAGAACATATCCCAGCTACATTTAGAATAAAAGGCTTAGACACTAACCTCGCATGCCTTTTTAAGTTTAAGTTCGCATGAATATTGACTCAAATGGTAAAACTCAACCACGCAGTGAATAAGATGTAGCTCATAGCCTTCATTTAAATTCACTAGAAAAGTGAATTCATTTATACAAGAGTGTGCATCCCTCATCCTTATCTGCTGTTTTAAAAGTAAATGTGGTACATCTATCGCTCGCTTCTATAATACGTACCATCCAATTTCCCACCATCAAGTCAAAGCTGAGTGTATTGAGGCCGAGCCAGGCCAGGTGCTTCCAGTGCTAAACAGAGCTAATCCAGGTCACCTTGGCCCTCAATTTGTAGCCTCACTTTTCTGTGCAACCAAGGCAAGGCTTAAAGGGGCTAGAGGCTGTGTCAGAGTAAAAGAAAAGTCTGAGTATCTTCCTGGTTTATTTTATTGCTCTTCTTATTAGCTGTTTATGATAAGACTTGCTTCGCTTACAGCTGTTGTTAGTATTTGCCACAGGTATGGCAGATTCAGAGTTTCAGATCAACTTTGGTGACCCCTTTTCTCTTCTGTGTTTACCCTTCCCTTCGTTCTGCTTGTGCCGGCTCTATGTGCAGACCTTACGTTTCTCCTCAAACTGACCTTTTTCAACTGAAACATGACTTGGCAGTTCCTAATATCGCTCATGATTCCTGGCTTCCTGCAGTGCTGTTGCTCTGACAAACGTACCAGATCATAAATCTTAACATTATATAAGCTTCCTTGCTGAATTTTATGCATGACCACTGGTTTTAAATCTTTGACTGGCCCACAGTTTAGCACTGATTAGCACTGTTTAGTCTGATTCTGGCAGTTTAAGCAACTGATTATTACCTGGGACTCACCATCACTGTTGGCTAAAAGTAAATTCACTTGTATGCTATTTTAATACATTTACTGAATGGAGCACTGATCCTGATGCAGCTACAACACTGAGACTCTTCATTTCCTTGCATCCCTATTATTGGCCTGCAACCAGCAAATCTCCCTCTTTTTGTCACGGCTTTCGAGCCGGGTCGTCACATACGGGCTGGCCTAACTATTTAATTCTGTGTTAAATTAGGAAGTCTCTAAAAATGATGGGGTGAGCTAGAAGGTGTGTGCGTTTGTGACTTCATAACTGTAATCATCTGCTGTGAATTCCTGTCCTCCAACTACATAAAGCGTTAGGCTCAGAGGACACGGGGATACTGGTTGTTTGCAAAGAAACAGTCTCTGCTCACTACCTCATTCACAACTGAAATCAGCTGAACTGTGAAGTGAACAGACCATTTCAGTCATCATTTGTAACCAACAAACCTTCTTTGTTGAAACAATGCTTCTTGGCATTAAATTTTTCCCTTTTATCCACTGAGGGAGATGCCGCCCCACACCATCACACTGCCTCCACCAAAAAAATGTTCCTCTGTCGGTGCAGCAATCACCAAAGGGTTCTGCAGACTTTGACTCTATGATCCAAGTGCTGTCGGCAGAATCAGGACTCATTGCCGAATACAACGGCGCTGATGGTGAAGAGTAGTCATGACGGGACTCCTGGGAGCCCTATGAGAACAGAGATAGGCCGTGTGCATTCTGTTCAGGATTATCTGGGCAGAGAGCCACTGGGCGTGTCGCCCCGCAAACTTTGACTGCAAATCTGTAGAATACTGCCTGTGGTAAATGCTGTCAGGAAAAGTGCTGACAGGACGAGGAAATGTTCTTCTTGGGATGCCCACTTTTGTCGCCAGTCGTCTATATCCTCCGCTATAAAGAACTTGGTACTGGGGCTCACTGCAAATGATGCTGCAACTTGGTTTTGTGGAACACCAGTTTGAAGTTGCCCGACTGCACGGGCCCTATCCAGATCAATCAAACCCAGCATGTCACAATTCAACCAACCATGGAAGCAGGGCCCATGCTCTGGTACCTAGGGGGACTAGAGGCTCAAAACAGGAGTCAAAAGCAGTTTGGCACTGGCAGAGAAGATTTGGCAAATCCCACTTACTCAGCTCTCCTGCTCATCCTACAAATGCGTGTTCCTTACAAAAGAGGCTTTCCAACGGTATTGTTACAACAAAGACATAATCCACCAGATAAGATTACCAGATTTTGTCCTTGGTTTATTTTTTTGGAGATATTTCTAGTGAGTGGTTATATTCAAGGAGACCTCAGGGCCTTTCTCCTCTCATTTTATTTTGTCACTTTTTATAAAGATATCAGTAATACAAAAAAAAAAAAAAGAGTACTAAGAATACAACTGTGCAACAAATGGTACGCAAGCAGACATTTTGAGATTTAGACAAAAGGACAGTGCTTGGTTTTGTGCAGATCTCACCTTCTCCTGAACATCTCTGCAAAGATGCAGCCAACACTCCACAAGTCCACTGGCGTGGCGTAACTGGACTGGAGCAGCACTTCTGGGGCTCTGTACCACAGTGTCACCACCTACGACACACAGCAGAAAACAAGACTTTACTGGAAATGCCAAATACATGAATGCAGATTACTTGTAAATGTCACTATCTGTAGGGGGAGGGGAGGTGGGGGGGCGCTCAGACAGAATCTTAAAAGGCTTCTTTGCCCAAAACTTGGCCCCGAGTGAGACGTGAAATAATATCTGGCAGGACACGTCGCTGCTCCCAGCAGTGTACTGACATCACCCAGTCTTTCCACAGCAAACTACCAGCTACACACAATACGTACAGTTACAGTATATGTGCAGTGCCACCGAGTCCATTTAAACTTGGCGCTCGACGTGTGAAACGATAGTGGCATCATATCAACCAAACCGCTCAGCCACTTCTTCATACTAACAGTACTTCCTGTATTTCATTAAAGAACACTGCACCCCGCATGAGGTATAACGACAGCCATTTTGTGCCACCTCACACTAAGCATGGTTTCCAAATTTGTACTTGTAGCTCTGTTGGGACCTCTTACAGAGAGACTGTGTGTGTGTGTGTGTGTGTGTACCCTGCAGGAACGCAGCATTGTTAATAGCTACAGTAGGAAAAGTCTCCAGACAAAACTCAGTGACCCCTAGTAAGAGAGTGGACTGGTTCCAGGTGCTTTCCTAAACTCTGGATTTTTCCAACAGCTTCTGGCTGCAATTCCCCCTTCAGGCACCGCAGAGTGCTTATCGGGATGTCAGAGTCTGAAGCAAATGCTTGTAAGCAAGAAGAGAGCAGTGTCTCCTGAATATTACCAGTCTTGGCTGGTTCTGCAGTCGAGTCACAAAACAATACTGGCTTATTTATTATGTACATTACACTTTTAATAGTATCATGACCCCCAAAAGAACTTGGTATAAAGCACAAGCAAGTCCTATTATATCTTTCATGGATTTTATTTTCTGGTTGTAAAGAAATATAGTACGTTACAGATTGCTTTGGCTTATATACAAACTGTCTCCAAAACAAAAAATAGTGTGTTCTGTTTCATGAATCTCCAAGAGTAGTCTTCAGAAATTCAGCAACTTAAGGGTCCGCACTTGAGGTTTGCATTTAAATTGAAAAGCCATCAATAGCTGACAGATGTAAAATAAATACCAAATAAATGTTCATTCAATACAGGCAGAAGTTTGAGTGACTATAAAAATATCAAAGTATGCACCAGACAGTATAATGTGAATTTAAAAAAAAAAATCACATTGCCCTCGGACTACTAAAGAGTCGTCTTCTCATTAAAGCAAGATGTACAGCAGTTTAATGACCGTGACAAATTAAAACTGGTGTTAAAAAAGGTGCGTTTTGCAAAAAAAAAAAAAAAAAAAACAAGTGCATGCATGTGACACCTGTTGAATAAGGTCCAAAAATGATACGACAAAGGCAGATTTCAACAAACACCATCCAGAACTTCAATGTTTCTGAGTTTGTTTCAAGGAGCCTAAAATATCATTTCAGATCTTTAAATTTCCCCTGAGATCCAAGGTACAACCACGATGGCAGCAACACGTCTCAAAAAAGTTGGAACAGGGTGATGTTCACCACTGTGTAGCGTCCTCTCTTCTTTTAACAACTGTCTGTAAATGTCTGGGACGTGAGGAGACCAGTTGCTGGAGTTTCAGGAGAGGAATGTTGTCTCATTCTTGTCTGATGCCGGTTTCTAGCTCCTCAACAGTCCTGGACCTTTGTTGCTGGATTTTTTTTATTTTATGTTGCACCAAATGTTTTCTATTGGTGAAAGGTCTGGACTGATGGAAGGCCAGTTCAGCACCTGGACTCTTCTCCTCTGAAACCATGCTGTTGTGATGGATGCAGTATGGTGGTTTAACATTGTCTTGCTGAAATATCCAAGGAATTCCTGAAAGAGATGCTGTCTGGACGGGAGCAGATGTTACTCTAAAACCTCTATGTACTCTCCAGCATTGATGGTCCCTTTCCAGATGTGTAAGCTGCCCACGTCATTGGCAACTCCACACCCTCAGAGATGCAGGCTTTTGAACTGTCTGCCTATAACAAGCTGGATGGTCCTTCTCCCCTTTAGTCTGCAGGACATAGTGTCCAAAGTTCTTCTTTGCATGATACAGCTTTAACTTTCATTTGTGGATTACATGTAGAGCTGAGCGATTTTATCGATTCTGCAATATATATCGATATTTTATCGAGTATCGATTTTTTTTTAGCCGCGGGTATCGATATCCCTAAGCTTCTTTCAAAACCTCCGTGTCCCACCTTTAAAAGCTTGCAAGCAACAATTTGCACCGTTTAAATAAATGAAACTATTTTTCTCAACAAATCTTTTATTTATTTTGTCCAGCATTTGCAAACTGCCTGTCAGCCATATAATGTGTAATTGATGCTTTCAGTTCAATAAATTCAAACAAAGTCATTGGAACACTCACAAGATGTCACCAAAATCACTTTGTCCCTTTAAAATCTTTCGGAAAATGATTTAAATGTAAGATGAATATCAACGGTCCTGTGTTTCATGTTCATATATTTTCTTATTAATTTAGTCTGTTACAATCAATAATTAATCAGTTATTTGCGATTACTTCAGTCCCCCCCCCCAACCCAAACATGCACACGGGCAGAGGCACACAGACAAAATATCATCTGGAGGACTTTGCTGCCGTCAAAGTCAAAATGAGCTAATATTTAGCATGAAATGGTAAAATGTCTAAAATATGGGTTTATGAGATTTGAAAAGATTAGATTAGATACTTTATTAATCCTTTGCAGGAAATTAAGATGTTACAGCAGCATCAGTGCGTTTTTCATTCATACATTCCACACACGTAAGTAACAGCAACCAAATATAAAAACAGATCCAATAAAAAACAGATCACTAAAAAAAATAAAATAAAATAAATTAAAATTAATATTAAAAACAAATTAAAATTAAAAAATCATTGCATTCTGCATTTATTTACATTTTACACAACATCTGACTTTTTATGAATTGGGATTGTACAAGATTAATTAGGTAAAGTGGGTTAGCTGAGGTGAAAAATGTTTAGTCCTTGAATGTCGGGACTGTAGCGCTGGTCACACAGAATCATATGTACAAATACCTGCATGACATCTGTAAAACAGTCAGAGAGGAATATTTTACGACTCAGACTCATTTGTTTCTTGTTATTAAGGGTTTTGTCTTCCACAAGAAACACATAAAGCAAATAATGTCAATGTCAGTTTCTCTAAAAGTTTGCTAGCACTACAAATATGCAGAGGTCGTCTCCTCTTAAATTGTGCAGTACAGCACAATTACAGTGAAACAATCAGAATTAACTTTATAACACTGAATCAGTCATTTCCTGCCACACCTGGAGCATCCCTCCTCGTTCACTCTCCAGCTCACTCAACCACCAGTCCGTCCTCTCAGCTGATTGACAGGAGCATCAGTGGACCGATTCAAAAATTTGGGGTTACGCTCATTAACTCAGATTGCTTATTCTTTGTTTTTTTTTTAATTAAAGATTTTGTGTCTCTACTGGCCTTTATTAATAGTAGTGAGCCAGGAAACGCAGAGAAAGTGGAGGTAGACACACAACGAAGGGCTACAGGCAGTGACTCAAACCAGCTAGTTGCTCGAGGACCGCCGGCTCCAAACGTGAGGTGTCCACTCAACCAGGTGAGATAACTTACTGTTTACACAAATGTTACCTAATGCAGTCTTCTGCACACATGTAGCCAACAGTTGCTTTTGATTAGAACACATCTACTATTTGATCATGACAGTTACTTGTATTTGGCTGTTTTTAGTTAAGCAACATCAACACTGCACATGTGATTTGTCTTCATAATAAGATGACGTCTGTGTTTATTTGTTCAGCGGGGCGCTCGGCGCCATCTTACCCGAGTCCTGAAACGCCACCATTGTGTATATTGATATCTGAGAAATCTGGTATCTGTGATCTGGCCAACCAGGAAATGACACAGAATCCAGGCAAGCATAGAAAGAAAAATCAAAGTAATTAGAATATTGGATTAGATGGTGGGATTTTTTTCATTTTATCAGTTTATGAAACACGTTCATCCCAAATCTCTCAGTGTGACAGAAATTCCAATCAGGTTGGGCGTTTTCCGTCCAGATGAGGCTTTTTCACACGGCACGTTCGTTCCAGAAGGACATTTAAACCATGTAAACGCAGCCAGTGTTTCAGTTTGAACGTCATGTTTAGAGGTTGTGCAGAAGGCTCGGCATCATTTCAAAAGCACCACCTCACTTTTATCAGAATTTCTGGTCTTTTCTCACCCCCCCCCCCCCCTTTTTTTTTTTTTGCGGTAGAAATAAATGGGTTGCGTGTCAAAAGTGGAAGGTTTCAAGAAAAGAACCCCCCGAAAGAGACACCAGTTCCCGGAAAAGGTTCCAGCAGTTCAAGATGACATTTTGGATATCTGAAGTCAGATATCCAAAATAACCATTACCTACTGCTAACCATTACCTACTGCTAAAGCTGCAATGGAGGGATAAAAAGTTAATTCAACCCCAACCCCCAATCTCAATGATACTACTTATAGAGCCAGGGGCTGCATTTTGCAGATGTGTGATACTTTATGTGCTTCCTGCTTCATAGGAAAGGGGGCGGAAGTTGAGGCTAGTTGCATGAGATGAATAGACAGAGCCATGTGACCAAAAATAAGACATGCTCAGAATGAACACAATTTCTGTGGGGTCATTGAAGAATTTTAGAAGAGTGAAACCTCAAGGAAAAACATGAATGGAAGTCACAACTGTTACATTTCAGACTTTATTATATACATTTTAAAAGATGATTTAAGCTCAATTTCATTTTTGGAGGAAATTGCAGTTGCATTGAGTTGCAGTTACATGTTAGAGCATATTATAGTCTGGTTCCCCTCCGGTAAAAACTGGCAATGCTATAGCCATCGAATGCTTTAAAGCCAGTACTATTGATTTCCAAATGAATCAAACATTATCTTCCTGTAACTCTTGCAACTGCATGCCGTTATGCATTCGAGTTCAGTTTATCATATGGATTTGACACCCTGCAAAAAGAAAAGCAAGAGCTGATATGAGCACACTCAAAGCCTTCTAGGAAGAACCACAGACCTAGCTCTCAGAGTATATCCGCCTCACAGTTATTCGAAAACCTGGCCACAATGACAGATTAAGGCATATACATGACACTTGTTCGCAGTTACAGCGGAAGATAGATGCATTAAGCCTTAATTTAACATACAATTAGGGTTTCCTTTGTAGCAAACACTTTTTTTCCCCTCTCTGAATCTATTTATGCAAAGCAACGAAAGCTGCTTTCCAGCTTTACACCTGATTAAGTGTTTTAACCTGGTCAGACCTGCAGTGCCCTCTCAGCATGCAACTACAATTTAAAAAATAAAAATTAGCTCATAAATACATACTTTACTAATTTCCAATTTTGAACTTTGTTTCTCAAAAATAGATCAATAAAAAAACCAAAAAATATTGAACAATGGTTACTTAAATGATTACTTACTTAATTTGCTTCTGGTTATGTGCTTATTTTGAATGTTATGCCTAAAACATATTTGTAAAAAATGGCGGGACAAAGGCAAATGTAACACCAAGTTGCATCATTGCTGGAGACCTAAGCAGATCACATACTGTCATATTAAAAGCCCCCCCCCCCCCCCCCCCCACTTCATACTTCATACATCTTCATATTGGAGTTCCTCCTCATCATCTCCAAGCAAGGCTACATGATACTGGCTTTCCGTTCCTCAGTTGCAGATAAATCTATCACGCCTTTGATGCACTTTATTTTATTTTTTAAAAAAGCCTCTGCACTCTGCAGGGTGTTTTTCAACTTACAAAGCGGATTTCTTTCTTTCTTTTTTTTTTTTTACTTTTTCAATTTAGCCATTTCTGTTTAAAGCATTACACCACATCTACAGAAGTATCCACTTTCCCCCCCCAAAGATTTGCATCTACTTGAAGATTATTTTTTTTTTTTTTTTTAGCAGTCCAACTTGAAAATGAGCTTGTAATACACAGTTCTACCACAAGGCAGTATTTTAAGCGTAGCAAGCCTGCATTGAGTTAACGTTACAACTTGTAGGAAAAAGAGATATGCACCTGTTCTACAAACTTTTTTCCAAGCACCAAGTCAAATCATTACTGTTGGACCCCATGAAAAAGTAAAGCCCAAATATCAGATTCTGAGGATTTCTATCACAGCTATACTTTCCACTCAGAAATGTTTCACCTTCTCTATAAAATACTTCTATTTTTCCAACTGCTTTTGAACTGGAACCCCCACCCCCCAAAAGGAAAGGAAAATTTAAAAAAATCTCAACTCAATACTACAAAATATCTATTATTCTTCCCCAAGGAACATGCTCTGAGTCATAAGCTAAAACAAACTTTTCAGAGAGATGATTATAGCAACACATGTGCTGTAAAGTGAAAGGAACATTCTCAAATTGTAATCTTCCCCTTTTGTGTCGTTTCCCCTCCTCTTCTTCCGACCACGTTTGCATTCCTACTTCCTTAGTCTCCCTTTCTCACCCTTCTCATTCTCTGTTCTGCTTCAAATATCCCTTCATTACCCGCTCCTGCTCCCCCCCCTCCATACAGGGAGCATAAAAACGGATACAGATTCTCATGTACAGTACAGCGGATGAGTCACAGAGGAGGGAGGCAGCCTTTAAATGTGTGTTACATTGTCTTGCTTTTAAGGCAGCTGCTTGGCATTTTCAGTCCGTCTCCGAGTCTATCCAACACCCCGCTTCCCTTCGGCATGATTATAGAGAACCCAGCAGTCAGATAAAGCAAAATAACAAAAAAAAGTGAAGGAGTGAGACTGAGAGACAGTGAGAGTGTGTGAGGCCGACTCCAGATTAAAGGACAACATTCTGGGAATTCCTTTCTGCTGAGAGCATCCTCCCCCTCACCACCAGCACCATCCTCCGCAGTCCTCACTGCTTCTCCCTTTCTCGCTTCCCATGAGGGAGGAAATGGCTTCCCCTGCCCCAGAGGACCTCCAGACCTCCTAAGTCAGACCTCCAAGCCTGTCCACTCTGCAACATCCGGACCTGTGCAACCAGTGCGCCACGCATGTACAATAAAATAATATGACAATAGGGCGCATGCATGTGAGTGTGGGGGGGAGGTGTGTTATGTGGAAGTACTTGCACGTGACTCGGAGAGCACCTGCTTGTGTCAAGCTGAACGTTCTTCGCTGCCAACTGTTCTGGTATGTTGATATCTATAAATGTATGCAGGCAATCCAAAGCATGCGTTTGATGTTTAATTTCCCAGATTTCCAGGCCGCCATTCTTTCTAGTAATTAGACCTCGTATTCTCTAAATGCTTCGGGTCTGGCAATATGGTAGCACCTCTTGACCATCTAGGCATCTAGTTAAATGCCTTCATCCGAGTCAGAGTCCAAACCAAGTAAGTCAAAGTGGATAATCTGGAGAAGTTTTACGAAGGTTTATTCAAATATCTTTCAAAATAAATGTGAGTGAGCTGATAGAGTACTTTATAACATATTCGTGCTGGTTCTGAACGCCCTTTCAACATTCGATAAAGCAGCACCATCTGTTTTCTCCTTTATGCTAAACGCACTCAGTGGTGACACTTGCACATGCACCCATGGCCGTCTCCCTTCAACCTCCGACAGCTTCCAACGGAGGGCTTCAGAACAACCCGATGCCGTGAGGATGTATGAGCCCGGGGCTTAGGGTCAGAGCACCGGAGGCGATGAGGTTGATGGAGTTTGGCCAGGAGCCCATGTTTACATTCCCTCTTACTGAGGAAGCCAAGGATGAAAGAGCAGCACTGCGCACAGACAACATGCACGCTCGCAGACAAGTGCTTCACATGCACGGGAGCCAACAAATGACTGCTGTAATTCCGAAAAATCCATGACGGGAAGTTTTGACTTTCATCAAAAAATAAGTAAATAAAAAAAAATAGTGGAATAAAGTGCAGTTAATTCTCAGCGCACTAGCTCAGCTGTTTAACAGTTTGACTCTTGAGCTTCATTACATTCCTGAAAGAAATCCATCATAAATTTAAGTCTTCTTCTGTGAATCTCAGAGGGATACAGACTATGTAGGTAGGCCACATATGGGAGAGGCGAAGCGGATGTCCTAATAATAAGCATAAAAATGCACTCAAAGTACAGTAGAGTAAAGGCTGTGATGTTGCGTCTCCAGAGAGGCCCCATTCAAGGCTCCAGCAGTCAGCCATGTTGTAAACATTATTATTTTACTCCTCCCTCACTTTCTCTCACTTGTTTTGAAAAAGAGACAATTTACAGGTCTCACAATGTCGATGTCCTGAGCCAAGAAAGGACAGAAGATTTAGGAGGTAGATGAGAAGTAAAGCCAGACTGAGGCAGGGGCTTCGAGAGGGAGCGAAAGAACGACAGGGTTAGAAAGAAAACTGCAAGAGCAGCACACAGACTGTATACAGTAAAACAGGAAAAAAAAAAAAAAAGGGGCACTGCAACTGTTGCCAAAGTATGCATAGCGTATAGGAATGCAGCACGGGGCCCTCAGCAAACGAAACAAAGACAGCACAGTCAGTGGCTCTCTCTCCCCAGTGCTACCACATCCGCACATCATTAGCTGGAAAATTCCTGAAATATGCTGTAATTTTTTTCTCTCTCTTTTTCCCCCTCCTTTTCCTCCTGCTGTTGCTGGTACAGACTAGCCTGTAATATCCAGGTGACCCTGCATGCAGATGCAATGCACACATACCAGGCCATGCTCCCACCTGGAGCGTTGCCAAGACATCAGCACCAATTAATAAGAGTGAACTGGAGAGGTGTGTGCGCCCGGTCTGTGTGTGCTCATGTGTGGTGGGCCGTTGTGTTTGACACAGTTATAGGGGGTCCATTCCAAACAAATAAATAATAAAACTGCACTGGGAATGTGATGACGTGCATGTGTGCGTGCGTGGGAACTCATAAAAATATTTTATTTTCCACTGCATGTGCAGCATGTCCCATATCATGTTTGTGAACGGTGTGTGTGTGTGCATTTGCTGTCAAGCTGGGACCAGCCCATTTTCTCCAGCCTACTGCAGTAAAAGCACTGAGGATGACTTTTCATTTTTTTTTCCCATGTGGAGTTGTTTGAGGAGATATTTAAACATTCCCAAAGTGCACTGCACGTGCTCTTCTGCGTGCAATAGAAGGGTTTTCCCCCTCTTTCTCACACACACACACACACACACACTGTATGTATGTACATGCATATACATATATATACATATAAATATATATTAGGGCTGGGCAATGATTAAAATTTTTAATCGCGATTAATCGCATTATTTCCCCGATTAATCACGATTAATCGCATTGTATATGCAAAATCAAATAATGTATTCAAAAGTAGTGTAAAATGCACTTTTATTAAAATGTTCTGCTGCCATATAAACTAAAGTGTCATAACATTTGTTGTTCAAACACTTTTAACATCAGCACTTGTCAGTAACACATATTTAATGTAAATCTCATCTTAAAAAATGTAAAATAAAATAAAGCTTATTGCCACTGCCAAGGGCATTAATGTCATCCTGTTTTTATAAAAAAAAATTTTTTTAAAAGTCTACAAACAAAATCCAACAAAATGATTGTGTCTCAGCACAATCAGACCATTAAAACAGGTAATTTCTGAGGTAACAGCAGTAACTTTTAACAGTGAGTTCAACTTGGCAGTTATTACAAATAACCGTTGTTTAAAATGAAAATGTCCATGTTAAAGTTCTGTAACTTTACCAATCCATGTATCATTCATTCTTTCCATTTTCAATTGTCAATAAAAAATTAAAAAAAAAAAAATTTAAAAAGTGACATTTTATTACATTTTTTGTTTTTTAATCTAACAAAAAAAAAAAAAAAAAAAGCCTGTTTTTTTTATATTTCAATTTTAGACTTGGATCAAAAATACGAAATGAAAAAACAGGCCACAGGACTGAATTTGTTTTGTAATTGAGGACTGGACTTTCTGTTGTCAAGTTTTGTTGCAGTCAAGAATTTTCTTTTTCAGACAGAATTGTTAATATTGCTACCTGAGTTGCTACCCGAACTGTAAAGTACACAGATTTTTACCGCTACCCGCGATCGCAAGATACCGAGTTTGCGGAAAGCGCAACTCGCATGTCGGCGCGTAAAAGAGCGCGTCCAAATGGAATAAATGTGCAGCTGTGGCATGATCTCATTCAGATGTCTGCTGTGGAGGAAACCAAGGAGATCTCTGTGGCTGGTGTCAAGCTGGAAAAGGTTGGATGCAGGAATTTATTTCCGATATGTCTGAAACTGTTGGTGGTCGAGGAGGGACAGGAACATTAATTGTTCGTGATCTTTAAATGCGCATCCAATGATTCGTTCTGCAGTATTTTAAAAAGCACAACTGGTAACAACTGGATCTTACGCAGGTAAGATCGCGGGTTTAAGGAGGTGGAAGATTGCGTTCTGTTAACTGTTTTCACTCCCTCACCGGTGTATTCAACAGCAAAACCAAAATGCTCCCACACCGATGATTAAAAAAAAGTTTTTCCCAATTTCTCCGCTACCGCTGGCCATGCCTGCTTGCTTTTTTTTTTCTTTTTCTGCGTCTATGAGCTGCAGCCAACCCGCCAAAGTGTGATCGGCTGGTCACTGTGAGTGAGCGGAAGTGAGTGGACATTGACATGCAGTGGCGGGCCTGTTGCCTAAAAGGCACGCACGCTCACGTGCAAGTCCAATGCAAAGTTATTGGAACATAAATAAAAGCGTATTGTCCTATGCAGGTCGTACCGAAAGGTTCGGTATTTTACAGAGTACCGTTGCATCCCTAATATATATACACACACATATATATATATATATATATATATATATATATATATATATATATATATATATATATATATATATATATATATATAAGGAATGCAACGGTACTCTGTAAAATACCGGGCCGTTCAGTACGACCCGCACGGGACAATACACTTTTATGCTTTTACATGGTGCATCATCCTGTGCACTAAGGGGATGGACAAGGCTGGCAACAATACTCAGGTAGACAGTGGTGAGAAGATGCTAATGTTTCATGCGGGACTTCTGTAGTCCCACACCAAAATACTATGAGTCATATGTAAAAAAGGCAACAAGGGTGCAAAAATAAGAGATCACGTAAATATAAAACACCAATTCTTACTGAGCAGAGCCAGACTCCTTCTCTTGTGTTGTTAAAAGCCCGTCTGGTTTTTGAGCACTGGCAGGAAATCTGGTTTCAATTTGCCTAATGTCGTGAGATATGGGTGTCTTATTCTGGTAAGAGCAGTGGGAGAGCTACGACCAGAGGGAACTAGGGGAACCATTGGGAAAATACCTTTGAATCTGTAACAATTTCACTCCTCTGCACAGTCGCCAATAATAGAGTTTACTGGAAACCATAAGTGTGACAGTAAAAACTGGAAAACGTTTTTTAAGCAATGTTTACAATAACTGTGATAATTTTTTTTTTTATTTGATCGTATTAAAACATCGTTCTAGTCATTCAAGAATATGAACTCCTTTACAAGTCCCCCTGTGGGAAAATTCAGTTTGCAGCAGCAAAAGTTATAGAATGGTGGAAAAAAGTAGAAAGACAAAAACAAAACAAAACAAAACAAAATAGAAAGTGTAAAAACTGTAAACATGTCTAACAAAACATACAAAACACAGCACCATTTGGCTTGAAGAGTCCATATTCCTTTTGGTTTTTATGTCACTCAATAACAGAACTAAAGTTTAAGAAAATCATTTTTTAAAAAGACCCTACATATCTCATTTCATGTAAACCATGACAATGCTTCAGATTCTATTTTGAAAAAAAGAGAAAAATAAATTGCCCACCAGAAATAACCAACACAAAAGTCCGGTGGCATACCTCCCTGAGGTTTCCAAATCCAATATTAGGCAACGACATGCGCATGACATGCATGGGAGTGTAAATAAATGAGTTTCATGGGACCATCCAATCAGTCTTGTACTACAATGGTTGCCAATGTGGGGAAAGTACGCAAAGAACCCCCATGGTCACTCAGCTGGAGGTTATCTCGAGAAAACACGAAAATTTTACCTGAACTCAAATCCTCTGTCACCTCCACACCTAGGGCTGTTTTCACAGTTTATCTAAACAGCAGGAGTTCTCCTCAACGTCTCCTCAAGACCTTCTTTACAACATTTACTTAAAAAGATAGAGATTTCCTTTGCCGACTGATAAGGGGGAAGTTTACAGGAACATCCATGCTGTGTAAATTTCTGTGTACGCAATCTCTTTCTAATTAGTGCCATTGCAAAAGGTCACCAGCGATGGGAAAACCAAAATGGATACTCAGACAAAAGAAGCAGATCTCCTGCATGTGAATGAAACTTGCCTTCCAAGCAAGCCAGAGGGAAGTATAACACATGCAACCACCCATCTGTGGTGACTACGGCCGTCCATGTCCAAATCTCTGCTCACTGACTGTATACACGGCTAATGAACAGGAGATTCTACCTGATCATCCTCTCTCTAAGCTCTTAAGAGTAAAAAGAAAGTTAGGACTGGTTATGTAGTTTGGGCATTTAGGAGCTATTCTACTTTATCTAAATTAGATAAGGATTGTCATCTTTCTGGCTCTTTGATCAAATGCGCCTAAATTTATAGTAGTGTTTGGATGTTTAGCAGTCATGTTTTAACGATATATAAAGATAATTCTGCGACACAGCAGACTTCAAAATGACAAGATCAAAAATGAAAAACAAAAAAAAAACCCAAATGTTTCATCAGAAGTAGAACCTCAGAAGGAGAAACAGAATAAAATGATCCCTCTACAGTCTCAGATTAACCCATCTGCCTGTAGTCAGACCAGTGTCAATAAAAACCAACAACAAAAGCAGCGGGCCCCAGGGGACAGGCTAATCTGGACCCCCATACCAGCCCAATGTGTGGTCCCCCACCCCTTTTTTTTCCACTGCCTCTCTCAAAGATGGTAGAAAAACACGCAACGTGATCAGTGATGCCACACGAGTCAGATGCAGCTACGCATTCACAGTGACAGACTCCATGACACATTTTAATGCACACACACTGACCACACACTTTGTCAACGACTTAACAAGAACGTTACTAGGTGAAAAAGCAAATTCATCACAAAAAGAGAAGTTCCAGCTATACTGTTAAATCATCAACAGAAAGTTTAAGACTGCAACTGTCAGATAGCTGTGACTGAAAAAAAAAAAAAAAAAACTACGAGGGACTCTTTGACAGCTTATGTAAATATGCATCTCAGCAATCGTGTCATTCTACAAGTACTAAATGAATCACTTTGAAAGCTAGAAAACTGTCATGTTTGCTTAAGCAACAACAGTTCTCGAAAGCCCATCTGTTTGCCAGTAGCGGTGGCATAAGTAACTTCTGTTGGGCAAAGGGGAAGATCCTGCTAACCAGTGTGTGTTTTTGTGTATGTGTACACTGCAGACGGTGTAGATTGCGTGCTTTTATTAGTGAGAGGAAACACTGAATGCATGAATGGAGATTGTGTGCGTGTTTCTTTTTTGTTTTTGTTTTTTTTAATTTTGGAATGATAGGGGGATTCCAGACACACAAACGTTCATCTGGAACTGAAGATCCCATACTCACACTGCAGTGCATGCATGAGCTAAAAGCACGCACACACACACATCTCATTTTTGTGGCACAATCTAACCGAAGTAGGAAATGAGTGTGTGAATGTGTGTGCAAAAACACAGAGTGCTAGATTGTGTGAGTGCGAGTAGTTTCGGGGATCTTTTCGTTTAAAAGGTGAATTCCCGGGGAGACGTTCAACCTTCAACCAAAAGTGTCCCCGAGTACTCATAAGAGAAGCAAGTGAAACCAAATATACAAAAGTGTGACACTATGTAAATTATTTGGGGCGGTGCGTCTTCCTCTAAAAGTGGGCTGTGAACTATCATCAATCAGGATGATAAATCTATGAAATTAACTTAACACTAATCTTATTCCTAAAAGTTCCCCCTTGATTATCATCCTGAGAAGTTGTAGGTTACAGAAAGGACAGAATTAGTCAAAAAAAGAAACTCAACTAGTTACAAGTCAGAACAATCTGTCACGACATTTATAATGCAACTTCTGTCCTAATCATTACAGTACCACTTGATGAATAAATACTTTCCTTTAAAATTATTTTTCTTTTTCACAGTCAATAAAGTCATCTGAAAAAAAGTGATTCAGACTGAAATTGAGACAAATTTAAATTAGTGTCTCATTCTTTTTCACGACCAATATTTTAGATAGGGATGCACGATAACTGTTTTTTAAAACCGATAACTTTCAGCTCCTAAAGGCCGGTACCGATAACCAATAACACACACATATACCTAAGATCATTACATCAATACTATGAACAAAACCAAAAACAGTTTTGACTCTTTAAATGAACAGATCATTTTTTTTTCCAATAATAAAAAAAAAAAAAAAACTATTGGCAAGCCTCTCAAACATTTTCTTAAAGCTATCAAACAAACCTATTTTATATCTCACATCAACTTAAATAAGGTGCATTACTTACTACTATAAAAAATAAAGGCTCCTTGAACTGATGGAAATACATGCATCAGAATTACTAACTGAAAAAATGCATTCCAGAAGTTTACAAAGAGTAAATATGCAAAGAAAATTAATGCACTGACACAAGTTAGATTCAAACATTTCTACCTTTTACCCATTTCACCTTTAGCAAATTTCTTTGATTTTTCAAAAGCCTCGCCAATGTGTGCAAGTCCTTGTGAATTATCTGCTGCCAGCTTGCTCATGTTAGCGTTAGCTCACGTTAGCGCGATTTCAAAACTCCGTCGAAGCGATGGTTAAGTTTCAGGTGGCTGATCAGGTTTGATGTATTAAACCTTGTTCTATTTTTCCCTCCTCGTGGAATTCGCTTGGAGCATTTGTCACAAATAATCAGCCAACTATCTTCTTCTGTAACTTTAAAGAAGTTCCACACCATCGCCGCCATGTTTGTTATTATCAGCACGTTGTGCTGCAGGCTGCATTCAAGGTATAATGTAAATTCCTCCGTTCCCTCGTTTGCAAGTTGTTCTTTCAGCCTTTTCTGTTTTTTTCTATTTTGTATGTGTAACATGTGGGAAAAAAACTGCAAATATCAATTCAAGTCAGCAACTACCAAAATTATGACCGAGTTAACAAGTCGTTTTCTGGCAAGAGGGGGTAATTCTTCATTTTCCTTATTGAGAATTTGTTTTTCTGATTTTGCCGACGTCACTTGAACATAACGTTCACTGCCGGTTATTTGAGTTTTCATTGGGAGCGAGGCTCTGCCGTGTTGACAAAAATATATTTGTTATCGGGGCTATTCGTCATGATATCGGACTTATCGAAATGACATCATAATTCCCTGCTATCGGCCCGATAATTATCGTGCACCCCTATTTTAGAGTATTAAGTTGGCGTCATCTGGCTCAAGTTTGAAACATCCACAAGAGTAATTTCCGTGTCACTTTATAACTACAGTGATCCCTTATTTTTCGCGGTTAATGGGGACCGGCGCCCCCCCGTGAAACTCAAAATCCCGGAACGGGAGCCGGAGCTCCCCGAGCCTAAATAATGTGTTTAAAATATGTTTAAAAACCGCAAAAAAGTAGCGAGGCACTGCAGCGACACAAAACAAAGGCTCAGCTGTGATCTTTCTGTTACCTTCACAGCCTCTGGTCTCTGAACCGTAGTAAAGAAACCGCTGGTATTGTGCTATTTTCGGCTCATAATAAGTGGGTAACACGCTAACAACAACAAAAGGAAAAGTCCGGTTTTCTCTGCATGGAACGAGCACTTTATTCTGGCACTGCAGGAACTTGTAACATCACACAGGTTGTATTGTTGGGCTCCTGTCGGTTAACAGAGAATGTAAATCTATACACGCTGGGCTGCTGTTTATGCTCACTACACTTCTCATCTAACCCCGTTTTGGTACTGCCGTCCCACAACACACAAACACCATTACCCATAAGGCCACACCGTTACCCATAAGGCCACCTTCTTAAAGGGGCCAGGCTGGCTTACTACATTTCTTCGCTGTGAGAGAACAGGCACAACATTCTGTGATGTTTCTGTGATTTTTTCTTGATTTTTTTTATTATATTATATATTTCTGAAAAATTCACGAATAACTAAAACCGCGGAACGTAAAGTGCAAATTGGCAAGGGATCACTGTATTGTACAAAAAAACTAATTTTAAAAAATGGTGTAAAAGATACATAATATACAAACCCTTCTGTGAAGATTTCTAATATTTCTAGCGTGGCTACGTGGGCATTTTAGGGTGCCAGGTTTCCTAATACTGACTTGGGCTGTGCACAAAACAGCCTTAAAAATGAGGTTTGTTGTAAACACATTTGTTTACATCTTTACAGAGCGTTGTATAGGTGGGAAACAGTCTGCAAGAATGCTGTAGAAATCCAAGGCTGTATCACTGACTGTCATGACAAAAACATCTCTGTTTATGCTTGTCAATTTGACAGGAAATTATACACAAATATCTCTGGAAAAAGTCGTATTTCACCTCAGTTTGCCTTTCTTCCTGCTTCTATTTGCTGCCTTGTATCAATATATTGATGAATAGAGTGGTGACTGTCGCGAAAACTGCTGTTTTTTTTCTTTAAACTTCTGTTTACTGCCACTGGGAGGTACTAAAAATCTAAAACCTGAAAAAGATGTCCTGAGTTGCTTTAAAGTATTGATTTCAAGGTTGAAAAACTAGAACGCTCACCGAAAGATTTAAAGTATGATGTATAGTTTGCATTCCTTTATAATTTTTTTAATGGTTATTTATGCTGAAATAAGAGCAGTTTCCAAAAGCAGATAAACTGGGATCTCCATAGGAGTGGTAGAACATCCAAGTTTCACTGCGTTAGCAACTTAAACTGAAATACAACATCTTGATGTTTTACATGGTAAAACATGCATCAGGACTGTCTGGATACATTTATATAGCAGCTGCTCTGAAGTGAAACTAAGGAATTTTCTTTTTTCTTTTTCATGTTAAAATATCAGTTTCAATTTCATTTCACGGCAGCCTAGTGGTTAGCACTGTTGCCTCACAGCAAGAAGGTTGGCAGGTGCCTTTCTGTGTGGAGTTTGCATGTTCTCCCCGTGCTTGCATGGGTTTCCTCCAGGTACTCTGGCTTCCACCCACAGTCCAAAGACATGCATGTCAGGTTAATTGGTGGTTCTAAATTGTCCGGAGGAGTGATTGTGAGTGTGTGTGGTTGCTCGTCTATATGTGGCCCTGCAATGGACTGGCAACTTTTCGCCCAAAGTGAGCTGGGATAGGCTCCAACACAGCGGTTCCCAAACTTTTTTAGCCGCGCACCCCCTTCTATGTCTCAACCGGGTTGACGCACCCCCGATCCCCCACCCCTTAAAAAAAACGCAACAAGCTTTATTATAGCCATATTAAAGTCGCCATGTTTATTCATGCTAAAATGACCAGAACACACAAATAACATAATAATCACAATCACAAAAATGCGCTCTCGCATTTAAATTAAACTGAAACACTGTAACACAGTTCCAATATAATGAAACAAAGTTATGCGCAGGCTTCCACTTTTAAGAGCAAAGAGGATGGATGACATGCTCAGACTCAGTGGCAGAAAGCAGATAAGTTGAGGAAAATGTTAGAATATTTTGAACATTGAACAAAAATTTAAATGTTGATGGAAGTTTAAATGACCGTGGAACTAACACAACCCGTCATCATAACACAGGTTATGGAAATAAAATTTGAACGCCAGTAATTTAATTCTATTCCAATAAAGTTCCAATAAAGATATTTTCCCTGATTTCAGCCAATTGAGCATATTTCCCAGAATGAATAAAGTAGAGGCCACAAGCTAGGTGCAAATGCAGTGGTAGAAGAATATAACTTCTTCTACGCTTCACTTTAAGATGACGTGCATTTTGAATAGCCTGCATTTATTTATTCATTAAAATTACAGTTTTTGATTTAAAATTTTACAAAGGAAATGTTTATTTACACATTGTTATTGTGTGAAAACAAAAAAAATTATCAGACCGCCATTACATTTTTCATCTCGCGCACCCCCTAGAGGCAGCTTGCGCACCCCTGGGGGTGCGCGCACCCCACTTTGGGAATCCCTGCTCCAACAGATCCCCGTGACCCTGCATAGGATTAAACGGGCATAGATAATGGATGGATTTCATTTCACATCAATGATGAAACTAGGTCACAGAGATACAGTGGCATCATGGGAGAGGCGACCAGGAGACTCCAGGCATACAGAGGGACCCTCTGAGTTAACGTTGTTTCGTTTTAATATAATGCACCATGATGGCATCCAGAGCTTGAGCGGCTCAGAGCTAACCATGATTTAGCAGCCATCATCACCACTGTGCAGTCCGCATACTTCAAAAATGAAGTTGTAGCCAGGTTTTTGAGATGCTTGTCCCCAAGTAAGGCATGCAGTGAGCATGTAAGACAACTATGTTCCGATACCATTTTTTCCTCCTGATACCGATTCTGATTCTTGAGCCGTGGGTATCAGCCGATACTGACTACTGATCCGAGTATGATATTTGAGGAAAAATTTGCACCGTGCCTGACTGTAATATAATTATGATTGTTATAAGACATGAATAAATACAGCAAATCCAAATAGAACAGTATAAAACAGTTTTGCAAAATTAAAAAAGTATTCTGTTTTCACTGGTAGCGTAACAGAAGTAACCAGTAAATAAATCACTGAATATAAATTACTTGGTGTCGGTTGTTGCCTGGACTCCCGTACTCGCAGATACCAGATACTGGCATTTTTGGCAGTATAATAGCAATTTCCGATACTGGTATCGGAATCGGAGCAACACTATGTAAAATGACTAAAATTGGCAAACGGAGAATAGTTGCCTGAATGCATGAATTACAAATCGACTTTTGTCAACTGCTCCCATTTTTAGAGTCATTTTGAATAACACAGGGCAATCAGCTTAATATGAATTTTATGGCAAACCAACATGGTGTTAAAAGAAAACTACCTACAGGATGTTTTATGTGCTATTGTGGGTTGGTATGTGGCAGGGATGAGGTTGCCCCTCAAGTGAAAGATCACAATTTTCTTAAACTGACAATTACACTGATGCAGTAGTGCATATATGGATCGAGACTGACAGCTTAATAAATGAAAACAGGTAGAAGTGGAAAACATTCCTTTCTATTGCTTCAATCCACTGCAGTTTCGTTTTACAGAACTACTGCAAGCGCAACATGCTAATATGAAGTGTTTTGGTGAGAAGATGTGAAAAAACTTCCTTAAATAAACCTTCTTTAACTCTATTATTTGAGGATATACATTAATGGAAGTGCAATTCAATCATGATCTGAAATGATAAAACGTGTTATCAGAGCTTTAACAAAGCTGTTAATGTTGTGTCGTGTCTGAAAAGAGCGTATGAGATGCTTTACAGCAGAAAGTAAAGCTCAAGTAATTCCTTTCCACATCCATGTTATGAATAGTTTAAAATATTAGACAACTGAATTACCTTCCTTAAAGGTAATTTCTGGACCTTGATGACACAGAAACAGAACTTAAACATTTGCAATAAACCTGATCTTAGGTTTGAATCACCTTTACATCTGCAGCACATTAATGCAATGAAGTCCACACTCATGAACCATCAGATATACCAGTGCTTAAATGATGTGTCACAAATGTTGATAAGCTTTTTAATTTATACTTTCACACATTTGCCATCATTTTTTTCCTCACCTGTACCTGTAGGTGTGGAGGTGTCTCTCTTGTGATACTGAGATTTACTCTATCTTGGTGTCTTGCTCTGTTGCTTCCTTTTGAATTTGTGCTACATTCAGCCTGCTATAAATATAATGCAAAATTCCCATTTTAGTAAAGGTTTATAGTTCCCCATTACAGATCCCCTGGCTATAATCATCTGGTCATCAGGTGTCTTTTTTTTTTGTTAGTTTTGTTTTTTTAAATCATTAATGTGCACACACTCAGAATTAGAAGACATGGCCTTGCATACCGAGTCTAATAACCGGAGTTGTGACTCCATTTTGCATGTTAGAGTTAGTTAAGCCAACTTTCTGATACACTTGATTTTTTTTTTTTATCCTGCTTTGTATTGCATGCCTAACTGCTACAGGTTTTAAAGTGACACCCCCCCATAGAGCAATCAACTGATGAAGAGTTTGTAGCATCTTTTACTGTATTTTCTGTTACTAGTTTTACATTCTGTGACGACAAAACCAAACAAACATCCAGAAACCACTCTGCAAATGTGCTGAAAGATATGAATGCACGTGTGTTTATGAATGGTAAGCAGATGAGAAAACTTTTACCCAAGGCTTGTTAATTTTTTTTTCTTTTTAAATGTACCCAGTTACTGCTGCCTAAATTGATCTTCAAGTCTCATGTCTCCTCGTTTCAAGCTCTTCCAAAGACTCCTTTCAGACTCCCTCTCTGCATTATCTGGTCATCAGAGCCCAGAGCTCAGCAGTTGGACATCAAAGTTCCGACAGTGGGAAGGGAGGGGTGTTTGTCTCTCCCTGTCTGTTCCATCTCTCTCTGTGACAGCCATTGAAGGGCTCCTGAGACAAGTCGGGGGGGGTGGTGGCTTGGCTCTCACTTTACACTGAGAGAAACCCTATCATTTGGCTCACTTCTCCAGAGTTAGCTGCTGATGCCCTGTAAGTGCCCACGACAAAACATTAGATGCTTTTCATCCAACTCTCTGGAGATGGGAGGAAAGTTTAAGGCCATGTCTATAAATGTGTGTGTGTCTGTCTGTCATAAAAGGCTTGTTAATGTCTGCATGAGTAAGTTATTCGCACATACTTTTTTTGCAAAGATCCTCCAACTCATTGCATTCCCTTGGTCTATTGTGAAGGCTAACTGTCTACCAGCAAGAGGAAAAAAGTAAAACTTGAGTAGAACACCAAACAAATATTCTTTGGATTAAAGTTAGATTTTAAAATAGCATTGAAAAAATTCAGAAAAAAAAAAATGAAGCAGACAGGTGCAGTTAGGCTTGGCTCGCACGAAGGCCAAAACTTCACATGATGTCATCGTCAGGGAATATTCCCTGATCAAAGCTTTGACCCAGCATGCCACACAGTTGTTAAACCACGTTTCCACAGTGTTTGGGACTATTTGCATTGGGACCTGCTGGGTTCAGATGTATTAACAATTGACTCACCACAGATGTGAGCGCCATCTGGAAGCTGTAGATGCGAGCTAGCCCGAAGTCAGCTAGCTTAATCTGTCCTCCGCTGGTGACCAGGATGTTTTGGGGCTTCAAGTCACGGTGAACCACACGGTGTGAATGCAGGAAGTCCAGTCCCTGGAGCAGCTGGTACATCATATCCTGTAAAACAAGGCCAATAAAATGTGGTCTGGTTCAAATAAAACAAGCAAACTAATTTTTTATTAAGTTTTTTTTCTTTTGTCGATTTATAACATGGCACTGGTTGAATGTGAGTTAAAGAGCACAACACAGGACCAACAGGTCCAACTTAAATTTGTTGTTGTTAAAGACAGATGGCATTACAACTCTGCAACTCTTTGACAAAGGCAAAAAAAAAAAAAAAGACTAAAAGGCCAGAATAACAAGACTCTGCATTGAGAAGTTCAATACAAAAGCTGACACATCATAGTATTGAGGGAGTTAATAAAGAAAAACCTGTATCTTGTCTTGTCATCTGTGGCAGATGCTTGATAACCGACACACTCATGACTGATAGGGGAAGAAAGAGGCCCCTGCTTTATATGTGCACAGATCTGTGCTATTCAGCATCTGTCCTGTTTTAGTTCGCTGTTGCTTGGCTTTCCTTTTAAGCCCAAAGACTGGTCTCGGAAATAGCTACGTTGTTGGCACTTCATCCAAGATGAACGTGGAAGTCGAATGTTGTGAACAGCAGCAAACAATTTCAAAACCAGCTCGGACTTGTTCTTTTCAAAGGTTTGGTGTAATAGTCTTTATCGGGTTGTCTGCTTAAAAAAAAAAAAAAAAAAAAAAAAAAAAAAAAGACTCTTTGTTGGAGACGATGTAGAGAGAACAAGGTGAAGTATCTGTTAAGTGAAATGCTATGATGCTGGGATTGTTACATCCTACTCACACAAAACACATATTCATCCTACACACACACATGCCCTGAAAAAGAAAACCACCCCAGAACCCTCCACCGAGACCCCACAAGTGAAGAGGACCTGAGCCCACAGCTCTATTCAGTGGGCGACCAGCTGGCGTGTGAGTCAAAGGGGTCTGCGCACTGAAGCAGAAAACATTAGCAAACGGCGCAGGGCCGGTTGCTGCGCTGGCCAGCGGAGAGGAGACAGGCCACCCAACACAATATGGTGCAGACGAGGAGTGATGTGACACAAACAAACTGAATGCCCTTCCCGGGTCGGTGAGAAAACGATGAGTGAATCTACATGTCCATGCGAGCACGTGTGTGTGTGTGTGTGCATCTGCATCTCAACATGTGTAAGAGCTCATCAGTATGTGTGCAAGCATGCACATGCGTGTGGGTGCCCTCTGACCAAGGGCAGGATGTATAAACAGACCTTCCTTTCTACATCTCCATTCAGCCATGACCCAGAGAGGAGGGCAGCAGACAGACAGGGCCATAGGACGGAGGCAGGCAGTTGGCCATTTTGTGCGTATGTGTTTGTGTGTGCTGTGGGGGTCTGACACAATAGCATTCCCCCACCCATCAGTTCCTCTCTGCTTTAAATAGTCATTTCACCGAGCTTCCTTTCATAAGCATTTCCTAGTAAACACTAATTATCTCAGAAGTGTGACTCTATGACACCAGAAATCTTGGCTTTCTCTGCAATATCGATTACAGTCACAACTAAGTACTGAATGTCTTATCAGGTATGTCCCCTAATATAACTAAGCATAAGCAGTGGGAAACATCAAATTAATATGTTAAAGTGGTAAGAATAATACTGCTGCAAAGCTGACGACCACTTGTTCAAAAGTAAATCACTCCACTCAAAGTTGATTTTAGTGGCAAACAGCAGCAAGCAACTCTCTTTAGTTGGAAGGACTTCAACCAACAGCTCCACAAACAACTTGGCCCGGAGGAAATAAAAATCAAACAAAAAGGCAAAAGGATCTGACACTGAAAAGGCACAGGGGGGGGAGTCAGTGGACTGCACGAAGCAGTCAAAACATGGCTTTCTGAGTTTACCTTCTTTTCTAATGCAAATGTACCAGAGGCAGCCATATTGTTTATTGTAGCTCGGCACAATATAGGACATCTGCCAGTTAACGTTAGTGTAATTCCCTCCCCATGCTTCATTAACCTCCCCCTTCTTGGGCCCACAGAATGGAGTTGTGGAAGCCTGGATGATGGCGGTGGATGGTGGAGGAGGAGGGACCCAAGCGTCAGGCTGGCTTAGGAGCGCTGAGGCTGGGGCAACCAGGCTGCTTGATGTCCTTCCAGCTCATTTGATTCCTGGAGGAGGGCCTCTTTCATCAATGACCATGTGGTGGGTCTTGAGTCTGAGTGGGTGGTGGAAGGGAGGGGGCTGAAGTAAAAGGGATGGGCCGTGGTGGGGTGTCTATGTACTGGGGATGGATGTCTTTGAGGGAAAGTATGGCTTTCTTTTAAGCTTAGGACATTTAGCTGAAGAGTTTTTGTTTTATCATGGTTGAGTGGGGAAGAAGTTTCAATATTTAAGCCTGAGACTCACAAGACTTCAGTCAGTTTACACTTGCATGATTAGTCTTCATTCTGGTGTCATATGGTATAGCTGAGGGCAAAAAAAAAAAAAAGTTTGAGGGGGATGATGGAGGGTCACTTTTAGGTCACTGTGGTGTGTCCACTGTCCTAGAAATAACAGGGGATGGTGCTTCTGATGTGTTGTCACTCCTTGTCCTTCTGTTCCCCTTGAGGCTCCAGCTGCACGGATGTTAGGAGAAAGCATAAGGAGGAGGGGTGGCTTAATGGGTCGACATGCTTCAAAGAAGAGCTTGCCCAACTGTTGAACAACACTTGAAACATCTTCTCAAACTCCTCCCCATTTGAATCAACGGGGATGCAAAAATGCACATCTGAAGATTTGCCTTTATTTTCCAAATCTAACCGTTCCACATACAAGTCTATGTCATGGAGCCGGAGGAAAGCTGCGTGGACTTGAAACAGTAGACAGGATTTGAGTTTCTATATTTCTTTTCCTTCCTTTTACATCTACTTCCTTCCTTTTTGTGATGATTGTGTTATGAAGCTCAGATCCTGTTCTTTAAACAAAATCGGGAGCCCACTCACCCCTGAATGTAACCCCCTTGCAATGGGTCACTTGTAGGAAATGGGTTCTCAAGTGTTCAGATTTTTCATCCTTGCCTCAAATATGGACAATCAATTGTCAACTCTTTTCCGTCCGAGACTAAGCAGCAACCTTAAGACTAAATTAAAAATTAGATAGTTAAGCGACTTACTGGAGCTCTCAGCAAAACCAATTTAAAACCCACAGTTTATCATTTTAATATGACCAACTTAATAAGTAACAGCTTTTTACAAAAGACCTTAATGGTCCCTTTAGGTTATTTGGCATTATGATAACTATATAAAGGTTATATAAGCATCCTGGGGTCACTTTATGCTTCCCAGAGACACATAAGCACGTACAGAGTGAATGTGTCCTTCACCAGTCCTCCTTGGCAATCTGATCCAAGATATTTAATTCACACCTGAAACCTGAAACAGACAGGATAGTGATGTGGTGTGTGCAGTATGGCAATTCTTGCAGTGTTTGTGTGGTGCGTTATGTAAATGAATGTGTGGTGGCCTGTGTTGAAATAAAAAGGACAGACATACAAACATAAGACACACAAGGTATCCCAACATAATAAACACCATAGTGAAGAGAACTGGTCAACAGAAAAGGAAAATAGTTATACTTCTGTAAGGATTTTTGGGATGAGTTAAGATGAGTCAAACCAATCAGTCATTGGTGTAAAGTTATGCTCTCAATGCAGCTGCAGTTGGTGGCGTGTTGGGTCCTTTGGTCTTGTTCAAGCTCGTTGTTCATTTCTTTCATGTACCGTTTAAGCGGCACCGTTGAAGAATACATTAGCTGGAGGCAAGCGTATGCAAGCAAGTCTACATCTATAGTCTTTTGGCCTTTTTTTGTTTGTTTGTTTAAACACAAGTCTGTGGTTTTTGTCTTGTCATGATTTCCTTTGTGTATCATTAGCATCTAAACTAACAGTACCACTAAAAATTCCACATGCAATGATTACTTCAGGTTTTGCAATAATTACAGATTGTTAAGACTTTAAAATGTAAAACATTCTTACTTCTCAGCTGCAGATTACCAAAATTATTTTAGTGGGTTGGACTATTGCTTGTCAGTTCGTCAGTCATTTCACCTGGAGTTGCTATAACTTCCATTTTGTCCATCAGGTTATAGTTGAGCAAATATTAAAAACTGAATGTGTTATATGAAGTCTTCCATTAGTAATTGAGCTTTACTACTAATGAAAGGAAATTCAAGTTGATTAAATAACAGAAGTTATTACGATTAACTAATTTAGTGTCTCCACCTTAATTCACCCTTTTGTATGGAGCATCGTAGCATCCAAGTTTCTTCAATGATGGTTTCTGCCATTACCTGTGCTCAGTAATAGATTGGCCGTATGGTATTAAGGAAGGAGTGTCCAAACTCAGTTCTGGAGGGCCGCTGTCCTGCAAGTCTTGAATGGGTCGTTAACAGACTTGTGCAGGTATCGCTAATGGTGATCCATTCAACTGAACCAGGTGTGTTGCGCCTGAGAAACATCTAAAACATGCAGGACAGCAGCCCTCGAGGATCGAGTTTGGACACCCCTGCATTAGGGCAACTGCCAGTTTGTTTTGGGTCACTGTTTTCCTGTTGGAAGATGTGTTACATTATGTCAAGCTTGTGCTGAATGTGCCTCTCATCGTGTATTCCACTCTGTTAAATGGTTGAGCGCCTATCAACTATCAGCCGTATTTTGACTGAATTCTGGTATCTTTAGCAACATACTGATGGGTTTGCCAAGTTTGATACTCAGGCCGCTCTGTTGGGCTGCTTTCTGGTCCCATCTCGTCCTTGTCTCTGCACTGAAAGAGAAGATACTCAGGGTACTCATGCTCTAATCCGTTGTTCTGGACAAATCAGTTGTCCATCTTTAGGTCAAATAATTCAAAATGTGAGCGTTGTCTCCTTGGGACAAATTCAATCTCAAATTGTAAGTTGTGTTTTTACAGTGAGACTGACCAAATACCAAACAGTCACCAAAATGAAACCCTCGTGCTGTTCACACAGATTGAGCTAAAGCTAGCACAATTGCAAGAGAGTGTACATGTGATTGCAGTCAGCAAGAAGCCATCCTGCAGAGGTACGATGTAATGTTGCTTTTACTGCAGCGTAAATTATGCGCCACTACTCTGGAAGTCAAAACATCAAATGCAGCACTTGCAGACCATTTCGACAAAGAACTTGACTCCCTTTAATTTTGCTTCTATTACTGCCTCCCAAGATGAAACACAGGTACAATTAAAGTAACCTGCTTTTCCATCTTAGGGGTTCTCCACATAAAAAAAAAAGAGAGGCAGCTTAAAAGTCCTGTCTTGAAATGGTTGTATGCAAGACAATGTAATTGACGGAGTGTCCAGTTCTGAGGGTGAGACCATAAACCTACACAGATGTACAAAAACAGGCAAGGGGCTCATTTTAATGACCAAAGCAAGTACCAGAAGCAGCACAATTCAAAAGTTGCATTAATAAATATCCTGAGAAATCCAATCCGAAGTGACCAGCACTTAGCGTGTATGCTCACGCCTGGCATAAAAATGCACACACAAATTCCTTGAATAAGATATTTGAGTACACCGATCTGGCCTTCCCACTCTATATGCAAATAAACTCACACCTCATTTTTACTTACAAACACCAAGTGGTATTTTTAATTACTAAAGCCTGATTTATGCTTCTGCGTTGTAGATATGTAAATAGGCTATACTCAGTCGGTGTTATACTTGTGTTGTTGTTGTTTGTAATTACACCACCAACCGCTAGAGGGCAGTGTGGTTTGTTCTCTGCAACACTGTAGCATTCAGTTCTGATCTTTTTTACTTACTTCCTTTATATAGTTTAAAATTAGCAGTGGAGGAGATTAACTATACCTTATGTGTAGAGCTGAGCGATTTTATTCGATTCTGCAATATATATCAATATTTTATCGAGAATCGATTTTTCAGCCGCAGGTATCAATATTCTAAGCTTCTTTCAAAACCACCTTTAAAAGCTTGCAAGCAACAATTCACACTGTTTGAATAAATGAAACTATTTTTCTCAACAAATCTTTATAATTTATTTTGTCCACCATTTGCAAGCTGCCTGTCAGCCACATAATGTGTAATTGATGCTTTCAGTTCAATAAATTCAAACAAAGTCATTGGAACACTCACAAGATGTCACCAAAACCATTTTGTCCTTTCAAAATCTTTCGGAAAATGATGTAAATGTATTGTAAGATGAATATTGATATATTGTATTGTGAGACAAATATCGTGTATCGTATCGTGAGATTAGTGTATCGCTACAGCCCTACTTACGTGCGTTGAAGCTGACAAATGTCATTACAGTAAACTACTGTTCTACCTGACTTTAAAGCGGCAAAAAAAAAGCAGCAGTGGGTACTATGAAATAGAACAAACACATCAAGCCCAACAATCACATTTCTTCAGGTCTGCGTTGACGTGACACGTAAACACATTTGGAGAGACGTGCACATCAGGGTCCGGCACAGCTTATGGTGGAAGGTTCAGGCTAAATGGCAGCAGCTTGAAAAACTATGTGTAGCTTGCAAATCACTTACACCGAATAAGACAAAGATCTGCCATATTTCTTTTCCAATACTTTATTCAACCAAGAATATGCACAGTACAAATCAAGCAATACACAACACAGGAAAAGATCTAACACAATCATGAAGAAATTGAATGAGAAGGCTTTATTATAGTTGTTTGGCACGCAAAATTAAATGAGCCCGTGCCTAAGGTGATGATTTCAGTTTATGATGTCATCCCTGAATCTATCGAAGGATACTTTTGCGTTCAAACGATGAAGAGAATGTTGACATGTGTCCCGAGTGATCGGATGTGAATCCTGTCTTGGAAAAATGTTCAGACCTGGCATTAGTATGGGACACTTGTGATCGGATTAACTAACATAGTTTGATAAAATATCTGAATAGTCAAACATATGTTGGTTATCGGGTCAAAAGCCTATAAATTACTAATAACATAAGCGCAGCTTGTTTCTTGTTACAACACTGACCACATAAGCATGAACCTCCTCACTCAATAAAAATATCTCAGAGCATAAGCATCTAAGTATATGCCTGCATGCTGGTTTTCCTGTGTATAAACACTGTACTTCTCAATGACAATTTATATTTGATTAACTTACTGATATTAAGTTGGTGCCATTTAATGTGAATGTTACAGAGGCAGAACAACATAACAGCAGCCGTTATGTAGTATCAGAGGCATAAAGGGGACGAAATGAGATCCTCAAGTGCCTTGTTTAAAACAAAATAAGCAAACAGATAAAGCACAGAAAAGTTGAATCTTACTGGTGCAGCTATTATTTCATGAGTCTCTTCGGTGGAAGTTCTAAGTTCTTAGAGACTTCCCCCAGTCAGTTAGTGATAGCTAAAATGACTCAGCTCGTTTTCGTTCAGTTCACCTAAAAGATAATTTCTTTCAGATTCACCGAGTCGTTCACTGAAGGCAAGAACCCGAACAGAAAATGGTTGTATATGGGACTCAAACTTGTGTCACTGAGGTGTAAGGCAAGGAGCATTAACCAAAAATCTGTAGAGGACTGACCGCGACCCATGCAGCTTTAACTACCCTAGTGTACAATGAGATCCCTAGAGAACATAAACTTTGTTTGAAATCATTTGAGATAGTGAAAAGCTGTACGTCTAAAACTTCTTAACCCATCAATGAATTTCAGTCACTAATCGGTTGCCATTACCATCAGGTTCAACCAGTCACTTATTTCCTGCTTTGAGTCAGTTAACAAATTACATCACCTCTCTCACTTACGTTCGACAGAACGTTCACG
This sequence comes from Hirundichthys speculiger, assembly GCA_018398805.1. Classification (NCBI taxonomy): domain Eukaryota; kingdom Metazoa; phylum Chordata; class Actinopteri; order Beloniformes; family Exocoetidae; genus Hirundichthys; species Hirundichthys speculiger. The sequence goes on along the minus strand of JAGFBZ010001649.1, from coordinate 2,048,925 downwards.
CATTGTTGAAAATGCTAAACTATTCTTTCACAGAAATACAGGTTGCTACATTCTCTATCTTGTTTTTTTTTTTTTAAAACAGCAAATGGTTTAACAACTGCTGAGAATAACAATAACAGAAAAAAATCATACTTGGTTACAGCAGGAAATTCAAGCATGCGCACCAAATAGTGCAAACAGAAAGGGATCCTGATAGCATTACCATTTACCTTTGGCCAAACAATGTCGACAGTGAGCGACTTAAAGTGTTGAAACTGTAGCTCTCTCCCTCTACCATTTGTTTTCAATCTTTAGAAAGATTAGATCATCCAGATCAGTTCGTTTCCTGAATGACACACCACTCGAGTCAATTACGAATTGGCTTAACAATCAGGATGTTTTGCTGCACAATATATATCGAAAATGTATTATTGCAATATCTCTGTTTCAAATACAAAAAAAAAATAAAATAAATGTTAGTCTATTATTTTCCAAGTGCCACGCAGTCACACAAAATGTTAAATATATCTGGCCAATCAGAACCTCACTGCCCAAGATGCCAATAGAGATGCTAATTTACATTAAGAGTGTTGATCTTGCAGCTATTTCAGGGTGGAGTTTACTCATTCAATTAATCAATCATTCAATAAAAACATGTTGCTGGAACAGAAATAATATATTTCCTTTCTTTTTTTCCTGGATAGGCTATTTATTGCTGGGGACATATCACAAGTCACATCCTCATGGCAATTTCCAATCTTTATATTGCATATTTTCCTAAAATCTGCCACATCATGGGCAAAATATGAGACTATGAAAATATGAGAGGCAAAATCAGCAAAAAATTGGGTGTGCAAAGTGTTGTGTATCACTTTGCAATGATCCATTGATTGTATGGACATCATGTCCCTGACTTGTGCATTCAGAAAGGGAAACTCCTATTAAAACAAATTGACCAGGGCCAGGCACAGAGATCACAGCGTACTCTCTGCCAGGCTCTAACTCACCAATGGGCTTGCATAATAATGAGCAAATGAATTTTTTAAACCCCAAAACAGAGCTTGAGCAAAGCACAAAACAACTGTAAATCTGTCCCAAAGTGTTTTATACCCCTTTTCAAAGCAAGCCAATTCTACAAAAAAAAAAAAAAAATGTAAGATAAATAAATAAAAGCAGCATCACTGACACAGTATGATTTTTACATGAGTTCTAAAAGAGAGGCAAGTAAAATTTGACTAACAGAAAACATGGATACGGTAGGATTTATGAATCCAAACAGTTTTCCTTTGACAAAATGATTCTCAAAGACCTCTTTTCAGGACAGGCTGGCTGTGAAATGTGCACAAAAAGGCTGAATTTAGAATCATCAAAAGGTGGTCAAGTAGAGGGAAAAAGGTAGCACTCATTCCAGTCTGTTTAACTCTTACACCGAGGTGTCGGGGCGATTAACTGCATCGTCTGTGAGAAAGACGGAAAAAACCAACAGGTTTCTGACTGCAGTGGTTGGAGAGGCAGAGACCAGTTGAATTGGTCGTATTCCAAACTCTGTCACTCGATTTGGGGCAGTAGCCTACTGGGTGAATCCTGCTGTCGTGCTCTGCAACTTGAAGGAGCCTGCATCAGCTGAAATGCAATTGTTGTCTTCATCTCACTGAAGCTGGGCTCCCTCAGCAGTGGCAGCACACGAAACCCAAAAGCGATGAGGAAGCTGAGGCTAGCGTTGTTGCATGTGTCCCATGGATGGCGTTTATTCAGTGCTGAGTAAATAAGGTAGCCAGTGACCAGAGACATTAGGGTCTTGTTGCTGGCTGTGGACCCCAAAGTAGAGAAAAGGGAGCATCTTCAAATTGCAGAACGCCATTATGCTTCATGAAAATCATAAATGTGGGAAGGGAATATTGCACCTCTGAGGGATCACTGTGGATGCACAGCTGGAGAAATGAGGTGGAATGAAGAGATCCGCGGTGCGTCTTTATACCATGAGTGCTGTGTGAAATTGGTTCACAACACAGCTGGTTGTTTACACGGATGCTTGGTCAGACTGCAAGTATCAGAACATCTGCAGAAACTACAGTACACTGTAACATCTTCATCGAAAGCCTTGGGAAAGCTTCAGGTGCTATCTACTAGTCATTTGCATTTCAACAGCATCCCACCATCAATGCAGCTTTATATCAAACTTTCACACAAAAACCAAGCCCTGAGGTGAAGTTCAAGAGTTGCCGTAGCACCAGAACTTCTCTATTTCAATTTTGACACTTCAAACTCTGAACACCCCACACCCCACCCAAACAGATCTATTCCTTTTCAAAATTGTTCATGGAACATCTACAGACCTTAGGGTGAAACTTGATAAAGATGAGTTTAAAAGAGGATTTGTGTGGGAAAGGTTAAAATAAAAAGGACATGGTTCCAGGGGAAAGGAGCTGGTGACACATCCATTTCCGACCTTTCGGTAAAGTTTCAATGAACACGCAGTGAATTTATTTAAAGAAAAACCGATGATGACGGTGAGTTGGAGTGTGTTGGTGATCCCAGCAGAAAAACTGACAGAGGACATCTCACTGTGAAGTACAGCTGGCAGGATCAAATTGAGTAGTCTTGGTTTTCCAGCACAAAGGGAAGATTTTTTTTAACTACTTTTTTTTTTCTTAAAGTGGTTCTCTGTCTCCATCTGTTACACTGTTAAAGTTGGAGGGCAGAGTGAAAATAGAGAAGGCAGGGAGCCTCTAATTTGGAGCCCATCTGCCACATGTGCCGCCCTTCCAAATGCACTGTACCTCTGATGTTAGAGGAACAGCTCCATGTTTTCTGTCTCTCAGGCCAGGAAAACTTACTCAGAGCCATATAGACATGCCTGTGTTCAACCAAAGCTGAAGCCACAGAGGATTACCCAACGACTTCCTTTCTACTTCAAATAGAAACTGTGAATGATTTTAATTTACATTCCCACATGTTTTGAAACGTGTCTTAAATGTTCAATCTATGTATTTCTTTGTGATTTTTGACAACAAAGCACACAAATGTCACTTGTTCAGCCTGTAAAGACAGCATTTAGTGCTGCTGATATGAAGGCAATGTTTACCTTGATGGTTTCAGGTGGTACCCCGGGGTCAGGAGCCTTCTCCAGATAGGTGGTCAGGTCCTGGTCCACATGCTCAAAGACCAGAGTTAGCTTGGTTTCTCTGTCAGTCCGAGAGACGGTACACACATCAAACAACCTACGACAAAGGAACAGATTCATTCAATCAATGCAACTGATCGGAGGGCACAGTGAACTGCTGTTACATATACGCTACACTTCTTTTGTACACTCTTTTCAAACAAGATATTTGCATCAATAAACAATTCATTTGAGAAATGAATATTTCAGATACATATGCCCCATCGACAACACAAGGTTTTTTTTTGTTTTTTTTCAAGCAATGAAGTAGCACACCTCCCAGTTTGGTGCACTATGCGCAACCATCTTTTAAACATCAAGCAATACAAAGCATTTTAAAGCAAATATACTAAATAGAATAGAATAGAAATTCCCGAACAGTAACACACATGCCAAACTAGACGCACATGATGACGTTAGAACTGGAACGTCTGAATGCAGCTCTCCTAAATATAAAAAAGTTACACCTGCATGTCTCCTGCTGCGACATGTCAACATAACAGCATGAGAAAAGGATTTACTACATTCTCAAAAAGGGACAACCTTTCTTTAGCCGTCTCCTGAATCTTGGCCCAGTGCTTTTATTTTCCTCTTCTTACAGGTTGATTCCACTCAAGGTTACACGACAAAAATACCTCCAAGCAAAGCTTCTGAAAACGTGAGACCATCAAGCTTTAAGCGTCAGTAGAAATGATGAAAAAGGCCAAGAATCTAGGTTATGCCAGCAGATCTGCCAAGGCAAGCTTTGATAAAAGCCTGTAAAAACCCTGTTCTCCTCAAAGAACTGGGGACTATAAGCAGCATTCCTCCAGCAGCACTGTGACAACTCCTAATACTCTAAAGAAGTGTTCTGGAGCCTGTTTGTAGCTGCTGCAGAGCCAGCATGTTTCTTCACAACAGCACGGGCGATGAAAAGTCTCATGGATTTACAGGAACATGGGTTTCCTTGATTTAACAAGACTAAGCAGGGCATTAACTCCCAAGCATCTTATTAAGTATGTGATAATTATTGAGACAGTGCATGTAAATGAAAGAGAAAATGTTAATATATTTGCCTCCCTGTGTCTACAGATTTTACAATGAACAATGATGAGCAACAGCCTGAACATAAGTGCCCCATTTAGAGTGAACACACAAGTTAAGTAGACAAATTAAAGCAGCACAAAGGAACTCTTGGGATTTTTAGCTCAGCTGGTCTCCCAGTAGGTGTATAGGGTAAGTTTTTTAAATCTTTTACATCAGCGTTCCAAGATCCACTCTGTTTCTGTCTTTTGTTTGGTAGCTCTCTGTCCCTGAGGTAGCTTTATGCTGCAGGCCTTGCCGGCCAATTCCAATTTAGCGCCTAAATCCATTTTTTTTGACGAGCTGCTTCCATCATCTTTTAAAAAGCGCCCTATATCCAATTTCTGCATTTACACTAGTTACCAGCTGGGGAAACAAAGGGCAGGGTGCTTGGCCACTGATTCAGAAAGTCAGGTGAAAGGGGAAGAAAAAGCAACTCTATTTTCAGTGAACACAAGTGAAACAAGATGCAGTAAATGAACACATTTCCATTAGCGCATTGACGCGCCTCCTCAAGGTTCCACAGAATGTGTGTAAATGGATAAACAGGAGCTTCCAACTCGGCCTCATCACTCTGGAAGTTTTAAAAGACAATATATGATATTATCCACAAGTACACACAAATACAAGGGCTGTTTTTTTATCTTTTTATACTACCTACACGTCCACTGTTCATAATAAATTTTGCCACATGGGAGGTTAAAAAGAAAAAAAAAAGAAAGAAACTGTAATTGGATCGCTTAAACCTTGCCATGTAAATTTGGCTTTTGTCACGTCTGCCCTGATGTCAACTGTAGCTCTGTGTGCTAGTTTCATCTTTATTGATTTCTGGCAGTCCCATGATGCTTTGGGTGTTTTTTTTCCAATCAGTATGGATGGTACAAGAGCAAGACAACACTTCATAGAAGTAATCAAATTATTTTTCAAATGAAACTGGCCTTTATTTTGTAGAGAGAGAGAGATAGGACAGATGGAAAGGAGGAAAAGAGAACAGGGAAGACATGCAGTGAAGAGTCATATGGGCTGGGAGTCGAACCCGCGACGGCTGCGTCGAGGACTATAGCCTCTGTACGCGGGCCGCCTGCCCTAACCACAGGTTCTTGAGCATGCATCGGACATGTCAGTGGTACTTTATAGCAGTGGTTCTCAAACTTTTAATACTGCGTACCACCTGAGAAACTGTTCAGCTCTCTGAGCACCACCATGATGACCAATTTTAAAATATACCCATATATGCCTTCTCAATTAGCTTTAAACACACAGAGATGTTTATTCCTTATTGTTATTTATTACCTGAATTTTTACTTTACTGAATCAGACATTTACAACTCTGTACAACTATTCTCACACACCCATACTCTCATACTGCACCTGAATGCAACAAATATTTTTTTAAAAGACACAATTTTAATTATCTCAAACTACACATTTCATTTGAAATGTATTTATAATGCATTGTATGTCTCCGATTTTATATTTTTTATGTAGTGAAAATATGGAAAAAATGTAGAAAGTCGTGACGTTTCCCCGCGTACCACCAGGCAGTGCTCACGTACCACTGGTGGTACACGTACCACAGTTTGCGCACCACTGCTTTATAGCGAAGAAGTTGGGAGATTGACAACTAAATGAGGGACACAACTTGTACTGTGTCTGATTAATTAAATAAATTGTTAAGACTTCCAGTGCTTTAATTACAGACTTGCAAATCTACACGAGTTATTTAAAATGTAAGCATGGAATTGTATAAATAACTTATTCCTATCCAACCAGACACCATGTGACTCTGATAATCACTGGACATGGGTGTTCTGGAGTCAGAAGTGAAATGCAATTCATTCAAGGTATTAGTATTGCTCATGATGTCATGGAATAGAAGGGAGCCCCCTCTTGAAGTGCTGGGGTTAAACGCCCCTCACAGTTTGATTGTCAGACTACAATGGGGGCCCTCAGCAGACACTGAACATATGGAATGAATAATGGACCTCATTTCAAACATCTAGGGGTTGTCTGGAGACATACAGAGGGCCCACAATCCATTTTTTTTTTCTGGCCTGATCTGCTTAAATATGCTAGCTGGCTAGGAGGAAGGTTCTCTAATGGTTTCCACTCTTGAAATGTTTTACTGCAACAAATGCAACAGAGTTTTCAACCACCAAATGCAACTGACCTAAGACAACTTAAATGCTTGACGGTACATTCACCTTCACCCATCAGTCAGGCTAAACTCCACGGTACACTGAATAAGAGAAGGCAGCAATTCTCCTGCAATATTCATCAACAGATTGGGGGTTTAATGTTGAGGGGCACTAGCTGTACCACTGAAACATCCATTTAGAACTTCCTCTTCAATCCCAAAGCACTCAATATTCCACAATAAAACAAGCGCAAGGTTAGACCTTGGTCTGTGCCAACATATGACACAGTACTGGACCATTACCCTGAGAAGGAACAATTCATTACAAAACTGAAAGGAAATGGCATCAGTGGTGGAACTAAAACGACCCATCCAAACTCAGACTGCTCAGAGACATTTAGACAAAAATATCTAAATCAACGGGCATACTGTAGCTTTACAGACAATATATCAAACCAGAGGCATGATGTTAAAATTAAGTCATTTCCAAAACAAGGTGTTTTATGTATAACACAAAGTATGTTTTAATCTTTTTAAAAACGTTTGTTTTTTGAATGGAAAGTTTATTGTGAATATCTTAGCTGATTTGGGAGATTCGTGCATGTGATTACACATTAAATTCAACATTTATTTTAATGCCGAAGCAGTTGGACTTTCATTTTTTTTTTTTAAAAAAAAGAAAAAATGAACAAAAAGACCAACATTTAGCTTATTGGGAAGTTTATTGGGAATTTTTTAATTTCAATATTTTCTATTTTAAGTCTGCATTTCTCTTTTAACACAACAGTGGGACCATCTATGTCCGCTGGTAAATTACTGGAAATCATTATCCTCTGTTTTTCTTAGTTCACTTGCACAAGTTTCACCTCCTGTGAAAATGTGCAGACTTGCAACTACTGAGTTTAGCGCCTCTCTCCACTCCATGTGTTTGGGTCAGTGCTATATATGTTATTTTAAATGTTTGAGGTCCACAGTGCAAAATAGTGTGTATGTAGTTTGAGTCTTGATAGTCAATTGAAAAAGTAGAAAATACAGTATATAAATCAGCTGGATTAAAGGATGGAGAAGAATGGCGAGATTTGAAACTTGTTTTGAAGGAAGTGCAGGTTTAATGGCCAACTTACATGGGTGTCAAATGGAAACTTGAAACCTGTACTGCAGACAGAACAGGTTCTTTCCCCCCTTTTTTTTTTTTTTTTTTTTGTTTTTTTTTAGAGGAGATATCTTGTATCCACTAGCTTTGGAATGATGGAATATTTGCATATTGTTAAAGATATTTTTTTCTGTTAATGATGATTGAAGCATGTCATTTGAAGTAGTGCTGGGCGATATGGAAAAAAATCATATATCACGATATGGACTATTTTATATCACGATAACGATATATATCACGATATACCATAATAAAGTATGTTTTCAGTTATTCTCTGAAAAGTTTGACAAAAATTGAATTGCTTACTTTTCAACTTTATTTTGAAAGGACATTTAGCTGAACTGTCACAAACATACATTTTAGTGCAGCAAAAACTGGTAGGTACAGAGGTACAGTAGCTTTCACATTTTTTTTAAAGTGCACAACAGTTTCTGAGAGGAAAAACACATTTTGGCACTGAAGTTCAGCTATAAAAAATAAACACAAATTATTTTTCAACTTTCTGAAATCTGTAACCTTGTAGTGCAAAGTTTGCAAACCAATATAAAGTGTCTAAAGTAAACATCAAGGTTGAAGAGAACTCTGTTTAAGGCATTAACCATGAATAAAAGTGCAAACATAAAAGGCTACTTTGTAGAAGTAGATATGATTCTATCAAATTTATCATTGCAGGTTATTTAATTACATATTTGCTGTAATAATTGATAAAATTAGGTTAGAAACGATAGAAGAGAAATGGCACGATACACACTTTTCTATCGTCCCCACGATATGTATCGTCATATTGCCCAGCACTAATTTGAAGAGTTTCTAATAGGGTAAGTTTAATGTTTCTAAAAAGACAACTCATGTCACTAAACTTGAATCTGAAACATCACAGGTTTAACGTAAGCTGACCCACCTTCAAACCTTCAAACATGGACGTATTCAATTCAAATTCAAAAAATACTTTATTGATCCCTGAAGGGAAATTAAATTGATTATATACATTCAACTTCCACTTCAAAATGATATTGCGCCTTAGGTTTTTGCAAAGTCCCCATGTGACAAAAAGATAGGTGCACATGAGAAATATGAATGAAAATTCAGAGACAGTCCACGATGATGATGTCATGCCAAACGGGGAGTTCACAATGTTGATAATTCAAACGGAGAAGTTGTTCGAAAGGTGTGCACCTACAGCCTTACCTGTGCAACCTGACCTGCAACAACACACAATCACAGAACGGGACTTTTGTCATCGCAGACAAGTTTGAGTGTCGTGCGGCAACAAAAGGTCATGTGTTGCAGTTGCTGCCATAGACCATCAAAAAGGAAGTCGTGTGTGTCTAGTATCACATGTAGTTTCTCTCACACACACACATCCCCTTCCTCTCCACACACACACACATACACACACACACACACAACAGACTGGCAATCCACCCCGTCTGCCCCTTCACTCACCTGACAACATTGGGGTGCTCAAAGGCCTCCAGCTGCCTCAGTACCGCCACCTCCCGGATGGTAGAGAGCGGCATTCCCTCTTCCTCCGTCTGGACACGAACTCTTTTTAGGGCTACAAAACGTCCCCCGTTCTTCAAATCCCTGGCCTTGTACACTTTCCCATAGGCGCCTTCTCCAATCACGGCCACTTGCTCATATTGAGCACTTAAACTCTCTCTGTCCATTTTTGCTGATTTTTTTTCCCCTCCTCGTCTCTTGTTGAAAATATTGCGGGGAATCCCGGCGAGGGTGGCGAGCCAGAGTTCCTCACAAAGACATATTCACAGAAAAAAGTTGGCACGCGCGATGCCTAGATGACAGGGAGACACAGATGGAAGAAGAGACCATCTTTGTCACATTTTGGTCAGAGAGTTGTCCAGGTTGGCATTAACCGGACTGTCATGTTTTATTCCGACTATCAGAAAGAGCACCGTTGTGTCCCAGATTCCACTCCTCCTACTGTTACGCACTGCAACTCATGTCCTCCTACCACTAACACAAAGTCATGAGAAAATTATTCTAAATTAGCCACATTTAGCGTTCTTAAAAAAAAAAAAAAAAAAAAAAAAAAAAAGATAGCTCTGCATAAAATAAATGGTCTCGCGCACAGAGGAGTCAATCAACTCTACAAGAAAATGCTGAAGTTCTGTTCACGTGAGCTGTTCTGCTGTCGTAAAGGAAATTAACGTTAGTGGGGGAAAAAAAAAAGACACGGTAAAACAGCACAAACTTCACACAGAAGGCTGTGTGACTTAAGAAAACAACTAAGTAACGAGCGACTTTCTTTGTAACGTGACTTTCTGTTTGAGCTGTGAGCACGTGCTGCATTGTCTGAACTTCCTACACTAAACAATCCATTTAAAACGCCGTAAAACTCGCCCTTCACAGCCTAAAAATCGGTATGAATGTGTGAAACGGCACACCAACTGAGCTTTACCGACGTTTTCATTAGCTGTGGTAGCTCTCCCGATATTTTTCCAATTTAATTGTGCGTGGACTCCATAATTAAAATGGCCTAAATTCTAACTGATGTGTGAATGTGTCGGGACGCTCTGAAATGTTATTCTGCAGTAAAGCAATATATTTCTATCCTCGGATAGACATTATTTTTTTGTGTGTCAAACTCTCCAAAAATAGCCTATCCCCACTTTTTTTTTTTTTTTACCTTGTTTTGGGTTGTCAGTGAAATGTCGTAACGTCGGCATGCTGAGGAAAACGCTGAGGAGGCATTCGAGTCTCGGATAAAACGCATCCCGGGCCACCGTCCTCCATGCGGGGGCCACACAGGTAGTTGACGGTGCAGGCTCTAACCCCCCATCCCTCAGACTGCACCAACCCGGGCAGAGGCTCTCAGGCAAGGGGGGGGAGGAGGAGGAGGAGGTGGAGGGCTGAACGAAAACTTGCGCGCACACTCTCATTGCGCCTAGTGTCGGAGAGGTGGTGGAGGGGAAGGAGGGGGGGGGGGGGTGTTGGGGGAGTCACAGGACAAAGGCAAACGCTTGATATAACCCTCCAAAACCACTCTCTTCTTCGGATTTACTCCTTCCCCCCCCCCACCACCACCCCCCTTTGCATATATCCGCGGATGAGCCCATGCAACTGCAGCCGCGCGCGCCCGTGGGAGCTCCGTCTCTGCCTGGTTTTCCCACGCCGGCTGAATGTTGGCCTGACCCCCTTCAGAGAGGTTTGACACGGAGCGGGGACATTTCCGCATTCCTCCCCGACTACAAAGGCACGCCGCCTCCTTTTTGCTCTCCCTCGGCCTCCTTGGTGCTCCGCCATTCAGAGTCCGCTCCGCGGGTTTTGTCTCCTGTGTCACAACCGGGAGCGCCGCAGGGAACGGGGGGGGGGGGGGGTGAAGGTTTATTGGATGGTCCCGACAACGGTTTCTGCCCCCCCCTCCCAAAAAAAAAAAAAAAAAAAAAAAAAAAACCCGCAGAGGAACTGTCAAGGGGGTGTCGGGGACGCGATCCGACAAGCTGGTCCATGGATGGTCCAGAGGGGTCAGGTTCAAGGCCCGGTGACTTGTGTTCGGGTGGTCGTGGAGCAGGACCCCCCCCCACACACCCCCACCCACCCACAACACGCCAACCTGATCACTTTAACAAGATCTGGAATAGTGTCCAAAGCAAAATCTTAATCATATCCTGACATCATTCACAACATACTTCAATACTAGAAATTTCACATTAATTGTTTTTAATTTTTATTCAAAATTTTTAGTTTGTCTAGTTGTGCAGACATATAAATAACTGAAAGCAGATCAGCAAAATACTGACTAAAAAAGTGTAGTTTAAAGCAATAACTTATTTTTACCTTCCCTTCACACAAAACAAAGGACAGAACACATTTAATAATAATTAAACATTAAATGTACAAAACACAGCAGATACCTTTCAAAACCTACATTAAACAAAGTGTTCATAACAGAGTCTTACGTTTAATTAATATAAATGTTATAAATCCATCAGCTATGATATAAATTTTAAACATTTTTTTCTAAACAAAAGAAGTGAACAATACATTCCTAATTTACTACATATTTATGTTCTTTGTGGTTTTCCCTATTTTAGATTTTTTACGGCAGGGGGAATAAATTATTATATACTTTATACATGCATGTCAGTTCATAAAAATACATAACTTTAATAATGTATAAATAACTATTTTTACCTCTTTTAATTAAAAAAAAAAAAAAATTTCTGACTAAACTGTTTCCTGGATCAGATAAGACATTTTTCCAAAAATAAATAGACATCAAGAATCTTCATTTCTGGATCAATGAAAGCTAAATAAAATCAGGGATTTTTCAAAATATCAAACTTAACATTACAGTGTTTCCTGAAATCTGATTCAGTTTTTTTATTTTATTTTAAAACTTGTCCTTGATTAAACTTAAATGTCGAATTTTTACCCATTTATACAAGTTTCAAACTTGCCTGAAAAGTTCTGACAGTTTTCATTTTCCCTTTACTCTCGCTCGACACGGTTTAGACATGACAAGACTTGATGTCAGATTATGCCGCTGAATGGCCGATTACAGGCGTGTAACAAAGTCCCATTATTGCAGCTTTATTAGAAGAGATGAATTAGAGATGCACACAAGATCAGAAGGAGATCATTCACCAAATACGGTTTTCATGCAAACTTGTCCTCCATGGTGCTTGCAGAATTCATTTATTTCCATTGAAAAGGTAAAACTATGGAGGATAATGACATGGAAGTATCTATGGCAATCTCCAGTGCCCAACTATACAGCCAACCCCAAACTCAAATAATTTACATCTCAAAAGGGACAATGCAGACAATAGATCCCAGACCAATTACTGTAAATGGGTTTTTTTTTTACATTTTTTCATCAATATTGTTCATGTGAAATCAGCTCTGAGAGCCGTCGCTCAGATTAGATAAATTAGCAAACATACCTCTGATTTGACAGAAGAACAAACCAATTAGATCGGTTCAGTGTGGGACAGAACTGAGGGACGATGTACTTCAAATATTCAGGCGCACACATTATGAAAGAGTGTGACTGTTTTATATAATTTGATGCAACCGTCATCACTTTTTCAGTATCTGATTTGTCACATCTGCCTTGGTAGAACACATACAATCATTTTATGAAATATGCAGGAACAGAATGAAGAACCTTCTGCTCTGGTAAAAGCATAAATGATTTAATGTTTATCTAATCCTGTTTTTTTTTTTTCATTTTTGAAATTGCAGTAACAGCAGTAGGCAAGAGTTTAAACAATTCTCACACACCTGTTTTGGCTGATGCTGTCACTTGCAAGCACTGTAAATTAAACTTCACCCACGAGAAAAAAATAATCTTTTATATTTTTATACTTATGAATACCTCATGTTATTGCAAACAATTTATTATAACATCATTTTATTAAAATTACCTTATTTTGTGACTCTCAAAAATGGTACAAGAACAGATCCTCATTTATCTGTATTTTTACAAGAGGTTGAATTGTGTGAGGACATTTCTAATATCACTATTGGGCTGTAATATTTGTGCACTTTTAATCTTCTTCATAGAATGCATGTGGTGTTAAATGAAAGTAGTTAAATAAGTAAAAATAAGTTCCTCTATTTATTATGTTCTGAATGTTACAAATACACAATAATTTGGTGTTAATTATTTAACCCACACTTCAAAATGATCAGGTTCTTCTTTTCCTCTTGTTTCATGACAGCTGTGTCCAGCTTAATGACCCATTACTGCCACCTTCTGCTCTGGAATGTGAATCACACACTGCACGCAAACTAAGAGATGGGTTTAAAAAAAACAAAAACAAAACAACAACAACACAATTTACGCATCAAACCAGATTCTCTTAAGGAAGCCAACAACACCCTGACCCTTGCTCTTGCTCCCATACTTTCTGTACCTTCAGTCTTTGGCTTCCTGCACCCTTAATTTATTCAGATTCTTCCGCAAGGACACTTTCTCTTTTGAGGCAGTTCCTCTTTTCTAAACTTGTCACTACATGTACTTACTAAATCTACTCTGTCCTTTTCTACCCTCCTTACCAACAACAAGTACCAGTCCACCTTAAGCCATGCAGTCTTCCATGGAGCCATAACTGGATAAACCACAAAAGTAACCATTTACAACAAAAACACTTCAGACTCATTTGCACGCTGACGCACTAGTTGACTGAAGCTGTTTCTTTGATTTCTTCCATCTTCCTGCAACATTCCTGCAACTTCTCTCTCACTCCTGACCAGCTTGCTCCCCGTCCCCTGTAATCAAACACCTCAACACAGTCACTATTTTTTGCAGCTTCCTTCTGTTTTCCTGTTTTCTGCTCATGTTACCAGTGCATCAAAAAACATTTAAGTGAAGTCATACTTCCCAGACATCATTAACTTAGTGCCTCAAACAATCATTTTCCTGGTGAAGATTGAAAATCTATAACCCCTCTCCACCGCTATATTAGTTGCGTCACAGTGTCCCGTCATCTGTAGACGGCGGTCTACTTATGTCTTACTTGTACCTTTGAGGACGGCTTATCACGGTCCTTTTTTGGTGTTCCATTTCCTACCTTGTACTGATAGGACAAATCAGATCTAGTTTATTCTTATTTTGCATATTCTCTGCGTAGATGCTTTAGACCTAACTAGTGGGTTTAGAAGGATCCTTCCTCCCTTTTTTCTCTTCTTGGAGTCAGTACTGCTTCTCTCCATGATCTTGGGTGCTTTCCCTCTTCCCAGAATTTCGTATTGTAATGCAACATTGTCATTACACATGCTTGGGTTAAGTTATGGGTCTTTCCTGCCTAAATGACACATTCCTCTCTTTAATAGCTTGTTGACACTCCCCTGTCTAATGTGGCTTCAATTTTACTAGCTGACTCCTGGGTATTGAGTATCCACCCAGGTATGTTGCTACAATGATCTCCGAAGATCCCTAAGTGCTCATTAAATATCTTTCTTTTGTAAAAAAACAAAAAAAAAAACACTTTCCTTGTCATCAATTCCTTTCTCAGCATCCTGAACCTCTCCCGGTCTGCTTGTCCAAATACCCACTTTGGGATCTCTCCACTTTGTTCCCCCTTCGACTCTTTTTGCTACTATGAATGATGTTAGGTAGTGATCCCTGCATGGAGCGTTTGCTGTCCAAAGCTCACAGCTCCAACCAAAGAACTCCAACCAGTGTACGTCCATAACTCATCCTTTCCCTGTATTTATGTTCGTCGTTGTTCCACCACAGTTGGTCACACAGACCAATTCCCTCTCATCCATTAGCTGCCCTATTATCTTCCCCAGCCGTGCCAGGAGCATAAAATCTGAACATCATATCACCTTATATCTATTTTGTATTTGGAAAAGACTTTCCTGATCCGCTCTTAATTAACTATTTACAGTCTTCCTACTTCCCTACATTTCCAGGTATTTGATTGCTGTTTCTCTCTTCTTATTGCAGCACTCTTTCCTCATCCACCCAAGTTTCTATTATTCCTGATGATTCTGTATCTGCGTCTGATAAAGTCAAAAGCTGATTTCAAACAAGCCTCTTGAATACATATTGCATATTTTAATGTTCATTTCTTTAATGAAGCGCTTGTAATCTTTGATCTTTGCCAGTAAGATCATAGCATTCCAACCAGCATTTTCCAGCCCAATATGTTTCCTGGTGTGATTGATTGGTGAGACTTTCCTTCATTTAGTCCCACTAATCTCAAGTACAGTATATACCAGTATTATTCACAGGGGTTACTTGAAAATCCGTGAATTTTTAAAAGTTTTAAAAGGCCTATGTATGATATTATATATGCTAAAATATCCTTCCCAAACACATTCTAAAGACATTCTTACTCAATACAGTAATAATGTAATAATGATAAATTAAAAACATTTAAGCTAATTGAAGAAATCACGTACTCTATCATCTCTCTCTTTTCTGATTTTTTTTATTTTATACTAACTGACATTGTTATTTGAAAATTATTTACCTGTTAGGGTGAATGTGAACGTTTTTCTTCTAAAAAATGGCCTAAGAAATTCCCGAAATTTCTGGGGGCTACCACAAATACAAATACATGATGAAAAAAAAACAACTTTGAGAGCAAAATCCACGAATGGGCAAGGAGTGTACTGTATTCTTTTGCTGTTTGACCACAGGTTGGATTTTATTTTATAATCTTTTCATTTTTACTTCATCGGTGCTGTTAAAGACTCCTGCAGTAAATGTCATTGAATCTCTTTTATTCACATACATTCTGTCATTTGGTCTTTGTTGCAGCGCCCGTGTTTGTGTTCCTCCTTATAGTCATTTCTAATATTATTCTGCTATTCTCACAGCTCCTGCATGTTTTCTTTCCACTCCTTTTTTCTGGATTTTGTTCTCCCGTCTCCTGATTTCATGCACCATATGCCACATCATGGATTCTACCACAGTTGCAGCATTTAGGTTATACAACCCCAGTTCAGGAAAAGAAAAAATAAAAAGTTGGGACACTGTGTAAAATGTAACTAACTGATCCATTCAGAGAGGACTGGTGGTCTGATGACACAAAAAACCATCTTCATCCACTGTCTTTAGAATGGCTGGCAGTTCATGTCCTCTTTACATTACATCCATTAATAAAAGAAACATTTTCTCTAGAAACATCACAGTCTGGCAGTTTCAAACATCACAGTGGGTAAAATGGCCAGTTGACTGATTGACTGATTTGGGTATGTTCCCATCATTTGGACAAGGACAAGACCAGCACTGACGGCTACATGACTGGTGATCCTGTCTAGCTTAATAACTGAATAACTGAGGAAAGCCAAGAGCGCAGGGAAGACTGGAAAAGCACAGGTTTGTAAAGGTCGGAGTGTGTGCACTGGCATGGCCTCATTTATATTTACAGCGAAATGTGTTTTCCTTTAAACAAGAACATCAAAACATGCACAGACATGTAAGTTTTTGAAGGCTATTCCTTTTAGGACATTTGCATTAGATTTTCGCTCATTTAGTAAATAACCCAAGCCTGAACCTGAGCGTGAACCCTTAATCATTACCACCTTATTTTTAAGGTGCTTTTCATCAACATGATTTTGATTTTGTCTGTCACAGAGCTCTCTGATCAGTCAGTGGCAAATCAGCAGGAGGTCGGTTGTCACTTTAAAGACTCAACAAAAGACGCTCACCGAAGAAAGAAGCCAAATATCTCGATGCATCAAGGGAAATCCCTATTTGAGATGCAGCCAATAGCCCCTTACATACTGGCTTTCGTTAGTAGAATATTTCTTCCTTCTACCTATTTCTACCCGTCCTGGTGTGTGTGTGTATGTGACTGCCACTTCTTGGAAACGGCGAGAACCCCCTTTTTTTTCACCTCCCGGAGTAGATAAAAGGCGATGAAAAAGGGGAGACGGGTTGTGTATATAAGGGGCATCCCCTCATTCTCTAACTGAGTGCGACAACAGAATTGATCAAGAACATAACTTTCTGGTCACATCTTACATGCGAGACACAATCATAATGAAAAACAGAGCAGATGCATTTATCTGCACGTATTTTTCTTCTCACTCTCTAACTAGCTTAAAAAGTCTAATTGGGGAGATGCAGAAATAAGAGAACCTCTGAGTCTTTGAACAGAAGATGAAATCATGAGCGACATCTGATTTTAGACTGACGACACAGATGAATGAACTGATGATGAATGAACTCTCGATTCGTGTCAGGTTATGAGCAAATTAAAATGAATTAAGTTCCACCAAGTAAATGAGGACAGTTTTCTCCTTGTTTTGGCTCGATGAGCACACAGTGTATGTCACATATCACACCGACGAACTCAAGTCGCACTTCGGTTTCCAGAACGCTGGCTTTTATGTATGTTAGGGCCTGCGTTTGCGGACATTTTCAACCTTGCTTGGTCCAGTTTGTAAAAAGCCAACGAGGTAAAATGGGGGGCACGTACAGTATTTCTGTGAGGTGAGGCTCACTGCGAAGGAGGGAATGCCAAAGCTGAAATCCACAAAACAAGAAGGGGAAGCGGCACACAACGGTACAAGCAAGCAGCTACCTTTTCATTAGAGTTACTCATGTTTAAGCACACATGTTACTCATGTGTGCTTAAACTAAAAGAGGTCTACCCCCACACTCAGCCTCAATGATGACATATCGAAAACATTCACTTTGAAACAATAAAGAAAAGCAGTAGTGTAGTAGCAGTGTCAATTTTTAACAACGGCGATGCTAGACCAGCGTTTTCTCAATCCTGGTCCTCAAGTACCACTACCCTGCACGTTTTGGGTTTTCCCTGCGCCAACGCACCTGATTCAAATGAATGGATCTCTTCATTTGCTTGGCATCAGGGTCTGTGCGAGTCTGTCAATGACCTCCCTTGATTGGTAGCCAGATGTGTTGGAGCGGGGACACGTCCAACACATGCAGGACAGTGGGACTCGAGGACCAGGATGTAGAAACACACTGTCATAGACCTTTCTGCAGTGTCCTGATTTTCAGAGAAAACTCCAAACACTTTGTCCTGTTTACACATAAAAGAAATAATCAGTTTCATTGGCCCAATATGCCAAGTGTTTTGGTGTCACTTCAAAAAAAATGGAACATGGAAGGGTAGTATTGAAAAATTAGACAAAGTAAGCAAATAGTATCAAGTAAAATAAAATAAAATTCGAAGCTTAATTTTTTTTTTTTAGTACAGGATCACAGGCTGAAAAGAGTAGGAACATCTTTGTTTTAAGCTTCAGGAATGTAGAGGAGTGATAGAAACACAATACATGCTTGAGCAAGGCCAAAGTCACCCCTATTTTGTGTTTCACATGAGTTTTTCCTGAGAATTTGTCACTGGAGTACAAAACACGGGTGGAATTTTGCACAGTCTCTTCATAATAAACCAATACTGGAATGAAAATGTTTTGAAAAGCAAATGGATTCAGACACAGGTTGGCGAAAAGATGAAGGTTGGTTCAAGCTGTTCCTCAGGTTTGGGTAGATTGGGTAATAAGCTCGAAGCCTTTTTTTCTGTGTGTCTTAATTTTGCTGTTAAAAAAAGGTTCAGTGAAGCCAGATGAGGTGTCAAATGACAGGGGAGGTCTGCCTGTGCTTTCCAGGGAACAAACCAGGAGAAACAACGAAGGACATGAAAGTGAAACAATTAAGTGAAAAGGAAAAAAAATGATTCCACAGAAATGAGAGAAAATGTAGAAAAACATTTGGAGGAAATTCACCGTGAGAAAACTGGTAAAATATTAATGGGATATATTGTTTATTTACAGCGAAACTCATGCAGTTTAATTGAACTATATATTCGTTTACATGACAGTATAGTAGGTTTGATATAAATTTACAACCCATATGTCTTTATTCATTCACAAAAAATAAAATATAATCTTCTACTGTTGCCTTTAATTTCTGTAATACTTGAACTGTTTAAGGAGGGGAGCATTTTCACCAATTTAAGCACTGTATTTAGTAGCTAAATACTTGCTGATAAATAACAGATCTTTGCTGTTATTGGAAGCGATGAGTTTTAAATTGTATTTTACTATTATTTCTCAGTACAACAAAACAACCACAGATGTTTTGAAAATGAGTCTTTTCCCTTTAAGTGTTGGGATTTCTTACATTGTTGGTATAAAGGATCTTTATTTATTTATTTTTTATTGTCATTGCATGCTCCCTGTGGTTGGGTGTGTCCAGGGTGTAGCCTCACTTTAGCTAAATGATAGGCTGGGATACACATTGAAGCCGTCTGGAATGAAATAAGAATTAAAACTGTCCTAATAACATGAAACTGATGCAGTGCTAATATGGTGTCATACATGCATAAAGGACTGATCATTTGAGACATAACATGGTTCTGCTTTGTGCTCACCAAAAAGGCCATTTTAATCTTTCACTCTGATTACAAGGCATTAGTGTTTGAGATGTGTGTGTTTATGTGTGTGTTTGCTTGTGCGCACACGGCAGCTGCTGATCAGCCCGGCCAAAAGAGAATTACAGCTCTCCCGCAGGGGGATGAGAGGGGCCAACAAGGGACAGGTGACTCTCAGTCAGTTCCAGCTCTGCTTACAACTGCTGCCCACACACAGAAGAACATTTACACAGAAAGAGAAGGACAGATTGATTGTGGAGCTGCCTACAGCGTCCCACCTAAATGGAGGGGGCTGTCCATGCCACAAGGCATAGGTTACACTGATAATAAGCAGAGGTCTTTAGGCAAACACCTGTCACACCTGCGGAGAAATCTGATACGATGTGTGACATCAGATCTCTTTTTAAGTTCCTAACTCCATTGTTTGGATTTACAAGCGTCATTTAGTCTGCGGTGTTTAATGTGAGTCACATCAAACATCAGCAGCTTAATGTTTTGGTGACATTTTGGGAGCCTACAGACAGAAGTCGACGTGATGCCAGCAGAGAATCTGACTGTTTGGTGGTTCATAGTTACCCCCCCCCCCCCCCCAGGATGAAGTCCAGAGTGCGTGGTTAAAAAAAAAAAACAAAAAAAAAAACAAGCATCTTCTACTCTTCCCCTGCCCTCCTCTTCCCGCCGCCGGCCCCCCAAACACAAGCCTCTTTCTGTTGGGGAATCCCCATGGCAACCAAGCCGCTAACTTAAAGAGACAACATAAAAACCTGCTCTTTTAGGGGACACAGGAACACCTGCCACCTTGGCTGGCGGGGAGGGCCGGGCTGCAGCCACGTGCAGGTGCAGTCACACACAAATTCATACAGTCACAAGTGTAGACACACACACACACACACACATCTAAACAGAGGAGCAGTGTGGGATTTAAATTTTAACTCGGGTCAACTTTCAGACAATCATCTATTTTTTTTAATAATATCCCAAGTTGTTTAGTACTTTTCTTACGTCTCCTTATATATAATGTACTTAGTTCTCGAGTCATTCTTAATAAGGATGTGTCTTTTATTACATAGTTTCTTTGGCAAATGCCTTGTGTCTCCTAAACTAATCCACGCACCTGCTGGCAGACCACCAACACAGGAAAACTGAGTACTGTGAAAATGGTATCCCTTAGGTGGCGGCACTGGTCGAAACCAGTCGCTACCGCTTCGTTTGAGCCTTTTGCATGTCATGAAAACTTCCGGTTCCGAAGCGAGCATGCAAACTCCCATTTGACTCAGAAGGCGATAATTTAGCGAGTCGGTAAAGGACAAAATGGGTAAGAATGTGGACATGCTGAACCTCACATGAGACTCCAGGCTATGTTCCCGTCATTTTGCCGAGGGGCAGATCAACACTGACTGTGAGACAAGCAGTGATCCTGCCCACTTCTGCCGGAATAACTGCAGGAAACCGTAGGAGAGAAGGTTCTGCCCCCTTATATGTCATATTCCACGGTTGCCCCGATTGAGCCCTTCACGATTTTAATCCTCCTTGCATAAAAGCGTCAGTCATCTTCACCAGTCACTTCACTTATTTGATGAAGAACACTTATTTGCCTGTTGTGGTGGCTGTCTGAATTCCTTTACTCCACCAATAATAAAGAGCTACAAAATGAGTTGATGACCAAAGGAAGGGATGGGATTAAAGTGAACTGAAGGTAAATCTTGTAGTAAAGAGAGTTTCATTTTTCAATTCTTTTGTGTTCTTTAACTTGTTGCCAGCTGAAAGATAATCGCCCATTCAGTAATTATCCAGTCGGAGGCTCGTACCTATTACCTTAGTTAAATCCAGGTGGCAACTTTTTTCTGGCCAGTCAGTGTATAAGGAGACTTTTTTTTTTTTTTAAAGCAACTTGTAGTCCATTTCTTTAATTTGCTAAATGCATGTGCATGTGCATGTGAGCACCTCGATAAAAGCAGGAAGCTTTGGCGGTTTGCTGATCAGCAATGATCTCAGAGAAGTGACCAATGATAACCATCAGTCTGGGAAGTGTTATAAAATAATCCACCATTCAACTGCAAGAAAGGTCATTAACAGGTGGCGATTACTTCCTGTCACCATTATTTGCTGAAAATCAAGCTTTCCCTATGAAATAAAAGTGTTCTCAGCAACAGAATGACTCTTTTACCTTGGGACTGAAGACGTTGTGTCTTCTAACTGGACAGTCGACTATTCCCAGGAAAAAAGACAACAGACCATGAATAAATATCAGGCCTTTCTAAAGGAGCAGTGTCATAACCACTCGGTTTGGTAATCAAGCATGGAGGTCTGACTGACATGCAGTACGTGATATGAGCCTGACTTCCTTCCACTCTTCAGTTAGTGGAGGAAAAGATCATCACTTTCAGAGGTTAAGTATGTAATTTCAACACGTTTTACGGTAGGATGCATCTCACCATAGAGATTTAAAAAAAATCAAACCTTCTTTCATTTCAGATGTTTTACATATCAGAACATAATAAATGATAGCAGGTCTTAGGCTTAGGTAAGTACAACCTCAGAGCAACAACAGCGTATGATAAGTGATGCCAATAACCAAAATGCAAAACCAATGTCTGAAAAACTCTCAACAACCCCATCTTTCAGTACCTTCTAGAACCACCTTTTCCGATTGCCAACCTGTGACCAGTAACTTGAAGGAATTGTTTTTCTGTGTGACGTAATCGGTGTTTCACATTGTTGTTGAGAAACTCTGCTGTAGATTGTTGCTTCAGGTCATTGAGTTTGCAGGCATTTGTTTGAGCGGCTGTTGCAGCACCTTGATTGGTTTTAGCCGTTCTGTTGTAGATCCGCTAGTCTGATTGGGATCATTGTCCTGTTGCAAGACTACTGAACAGATGTCATACATTTATCTAAAATATTTTGGTTTACAGAGGAATTTATGTCTGAATCAATGAACGCAAATGCCCAAATCATCACTTCGTCTTCACCATACTTGACAGTTGTTTGGGCTTTTTGTGGACATAACCACTTTTGGTAAAAAAAAAAAAAAAAAAAAAAAAAGCAACGAAGCGAAACAAACGATACGGATAATTTGTTTTTTTTTGTCATTTTCTACCTTTCAGACAACCGTGTGTACTACAGCGGTGCTGTGGAGTGAACTCATAGCTCCAAAAAGTAAAAAATCTACACATCCATACTTTCGGCTACACGAGTGGCGATCCTGTTTCGTTTTCTTGGAATAACTGGAGAAAGCTGGTAGCATGGGGAAGACTGCAAAGGCACAGGTCTGCAAAGCCCAGATGAGTGTGAGTGCGTCATGTTTCGCAGGACTCAGGTAGCCTCTGCTGGAACAGCGGTGTACTTGATAGCATCTCAGCTCAGCTAGCAGGCTAACATATATTCAAAAACATCTTTCTTTGGTGCTTACTGACTGTTTTTCTGCTTTTGTATTTCAGTGTTTTATAATAAAGTTTGGTGGAGGCAAAAAGAAAAAAGTTTACCGTATTTTCCAGACTATAAGTTGCACCACAGAGTATCAGTTGCATCGGTAAAAAATATATAGAGGGAAAAAGCACACACAGGTCACATCAGGAAATAAGAGTGGGTGATATTTGCACCGTTGATGAACCCCTTCTAGCAGCAGCTGTTCAAGGACCCGTCCGTGGACTCGTTCCTCCGTCCGTGGACGCGTTCCTCCTTCTGTGGACTCCGTTCCTGCACCTCCGGCCATCACACTTTCAGCCCGCAGTTAGCTGTCTTTGATTCTGTCATAGCTGTCAGAGTTTCTTCTGGCTTTTCTTCAGTCCCTGACTAGTTTCTCACTTCACTCCAAACTTTCTGCCTGCTCCATTACTGTTTTCAGCTTCATATTTTATAATCTTCAGTTTAAACTCTACCGTATATATTTTCTTTTTGCTGGCATATTTGTGTTCTCTCGGTCTTTATGTTTTGCTCTTGTAATTTTTTCAGTAGCAGTGTTCAGTTGTCATGAGTGTAGACGAGGCCCTGTTGTTGTCATCGATGACATGGCGGATATGTTTGATATATATGTCGCTTCGAAATGTAAGTCGCAGGGCCAGACAAACTACAAAAAAAAAAACGTGACTTGTAGTCCCGAAAATACGGTAATCACAAATGTGACATAAAAAGAAGTATATTCAAGCACGAAAACATCTTAAAACTGCTTACTGTTTGACAACAAAGTTATAACTTTGTCCTTTACTCATTTCTACTTTGCTGTTACATCTGCTCGCTACACCAGGTCTCAACTAAGCACCAACATCCTCACTTCCGTGTTGACTTCAGCCTTGACTGACTAGAGGCTGGTTCCAAAACAAAGCACATCTCCATTGACTCCCATGTAAAATTTCCAACTTTAACAGCAGAAATTAACACGTTTTCACCTGTTACAGAAAAAAAAAAAAACTGAGCCTCGGCTTCTTGCAGTTCTTCTTTCTGATGCTGCCACTGAATCATCTTTGAAAAGGAGGGAGGTCCCTCTGTAGATGTCAGGAGATGGAGGCAGAGCTATTTTAATTAGATACAGCCAAGAAAATCAAATCAAATAAACACTAGATGGTGCAAAAAATAATAAAAGTTACTATTGGTGTGGAAATCATAGTAGTGTAGTCAAAAAAAAGGGGACAGAAGAGGGAAGATAGAGAAAACTTTTTTTTTTTTTTTTTAATTTTGTGGCTCTAGTGGCCTTTATTCATAGTGAGAGATGGGACATTGGGGGAACAACAAATTAAAAATTCAGCATCCACATATAAAAGGAGCATTACAGGCTATGTTGTCACGAGCTGTGGTAAATTACAGTACAGTCATATCCATGACAAAGATAGGCTATGACTTGGGATTTACAAGAATCTAATGGAGTTCTACACTACATTTTGATTTCTGATTGTAAAACACCAAAGGTGAGAATCAGAACTGGGCTGTAGGAAGTTGCTTTTCTGCTGTTCAACTGCTGGCTCAGTGCATTTGTTCTGCAAAATGGTGATCCTTTGACCATTAATCTTAGCTATCAAATGACAACAGGTTTGTCTTTGTAACATATATCAGCTGGTTACTTGTTCATTCCCAATATGTATGAGGAGAACTGGTTTTTATCTCTCTGTTACAGTACAGATTAAAAAAAAAAAGACCACTAAGTTGTTTCCACACCTCTGCTTGGCTTTACCAAAGCTAATTAAAAATATCAGTCCCAGTGTCAAGGCTATTATTTTTTTCCTTGTGTGGAAAATAAATTGTGTTCTGCAGTACCCTCTAATTAAAAATGATCTAGCGAACAACCATATTGTTACCAGTCTTTACATCCCACCTGTGTCCAAGAAGTGACATTTAACACTTAACACAGTAACAAAGACCTGTGCTGCTACAGCTGGGAGATACAGTATCTGTGATCACTCAGCTGATTACAGATAAGACAGATGGGACAACTGTTTCCAGGTGAAAGAATATCAGTTTGTCACAATGTAAGAGCTGCAGATAACAGTGAAACAGCGGTGCGGGGCTTTTCAAGGGCAAGTTAAAGTTCTCTCTGCGGTAAGATAAAACAGCTCTGATTTCCTAATTACAGACGTAGTAAAACAATCAAGGACAATGCAGATTTGCAATACTGATATTGTTCTTTGAACTGCTCTTTTTACTGATGTGGATGGCCAAAACACCAGGGGCCTCTTGTACTAAGACTTGCGTGGATTTCATTCTAAATATTTGTGTGGAAATGATTCAGATGTAGTAAACCTTGCGTATGGGAGAATCCATGCACATTCTCTTCAACTTGAAATTGAGTGGACATGAGTGGAAAAGTCTGTTATATATCTAACAGACTTTTCAGTGGTGGATTTTTACAATCATTTAAATATTAAAGGCATCATTCTCCAGAGGCCACCCATCCTGCACCCTACCAGCCTGGAGCCTCAACTCCATGCTGTTTGTAGGAAAGATGAGTTTTGGACTGATCCCGGTCATCTTGCCAGAACATTACTCAGGCGAATTTGTGCATCTCATATTATGTGTGCCGTCGATCACTCAGGAAAGCAAGTGTTGTCAGCACTTGTAAAATGTTCAGCTTCTCCTCATCTCTCTCTCCAAAGTCGGACCCAACTCAGCACAGAGTTCGACAGCTCTTGGAAATCTAAAATGGCTGATGGATGTCATCATCACGGGCCAAAAAATGCTCCTTAAAAACCCGTTTCCTTCTGATTCTACCAATGGAGCCACTGTCACTTTGTGCATGATTTAAAATGATCTGAATAATTGTTTTATTGAGAAACTGTTACCATAAAGGTCATGAGTCTACGTTAAATTAATCCTTTTTAATGATTCGAAAAATTAGCCATGTCTTTTATATGGTGTCAATTGAGTGGCACGTATATTGCGAAACACAATCCAAAATTTGAGAAAGAAAGACCTGAATCAGAGAAGGAAAACTCGCAATCAAATAGTTAACGAGAGTGCAGTCATCTTTCTCAGTCACACTTTTTTCTTTTCTCATGATCAGTTCTAAAACATCTCTCTGTTGGAAAACATTTACATCTCATTTAGAGAATGTGAGTTCTTGGTTACAGATTCTGAGTATTCCTTTTCTGATTCAGGGCTTTAGTTATCTGATTTTACATTTTGTTTCATGATATATATGGCGCTGAATTGACACCATACTTTTTCATGTGGTTGGATACAAATACTTGAGGAAATTATTTCAAAGGTTTGGAACGTCAGTGCATCACCTCCCGCCAACGAACAAAACGTCAGAAAAGTGCATACGCCAGCCATGAAATGTGTGCAGGTCACTGCACATTGTCATGCTCACTCAACTTTTAGTACATCTGAATGTGAAGCGTGAAAAATGACGTACAGAACTTTTTTGTGTGCAGCCCTTTGTGCCATGCTGTCAGTGTTAGGTCAGAATTTTCTTAACTTTTCAGGTCCAGAATTAGTGCAGCTAGTGGTTCCCATTTTTGTACAGATGCACATTAGTTACATATTGGTATTAATATTGTTATCAATAGCATTAATAACATTCTGATGTTGGAAACATAAATTACATTATCTCTTAGTTTATATCACACTGTTTTACTGCTGCTCATTGTTTTTATCATACTATTTTGTTTTAATAAACCATATTTCCACATCACAGTGTCTTAGATCGATCTCAGTGTATGTTTTGTCTTCACTATATATCAGAAATGTAGTAAACTAGCCCCGACTAAACCCGGTTAGAAACATGCGTTTGGAGACAAAGACCTGGCCAGGTAGATAGAATGGCATTGTGGGATATGTGGTCTTTCTTCTCTTTCAGGAAATACCGGGAGTGGATTGGATCAGAAGAGGACAACATGACAACATAATAAATCTGATTCTGATTCTGATTCTGATTCTGTTTTGTTTCTCTTAATTCTGAAAGCCTTCATGTTTTTACAGCACTAAAGCAGTAAAATTTGGACTATAGTCATGACTGATACACTGACTATTAAAGTCAAAGGATCTATTTTTTTCTCCAAATTCCACTAAAAACGCCCCATTATTTGGACGACCAAATAACTCCACACAGCAGAGTTTTGCTTATTTTCTCTGCCTTTATATTTTGATCACGTCGCATGAAAAACTAGTGAAACAGTTAGTCTGCATTTTAACAAATTTACCCGTTAATCAGTGGCAAACGTAGCTTTCATCTTCCCAGTAAAGCTGCTGAGTTCGCTCACGTCCCCTGAATGAGTAAGCGCCAACACGGCAAACATTATCTGTACCCCTGCCTGCCTCTTTAACCATTATCACACACGGCTTGAAATAATCCTTCCGATCCACTCTATCGCCAACAATCCATTCCTTAAGAAAAAGACAAAACAAATCTGTCAAATGTTATTTATTTTATCCCAGCTTGTTTTCCGGTGTCTGCAGTTAATTTTCTCTGGAATGTGAGGAGCAGCTGTCACTTTAGCACATGAATAGATCCAGTTTAGTGGCCCAGAGGCATCAGAGTGGATCAACGGCAGAAGAGGGACAGCTGGGCCTGAGGGGACAATAGCACTCTCAGTTAATCATTAATACTCTTAATGACCAGCAGCCAGGCACCAGAGGTTCACTCACCAGTCTCTCTAGAATATTCTGCTTGCAACTGGAGGACGCAGGAAGTCTCGGCTTGCCGCCTGACCTCAAACTGACACTTGTTGATTGCAGCCTTTAATCGGTCTGCTGGAGCTTTAAATTACTGTCTGTTTGATGAATTGTCACATGTCAGACTTGAGAAAAATTTCATTGACATCAGCTTGGTTTATTATAGTAGTAAAACAATTAATCTTCTGCTATATTGCATACATCACTACAGTTTTTTTTTTTAAAGTACCACCTCTTTTAGTTGTATAGTTCTTATTTGTGTGAAAAGATGGTAAAATTGATCTCATCATTGTAGGTATTAGAAATAGGTAAATCCAACCTCACACGAATAATTATGTCACTTTTTTCACAATTACATTATTTATTTAACAATAAATAAACCAGAAGGGAAAAAAACATGGGAAATCTTAAGCACCTTCCTGATTCAAGAACAAGTAGTTGTTTCGCGATTGACTCCCAGGCCCCGATCGTACACCTCCCGCTAGCCGCTATCCTGCAAATTGCGGGTTTAAGAATCTCTACTAACCACTAAAGCAATCTTTCGCTTCCCTAAAGCCGCTATCCGCTTTGCCGACTCCCTTATTCACATTGTAGGTGTGGCAATGGGCATGTCTTTTGAGCTTTCCGCAAAAACTCTGTATCTTGCGGGTAGCGGGTGGTCTGACCACCTGCTACCCGCTACCCTAAACCTGTGATGTCGGCGTGTCCCGCATGTTGGCGCATAAAAGAGCGCGTCCAAATGGCATAAATGTGCGTCCACCTGGTCACATGTGGACATGCACAAAACGGCTGTACCTCGTCGATTACGCATCACCATATTACCTGCTACCCGCAACCTGGCGATCGAAGCGTACGATCGGGGCCTATGTCTCTATACTGCGATTTTGGTTTACAGTCATGGTTGTTTTAAGCAATATAAGAAATATTAGAAATATCATCAGTTCAAGATAGGGATAAAATTGTGAAGGCAAATGTCAATTCAGGTACCAATTACAGTAAATGGTTTGTACAGTGCCTAGATGGAGGACCAGTCAATAGTAGACCAGCAAATCCAAAGACATTCTGTTCCTCGCAGTTACAATAAACTGCATGGTTCTTGGTCATCCACAAACACCCTTGTTTTCAGTCTCAAAGCCTCGTCCACTGTGAACTTTCAAGCTCTCCTCATCTTTTAAGCCTACTGGATAGTGATCACTGTACCGTCGCTAGGTTCCAGGAGGTAGCATTGGAGTTTGCCCAACTGATACACTTGTTTTGTGGCTTTTGACTTTGTTCCTTGGGCTATTCTCTGGGAAGCTACTCTGGGAGTATGGGATACTGTGATCAATTGCTACAGGGTATTCAGTCCCTGTACAAACAGAGCGCATTGCTCTTTTAATGAGTCGGATTCTTTCCCAGTAACAGTGTCACTCAGGGCTGCCTTTTGTCACCGATTCTTATCATAACTTATATTGACAGAATTTCTAGACGCAGCCAAGGCACAGAGGGGGTCCAGTTTAATGACCTCAGGTTTACATCTGTTTGAGGATATGGTCCTGTTGGACTTCATTAAGCCTGTGATCTTCAGCTTGCACTGGAACAGTTTGCAGCCAAGTGTGAAGCGGCAGGAATGAGAATCAGCACCTCCAACCCTGAGACCATGTTTGTCAGTTGTAAGAAGGGTGGAACATCCTCTTAGGGTTAGGGTTGAGGTGTTGCCTCAACCCTGAGACCATGTTTCTCAGTTGTAAAAGGGTGGAACATCCTCTTAGGGTTTGGGTTGAGGTGTTGCCTCAGTTCGAGGAGAACCCTGAAGTCATTTTGGACACCTCCCCTGAGGCAGACCCAGGGCATGCTGGAGACATTAGATCTTTCAGCTGGTTTAGCAACACCTTGGTTTCCCATGGACAAGCTAGAGGTGTAACAGTTTGTTAGTATGAAAGCCCCCAAAACACCAAATACTCAGGAGTACATTAAAAGTTTGAACAAATCTCAGGAACGATTGGCAGAAGTGGGTTGATCTGGTTGTCTGAGGAGGAAGCTACAACAAGACCTCCGGACCAGCAGGTGACCCGAAGAGACACTGGGGAAGAGAAAATAACATCACATTCAGAAGAGAAGCGATCATCCCACTCAGTATTGCAGGTGGGCTTATACAAATTCATGTGATGGCATACATGTGCGAAAACTGTTTCATTAGGTTCTGTTCATACAGAATTTGGGTGAATTGCACAGATATGTTCCCCTGATACATCTACACTCTTTGTACCTTGGAAAGCAAAGCATACTGGGATAAATCTTCCAACTGGCTGGTCATTTTGACTAGCATACTCCTTCTGTTAATACCCTTGAGCGTTTTATGAAAAAAAAAAATCCAAGCTGTGATTTTTATGCTAAAAATGTCTTGTTTTGTCGAAGATGAGGTTTATGTAATAAGGCATGTCTGGCTTATTCTGCTGGTGAATGGTTGTAAAAGGCCCACAAACAATACATTTATGATGTTTGTGGATGTTTTCCTGCCTGTTCCACTGAAACATTTTTCCCACTTGATACCATTTTTCAAGGGCACCGTTGCTTTATCCTAAGGTTACTGCTGCCTTTTTGTTTTTTTCTTGAAAGAAAGGCAGTCAAAACAATTTCTTTTTCCTCTGTCCCAGGATGTTGAGGCAGTGCCTGATTATTTCCCAGAGTTGATAAAGCCCTGTTCCTACAATCTCCATCTGTGCAGCAGCACCCATAGGGGACTGATAATTAGGATACATTTTTTAGAGATTATTGAATGTAGTGACATTATAGTTGGCCCCTGACATTGCAGGACCTTCAGTGTCGTTTCAACCATCACTACATCAAACCCAGTACTGGCTGAAAAAGGACAAAAAAGTAGAAGAGCTGGAGTCAGGGCTAAAGATAATGGTGGAGCTCTAAGCCATGGGACAAGTTGTACTGAAGCAGCTAAAGCTACAGAGAATCCTAATGACAGACCATAGTCTGTGGTCAGAAATCCACCAGGTGGTGCAATGGCAGCGGATAGAAAAGGAGAGAAAAAAACAAAAATGGTGGATAACAGTGTATTATAAGAGGTTATTGGCACCAGGCCCACCTTGCTCCAAATGCAGACCTTTTTCACCTCTTAAATTTAACCAGCTCAGCAAGTAATAACCTTCCTCTGAATGCACATAAAAGTGAATTTATTATCCACAAATTAACACATAAATAGTTCGTCAGTCTAATTTATGGAAATACAAATATACAGTGCCTTTTGAATCTTGTGTAGGTTCTACAAAATGCTTCATAGTCCGTTTCTCATGTAATCATCAGTCTGTTCACAAGTTGCTGGCCCGTGTGAACGTGGTGGATGTTCCAGCTTCAACATTTGGATGAACAGCTTCTCAGACTGGAGGTTTCAGAACATGATGGACATCAGCAGATCTTCGTGAGACAGCTGCAGTGTTCCCCACTATCGAGTTTCCACAAGAGCACCGACATCAGTCCCTCATCCTGCCCCCCTACGGTCACCACTTCTCGGTTTTCTTCATACTCCTCGCTCTTATATGAATATGGTTATGACATCGAAATACCTTCAAAGTACTGTACTGCTTTTTAGAAAAAAAAGATACTTGGAGTACGACAGGTTCCATCCAGCTGTTCACCCACACTTATCTCCTTTAATGTCATAAATCAATGATCGACTGGTGGGGGGTAATATCTTGATATCTTCCAGGATAGAGGAGCATACGTCGAGTATCACCATTTCTAGTGTAGAAATGTTTTCATTGTGTATCCTAAAGGAGACTTTGAACCTGATACACACTAGGACCCAACAGCTAGATGATGTGTGGTGAGGACATTTGCACCTTCTACAGTCGGAAAGCGGTGGGTTCTGGTGGTTTATGCCGCAGAATGTTCTTCTCCTTTCTGGTTACTTGAAGCCGTTACTCACTTACTTTTACCTCGGAATGAAGCAAGCGCAGTGCTGTTTTCCCTTATCCTGTGCTTTACGACCACGTGAAGTGAAGAGGACAAGCACAGACCTGAGCAGAGGGA
This sequence comes from Hirundichthys speculiger, assembly GCA_018398805.1. Classification (NCBI taxonomy): domain Eukaryota; kingdom Metazoa; phylum Chordata; class Actinopteri; order Beloniformes; family Exocoetidae; genus Hirundichthys; species Hirundichthys speculiger. Next base: position 2,017,477 of record JAGFBZ010001649.1, on the reverse strand, counting down.
GTACTGACTTTCAGTCTAGGATCGTGGTCTGTCTTAACAGCCAGCAGTAAACTGCTGGAGAGAACATAGAGGTGGCTGTGTCCGTTTAACTCTGTATGCATGCACATGCATCCAGCCAAACGCACACACACACAAAAAAAGCCCACAAACGCACACACATGCACACATGCACCCAATGCTCATTTTGTGACTCATGCAATATAAACACCTATTTTTATTTTTATCATTTTTGTTTAGGTGTATGAGTTGAACTAAATTCTTCTGGAGTATTAATCAAAGAGTTGTGGCTGCAATGGAATAATTGTGCGCTCTCTGTTCTTGGGTTTAGTAAATATACTCTTTGCACTGCGCAGACGTTTCACTTCGTCATGTCTGGAGCGAACAGTTTTCTTTTTCTTTTCCTGACAGCATGACATATTCTGTGTCTCAAAAAAGGTCTGGTCTGAGTAGGAACCACTGACTTTAGGTCTCTCCCTGAAGCTTTAGGCTGGGGAGCAGGAAACAAGATTACATGTCTGTATACAGTATACTGCATATGAATGTAAACTATGCACACAGAGCTGTTGAGAAAGCGTTTTTTTTTTTTTTTTCCTGCGCTACATCTACCACTGACAGATACTGCCACGTGCACTGTCAGGAATGACAATTTAAGTATGACAATAAACTAAAGCGTCTTTTTTAAATATATTAATTGTGAAAGAGAAAGCAAGTACTAAAGAAATGTCAGTGGACATAATTTCAAGCACACAGACTGGATAAACGCTACCTTGTTTCGATTGATTTATTTTGAGCTGTGTGTGTGTGTGTGTTGAGAGCACACAAAGCAGAGTGTTTGGAAGAAGAAGAGGATCTGGGCTGTGATTAGCAGGATTTGACACTGGCTTATTTCCTGTCATTCACTGTGGGTCACATGGTAAGTGCGTGGGCGCAAGATAGAGGAATGCGTGAGAGGGGTGAGGCCCTCGCCACCAGACACACAATGACAGACGCACACACTGATTCACACACAGCACTTCTCGCAGCTGCAACATGTGCTGCTCAAGAAGAAGGCATGTGTACACACACTGTCCAAACGTCCTTATCCTGTTTTGACTGACTGCAGGTGGAGAAAGCGGAAGTATTCTTCAAGATTCACGCTGACACAATTTGTGCACTCGGTGTCGGCCAGTGGGCTCAGGAAGACAAGGTGCCACTTGAGCAACAAGTCAGATCCAAAGCGATAAAAGGGTTCAATAGTGCAGCAGTAAAAAAAAAAAAAAAAAAAAAAACTGCCATTCACGTGAGAATAAACGCCCACGCACACACACACACAACTTGTGTAGCATGCACAACATTCTGTTTCCCACTCATATAAATGTGAGTGAATGAGGCTGTCATCCAATCACATCATTAATGTCGGCAGCCCCGCCTCTTTTCTTTAACTCTCCCTTTACTCCACTTAACCCCACTTTCTTTTTTGCCATTGAAGTCCCCCCAAGCATCAGCTTCACACTATACACCCACGCTTCTCTTTACTTGTTTATATGAAGTGTTTGTGATGTGATGTGTGTGTTCAACCTACACTTCAGAATCCTCTGATGAAACCGAAGGGGGCCTCTAGCATTACGGCACAGCTATATTTACCCTTTTACCACAGCGAAAGGACAGAATAACGTGCATGGGAACCTAGAGTATATCACAGCAGGCCAGTGACACACCATGTGGCCCCACTGTAACGACTGCTCCAGACACACACCAGTCGTTTGCCAATAGCGTGGCCTTGATGTGGGCTGGTGTGCTGTGTCTGCCCTGAGAGTCTACAGCTGGAGGCCAAGGCTGCTGGAAGAGAGGAGGAATGAAAGGGAAGGGAGGGGAAGAAGGAAAAGATGTGAGAGGAAAGAAGAACACAAGTGTGAGATTTTGAATTAGCCAAAATGAATAAAGAGGAAACACGATGAATAAAAGTGAGGGAGGAATTATTCAATGCCTTTGTGCCTCTGTACCTCAGGAGCTTAAAATACAATGAGTGGTGGTGGAGGAACAGCTCCACCATGAGGTCAAATGTTGCAGACGGGGGGCAGGAGGCTGCAACATTTGACAACATGAGGTCAAATGTTGACGCCTCTTGCCCCAGATCAAATATCTATATGTTATTATATATGAAAGGGAAATCAAATATTCCTCATATTTGATTTCTCTTTCATTTTTACAATCTCTGGATTTTACAGTCAATAGTTTTATTTCTGGCGATCTCTGGCTTCAAGTGCCCAATAAGGTGTAGAGACAGTGCCACAGAGGCGAGCAACGCTTGAGAATCAATCCAGAATAAAATAAAATAAAATAGTAAGACTGAACCTGACCCACATTTACAAGCACATCTCATTTTTGCACCAACTGATTGGCTTTGTTCAATAGATGAGGTACTGACTCCACCTACAGGCACAGAACAACCTCGCAGTTTCTGGAGGTTGAAAAAGAGGATGAGAAAGCTTTGGAAAAAAAATGATAACAGCAACTTAAAGTGATATGTTATTTTAAAAGATGCTTTAAAAAGCTTCTTAATCAATTTGATTAGGAGTAGCTCTCTCTCTCTCTGAACAACAAGGAGAAGAAGTCAAATTTGACAAATTATGCGATGAGCAGATATGGCGGTGAGATGATACAAAAAGAAAAGTAAATATCTGTGTCTTTCTGCCCCCCTGTAGATAAGCATCCCATGGTGAAGAAATGATGTGTTTCTTTAATGGTGCCATCACCAACCTCGGCACTCATTTATGCCACTCACACTGGCCTCATTCATTCATTCATTCTTCAGTTCAGTCCCAGGCAAACCACATCCTTTCAGACCATGCACATATAAAGAAATACTGTGCAGCTCACTAGGGGATATATTAAGTGTTCAGCATGCAGTTATTCTTATTTTTCTGTTTTCTAGAAAACATTTAGATATTGGTTTAAATCTCTGAAATACTCTTGAAAAATTCAGCACACTTGGCAGGTGAATTGATACAGCGCTGAACACGCACAGCGGTGCATCAAGCTAACACCTCCCTCTCATTGGAAATGCAGTTAAAATGCATTAAAAAAATGCAATTTATTATTATCTTTTTTAAAAACCAACTTATGTTTGTTACTAAAATCCAACATTTCTTTCAGTATAACCTCTCTGCAAGTATTTTGTGAAACAAGAATTATGAAGAGACTGTCCTCTATTTCTGGAAGCTTTTTCTTTCCTCCACAGTAGCTCTCTGCAGGTCGCTGGATCTTTACCTGAAGTCACTTTTAGCCCGGTATCAGTCTCTTTTTGCCGTCTTATTTCTGGTACTTACAGCGTCATTCTCGGCTGAATAGTTGATTCGTGACTGTTGTGTCCAATTACAGCTCTGGGACTTTAAAAAGCTACATGATGTTAGCAGTTGGAAATGTTGTTTCACAGCCTGAAGCAGCTCGTGAATTATGATGTAAAAAAAAAAAACTGTTCTCGACTATCCTTTTTCAGATTTCTGTCTCAGTTTCTCTTTCGTCAGAGAGTGACCCTCACCCTGAAGGGCAGCTCTGTGTGTGTGTAAGGACCACAGTGTGTTGTTCCTTTGCCAGGTGGACCTCTTCTTACTCACAGTCACATGGGAGGGGCCTCTAGCTGCATGCAGTAAACCTACTGTAGCTCTTCTTATTTCCCTGGCAAATGTTGTCACCGCAACCAGTCACGTTCCCCCCTCTTTCCTCCTCCTCCTCTTCCACCAGCTCTTTCTGTTCCTCTTCACTCCTCCGTCATACATTTCTCACTTCCTGCCTGCCCGTCAGAGGTCCCACATTGCCCCAAAGGATAAGATGCCATGGAGGCCACCAGAAGAACAGTGCTGTGCGTCTGCTCTGTTCTGTTTGTCTTAACAGGTGAGTGGCGTGCGCAGAAGGTGGAAGTGGTGTTCTGGGATGCTGTGCGTGAGTTGGTGTGACTTGCAGCAGTTACTAAGGTTCCTGTATTTGCTTTACTGACAGGGTGAAACTCTGGTGTGAGTCGAGGAGGGTGTTTTTGTGATAGTCAGTGACCAAATGTTCACATGGACACTATGAGATTTTTAGGCTATAATGAGACAGAGAAGAAGTATTCAAAGTGGAATGCAAAAAGTTTAAGAACAAGACGAAACAACAAAAAACTACTACACTGATTTTAGTTGACACAGTTGGTTAGTTTAAGTGCAAACATTTGAGACAACCATCTTTTTTTTGTCGTTCTTTTTTAGAGGAAGTGCCATGTTGTCTCCACAGACTTTTGCAGCCTATGTTTGGCTCTTAAACTGTTCCTTGTGGTGTGGATTCTTTTGCATGTCCTTTACATAGTCACCACGGCGTGACTTCACAGAATTCAGCTCTTACTATTGTTGGCTGTAAGTTAAGGCAAAAGATGGAGTTCGGCCACAGGTCTTTGACTCAAAGATTACAGACCTGAACTTATGTTCCTCATATGAGAAAAACTGAATAAAGTTTCTTTGACACGGACTCCACTCTCCCCTGCTTTGATGTTTGTATCATCAACCCAACTTGAGAGACTCTATTTGCTTTATCTGAAAAAAGGACAGAGGATGAAGGTGTTTGGACACTCATCCACTGACTTTATTTAGTATCCAAACAACTTAGATATATGTGGGGGTGATAAGGAGCAGGTGCCGATGGGTCCTCACATGTAGCTGGTTTAATGTGTGTGCGTTTAGGTGTGTGTGTGTCTGTTAAACAGATATCCTCTCACCTCAGAGTCCATTGTCGCTGTAATCTCCTCTCTATCACCACAACAATATCTACGCTGTTTGGGGACAACAGAGAAGGAGCGGGCTGGGCACACTTCTTCTCTTTCTGCCTTTTCACTAGCTCTCAGCTGGTGTAAACACGGGCACACTCCTGCTATGGACACACACACACACACATGCATGAACACACAGTGGCCTGCAGGCTTCAGAGTGGAACATGTCACGGTGGTGCTGGTGCCGCATGTATTATTTAGGACAAAACAGCAGACACACAGTCGTTCTATTGTGAAGAGCAACAGCAGTCATCACAGACCTGGCTGACACGAGCCAGGGGTCAGGAGGAGACAGGAAAAGGGGAGGATGGCAAAGACAAAAAAAAGACGTGAGAGATCCATGAAGGAAGAATGGGTTGTCAGGAAGATAGAATACGAACCTGTGTTCCTGAGATTATAAAAATCAAAAGGTAGTTTGAAATATAGCACAGAGAAGTTATAGCATCTCTTTTTTAAGACTGTTTTGCGTGAGTGAGTGATGTGTGACTCAGAAAAATAGAGAAAGAGAAAGTGTGCATCCTTTTTTTTTACCTGTTCCACTCTATCCACAGTCATGAGGTGATGGGTGATATGAGTTATACTGCAACTCAGGATCAACATGCACGACACATGAATGCCAGACTGGGAGATACTCAGCAAAGGATTTACATATTTCTGTTAAAATGTCAATAATGGCATGTCTTCATGCCTTTACGATGTTTCGCAGTTGTCTGTTTAGGGCCTGTAATCGGTGAACAAACCACGAATAGCTGTGCACGAGACAGAGAGGCACATTAGATCAACAGTTGTAGTTACTTCAGTTATTTGTTACTCAGTTATTTGTTCCACCATGAGTCAGGATCAGACATGCTTCATCCTTGTCAGACAACAATGACACCATGCAGTGAGGCGGGTCAATATTAACTCACTACAGTTTCAGGACTTGGACAGTTTGAGGAGCAGGATACAGATAAAACGAACGGTTTGCTTTGACATCCCCGCCTCCACTGGGATCTAGTCAATGACGCAATGAGATACACTTTTTTTTTTCAAAGTCAACACACTGTTATTCTTCACACAGCGATCTACAGTTCAAAAGACGTGTGTATTTTGGAAGTCATTTCAGTGTCTTCACCAACTATCGTTGCGTTTAGAAAACAATCTTGAATTGATGCCAGCAAAAAAGGAATATCCCACAAAAGAATGAATGACTCCATCAGCATTTTAAAAATGTCCAAAATTTTAAATAACTTTGGTCTTTCAACATCTACAGTGCCGATCGAGTGAAGAGTCATGCGATCTGGGGGAAATCTCAGTGCAAGGTCAAGGCTAGAAGTTGATTTTTGAAGGCATGTGACCTTTGTGTTTTCAGATGGCGCTACATGACAAATCATTGTGCTGCCGTGATCAGTACACACTCCAATACTGCAACCAGAAATATAACCTGAGACTGTTCATCAAGAAGGAAGCCACATATCAACTCATTACTGAACACCTCAGATCTTTAGGCATAAACTCATCTCACAAGGACAGAAACACACTGAGATGACAATGCCAGGCCCAATCTGCACATGGACCAAAGAGCACATCCCTTGCATCTTCCCTACCATCTGATATAACTCATATGCACACTTCTAAAAAGAACTAGTGTGAAGGGGTGATAGCATAATAACTCCTAAGGAGGTTTGTGTTGGAGTGTATTGCAGAATCATCACTTTTTTTCCATTCTTGTTAGCTTTTACTTTCTGTTTGAAAGCAAAAAAATAACAGATGCACCAAACACAATCATCGAAGAAATTAGAAGAACTAAAACAAATCATGGATTTCAGTAGGTTATTAGCAGCTGTTTGGGTGTTGCAATGTTTTTTGTAACGTTGGGTTAAAACCACTTTATTTGTCTGGAACAGTCACCATACAGCAGCATCAAAGATGTTTCCCCTCATGCTGGGAAAGCTCATACTCTGAAGTAGAAGTTTTAAAGGTGCCTGTAAAAGCATTGCTGTGATCTAATATTGACCTGCAGTTTGGACCCAAAAACCAAAGGTTTAATTAAGTACGAAGGCAACTTGAGGCTAATTTCATGCTTCTCTCCTTCTCACTTTCTTCTTTTGCTGTCTTCACAAATGCAGAGGTCAGATGTGAATTCATCCACATCCCTTCGCTGGATCATCATGGCGTTGAAGGCGAAGATTGGTCCCTGTCAGTGGAGACCCGCTTTCCACTGGATGAAGCTGAGATCCAGGGAACCTGGTCTCACACCAAGCCAAGTGGTACCAGGACCACATTGGTCACATTTACCAAAGAAACTGCAATCATTGACATGATGTACCGCAGTCACCTCCTCTTCAAACAGCCCAACATTTCTTTACGGATTCAGAAGTTGAACCAAGATGATGAAGGGGATTATCATTTGAGTCTCAACATAGAGTTTCATAATAAAAAAGGAAAAGTTATCAAGGAGGAGAAAACCATTCATTTATCAGTGGATGGTGAGTTGTATGTTTAAATATCTGATGATGTGTGGCATAATGAGGTTTATTGGACATTGTTCTAAATTTAACAATGTTTTTTTTTTTAATCTATATTTGTTTTACTAGTCCCTGTCTCCACTCCTCTCATCGAGAAGAACCCACCTTATGCAGTCATAGAAGACAAAGCAAATGTAACTTGGACTTGTTCTGTTGAAAGAGGAACAAGAGTTAAGTTCCAGTGGCTGAGGGATAATGTCTCACTTGTTCCCAGTGAGAGACACCACTTCACCCAAGACAACTCTAAACTGCTCATAAGCCCTGTGAGAAAAGAGGACAAGGGAACTTATAGTTGTGTGGCGAGCAACCGAGTGAGCCCGGGCCAGGGCAGCAGGGCTGTGGAGCTTAATGTCTACTGTGAGTAGCTGCATACATGCATCTGTCTGTTTTATAGCTTCCCTTTTTAATCAACACCACCTGAAAAGGGAAGCCTTGTTCCCCCTCATAGAGGTCTTGGTGAGAAATTAACATACATACATGTTTTCTATGAGACAAAGATCCCGATGTAGTAATGCCGTACTCCCAGATAGCTTTGTCGAAGAATCAGATGGCAGTACTTTCAGTTCCTTGGGAATCTTTGCGGTCTTTTGTCTTTTTGTGGATTCACTTTCAAACAACCCTCTTAAGCTACCGCCAAAGCATTTCAGTTGGGTTGAGGTCTGGACTTTGTGGGGGGCCCAATCAAAACCGTGATTGTTTTACTTTCACCCATTCTGATGTAGATTTGCAGGCGTACTTCAAATCATTGTGCTTTGACATTGCCTAGCTTTGATTAAGGCTTTAGCTGCTGAACAGATTTCCTCACATTTGACTGAATACTCTGGTATACGGAGGAGTTCATTGCCATCTCAGTAACTGTAATATGTTCAGGCTCTGTGGCTGCAAAACAACCCAAAAATCATCACATATCCACCACTGTGCTTGATGTTACGAGGTGTTTCTGCTAAAATGCTAATATAATATATGCGCTTTTGGTAAGATTGGCAACTGTCTTGAATGCTTTCTACATCTGAATAATCTTCTCTCACATTTGAGCATTCAGCAACAAATTTTTTGTATATTGTTTTGTAAGCCTTTTTCACATTATTGTTGCTGGAACTCTTTTTTTTTTCTCAAAAGGCCATTGCTTATGTCTTTACCATTTAGCATTTTGTTCAACACACAGCTGAATGCATCAGCAAACTGCCTAAACCTCTGCTTTTACAGCTGCTGAAGATTTTGGCTGTCCTAATGATTATTATTATTTTTCTTTTTTGGGGGGTTTATTTTTGTTTTGTATTGTTATACATTGTTATAAATATTGGCACAGTTAAGAAAAAGTTTTATGTCTGACGTTGTATTTGCCTGATACTAATGACCGCTACAATGAGATGTGTTTTAAGTTATTAGACAAAAAGTAGTGTATACGCTGACTATAAGATAAAAGAAAGGAAAGGATGGCAAAATTATGGCTGTGGAACACTAGTGAGCGTCGTCTAAAGATTATGGACACTGTACTGCAGAATGCAAACGAGGTGCAGCCCCACAATCCCACCACAACTGATCTGATGTCACTGTTAAGTTAGAAGAAACCCTGTCAGTGTAGTTAAGCCCAAGGTATCTCCTTCAGCTTTAGAAAGCATTTAAGAAATCTCTTCGTTCCAAGTCACCGAGTTCCTTCGGTAACAACTAACCACGGAGCAAGTCTCTTTTAAGTTTTCTTTTTTGCACATTTCCCCGACAGTATTTGGTCAAATGTAAATTTCTGTGAGATCATCCTGCTTGCTGATAGCTGAAAACACGTGGCTGCTGTGGAAACGTATTTGCATAGGAGCAGCCTTACCTCACAGGGCTCCTCTGTTCAACCTCACATGATGCAGATACACCGATATAGATTTACTGGTTTTGTGAGTTGAAGGTCAAACTGAAATCCTTATCTGCAAATTCATTTGAATCAAATTTCATTTGAGCAGAATCTGATGATGAACCGATTACCGATGTACATTTGGACATGGCAATATTTCTAGCTATTTAACATTTGTGTTGTATTTAAAACACTTAACATTCTTGGTGTGCACTCCAAAAAAAAAAAAACTGCTAAGTGTTAATATTTACATTCTTTAGCGCTCTATTCCACTTTTGCAGTTGAATATACAGCGCTACTGGAGCCATCTTCAGTGTGCATGATATTGGCTTTCCTAAAATTACCAGCTTTGATGGTTTTTTAGAGCAATCACATTCAATCATTCAGACGTTTAGACACAGAAAAATAGTTCACTTTTGCATATTTATTCCTCATAGTTTCATTCAAGCATAAGACAGTGACAAATAACATGTTTCATAAAAAAGTGTCCAACTGCATGAGAGTACATGGTTCATCCAGTAAGCTGTAATGCAGGATAACTATCATATTGTCACTTTACTACAGCAAAATCAGAATGAGTCAGTTAATTAAAAAAAGAAATACAACATAGAATATGGATTGTGTTTGATAAAGGTAATTGTCATGTGTTTCTGCCCAACCCACAGATGGTCCCTACAACCTGGAGGTGAACTCTGGCCAGGGCCTTCGGACTGGGGAAGTGTTCACCATCAACCCTGGAGAGCTGGTCTTCTTTGAATGCCAGGCTGACTCCAACCCGCCAAACAGCTACGTCTGGATCTCCAAGAGCCGCAATGTGACTCAGATCATCACTGAGGGGCCGCGACTGAAGGTGCAATACTTCAAGCTCGCCCAGGCTGAGGACTACCTGTGCCGCGCCTTTAACAATGTGACGCAGAAACAGGACGAGACCCAGTTCACCCTGGTGGTGGCCAGCTTGGGAACAGGTGGGTCGAGGGTGGATCATGGCAAGTGGGAGCAGAGTGTGGGTAGGTTTTGGGAATCCTCTGAGATAAACAGTGTGTAAACAGTGTGTCATGCCAAAAGCAGACGTGCTTGGTAAGCTTTGGGGGCGGACATTTGCCAATGATAGACACCGGCTGCCTTTGGGAACTGATGGGTTGATAAAATAGTGATATTCTGCCCTAAATTTAAGTTCTGGAAGTAGTTTAGTTTATGGATATTACATGCACAATGCTTTGTTATTATGAAACTAAGGTTATCTGTGTTGCTAGGTTCCAGCTTCTGCCATCTGTATTGGAGTTCAGTGGCTGGGAAAGTAAACAGCGTCTAACAGCTGTTGTATTTGTTGACAGAGTTTTATAGCATGTAGAGTTTCTGTGTGCTGAATGTGACATTGATATGTTGTCTTGGTGATACTGAGAGAGGAACATTGATGATCAGTATTGATACTGGCTGTGATTTTAAATGCTGCTCACTTAGGTCATACTCTTCATAAAACTTTTCACGTGTCGTATTGCACAGCCACGCTTCTGCAGCTTCAGTGCGAGAGATTACATGTTGCAAAAAATAAGTCTTTTTTTTGTGTGGTGGGTTTAAATGATGTGCTTATCTATAATCAGTATAGTTGCAAAACCCCTGGTTTGAGGAAGGAGACAGCAGCCATCAGGGTTTGTGCATTGACTGGTCAAAATTAAAACATATGCTGTCTGTGCTAATAATTAAATAAAAATCACCAACTGGATCTAACTAGGCAAATAGGTAGGATCCTCCCATACTGCAATGACTTGTTTTAGCCGGCAGCAAATTAGTTAACCTTAACTGACGCAATGAGTAATTTCTAATTCCTTAATTGGCCATGTCAAAAGGTGTCCTGTGTTTGTGGAAGAGATGTTACTCTTATTGCAAAGTGGTCAAGCTCTGCACCAACATAAATAAACAGCTAAGGAGGCTCCTGACACGACTAAAATTGGATTGGACCAAAAATGATTGGAGTTTTTGGGATATTTTCATATATGGAATATTTACCTTGCTGTTAATCAACTCTTGCTAACAGGAAGTTCACTTCAAAGCTGTCTTGACTCATTTTTAGAATGATGCCACTCAAGAGAAACATCAAGATGCTTTTTGCAGAGGGAATCACTGACATCGATAAGATTCATCCTCTGAAGACTTACATTTTTTAGTCTCAACTAAAACGCTGCTGTAATCCAACAGAGCCGTGCTGCAAGCTTATCAACAACTGTGTGTTACTATCATTCATAAAACTGTTTTTTAATAACAGGGAAAGAGATGCACACCCAGGAGAACGGCTCTGTGTCTCCTCTCGCAGCCATTGTAATCAGCTCTTTGTTTATCATCGGCTGTATGCTGCTGTTCTTCCTCAGAACGAACGTGTCACCCTAAAAGAGGTTGGATACTCTCTTCTTCTCTTTGGTTTGGTTTGACTGTTTATTTCTAGCCCCCATGAGTTCAGATTTGCATTTTTTTTTTTTTTTAAAATCACGTTTAAAACATCAGATCTGGAGCTCGGTGTTGAGATGTGAATATTATTACTGTAAAATCACAAACCTTTCCTGACATACTGTTGTTCTGCAGTAAGTTCTTACATGCTAAGCCTGAAATATAATTAACTTGCAAATGCTAGTTAAACTAAAGGTTACTAGGATGAAGTAACTACACTAATAAATCAAAGTAATGTTTCAAATTCATCAGTTGCACACTTGTGAATATTTTTCTTTTTTTTTGTCACCTTGTCATCAACAGTGCTTATGAGCTTTTACAACAGGTATGTATCTCAAACATCAAATAAACACAGAGATGTTTCATCATTCCTTCAAAGCCCATTTAAGTTTTAATTAACTGCTTCTTTCAAATCTTTTTTTTTTTTTTGGCAGACCATTTTCAGAGCAGAAACGACCTCACCGTTCGGGTAAGCTGTTCTTTTTTTCATCTTGTTTTTACCTGCCAGTGTCTTCAAACCCTAACCCTTACCCATATGCATGCTCTCTTATTTACAATAAACATGTCCTACATCATACAACAATGAATCACTGGGGCTTTGGATAGTAATTTCATAGTCCATATCATGTCTGAAAAACAGGTTTGAGATGGGAGGCGGAACGGTCAACAAGATCAGGATCATTCACTTTAGCTGGAAAGCAAGTCCAGGGTTTATGGCGTCATAATAATATGATAATGTTTGGTTTCACTGAGAGGAGACACCGCTGTCCCGACTGTCATCGAAATGCCGGTTTGACGTTATAAATGTGCATCAACAGGTCATGAGGATGCAACGGAGGACTTTGGCATCTATGAGTTTGTCTCCATACCCGGGAAAATCGAATCTACACAGGTATTTAACAAGTTGTAAATTGATGTATTTTCTAAATTTTTAAGTAATATGTAGTTTTGATTTTCCCCCATATAATTTCTCTTAGGTGTCATGTAGATCTCTTTCTCGCCTCGAGTCGGTTCAGGACATGCACAACACCATCTACGATGTGATCAGACATGTTCCTGAGACTCCGAGTCACAGTTTGCTGAAGTAACTGCCAGCTGGAAAGTTAAGATGAATCTTACAGCCATCACACTTGAAGACTTCTGTGTAGCTTTATTCTCTCAAGTCTCTATTATCAAAGCCTAAAGCTTTGGGTCCTTTGGCCCAATTATTTGCACAAGGTGTGAAGGAGACTTGCTGTGGGACAAAACCTGATCATGCACTGTTATTGTTGAGAATCTGAGACAGATGTTTCTGTTTTAACTGATATTACTGTGAGATATAAAGGTATGCCTGGCTTGTTTTTGTTGTAAAAATGTTAAGCAACTTTCTTTTTTGCATTTAAGAGTAAAAATCGCCTTGAAGTGAGCAAGTCTTAGCGTAGCTTCATATTTGTGCCTCAAACCTCGTGAGCAACTGACCTTCATGAGCACAGAAAAAAATGTTCTTTAAATGTATAAATCCTATTCAGAATTGAATTTTATTAAACTAAAGAGCACTTTAATCTGAGCAAATGCTTAAAAAAAAAGATTAAAAAAAGTAATTTCCCTTCTCACAAATGTCAGCCCTGTGTGCACGCTCGCTGCACATGGCTTTTCGCTCAGACCCATGAAAACAAACCTTTTCAAAATGTAATGAATGTGTGTCCAAAATACTTTTTTTTTTGTGCTTGGAACATTCTGTTGCTCACTCAGGTTTTAGACATAAAAATTACATTTAAACGACCAGTCTTACTTTATTACCAAGCTCTTATAAAGCACTGAAGGCTGAAATTCCCACATCTCAATTGCTCCAGAAACAAGTTATTAATTGAGGATATTTTTTCTTTGATTTCATTCATGTATTTTCAATTCAACATTCCTCTAGTAAGAAAAACATGTTTTCTGAGAAGTGTTATGATGAATGAATTTCCTCGTGAGAAATGTATTCAGCTGAACTGTAAATATTGTACATGGATTATCCTGAAGAGTCTTTATATGTGATATTCTATTGCTTTCTTTTGCTGTAATGTGCTAATTCCTATATAAACTATAAAACTAACTACTGAATTCCTGAGAGGAAAGAGAGAAAAAACATTTTGGTGATCCACTTCCTAAGGCTGTCATAAACTGCTGCACTTCAAGTGATTATAACTAAGAAAAAACGAGAGCCGCTAACTTCACTTTTATCATTTTGTGTGGGGCTCCTCTGGAGTTGATGTACATTTTATTAATGTTTAGAGAAACATTATATTTCACTCACTGAACTTTACTGCAGCTTTTCTTATCCATGACGTTACCTGACATGAGTCACAGTTCAATGTGCTCAGAATGTGAGTCTCGCAGGCACCTTAAAGGTAGGGTAAGCAATTTTATATGCTTTCTAACCCAAGACACTTTTTGTCATATTCAGAGAATATGAATATGATGATTTTGAGCTTTTGTAGGCAAAAAGATCAATGTTGTAAAAGAGCCGCGGGGACATCTTTCATCTTTGGTCAAAATCGACTGTCTTGCATCCCACAATGTGTGCAGTTTGACGACGGCCGTCACACCAGTCTCGCGACCAAAGTCTACCTGTTATAATTGCCCTCAGAAATCCTGACTCCGTCTAATACACGGCAAATAAAATGGAACTTGAAATGACGTGTTGATTATTGTTACCTAGCACGATTCAAAAAAAAAAAAAAAAAAAAAAAATCCAAATTTGGCCTCTTCTCCTTAACAATGACCAGGATCACTTTCTTTTCCGTTGCCACTTTTTTTTTTTTTTTTTAAAGCATTTTGGAACACATAAATGCTACAACAGAGCGGTTTATTTTCATGCTGTTTACTGTCACACGCTGATGATGCAGCTCTACATCTCTGCACCTGTGGTAGTCTATGATTCAATAGGGCTCAGCGACATAGTCTGTGCATACCATTCTTGACATCGTACCCAAGATTAAGCAAATCCAAACTGTACAGTGTGAAATGTTAAGAGGAAGATTCCAGTCACCCTGTGGAGGAAACCAGTTTCAGCTGCCTGCATTTTCAATCAATCAAAAACCACGGGTGAGAGTGAGAGTGTAGATCGACCCAGAGTAGGAGAGCCTTACCTTCTGGTGTTGCTCTCACTTCAACACAAGAGACCAGAACTGAGTCTCCACGACTGAAGAGCATCACCGATCCGTCAGTCATTTGGCTACTAAAGCTCCTCTTCCATCAGGGAATGCTTCATTGCAGATCCTGTCTACCCCCCAAAAGGCCAGACAGATGATCATTCTTTCTCTGAGCCACACTGAAAAAGCCGTGAAAGCCTTTGTTGTGATGTGAAAAAAAAAAGAGGAAAGAAAAGACTTTTGGAAAACCAAAGTGTTAAGAACAGAGTCTTCATCTGAAGCAAATAACCCCTTAGTGTGGCCTTAGGAATTTGCTACTTTGCAGGATTTTTACTTGCTCTACAATCAATTTATCACGCTGATAGAAAGGGTTTAAAAAAGACAGATGCATAAGTCATCTTTATGTGCTTGTTTGTAGCTATTCATTTGAGCCACAGGAAGCTGCAGTTTAATCCATCAGCAACCAAGTTACCAGGGTTTTCTGCAAGTCATGAACCTCTATGACCTCAGTAGACCTCTGAGACAAACATAAGGTGTCCTCTGGTTTTTGGTGCCACGATGGTCTGGCCATGGTGAAATTTAATACAGACAGCAAATGCTCTGTTAACATGCAACAATGTCTACATCAGGGAGTGTCTCAACAACACTGACTTTACCGGGTTCAAAGGAACTGGTTTACTTCTGGTGGAAGAAGTGTAACAGCTTTGATGCCTAACTACGCTTAAGATTGGAGAAATAAAGAGCAAAGAAGGAGGTCAAATAGATAACTTGTTCCAAAAGGTCTTGGAGAATCACCGGAGATCAAAAGCCAACAGTTATTACTCTAGTCTTTATCATTTTTACCTTCTGATTGCAATTTTATTAGGTTTATTCTACATAACTAAAGAAATACAAAGGAGGAGCTGTTTAGAAAATGGATCACTTGAAATTTCTTTCTCTAATTGCCTTTTAGGGCTTCTGTGCTTGACCCTTTTCCCCAAAATGTAGCATCTTTTTCTTGCTCTCAATAAATATAATTACTTCAACAAGGAAAAGAATGAATAATTCATAAATTATTTGACAGTTTGCATTTGCATGTCTGTTTTGTACTTCATTAAAGATACTGTTTACTATCTCTTTTTGTTGAATGGAATTAATTCTTAGATTTTATTTATTTATTTCTAATTTTGGTATGATGGCATTAGCAGTCAGGGCTTGAAATGATCACTTTGTCTTTCACACATCCTGAAAAAGAAACAACAGCAAAGCTGTCAGTTGTTTTACTGCCTTACTGTCAGTTTTTAATCTGATGTCTCGGCTGTGATGTCTCTTCTCACAAGAGGATGAGCTGTACTTGTCGTTCCACAGTTGCAGCAGAGGGCTCGTTTCTATGAGTATTAGGTCTTGTATTGGTATGCTGTGAACCAGAGACTGGCAGCGACAGAAGGACGGTTCAGCATGTGGCAGGGTGCCCTCCACCTGCTTCTGCTGACACCTTGTCACGAGCACATATTAATGTGTGAGTGAGTGTGTGCGTGCTTTCTTTTGTTTGTGTGTATATGGGCACAAAGGGAAAATAAATATAGGCAAGTGCTGGGAGAAAGTAGAAAATAAAGGTGCTTTGTCAAGGAAAGCAGAGACACCTGAAATGATATGCATTTACAAACCCATTAGACTCCCTGAGTGTTCTGAAATTAATCTCCTTAAATAGGCATATACAACTGAAATATCTGAAAAGATTTGGAGCTCATGATGAATTTACCGACTGTACTATATTAGATGCAATTGTCTGTCATAATTTTTCTCATTCACTTATTAGGGATAACAAAAGCAGTCACAATCTATTCCCTCTTTTAATTTGAAAAGTGTGGCTTATCATGATACTCCTTTGCATAACAAGTGCCTAGGTCTAATAATAGCTTATGAAGTGACCAAAGGGGTGTGCCATGTCTTGGCGGTGGCATCTCCTGGTAGAGACGGCCATCTGTTCCGTCTCAGTGTATGCTTTAAGGGAGGCTCCGCATTGTGGATGACTGCCTAACAAACAACAGTGGAGTAAACTCAGCTAAGGAGTGCAGCCTCACCTTCATTTGACTGGGAAATAGCTTGAGGCACCATTAACCAGGAACTTGCTCTTACAGTGTCTCCAGCATACTGCCTGCTTTTAACTAAATTCTGCTCCACATATTACCAAACCGGGCGATTAAAAAACACGCTGAATTGGTCTACCTGCACTGTTTTTTTTTTATTATTTGGAACAGTTTAAAATGCAGGTAGAGGTCTATTGTTTGGCTCAGATGGAGATACATGGCTCTGAATTATAGATGGCAAAGTAATGATGACTTGATTGCTCTTGCTCATAAATGCTCGTGCCATGAACAAGTGTGATTCGCTAAACAGTAAAGCAATAATAAAACCCAGTTATATGATTTTAACCAGTTTGATGTATTGTATTTGTTTAGAGTTTATGCAAATAAAAACGCACAATCTAGAAATAGAGAAAGTGGTAGAGAAAATATGTCTGTTACTTAAGTACCTGTCTCATAATAAAAACCTCCTCCAAGTGAAAGAAAAGAAGTGTTATTAGTAGGCTGTATGGTTGTTAAAGTATTATTAAAGTAAGTTATTAACATATAATTATAATAAGCGATAAAATTATGTATAAATTACATCATTATTATGTGTCTGAGTAAATAATGAATAATGTTAATAATGGAAATTCTGCTATTGAAACGTGTATGTATATTCTGTTCTGTTCATGTGTCCCATTAACCCAGGACAGTTTGACAGTGTCACCATTTGACACGAGGGATTAAAAATGAAGGATAGAGAATGGAATTCACCCATTTTCATCCATTTATTTGTTTATTCATTAGGCTACGTGTGTGTTTCTGTTACTGTGACACAGGAAGGAAAAAATAACCACTGCTGTGCAAGGAGTCTCCTCTGTGGTTTGATGTTATATTACTACCATCCAGTGGTGCATCACAGCAGTACACAAATGCCACACAAATGCTTATGCTTTCGTATTGTTGTCTTAATATTGTTTTTCTCAAAACATAAACTGTCAAATCAGTTTTGAGATTTCAAGTTTATATTTAACCTATTCTGACAATTTCACTTACATGCTAAATAAAGACTTCATTTCCCAAGATGCTTTAGAGCTTTCCTGTTCCTGCCGTATC
This sequence comes from Hirundichthys speculiger, assembly GCA_018398805.1. Lineage (NCBI taxonomy): Eukaryota > Metazoa > Chordata > Actinopteri > Beloniformes > Exocoetidae > Hirundichthys > Hirundichthys speculiger. The sequence goes on along the minus strand of JAGFBZ010001649.1, from coordinate 1,999,628 downwards.
AGTCACATGACGGTCAACTATGGCTTCCCTCTCGTAGTGATGGAGGTTCATTGTTAACAACAAGGCAAAACTGGACCTGTAATCGTTTATTTACCCATTGTTTCAGCTTTGACTCACGATGCAGAAAATCAAGTCTCTTATGGCCCGTCAGGTGAGCAGAGTAGCTCTTCAGAAACTGAGGTGCCGACCCTTTGTCTCTGACAGCTGCAGGTAGCTAGCATGATAGCTGGCTAAGCTAACTGGCTAATTTGACAGCTGCGACCTGTTTACCTGGACAGCCCCGGCTGTACGGTGGTTAGCACTGCTCCCTCACCGAGAGAAGGTGTCCAGTTTGAGCTCCAACTAGGATATATACGTGCGGATTGTGCATGTTCTCTGCCTGGTTTTTCTCCGGGTTCTTCCACAGTCCAAACCATGACTGTCAGGCAGATTGGGGTTTCTAAATGGACTATAAAAGCAACTGTGAATATGCTTGGTTCTCGTTTATCTCTGTGGCCCTGGACCGCTGACATGTGTAGGGCGGAGTCCGTCTTTCACTCGATGGCAGCTGGGATAAGTTCCAGTAGATCCCCGTGACACTGACAATCACTGAAATTATTTTGGGAAAAAGGACGAAAGGGCCTTATACCCAGTCTAAGGGCAACATTTGTATTTGCTGCTACACACACGTCCTACGCCGTTCACGTGCACCATAAGACAAGCACAACAGAGGAGATTAATGAAAACTGGGCGTTTAAGGAAGTTCTCAGTTTGCACAAACAATGAAGTTCGACTCACTTGTCAGAGCTTATCGCTGTCACAAATCTGCCTGTTAGTTCCACTTTTTGAGTGCAGTAACATGCTGATAAACAGCAGGCTGTGACAGTAACAAGCATGTCACAGTCAGAAAAAGCAAAAAACTCACCACTTAATGCCTTAATTTTAACTTGGATCTTCATTTAACAGGGCCTGAAAAGCCCCCAGGAGAGCATGGCAGACCTCAGTCCAGTGGAGAACCTGAGGATCCCAAGTAAGGTAAGCTTCATGTCAGGCCTGCTGAGGTGGCTGATAACCTCAGATGGCATTTTTTTTTTTTTTTTTTTTTTAGTCAAAACAACATCTTTGGCAGCTCCTGAACAGAATTTACTCGAGCTTGTGTTATAGTCTAGTGGTTAGTCCTGGATTGCCTGACCTTTGTTTATCTGGGTTCATTGTGAAGAGAGGTCTGGGTCGTTACGTGGTTTGCTTTAAGAATCATGCTGTCAGCTGAAAATAAAACTCACCTTCATATTTCAGGTTTTTCAGAGAAAGTCAAAATTTGCACATCTATGAGTTTGCTACAATGACCTGATCACAGTTAATTTCATTTGTAATACTTTTGCATTACCAATGGTATGATCATTCCTTTTCAGCAAGGATTTCACGACCCTGCCAGTCCCATCCGCAAAGTTTAACATGTTATAAATACATGTGAACTGAGCTTCTGTTACTACTTTTCCGCTGATGGTTTGCTTCCTGCCTGTAAATGTCATTAGATCAATAAATAATAATAATGTGTTTTCTGTAGTGCAAAATACATCTTTTGACTTAACATCAGCCTTCATACCAGCGTGCAAAATATAGCCTACAAGAAGGACGTTTTTAATATTTTGGTATAGCAGGGTTTGAACATGTTAAAATTTGTGCTTTGTCACAGGAAGCATTAGTCATTACCAGCTAGTGCAAATTCAATTTGTCGAGCTCTGACCGAGCAAAACTGCAAGGTGGCTCGTGATAATGTGCAATCACTTATTTACTGACACCTCAGTGCAGTGGAAACTGCTGGCTTTGCTTTGACTTTGTCTTTTAGTGTTGACCTTTATATTAATGTGTCTGAGTACAATTTGGAATGTGACCAACCCTATTTATCGGCAGCGCTGGGTGAAATCAGTCCGGGCGATTGAACTAGACGTTTAATTTCTCCCCTTCTAAACACTTTGACCTTTCCTGTCTCTTTAATTGTGACTCTAGTTTGACCTAAACACTTAAATGCGATGAGGATTTCTTTTGTGGGTTCTTTTGCTAATGCGCCACATCACTATACGCTGTCCGAGTTGAAATTTACAGCAGAAGACTGGACTGAAATTAAAGTTTTCAGTCAATTTCCCTTTTACCAAGCTGAGAGAATTTCAAAGAGATATTTAAGTTGTCCAGTCAATTCAAGCGTCCTCTTGGAAAAAAAAAAAAAAAAAAAGAACGTATTTTCACTTACAACCTGTCATAAAACAGTTTTACTTGGCTGATTGTAGTATTTGTATAATCTTTTTGTGGGTATTATTTATCCTTTGGTATTGTTTGTTAAAGCACAATGACACAGACGATAAGGAGAGCCTCCATTTATTTTCCAGGGTGATCATGACCTGAATAAAACCAAATGGGAGTTTGTTGATAAGGGTTTGTTTATTTTCATAAGCTGCATTTCTCTCCTGCTTTTGGTGTCGGGTGACAAGTTCAAACTGGATGTTCAGTAATCAAACACCAGTTTAGCTTTGAGACTGAAATTAAATTTTGGACCTAAGAATGACTGCAGATGTTATCACACCTGCTGCGTTTGGTTTCTGTGATATGATAATCAGTGAGAAAACAGCCCATAGTTTATATGGGTGTGAGCACTGTGTGGCCCTGGATTGCTTTTTAATTCACTCGTCTGTGTGCACCGCAAACACCTTCCTATTGTGTGTTCATCCAGAACAGATGGGGTCATTATTTGTTGATATTGTACTTTGACTTCATTTACTGTGCTGCTTGATGTCTCATCTTACAAGTAAATGACACAGCCTCCACACAGGACCCCCACAGTCCTTCCTGCTTGTGGGTGAATAACCCATTACCAGTGTCTCACTGGGGAAGGCTGTGGCTTCACATGCTGCTGTGTGGAGGAGGGTGAGACCCAAGTGCTCGACTGTGTGTATTATTAAAGTGCTAATGCACACTGAATGAAAATACTTGAGTGTTTCCAAGCTATTTCAGCCATGATTCAAATCATTTATCATTCTCTAGGCCAGTAATTCTCAACCGGGGGTCCGCGAGCCCCTAGTGGTCCGTGGTGTAATTGCAAGGGGTCTGTAGGTGCGTGATAGTGAAATATATATTTTTTTAAAAAAAGATCCTCTGACATTTATAGAAATAGATTATTATATTACTCAAATGTGACCAAGACCTTTATCTACTTAAACTACAGAGGGTAACATGACCTTCTTTTTCTCTTTCACAAGTGTAACTGATTGTATTTTAATAAGAAATCTTGCACCTGTTTGCATTGTCAAAGTTGTTTCATGACAGTGTTAATACAAACTTAACACGATCTGCATCCTTTTTCAAATTATGAGCCCCCTAGCATTTCAGTGGTCATACGCCATTCGTTCCTTTGAAAAAACAGAGAAAGCTTTTATTCTGAAATATATGAAAGAAGCTGTTGTGGGGAACTCATTAACTTGCAAAGATCAAGTTAGTGCTTGAAATTGCGATTTAAAAAAAAAAAAGAAGACGATAAACACAGTAACACAGAGAAGAACAAGAAGAGGGAAGCAAAAAACTGTAGATGCTGTCAGGTCACCATTGGACTGTTTCTGCCTTCAGTGATGAGCTTGTCTACGGTTTATGTCATTTTTAGTAGAATATTATTGAATTTTCCGACTCTTTAAAAGAAGTTCTTTTCATGACGTGATCTTGAGCTAATATTCTTTTCTCTTACTTTCTGAACGTTTGTAAATTGAGCAATTAATCATTAAGTTGGTTGCAGCAGAAAATTAACACAAACTAACAGAATTAAGCTAATTTCCCCCATGACATCACAGGCAGTAGGTAGTTTGTTGACAGTCCCAAGGCTCCTTCCACAGGAGGAGAGGTGCAACTGTCACTGAAAATAACTCAAAAAACAAGAGAAGATTAACCATTTTATCTAGACATGACAGTGTAAACTAAATGTGAGCGCTTCACTCAGAATACAGTGTCAAGATGTACAACAAATACTAAACTCAAAACAAACCTACTGTACTGTAACATAAACCATTGACAAACTTAACAAATGTAACTGTGTGGATATTACCTAAACCACCTTTGTGATGGACATGGCCATCACGGTACATATTCTGCTGCCAATTGATTGATTGATCGATTGATTGACGAAACCATTGTTCAGCAGACAGTCTGCACCATTTTACGAATGTGTGATCTCAGTTATTTAGCATTGTTTTATACGATTTAATAGAACTGGTTGATCTTGGAGCATGTTTGATGACCACTTCAGATTTTATGGCACCTTAAGTTGGTACTCAGATGAAAAAATTACTTCTCAGATTAAGGGATGTGTTGCGCCACAGTTTTTTTGTAATAAGGTACCTGCAGAAGTGTTCGCGGAAGCGTGTAAACACTTTGAAGAGAAATCTAGAAAGAAAGCTTTCTCGGGTCCAGAGGTTTCAGACAGGCTTTGGGCATACAGAGGTATCACGGTAACATCAGTTTACCATCAAGGGAAACCCTTTTTTCCAAAGAAAAACCATTAGCTCTTCTTGTTCAACTGCTGTTTACCTAAGATGCCTGTTGGTTGTCGTCTCACACGACATTGAAGCCTGGACTAATGGTGGTGTGTTTCTTTTAAATCCCTTCGATTGGCTTTAAGCTTTTTTTTTTTTTTTTTTTTTTTACAGCTTTGATATTGTTTTTTATTCCTCTTTTAAATGTCTGTGTTTTTTTTTTAGCTGCTTTGAGGGTTCATTGGAAAAAAACAAACCTTCTTCCCTCTTTTGGAATCTTTTTCATTCAAAGCAGATATCCTGGTTAGTTAGTTAGTTGGTCAGGGGTTTTCTTTGTTGGTGCTGTGGTTTCCTGTCTGTCTAACCTCAGCAGCCCTTTGATAGTTTCCGTCACTATTATAATCACACTGGTGTGGAATTGGTAGAATAACAAGCACATCAAAAATCTATATAATAAATGCACATTTTAGTTCCTCAAGATGAACACTGCACCCCTACCACTGCCTCCTTCTCATCCTTCTTTCGTTCCTCCTCGTCCTCCTCCTCTTTGGTTTATCTCTTCAGTTATGGTTTTAACTACATAAACTGGAAGCAGTTCTGGATGTGTTAGCTGCAAAATGGCAATTAATGTTAGCACTTGGGGCAATCAACATAAAACAACAAAAAAATAAATAAAATTTGAACCTCTGACAAGACTCATAAATGTAATTCCACTTAAGTGATAGTATGGATTGAGTCTCTACAGACAAACTTTCTATAACTGAATTTCGCTTATACTACTGTCAGTAGAAGAAAAGGCAGGAAAATATGCAACGTCTGCTTCCATCAAACTGGATTAGTACTTGGATATTTATGACAAAAAAGGCAAGTGTTAGAAGCAGAGGCCTTGAACTCTCCTCCTTTTGAATCTTTGCTGTAGTTAGGATGCTTGGTAAGGATGACCTCTTAAAATAAGATGGAACTGGCCAGATAGAAATGCTTGTACAAACCATAATAAAAAAAACAACTTTTGTGCACTTTAATTTTATTCTAGTTATTTTTTGCCATTCATTTCCATTTTGCTGCAAAGACATATTCAGTTCTCACTCAAAACAGCTTTGATTCAAATTGCTTTTGATCCCCAATGAAAGTTTACACCCCATGCTGTCTGATAATGGACCTGGAGTTGTCTTGAAATCCCAGTTTCATCAGCTTGTAATGTCATCAAGACATTTCACAATCATAAAACGGATAAGATGTCCAAAATTTGATGGTTTCAAAAAAAAAGAAAAGGCAATAACAACTGCTGTCTAGCGTCTGTCTGACCTTCAGCTTTCATAATAAAGCCAGAGACTGATATCCAGGGCTCCAGTGTGTGTGTGTGTGTGTGTGTGTGTGTGTGTGTGTGTGTAACTGGCATGTGATAATGAACCAAACTAAAGGTATTTTTTTCTGCTTTGGTCAGGACCAAATGTATCTACAAGTGTGAATGTGCCCTTAAACTGGCCAACCCTGACAAACTAAATCACATTGTAATCTTTTGGAGAGATTTCAAATCTAGCATTGAAAAACGGTGTCCTGTAAACTTAAAAAGGTTTGAACACCTAAAAATGGAAATGTGGTGGAAACTACCAGCAGACAGGTGCATGAAGCTCCTGCATGGCTACAGTTAACTCTTGTAGATAAAACCCTCCTGAGTTCTCTTCAGGTCAATAAAGTAACCTTATCTCACCAGCAGGGGTCACTCTTTATGTATTTATTGCGCCTCTTTGAAGAGCTCTGTTTAGTTACAAAGGAAAAGAATAATTATTTTCCACAACTGCATCCGAACCTCAATATAGTAGTATAGTCTAGAATTATTGGAATATCGTGATGAGCTGATTACCTTGTTGTGCACTTTGTGTATCCTAAAGATGCAGATTGGGGATAAAACTGGGAGTTGGGGGGGGGGGGGGGGGGGGGGGGGGTTGTTTTTGTATCACGCAGGAAGTAATGAGGACAGATTTTTGCGAGACCCAATAAGGTTTTTCATATCAGCTAATGTCTAATTATACATTCAAGAGTCAGGCTATGCAGTGACTCATAAAATGACAACATGAGATCACAGATGCAGAGCGCTCATGCTGCTTCACTCAATGACAAGTATTGCTGAATAAATCTGTAATAATCACATACTTCCTGGCAAAAATCCAGTATTATCTGTTAACTCAGCAGCTGTCAACAGCGCTGATGCAGACATTGAGCTGTTGGCTGTGATTATGTCTTCATGTCCCAAAAGAAAGCTCTGTTGAACTCTTTCTCAATAGCAGACAAGGATATAAACTCAGTTAGGCTCACATATTCAACACTCATTACAATGAGAAGGTTTTTAATTTGTTCATCTAATGAATGCTTCCATTGTGCAGATGATTGTCCTTCCCTTCCTCTCCCTGTCTATCGCCCTGGATTTTCCATGAACCTCATACTGTTTATGCACTCTTTTGTTTCTGAGGGTGCTGTGTTTTTTTTTTTTTTTTTGTGTTTTGTTTTGTCCAGAGCTATATTGTAACACATTTCAAGCAGCGCTTCTTGCAAATATCCACTTTGATTCTTTCATAGAGCTTGTTTAACGTCCTGCACTTCAGATGCAAATGGATTCCCAGATTCTCCAATTAGATGACAACTTCATTAATTTGTAGGGGAGGATGAGGGATGGTCTGTTTTTCTCTCATCCTTCAAACTGAAATTTGATCAAAGCCTGATGGTGGCTCTTATTCAGGGTGGTTCATGTGCGACGCAGGGGCGTCTGTTTTGTTTTGTGCCCATACAGCAGCAGGGAAATTAGGGAAAGATTTAACCTGAGGCGGCCTCTTGATGAGTCATTCTCTCAAAGTTTAGCAACTCTCTGCAAGTGTGCAACTAAAGGAAAAAACATGGACACTTATTCAGCACATATAAGTTCCCCATTCAATTGAATTGGCCTCACAGATGACTCAGCATTGTCTTCCTCTCTCTTCTGTTTCTTTTCTTTCTGCTGTTTGTTTTGCTACCAGTGAGTCAGCCATCCTAACACTCCCCTTTTCAGCTTTTCCCCTATTTGACCTAATTTTCCCACCCACCCTTCTGATAGGAAAGCGTGATCTCCAACCTCCCCGCGAACTCTCCTTTTCGATCTAAAGCGCTCATCTGAAGAAAACATTTCGCACCCCCCCCACCCTGCACCGCAACTATAAATAGTATAATTTGTCTATAAAATTGTTATAAGTACACCTCTGCATAACACTGTATCCTTATTAACATTAAGAGAAACAAAAAAGAAAGAAATATAGATCAACTTATAACAAAGAATAACCTTATTAAAATAGTTTTTTCAGTCTGTAAAGATTTAAAGTGCATCAATGCCACCATAGTCACAGTGAAACCAAGCGCTACATCAGCATTGTTATATTTCCTCGTCTCAACTTTCTGGTGACTTTCGTTTGCCTTATTATCTCCGTCTCTCTCCTCCTTTCTTTTCAATCCCTGTTAAATATTTTTCCGTGGTGTCTCTTGAGGGTTTGTTCACTTCATATCTCCTGCTCTCTGCTGTGTGTGCGCATGTCTGTGCAAAAAAACCCCAGAGACAATATAGCTAATACTCCCTGCGCACACTGTGACAATGAGAGCGCCACTGCCCCTACTGGAGTATATGTGCAATTACACTTTATTCCATTAGGGCAGGGGTGTCAGACTCATTTTCACTGAGGGCCACATCAGCATCATGGTTGCCTGTCGAAGGGCCAGATTGACAGCATGAATGTAACAAAATGCAATATAAATCAAAATGAATTAAATTACACCTTGTTAGATATCGGTTTCTGTATTTATATGTATTCAAGTGTCAAATATTTAACTCATTATTATATTTAACTCAGGGTTTGTGATTGTAAAACTGCTCTCGCACAGGTAATGGTTAGAAGCAGAAGCGATTCTTTGTTTTTCTTGCAGGCAAAATTTAGCATACTTAGCTCCGTGTTTGCTGTCAAAACGCCGACGTAGATTATACTCTTTCACGACTGACACCGCCTCATAACACAAAAGACAGGCCTAGTGTTTTTTCACCTTAAGGTACAAACTTGTATTTGTCCCATCGTTTATGTAAATGCCTTCCTTGTGCATCAAATTTTCTTTTCTTGGACATGTTGGGGTTAATTTGTAGAGGTTTTTCTTAAGTTTGTCAGTTCTGAAAAAACTGTCTTGATGTCTTGCTCATGGTTATGTACTGTTATCGTTGTGGGTAACGATGAAATGCATTATGGGACAGGTAGTTTATGGTCAATATGCGCTTTAAAGCGGTTTAAGCTTATTTTAAGTCTTAAAATATTGGTTTAAATTTTATGCCAATAATGCACAAGCTCTCGACCAGTGTGACCAAGTCAGACAAAACAGGGACAGCATAGCACAAGACAGTTGACGTGTCAGCCTTTGGTGTAAGACACAGCAAAGAGCACAGGAACCATCACTTTGACCCCTCCCCAACAACAACAGTAGAGTGAGGCCCATCTGCATTACAGCGAGCGTTATAGCTTTAGGGGAAATATTATACCAGTATTAAATATTACTGCACGTTAGAAACAAAATTTTAGCTTGCTCACCAATCCTGTAGAAAAATTCAGCATCACATTTCATTCCTTTATTTGCTACAAGTTTTGTCCATCAGGGGAAAAAAACGCCAACCTTGACCTTGTCTTTGATTGTTGCTTTTTTCCACCTCCATGTGTTTTATTTGTTTTTTAGACAGAATTGGGTGCTGGTGGTGCTGAGGCCATCTGTTTGCCCTGACGTTCAGCCATAGTGTTTGTGGGTTATCTATCTTACCATCAGACATTAAGGGCCAATTCCAATTCCTCTCTTAACCCTCAATCTCAACCCTCGCCCTTAACCCTCAATTTTTGGCCCTCAATCTTAACCCTCGAAAGTAAGTGTAAGGGCTATCTTGTGACTTAGAAATGGGACACCCCTCGAGTGCAGTTACGTCATCAGACTGAAATGTATCAGAGCCCGTGTTGTCTCTGTATTTCCTGAAATGACACAGGGATAACATTGAAAAGAGCGCCGTATATTCTCCAAATAATATTAGCAAATAAGACAATAGAGGATACATTATTCAGTCCTCCGTCGCTACACAACAAGGTATAGAAGTAACGTGAAGCCGACCCGCCCGGACCGGCGACGGGACTGGGACACCCGGCCGCCGGTCCCGGGACGGTGGACCGGGACCACCGACAAGTACAAGTAATGTGAAGCCCACCGGGACCGCCGACGGGACGGGACCCGCGGTCGGCTGCTTCACGACCGAGACCGCCGACGGGACCGGGACACCCGGCTGCCGGTCCTGGGACGGCGGACCGGGACCACCGACGAGTACAAGTAACGTAAAGCCGACCTGGACCGCTGACGGGACGGGACCGCCGGTCCGGCAGCAAACATCGTAAAGTAAAAAAATAAATGTTACGCAACAACGATGTTAATCCATGAAAAAAATCTCAAACAAACACAATAAAATGGTTTCATAACATTTATATCTTTAAGATATACGAAGATACTTACGTTTGTAGCTAGCTTCTGGATAGCCCTTACTTCCAAGGGTGGTGTCGGAAAATCTCAATTTTGAGGGTGATACAGCCCTCAAACTCGTCCCTCAACTTGACTTGACTAAGAATTGGGACAGCACTTGCCCTTAGCGGGAGCGCGCATTTTTGAGATTGAGGGTTGAGATTGAGGGTTAAGGGAGGAATTGGAATTCAGAGGCCTGTCCAGGGATGTGCTCAGCATTATTGACATGCGAGTAGAGCGCACCCTCAACCAGCATTAACTTCTTCCTCTTCATTTGAATGTATGAAATACAGTGATCCCTTGCCAATTCGCGCTTTAAGTTCTGCGAATTTTCAGAAATATATAATATAATAAAAAAATTCAAGAAAAAAATCACAAAATTCCGCAAAAATCCACCTTTACAGCATACAAGAGGCCACAGCTGCCAGCGAAACATCAAACGATGACTCACAGCCTCCTGTAAGCAACACGAGAAACGCAGACGGCCCACCACTCTAGAATCTGTGCGCTGATTGGCCGAGACCCATCACCCAAACATCACAGGATGTTGTGCAGAAAGACCACAGAAAGACCAGTTGAGCCTTCGTCTTATTTCGCTGCAGTGTCTTCGCTACTTTTTTGCGGTGTTTAAACATATTTTAAACACATCATTTAGGCTCGGGGGCTCCGGCTCCAGTTTGTGGATTTTGATTTTCATGGGGGGGTGCCAGTCCCCAATAACCGCGAAAAATAAGGGACCACTGTAAGATTGATTTATATCATTCTCTATTGAGACTAAGTGGTATCACAAGGCTTGACAGGTCATCTCTGCTCATTACCACAGTGGCTTAGTAGCAGTGCTGTCGCCGACCTTATGGAAGGTTTAGGTTCAAGTCCTGGTTGTGTCAGGAAGGGCATCTGGCGTAAAACTCGTGCCAAACTTCTCATGCGGTTCACTCTGCTGAAACAGAAGACTTTCATGGATGCAGTGGATTTATTTTTAACGTGATGTTCAAAACTGTTGCTTTTTTTTTTTATCTTTCATTTGGTTGACTTTTAAAGTATTATATTTTATTTTATTTTTTACATTTTAAAGTGTGCTTCCTACAAATTGCAGGAGCCCTCTCATTGCATATAAGAAAGCCACCCCTTCACTTTGTTTATACACTGCATCAGAGCATTACGTGCGTGTTCTTATGTAATTCTACTCATTAGATATGCAGTATTTGTTCCTGCAAGGCATCTTAGCAGCATAGGTCAAAAAACTGTAATAGTTCACACTGAACTGCCACAGATTTTAAACATGAAAATTCCTGAATTTGCATGTTTGAACGCGTACATTCATGAAGTTCAAACGGAATGTCAGTATAAAGGCGACTTTGTTCTGCTTCAGTCTTTTAAAGAGACAGTTTTCACTTGTGTAAAACTTTAATATTGACGTGTGACTGCTTCCCAGCTCATTAAGACAGCCAGGAGAGGATGTGGGCTTAAAACACCTTCATCTAAAAGGCCCACTACAGCAATAAGCCTCAATGGATGCAACGCCTGTAAATCAATAAGGCTCTGATGTCTCTCACATTTGCAGAAGGGGAATCTTCGTCTGTTTTTTCTTTTTTTTTTTCTTTTTTGGGAGTCATTCATGTCTTTTTGTCTTTCCTCTGATTGCTGCCTGCCGTCTCCTTTGATATCTATACAGGGTACCAAACTGCAGTCCAAAGCCTGTGAATAATCCTTTTCCTCCTTGTTCCTTGTTCTCCACTTCTGGCATCTTCACCCATTGCCCTTCACCTTCATCTGAGTTCATTTACCCCTCTGTACTCCTTGTTTCTCTAATCCTGTCCCTCCTTCTTTGTTGACTTCCCCTGTTGTAGCTTTGTTCTTTTGGTGAAAATTGAGAAATTACAGCATCTGTAACTTTCAAGTTTTTCACACCGTCTGCCTGTTTGTATTTCCTCATTCTCTCTCAATCTGTGTTGCAGGAGGAGTTGCGAGAAATGAGGGATCAACCCATCGACCCCAGGCTGAGCAGGAAATCATTGAAAGCATTGAGGAGGTCTACTTCTCAAGTGACTCCTTTGACATGGTGCAGCATGAACTGCAGGTCAGCTACCTAATATGAATGCCAGAACTTGTGATATTGACTGAATGAACACCACTCACTTTTGAACAATGACAAGTAAAACTACCTCCTTTAGCTCCTGTGGTCCCTCCCTAAATAATGAATCCATCAAACCCACCACATTTCACTAACTTTGATAACAGGAGCATTGCATTTCTAATGTGAATAAATAAGGTTTATTGTGCGTTGAACCCCATCTGACTGGCAGGATTAAAGCTCTTTCTCACCTGAGTTGTTCTCTCTTACACTTCTGCTGAGCTGCATGCATATCATTGAAGTCTAGATTGATGGATTGCATCTGCTTAACAGAGGAAAGGTGTGAAATCTCATTAGATTTATCTTGGTACTGCTACACCATCTGAAATGAAACTCTCAGTCAAGAGGAAAGTAATTACCTATCATCCTTTGGGCCATGTATTTGTAATATCTTCTTTCCCTGGCAAAGTTTGTTTGCTGTTTACTAAATAACATCTTCTACCTTCCTGACTAATCTAACTTCTGATCTGGAAAAGTATATTTACCATACAAATTATTGTTTTTTTTTTTAAAATAAATTGAAGATATGTAACAGCTATCTTAGTCGCACCACTGAAACCAGTTTAAGCTCTTTGAAAAGCGGAGTGAGATATCTTTGTAAGTGAAGATTCGCAGAGTGAAGATTAGCGCTTTGAAAATGAATGAAGTCCCAGCTGTGCTCCCTCACACCAGAATTTTGATAATACCATAGTTATTATGTTATTATTTTTCTGCCTGAGTGAGTTATCACATTGAACGGTAGATGTGTTGAAGGCAGCATGCAGCAACACAGGAGTATGACCGTAAGACAAGTCTGTCTTAACATATACAAAATTCTCATGCACCTTTGCAAATATTGGAGGATTTAGTGTAAATCATCATGGTTGTACAGTGTGTTTTGTGTATGTTTTCTGTGACAATAGAAACTCCCACCTGAGCTAAACCTGCAGGAGCTGGAGGAGTACAGAGACAAGCTCAAGAGACAACAGGCTGCAGTAAGTATCTCTTGACTTTTTTTCTCTCTCACGCCAACCCAGAGATATAGGACCCGATCTTCTGCCAAACCTCCTAAAGTTGCTATTAAGGGATACCGGGTAGCAGGAGGGGCGTTTCCCCACAAAGAACGCAATCTTCCACATCCCTAAACCCGCCATCTTACATGCATTAACCACTATATTATGCATGGGAGAAGTAGGGGGGTTCCACCTGTTAAACCAATCAGTGCGTCAGTAGCCATTGCCTTTAAGAGCAGGTTGTGCTACCCGCAAACTGCTATGAAGCATCTTTCCATCCAGATCAGAGCAGCTCTCATGCGCAGCTCGTCTGGGACTCTGCTGTAGAGCTTCCTCCTCTTACTCTGCACTGGTATATACATAACTAGCTCTAACTCATGTGGAGCAAATGATTTAATTATTTTTTTTGTACTCCAAGAAGTTTCAACAAACTGCTCAGAAAAGAAGAGCCAGTGAGCTTCCAGGAAAGCATTTCTTAACTAGAAAAGCACTCGGAGAGCGCAGAGCTCCGCCAAGCACAAAAGTTCTCCCATATAGTAATTTAAGTCTACATGATTTAGATTTAGATCTATCTATCTATCTATAGTGATTTACAGATTGCGATAAAGTCCACGTTCCGCAAACTCGGTGTCTTGCGATTGCGGGTAGCGGGTGGTCTGACTACCCGCTACCCGCTACCCTAAACCCGCAATCGCAAGATACCGAGTTCGCGGAAAGTGCAAAAGACACAGCCATTGTCACACCTACGATGTGAATAAAGGAGTCTGCAAATTGGATAGCGGCTTTAGGGAAGCGGACGATTGCTAAAGCAATCTTGCGGGTAGCGGCGAGCGGGAGGTGTACGATTGGGGCCATAATCTCTACAGCATGTCCTCAGGTGACCATGGTGCCTCCAACCCACTGGACATGGTCAAAACCCCTCCCCAGGGTCCCAGACCAACAGGCCTGAACTTTGTCACTGTTGGAGGATGTGTGGCAATATGTCTGCCGGACATTTTCATATATTTTGGGAGTGTCCAGCCCTTTCTCAGTTTTGGGAAGGTGTGATGGGAGAAATCAGTTCAATCCTAACTTTGGGTATAGAGCGCTCTTTCAGTCTTATCTACTTGGGGAACCTACCAACAAACATGAAGAAACGAGACAGGTACTTGATACAAATCTTACTGGTTGGTTGTAAAAAAGCAATAACAATAACTAGAAAATGGCTCGTTAAAGAGCCACCATCGTTAACAGACTGGAAAGGGATCGTAGGGGAGATCTACATTATGGAACGTTTGACATTTTGTTTGAGACACATGCCAGTGTTAAATTTGAGAGGTATTGGGAACCCTGGAAATCTTATGTAAATAGCACAAACTGAAAGTATTCATTTTGTGCTCTATGGAAATTTTATTTCAGAAATTGTAAAGAATAAGATGTACAAATGTATGTATTTTTTTTGGTTCAGCCTCAGATTTACACTTCTGAAACAAGCACGTTTTGAGGTATTTCATTCCGGACCTGTATTGACCCTGTCTGCTACCATTTCTGTGTTTTTCTTTTGTTGTTTATTGTTTAATTGTCCAATCATAAAAATAAAGTAATAAAAAAAAAACCCCTCCCCAGGGAGGCTTCCAGAAGGCATCCTATCTAGATGTCTAAACTAATCAGTCTGGCTTCTCTTGATGTGAAGGAACAGTGACCCTAGTCCATGTACCTCCTGGAAAACTCCCCTTGTTGTGGTCATGACTCAGCACACAGTAGGTGATTGTAGGAACATCTTCATATTTCTCCATTTTTTAAAACAAAACCATGAGGTACTTAAACTCCGCCACTTGAGGCAGCACCTCCCTCCCAACCTGGAAAGGCCATTCCACCCTTGACTGAGAACCATAACTTCAGATTTGGTGGTGCTGATTCTCAACCCTGCTGCTTCATACTCAGCTGTGAACCAGTCCAGTGACAGCAGGAGATCAAGGCTCAATGACAGCAACAGTACCACATTATCTTAAAGAAGTAGAGATGGAATGCTGAGGTCACCAAGCCGCACTCCTTCAACTCCTTAAGGCGAATTTATTCTTCTGCATAGCAGCTACGCACGTAGCTATGCACGGCCCTGACTCCATCTCTGGTATTTATACTTTGCATTGCTCTGTAATTACATTAGCAACCACTAGACAGCAGTGTGGACTAATTTCGCCTGTGCAGTTGCACAGTTTTATTTTGTTAACCTCGGTATGTACCTCAAGCAAAGCAACGGTGCATTGCTGCAGCGCCTAGGGTGCGGTGTTGTTGATGTTTCTTTGTCATACCAACAACAACCAATCAAATGAATTCCCACTTGCTAAACAAATAATCCACATGCTTTGAATTAGTCCCGCCTCTGTGTACAATTTCATGGCTGATGCATATGCTGAACCAGGAAAAGTTGAAAATCTCCCAACTTTTGACGCCACCAATGCAGTTGATATGACGCACGGAGCCCACAATTCAGTTCAGCAACGGATGATGTTGCCTCATTGAAAGTCTATGGTGACTGACGTAGAAGACATATCTGTGTGAGTACAGCGTTGCAGCCACAGTCTTACGCTGGACCCATGCAGCTGCGTTGCTTGCGCATGCATCAGCCAGTCAGGTTGCGGCTATACAGCTAATCACACATGGAGGCGGGACTAATAACAACCCCCCCCAACGACTCACCTGTGTGAATCCATTGTTCCAGTCCTGCAGTCCAGAGTCTTACATTTGGAGAGAGGTGCACATCAGGCTCATTGATCAGGGTTCACACCTTCGGCGTAGCTTTGACGCAGAAGCATAAATCAGCCTTTTGTATCAGAATGTGTTCATTGTGAGAAAAAATAATAATTTTAAAGTCAAGGCCAGGAAGGTGGCCCCTTCTCACTCACTTTTCATCATTCTGCATCAGCTCTAAAGAAATCTGACAAAAGATAAGATAAAGAAGCTGTCAGTTAAGGTCTTCAAGTCCAAGATGAGTCATCAATACTTTTTTTTAATTGGTATGGCAGATTCTAGTGAGTAGTTGACCTAGTGTTCATGACATATAATATGCAAACGATCAAAAAACAAGTCTGTTCTCATGTGGACCACAGTTATTCTTACTTACTGATGTCTCCAGCCCAGTGTGCCCAGTAAGACAGAACTATTACATCAGTTACACTGATGATGACACATCAAATGACTGGTTCATAGAATGTTTTATTTAAACTGTGATTACCACAGTGATATACAGTGGATGTTTCACTGCAGGGGGACTGTCTGACAGCCTGCCAGCAGCCTTGATGTCCACAGAGTCACAGTGGCATAAAGAAGGACAATGTATAGATTTTCTTTTGAGCTGAGGATGAGTCTTTCATGTCTCTCTCCTTACACTGATGATGGATTGATCATCTGTTATGTTAAAGACAGTTCTTCGATAATGAATTATGCAATTAGGATTTTGATGTTTCTAAAGACTTCTCCATATTAATGTGCTCTGACATTTGCTTTGACATTGACTCTATCAATGCGGAAGTGAAAGATGTAACAGGAGGGGAGGAGCTGCTGAAAAACTTATCAACTCCATAGTCTGTTGCTAGGTTCAGAGTCAGTTACTGTGTCTGTCTATCTATCTATCTATCTATCTATCTATCTATCTATCTATCTATCTATCTATCTATCTATCTATCTATCTATCTATCTATCTATCTATCTATCTATCTATCTATCTATCTATCTATCTATCTATCTATATTTGTTACCAGTTGTGCGTCTTGGCGCAGCTGACGTGCTTTTTAAAATACTGCAGAACGAATCATTGGATGCGCATTTAAAGATCACGAACAATTAATGTTCCTGTCCCTCCTCGACCGCCAGCAGTTACTTGCGATCGCGGGTAGCAGGTGGTCTGAAACTGTACCGAATCTGTACCGAAACCGTGACACAAAAACTGCTGTACGGACCATACCGTGAGCCACCTGTACCGTTGCACCCATAATATATATATATATATATATATATGTACGCTAAAGCAAGAAGAGTAGGATGTGCCTGAAAAATCTTCTGTCCCACAGTCAGCTGTAACTGGTTGAGTGTGTGAGGCTTGGCAGGCACTTAGATAATTAAAAAAAGAAAAAAAAAAGATCTTTCTTTGCCATAAAGGAAGTGCATGGGAACAATAAATTACAGAATTTGTTATGAACTTAACAGAAAGTGAGTTATTTTTTCTGAGACTTTTATGCAGAATCCCATGATTGCATCGACTGTGTTTTCTTCCTTAGCAGAGCCATTTTTATGATTGTTCTGAGGTTATTTGGGTACTTGATTTTTACAGAGTTGGCTGATCGTCTCATTCTATTTATAGAAGCGTGTGAGGCAGCAAGTTTTTATTTTCCCTCTCTGCTGCTTCAAACCTGAAAATCCATTGTAGATTTTTATTTCTTTTACCTACATTTCTGAAGTTCCTAAGCTTTTGCTTTTGTCTTCAGCGCTCCCTCCGTGCTGTTCTGCACAAGTTCCTTTTGCTCTTTGCCACCTCTATTCCCTATGGTTCTCATCTTTCTTTCTCATACATGCCCTCTTTCCTCCACTTTCCCTGATTTTGACAGTGCTGGCACTCGCCCACAGAGCTGCCTGTTTAGTTCAGAGGATGCTACACACTTTCTGCCTTGCGGCAGTAGGTTCTTCTTATCCAGTCTCTGGGTGAAACCTGCGATTTAGCCCAGCAGCAGGGTTTACAAGCACGCTCGTATGTGTTGTCTCCGATAGAGAGAGGAAGCCTCTCGCATCCTCTCTGTTTCTGGCTGTCGGCCTGCAGGCTTTTCTTGGACCATGGTAATTGGTCTAATGTGCTGTCAGGCTGAAAATCAGCAGCAAAGTATCTCAGCAAGCTCATCAATGCAGACTTGTAGTCCTGCGCATACACGGCCTCAACCTGTTTGTCCAACTCTGTGCCACAGATTTTTGATAGGCATTTTCATTATGCACGTTGATTGCCTGTTTAATTCTTCCAATCAACACAGCTGTGTTTTTCCACTTCTTGTTGAAAAGTGCTACCATCTTGTTGATTAGTCTGACTTTTGAAAAAATTACCAGAATGAGATGACACAATATGTAATGTGCAAAGTGCTTGTTCAAACATAATTTAATGTAATGTCTCCTCAGGAGACCTTTGTTGCAATATGGTGCAATATATACACACACTCCTACCTTTCTAGCTGGGTGGTGTTGTCTCCTTCAAGCTCACGTCCTCTACCGGAGGTCGTGGACCCTGAGGGCTCTGCAGGATCCAAGCTGTTCCCAGCAATGTGCTCTTCTGGACAGAGATCTCAGAAGTTGTTCCTGGTATCTGCTGGAGTCACCAGTCCAGCTTGGGGGTCACAGCTCCCAGTGCACCGATCACTACTGGCACCACTGGTGCCTTCACGCTCAACTTTTTCCAGCTTTTCGAGCTTCTCGCATTCCTTCTTTTTGATGTAACTGTTGCCTGGGATGGCCACATCCACCACCACTGCTGTCCTATGATGTTTTTCCACCACCACTATGTCAGGCTGATTAGCCACCACCAGTTTGTCAGTTTGGATCTGGAAGTCCCGCAGGATCTTGACTCGCTCATTCTCAATCACCTTTGGAGGTGTCTCCCATCTTGACCCTGGGACCCCCAGCCCATACTAGGCACAGACGTTTCTGCCTATTAAACCTGCTTCCTGGTTGTGGCGTTGCATGTATGCTTTGCCTGCCAGCATCTTACACCCTGCTGTGACGAGCTGCACTGTTTCTGGGACGTCTTTGCACAGCCTATATCTGAGGTCCTGTCTGGTGTGGTAGACCCCACCCTATATTGATCTTATGTTAGGGCCTGTTCTTGTGCAGCCAGGATCAATGGCTGTGCTGTCTTTCAGAACAGCTTTTTCCAGCCACTGGTATGTTTTTCCGATGTCCTCTCCTTCTTTAATTTGGTGGTGGTACATGCCTCACAGGGGCTTATCAGTCCATGATAACTCCTTGGGTTCCTCCTCCATGCTGGGTTTCAGTTGCCTGAGGCATTCACTTAGCAGGTGATCAATGGGGGCCATCTTCTTGATGTATTCCTGGAGGCCTGCTGTTTCCTCCTGGATAGTACCTCTAATGCTCACTAGTCCTCCATGCATTGTAAGGAGTTTCCTTGTCGTAATATTGGCAGCTTGCATTTCTTCTCGTGACCAGGATATTATGCTAGTGGGGTCGCTGATTACTGTTAGAGCATAAGTGTTGATAGCCTGAATCTTGTTTTTCTCTCACCCTATAAGGGCATTTAGCTGCTGACCTCCGAGCCATCCTCTTGTGATTGTCATTTGCCTGTGGGAAAGGCTCCCTTCTGAGCTTTTCAAATGGACTTTCAGATTTGTGGGGTTTTTGTTTTCCCTTGAGAAGTATTCCACACATTGGATCACCTGCTTCTACAACAAGGCACTTATGTTTATCATTAACACAGTCATAGTCAAAGAAATCCCAAATAGGACTGTGCTGCTTTCTCCCAACTTTTGCCGTAGGCTTCACCGTTCAACATAGGTTTTTTTTTTTTTGCTGTTGTTTGTTGTTGTTGTGCGGCAGAGCGAAGTTAATAAATTTCATGTAAATCCCAAAACGTTAATGTGAAAAACAAATTACAAATACAAAAACGAAGGATGTTCCTGGTATTATAGTTATTTTTAGTTCGTTTTATAAACACACAATACAGTTTCAGTTAGTTATCGTTTTTTTTTTAACTCTTGTTTTTATTTTATTTCAGTTAACAAAAATGTTTTTTCAATTCTGGTTTTCGTTATTTCGTTCGTTTTCATTAACTATAATAACCTTGTCCTGAACATCTATTATGTTGCCCTCCAGCAGTTTAAACCCTTCAGTTCTGATCATTCTTCCTCTTTGAGAAACTATTCATCCACACTTACCAAGTCTGAATGACATCCTGAGGTCATTGCTTTAGGTCCTGGTGAGGTGAATCAGGGAGTTGATGTCATGTTTGTCCTTGGTGTACAACTTGGTAGCTCATGGATATATGTATGTATGTATGTGTGTGTGTGTGTGTGTGTCTGTGTGTAAACTAAACTATAATTGCAATTTCAGATTCTCAGTATCGGTCTGCCCTATGATGGCCTTTCCTCATGGCTGCTGATTACTCATCATACTGTACCTTAAATGGTTACTTTGAGCCATTAGGAGTGAGAAAAATTTGGCACCACATGGACTTGTGTGTCTGTTTACTGCTATTATATATACACTCTTGCTGTGTGAAGTGGTGTATGTATGAACTGCTATGTTGACTCATATTAATATTCAGGCATGAAAATCCCTCACCTTTCGGCGAAATTCGCCGTTTTGAAGTCAAAAAGGGTGTCCTACGTGAATCGTGTAGATCCGAGGAGTTTTCTTTTTTTGGGGGGGTGGGGGGGTCAGAGTCGGGAATTTTCTTTTTTTAATTATCATATAATTGCCCTAATAAGAAACTGAGCACTTCAGAAATCGTCCCTTTAAATGACACTTGGACGGTCAGTACATCCTGTCCAGAACCAATCAGGCCAGATTGTTCCATTATTCCAGTCAGACCAACGTTCTTCATTCAAGCTAAGCGGGACGAGAAGCTGTTAAATGTTAAATCTTCTCCCCGGCGTTACAAGGCAGACGAGCGTACGTTCACATTTCCTACCTACATTTACCAGTGGATTGAATTTGGTGAGTTATGGTTTCAATCGTTTTCATACTTTGCGGTAAAACAAAGTTACTGCTGTTCGCGACAGCTAACGTTGAGTAGGGCCGTGTGGAATCCGCGATCACGGAATCGCGGAATTGGAGATTAAAAACTGAATTCACTTTAAATGCGCAATATGACAGAACTGAACGGCAGTTTGCATAAACCTGCAAACTTTTCTTCAAATAGTTAGTGGGCCAGAAATCCTATCTTGCAAGTTCGTCGGGGGTATTGGGTGGCAACTTGGTTTTTGCTGATATGAGTACAGGATAGTACACAAAACTATATTCTAGGTGTTGCCATCTTCAAAAGTTGCACGTTAATGTGAAAAACAATGGTTGAAATAGCGATATTTGGTAATGTAGGAATTTAATTTCAATGGGCAAATTCAACAGGAATTGTGTCACTAACTCATTTTAGAGTGTTTTACAAGAGTGAAATTTCACAGGTAGCTCTGTATTATGCCTATCCAGAATTCGCTGTGAGTGAAATGGCAGTTAGGCATAGCGCCACCATGTGGTAGGTGAATGAACTACATGAAATACACTGCAGCTCCAGTGTAATTCATCTGTGAAAAAAAAATTGGTTAAGATGATGAATGGATTCTATAAAATATACATTGTAAAGTGTTTCTTGATGTCTTGTAAAATAAAAAATGGTGTGTGTGTGTGGGGGGGTGGGGGGGTACCACAGGTTAACAGTTAATCTATAGGGCAACAAGCATTCAATGATAATTCGCAAATTATGGCTTGTCATAATTCATAATTATGAACACAAAACAAATAATCCCTACATCAGATATCAAGTCTTTGACACAAGATTGATAGACACAAGGTAAAATATGCCGTAATGTCGAACTTTGAGCTAAAGGTCAATTTGGACATCAATTTTATCGATATGTCTTCATTGCTGGGCGAACACACTGGAAGACCAAAGCTATAAAGAGTCGTTGCAGTGTTTTCATAGCAAGAGCACAACGATAAAAGTGAAAGAATATGACCATTAAAAGCAAAATGCATGCATTTCGACATCCGTTTCGACGATGCATTGCCACCAAATAAAGATGCCCTCCAATTACACACTGCACGAGCATCTTACCAGGCAGCCATATATAGGCGCTGTCTGAAGGCATGGATCCAGGCACCCAGTCCAGTAGGCCATGGGTGGCAAGTGGAAGGAGAGAGTATTTCATTCCAGTGGCTCCCCTAAGTGTGTTGCAGAGTGTCTCCTGCAAGTGTAAGAAGGGACACTGCAGTTTACGTACTTGTTCATGTCTGTCTGGTGAACTACCGTGCACTGACCTTTGTCGTTGTGTTGACTGCCAAAACAATCACTCAGAAGACCATGATGCAGTGAGCAGTGATGAAGATGACAGCGAAGATGATTTGTAAATAAGACAAAGTGAAAATCACACCAAAATCACTACTAAAGGATACTACCCATGATGCTGTGACTATGACTTCCTTTGATTGCATTTTGTACATATGTTATGGTTTTACACACTGTAAGTAAATGTTCTACTTACTGCTTGACTGTTTCTGAATTGATGCGTCAATGTCAAATGAGATTTTGCCATGTTGAAGAGACTAGTTTGAAGTAAAGAAACAGTCCAAAATCAGCATAATAATTAAGTTTTCCCCTGCACTAACGACCCCCCTAACACATACTCACACACTCCAAGTCTTCAGTTTCATGGCTAATGTTGTTACAAAGCAATCTGTGAAGTTTGAAAGCATTTTATTAAAGAAGAAGAAAGATAACCTGAAAAACGGTTTCTGCCTATAAATAAGCAAAAATGAAAATAGTGCCCCTTGTGGTGGCCAAACGTGCAAGCTGACGCCGTGGCAACAGGCAGATTTGGATTCAGCACCCCCAAATTGACCAAGAATACATATTTTTAAGTTGCCACTCAACGGCCCCGACGAAACCCCTTTTCCTGATGAGCTATGATTTCTGGCCCACAAACTAAAACGCAACCTGCATCTCGGCGCGTACAAGAGCGCGTCCAAATGCCATCAATGTGCGTCCACCTGGCCACATGTGAACGTGCACAAACGTCTCTACCTCTGGAATTGACTCTTGTATAAAAAGCGTGATTTGGCCTCAGTTGAACCCCTGAGAAAATAGCAGAGATCGTCTTAAACAGTTTGAATGCCAGTTAAACCATAGACGACCAGAGCGTGTTTACTGGGAGAACACCGACTATCTGGGACTTTCAGGTAACCGCAGTGTTGGGCAAGTTCACTTTCTACACGAACGAGTTCAGTTCATAGTTCACAGAAATTAAAACGAACTAGTTAAGTACATCATTTCAAAAAATGAACTAAATAGTTCATTTTTAATTCTTTTTTTCTTATTCTTTTTTAATGATGCTGCGAGCAATTATTTGTCAAAATGATTGCCACTGCCCATATACTAACCCACCACAAATGGCAATTTTTTTATCAATTTTTTCTGTTGAAAACTATATGGCCAATTCTGAACTCTTAACCAACCAGGGTTCACATTAGACCCCCCGCCCCGCACACCCACACTTCTCACCTTTTTAACCCCTGACCCGTTTTCATGCCTGAATATTAAACCCTCTCCATGTGACTCATCAGCTGTCGGAGAACAGCGGTGCAGTTTCTCTTCATACCATCCAGCTGGAATCTCCGACGCACTCGTATGAGGCTTGTCTCAAAGATAACTGCCTGTTAATGCTTTGAGGTTTTGGTAAAAATGCCAGCGTCCATAGATTTGGTTTGGTTGTTTGTCTTTTCTTTAACTCTCATGTGACACGCATGTGCTAGAGCCTTGACAAAAGTAGCTTCACACACTTTTAACATACTCCTCAGGCATTCATCCGATCTGGTAAATACTTTAAACTGCTGCTTCTTTCATGGTTATTTTAGTAAAAGTAACTATACAAGACATAACATGTTTGAGAGTGACTAAATAGCTATGAATGAATCTAATGAAGTACAGATAGACATAGATAGCATTTAATCATTGTATTCTCCATTTACTTGGGAGTTACAGTCTTTACAGGAATGCAGACTGTATGTTAGCAGAGGTGACTGTACTAATATTTATAAACATACACAACTTTTAATGAAACTTGAGAGCTAAAGATGAGTATATTTCCTGGAGCAAAGGTGAATTCTGTCCCAGTGTTCAGTTTTTTTTTCTTTTTAAACATTAATAAAGCTTATGCGATCGTTTCTTAAACTTTGCCTGGTTGCCTGTTAAAGTGGGCTGGAATGGTGTCCCACTGTGCAAAAGGCAGTTTGAAGCAGTATTAGTAGAAGTGAAAGTGGACCATGAAAAATCACATTATAATATGATGAATATGGAGATGCACACGGACGGCTGACTTCTATCCTGTGCTTTTCTTTTTTTTTTTTAACCAAATTTTTGTGCCAGGTTTTCTGCTTGTGTCAGTGGTAAATATGGCTTTTGTGTGCTGGTCTTACTGCATAAATGGAAACCTTCACTCATTAGTTTTCCTTCGTTCTTTTTATAAGATTCATCTCCACGGTTCTACCTGACTTCGCTTCAGCTATTTTAGGTTTAATTTACCCACCCATCTGTTAAATTCTGCTAAACGTATCACATTTATTTTCAGCCCAACACATTTCTATAGTTTATAGTTTTCCCTAAAATGTGATTGCACATACTGTACAATCATTTTCAATTTTCGTCAGAAGCATTTGCATATATTGGCTTTTTCTCCTTTATAATGTGTAAGTTGTAGTGTATAAAGGGTTTGTTTTCTCCCGTGACTTCCCACATTTTTCTAGTTTTTGTCTTCCAAGGCACATGAAGAATTGATTCATTGTCTGGTTGATTAACGAGGTGATTATTTCTCTGGGATTCACTCGTTGTGTGCATTATTTTCTCTGTCTGCTAAATATCACATGCATCATGTTTGCTTTGCAACCCACTTAATGCAAAACTTACCTCCCATTTGTTTGTTTTTGGGTCAACTGTGGATGGATAATTTTGGCCTTGTGGCTTAGGTAGAAGTGTCTGGCTGCTGACAGCTGGATCTCTGCTCTATGTGCTCACACTCTTTTCACTCCTTTGGAAGGATTGTAATAGGTAAAATCTGTAAAATGCCAATAGGTGGCATTGTGGCATTATTTTGTGACAGTTTTGTGAATTGTTGACTCTACTTTGTTTCATTTCTGAAACTTTCTTGTGAAAATTCTTGTTCCTCTTCCATATAAGTGGTGTTTACTTTTTCTCAATGTACATTTTTTCCTTTCATATGAACATAAAAACACACATCCACGCACATTTTTAAATCCCCTGGACAGAAGGGTTTCAGTTGAGCTGCTTTTCATCTTTTGCTCAGGTCTTCATTTGGCAGCCATGTATGCCTCATACATGCTGAAATGTCATCTCCACCACCCCCCCCACATCATCACAGCATAATAGCAGATGTGACCATCTTCTGACTCTGTTGAATAGATTCATACACATTGTTAGAAAAAAGAGATAGCTGATATATTTATGGTCAGATTAAAATTTCAGACTTATGCTGGAGCTTTATATTGAAAATTGTTTGTATCTGTGTGATAGAAGGAATTACCTACAAAATATGTGTTTTTTTGGGGGGTGGGGGGATCAAATACTACGGTACTCTGACTGATCCCAACCACCCTTAATACTGGACTTTGATCCGCATATAGGATGGAAGTAAAAGCACACGTGGATCATATTGGTAAAAGGGACGATGTGGAAGACAAATCTTGACAAAACACTGTCAGACAGAGAGAGCAGACGTCTCTTCAAGAAGCAAGACGAGTGCTATTGTGGGGGATGGTGAATGAAATGAAAATAGGAAGGTAAAACTATTAGAAGGTTTTTGCTATTTGGTGCTTCAGATAAAGACATCTTTTTATGTTATTTCTTTCCTATCATCAAAGTGAGATTACATTGCCTCAGGTGTTTCTGTGGGCTGACATCTGCTGGGAACATCAAAATGCCTTTTTTGCTCCTTTTTATTGTGTTTCTCATCTTTGTCTTATCTCTCTCTACAGGTGTCTAAAAAGGTTGCCGATCTCATTCTCGAGAAACAGCCTGCTTACGTGAAGGTGAGGTTTCAGTGTTAACTTAAGACACAGATCTTTAAAGCTATATCAGCTGCTGGAAATCAATTGTAGAATTTATCAGTTATATTTGGTGTTTCGTGCATTGTGGTGCTTTATTTTTTTTTTTTAAACTCATGACAGGTGTGATGCCAGGGTGTCAGGGGATATGCTCCTTATGGTGTGTCGACTTCTGTCGGCAAGATATGAATAGAAATTGGTTTCCATGGCAGGAGGAAATTTGACTCCATCCTCAAGACTTTTTGGGGGGGTAATCTTGTTTCATCAAACAATAATCTTATTCATAAAACAATTGAGCTGTGAATTAAAACCCCTAAAATCCCCTATTTCATTACCTAGAGACTTTCAGTGACCTGTGATGAATGTTTGTGTGCAACAATTTTGTTCTTGGGTACAAAGAAGAGATGACAGTAGCACATTTATTGTTGAATTGGATTACAATAATTGTTTTCACTCGTTGACTTTGAAGAGACTTCTTTTTTTTTTCTTTCCCTTTTTTTTTTAGCTGATAAACTTTAATTCATAAATAAAACTATCCAGTTGTTTGTGCTGCAGCGGAAGCTATCACCAGTATCTCAAAGCTCGTTCGAAAGCATGGTTGTTAACACCGTAAATGCTTTGTCACCGAGCTGCATGAAGTGGATGACAAAGTCAAGTTTGGCCGAACATCTGCACATATCACGCATTTTGATATGTGCATCTGCACATATCAAAATGCGTGAATTTACGCTGCATGTGTTGGGTTTCATTGATAGAACTTGACATTTGATTCATCTGATTTAGCTATCAGACTTAACTGGTTCAATCAGCTCTCCACTTAGCTTTGACAGTTTGAATTTCTAAAGTGAAGCTTAAATCTCAGCAAGACAAAGCTGATGACTGACAGCTTTAACTAATTTGGGAAATTGCAGTGAAATTACCGTCACTGTTAAACCATCTGAAGGTCAGTCTGTGAACAGTTAATTGATCATTGTGTCTTTGAACCAACCACTAACTGTGCAGAATTAAGAGAGCAGCAGGGGTTATTAGCT
The DNA here is from genome assembly GCA_018398805.1 of Hirundichthys speculiger. NCBI lineage: Eukaryota > Metazoa > Chordata > Actinopteri > Beloniformes > Exocoetidae > Hirundichthys > Hirundichthys speculiger. The sequence goes on along the minus strand of JAGFBZ010001649.1, from coordinate 1,972,627 downwards.
GACATTGCCAGTTGTTTTGGGGGCTTTTCCATTGACCCATCTCTACCCAGATTCTGTCAGTCTGCTTGTGCTTTTCTTTTCATCACACTGAGAATGAAGCTTCCACCCTCTTGTTGCTTGGATATTGAATTTCACACATCTGTTGCACTAAAGGATGGGGGGCATACAGTGTCTCTAGTTTTCTTGAGGTTTTTCCTTTCCACTGTGCTTTTGAACATGTTTCTTATCCTCTCTTTGTTATGTTTAATCCAAAAGCTACACAGAAATGACACATAGCAATGGACCTGCGCATCATTTCCCCCCTACTGCTGTTAAGCTGCGCATAATGCATCAGTGGACACATAAATTGCATAGACACATAGACTCATGCCTCAGTGCTTGAAATGGTGAGCTGCTAAGCATCTCTTATGATTCACAGCTACATAGAAACCTGCCTGTTCAGTCTTGTTGCCCTCCAGGGACATATGACCTCCACTTGTGTTAAGAAACATGATCTGATTTTCTAAAATGAAGAATTACAAAGAAGTCAATGCCATTTCCATTGATTCATTGATAGTTGCTCATTAATGATTCACATTGTATTTAATTCAGCCTCCAGCTATTCTCTCTGCTCTTATTTGAAATCTCTACTTTTCTCATATGATATTCTTCTAAAGTTGGAGTTCAAGGTGTGATCCATTTAAACTGCTTTATCATTAAAGCAGGCATAAGGCTGATTTGGAGTAACTGTCCTCTTATCTCCTTAGATAAAAATAGCGTTTAAAGCCGAGAACTCAGACTGCCTGACTCTAAGACTTGTCGAGAAAGAGCGCATGGCTGGAAGTCATGAATTTTCACCAGGTGGCCCTGATGAGCTTCCTAAAATAATCTACAGGAAAAATACCAAATTATTTTACTTTAGAAAGAAAGTAGAACGTAATTACCGTGTCTGTTGTTGACGTCATCTTTGATTGCGTTTCACCTCCATAAGGTTTTCCCTGTATTTGTGGTCATAACTTTAAATCAAAAGAGAATTTGTGGCTGTTTCTCTGAAAAGATCGGAAAGGGACAAGAAACTGATGAGACATGGTTGTTGATGTCTGAGGACATCTGCAGAGCACCTTACCTTTTTACTTGGATGGGGAGTGTGTTGTACACATATGCTATATCAAAGAAACCATCTACCATACCCTGTGACTGTGTGCTCTAAACAGCATTGAAGTTGGCTTTCAAGAAAGTGAGTGGAGCAGAACCCGAACGGAGGCATTATTAGGATGTAAAGGCAGGATAGGTTACAAGGAGCTGGTGCGTAGTCAGAGCACTTGAGGGTCACAGAAGAGACCTCTTATGAATATTTGAATAAAGAAGCCTGAGAGAAATCCTACTTGTGAGTAACCAGCACCTCCTCTTTAACCCTCACCTCCCACTCATAGCTCTGTTTGAGGACACACTAGGGGTCTTGTCTTTGCTTTTGACCATATTGTTTTCCTGTGTGTGTACTGCATGTACACACCCACTTGGTACTTGCTTTTGTGATTCAGTCTACAGTGAAATTTAGTTTTCAGCCCACATTCTGTGTTTTACCTGCCAGTTAGTTTTCTCCATTTGCTCAAACTAAGCTGATTGCATTGGCTGTCTGTCATGTTAAATGTACCTCACAGATAGGATGAACAGGACAAAGCTGTAATGTAACAAAAAACCGGGGGCCCAGGCTACGTCCTGAACAGGCGTAATGAACATGTGTTTGCAGTAATGTGCACATGTGTATGTGTTTCTGTTTTGACCTTAATGTGTAATAACTTGATGTGCTTTTGTCTTTTCCCCTGTATTTCTGCACACACACCGACGGGCCAGAGTGCTTTCTCATTATATAAGGAGGCTATTGTGTTTGCTCATCCACTGTGTGTTGATAATGGAAGTCACTTAGGGGTACAGACTGCACAGAAAATTGTCCATTTGGTCGGAAGAAGATTAGTTTCTGTTGGACACAGAAGGAAGTAGCTTCTTTCTTCACCAGATTTATCCCTGAGTGTACTTCTGCTGTCATTTCAGTCTAATTTTAAATGTTTATTTGAGTAAAACCTATGTTACTCATTGGTATGCATGCCAGTCATCAATTAATTTTAATACTCTAATATTTTAAACATTTTTCCATTACTTTGATGATGAAAGCTTGGTATTTTAGCTGAGAAACTAATTTCTGTATTTTTAGATGCTTGATGAATCTGGTTGATTCTGCTCTGTCGTGAAGAGCTACTTAGAGATAGAAATGCTAGTTTAGAGTTATTCACGGTGCTTAAGCTAAAGACCTGGCTCCATCTTCTCAGGATGTGATTCAGTTAACTGGATTCATTTTGTAGAATTATTCCTCAGTTAGAGCTGGGAAGTAATTTCGGTCCTGGCCGTTTCTGACTGTTTGAGACACAAAGGCAGTTTCTGAGTTTAATGTATGGTTAATTGGCATACAGAGTCCTGACTCTGAAATGTATTGTTTTTAAGAAGTGAATCTGGGGTTGTTTTTTTGGGTGCAGATTTTTCATTTTATTTAATTTATTTTTTTTGTGTCTGTGTGTGCATGAGTATTTATTGCTTTATGTTACACACGAAGGCAAATGGAACTAATAAATTGGGCACTGTATCTAATAAGAGTCTTTATTGCTTTTGGTTTCATTTGTCTATTAATAGAGAATAGACTTTACTAGACTGAAGGACTGGCACACGAAATTGTTATTTTTATCTGTTTCATTTAAGATTTTTTTCAGAGATTGTACAAATGGACACACTTAAAGTTTTTTATGTTTAAGATGATAAATTAGTGGGGACTCTGTTGTTTAATATGCAGCATTTTAGTGTTATTGCTTGTGTATACACCCTTTTTTTTAAATCTAATATGGATTTCTGAATTTTCTTAAATGTCTGCCTTGTAGACTATTTTTTTTTTCTGTCAAGGAACTGTGATCAACTGCATACGGTAACGTGATCAGTCAGTGCACGGTAGCAGAGGACTGCTGTGTTCTCGACTGACTTTATTTTTAGCATCTTAGCCTTTGCAAACTTCACTGCCCTGGGCATGCTAAGTAGGGAGATGCTCTTTTATGTATTGGATTAAAGCTTTTTTGTCCAGCTGTTTGGGTGGTTGTTTCTCTGTTATTGGTTATTATCTAATTCACAGGTTCAACTAATTACTGTTGTTAGGGAGTCTGTACTTAACTGAAGAAATGCCTTCTGGTGACTGTATGGTCATCGTTTGCACAGACCAGGAAGAAACCCCCCCCCATAAACAAACTAATTTCTGCTATACTTTAAATTCTGATTAGCTGCACCACTATTGTCTAGTGACCATTTAGAGTCAATCAGCTAATCAACCGACCATCTCTACTTGAGTCATAAGTCTGTTTTAGTGTACAGCTTGTTGTTTCTTCCCTGTTTTTTGTGGATTCTATACATAAAATACAGAGCCTATAAAAAGTATTTACCCCCTGCTTGGGTGTCAACCATTTATTTCTCTTATAAATGAAATAATTGTAAGTATAATTTCCCTTTTTTGACAAGACTTTGCAGAATAAAGCTTCTTTTGTGTCAAAGTGAGAACATATTTCTACAAACTGTTGTCAATTGTTAAAAATTATATTAGGTAAAGTAAATGATTTCATCAGCATTCACCCCCTTGACTGGGCTGACTCACCTAATTCAACAGAGCTAGCTAGTTGATGCCAGCAGCGTCACAGTTAGTGAAGTGGAGATCACCCGAGTGCAGTTGATGTATGTCAGGTGATTGTAGTATGAAAGTATTCGTCTTTGGGAGGTGGGAAAGACTGTACATGCGACAACTGTTGCCCATGTTCTTCACCCGTCAAAGATGTGTGGGAGAGTGGCAAAGAGAAAGCCACTGTTGGAAAAAGCTTGAAAATAGGCATGTGGGAAACTCCAAGGTCAATTGATTGAAGGCTCTTTGGTCTGGTGAGACTAAAGTTGAATTTTTTGGCCATTAAACTAGATGCTATGTTTGAAAAACACCAAACATTCAATAGCACCATCTCCACTGTGAAGCATGGTGGTGGCAACTTCATGCTCTGGGGATACTTCTCAGCAGGAGGCCATGAAAGGGTTGTAAAAGTAGAGGGGGGCATGAATGCAGAAAAATATCACCAGATCTTGGAGGATAATCTGATTTAATCTCCAAGAGAAGTACGATTTGGGGGAGTATTTATTTTCCAGCAAGACAGCGGCCTGTACAGCAACAGAGAAATGGTTCAAAGAAAACAGGGTGAATGTTCTGGAGTGACCCAGAACCCAGATCTCAGTCCAATCAAAAATTTTGTGGCTGGATTTGGAAAGAACTGTTCATGTCTGATCCCTGAGCAACCTGACAGAGCCTGAGCTGTTTTGCAAGGATGAATGGAGAAAAAAAAATGGCGGTGTCCAGATGTACCAGACTGATTGAGACGCATCCACATGTGTTTGCAGCCAAAGGTGCATCTACTAAATACTGACCTGAAGGGTTGAATACATCTGCACTCAGTTACTTTAACTTATGTAGTTTTAATTAATTTACATTATTTTGATCTGTTTTCTTTTTTATTTTTAGGGATTTATTTTTTATTTTTTTTGCAAATTCTTGTCCAAAGTGCAAAATTATAAGGCTTTGACAGGTGTCCAACCATGTTTAGAATTTTTTTTTGACTAAATGCTTACAATTCTCAACATGTCAAATGATTTCTTCAATAGAAATTTTAGATGGTTTACATTTGAAGTTTCAGGTGAATAGTTATTTAGTTTATCTTTCTGCTGATATACAGTTTGCTGGCATCCATGAAACCAGTTTTTTTTTTAATTAGTGTTTCATAAGCTTGATGTCGCTTCATAGTTCCCCAGAAAAGCATCACACGGCTCACGTCCCTCCAGAGAAAACATCAGCTACTCAATAAACCCTTGTAAAGAGTTCTGAAGACTTATCTAGATCTTCGTCATCACTCAAGATCATGAGGAGACGTTTGGTTTGAACTCAATGGAATTATTGAGCTTTTGCCTACAGCTGAAGTGGTTTGTTGCTGTTATTTTTTATTTTTATTACCATTAAAAATTAATTTTCTGCAGACTAAATTCTGTCTATGAAAAGGGTTCTTTATTCGTCTGACTGTTTTGAGAGAAAATGTGCAAACACTGGCCTCCTTTTTTTGAAAAGGGATGATACAGTATTGAAAAATAAGTAAATAACAAAAAGCTTCTCCCACCAAAGGCATGACATCTGGTAGATCAAGATAGTAAAAGTGCGAGGAGGGCAATAAATGTCAGTTTTGCCTTGTCTGAAGGTGTACTTGTTCTCAGTAGAAGCCATTGAAGGGGGATAAAAACTGAACTCTCAGGGCAGAGTACTCATGCTGATGCTTGTCTGAATGTCAAGACGCTGAACAAATTAAGATTTTTGTTGTTTTTTGATGAAGGTGCTTTCTTGAATGGTACACCATCAAATCAGAAAAAAAATGCAATGACATTGAAAGTGAAAAAGCAAAGAAAAAACAAAAACACAGTCATTCCAATATGTAATTTTAATGGCTTATAGTATGAACCTAAGAAATTGAAATAGAAAGTTTGAGTTAAAAATTAGTTTTTACTTTCTAATGAAGTCATTCCTCCTCACAACACTTAAAATAGTTTTTGGCACTTTGGACAATGGGTATAGGTCGTTGCATTTTTTTCCTCAAGATTGTCCACACATTAACCACTTTCACACAGCAACTGCAGTATAAAGATGCTAGAGATGCGCGGATGAACCGTGCACCCGCGGGCGGAGCGGATAATCCGCATATCGGGCGGATGACTCGTCAAAAAATAATACTTTAATTAAATTCGGGCGGGTTGCGGTTGAAGCACTCAAATAATAATAATAAGAAAAAATATTTTACATATTATTAAAAAGGATGGCGGGTCGGTTCGGTTTTGAAAATTGGTGAAAAAACGTTCCTGCAAATGGATAGCGGGCGGATAGAGATTTTAAGAAGCGGTTGCGGGTTAAAATATACGTCATCCGCGCATCTCTAAAAGATGCACCCCCCCATTCTACCTCCACTCTCCAGCTGTGCAGCTCCAGCTCATGAATGCACGATATTCCTTCCCCAGTGTGTAATTACACAAAGCATTACGTCATGCCACCATCTGAAGATGACACCGCTGATTCTGCCACATTTATTTGGCATGGCAGAATAAAGGTCCTTACAGACGAGGATCAAACTGGCTGTGTGGATAGAGGAAAACCCAAGTACCGTGAAAATGATATTCACTGGGTGGCAGCATTGCTCAAAACCCGTCATGTAAACTTTCGTTTTTGAAGTGACTATGCTAACTCCCACTGACTTGGACAGCGTTGATTTAGTGTCCTTTTGCCAAGGACAAAAAGGGGAAGAATATCGACAAGCTGAACTTCACATGAAATTCCAGGCGATGTTCCGATTGATTTGTCATGGAACAGATCAACCTTAAATCTCATCCCTCATCCTTAAATGGTTAAATGTATTGTTTGCTTTTAACTCAAAAAGGTAGAAATTCCTTCCAGTACGTCTTTGAACAATTCAATTCAACAATTCAGTTGGTGGGATGTTTGGCTACAGGTCTATAGCCATGTGGAGAAGATGGATGAGATCTTCGTGGTACTAAAACAAGGCAGGATGTCTTTCACAGGACCAGAACCTCCTCCTGGTTCAGGCTGATGTTGAAGAGGTGCTGTAGAATCAATCTCACATAGCTGGTCTGCACAGGCTTTCAGGACTCTGGGGCTGGCACCATCTGGACCTGCAGGCTTGTTCCTGTTCAGCCTGTCCAGCTGTTTCTTCACCTGACTGCTAGAGACAGACAGGCAACATTGTTTTCAGAAGTTTTAATGGTTCTGCTATGCAGTTGTTGAGCAATTGGACATCCAACGACATATTTGATCCTCAGAAGCTCATCCTTTTTTGTATACTGCTATAGTTTCTAATCACAACCTGGCTGAAATAACAACCTTATTATTATTACTTTTTCTTAACTTCACTCCAACCCTAATATGATCATATACTTACTTTTGTAAAACATGTTTCAAGCCTGATATACAGGGATTGGTGTATCTTGGTGAAATTAAATAAAAATCAAAGTATGTCAGAATCAAAGCACTTCTTTCAGTTTGTAGTTGCCATATGTCATCTTATTTTATTTTATTATTATTATTTTTTTTTTATTGGGGTAGTATTTGCCATGGAAACCTTTAATATATCTGTCTGCTCAGAGCAGGTCTGTTTCTCAGATCCAGAAGAGTAATCATTCTTTGAAAATGTTCCCAAGTTGTAACTTTTCTTAATTTTCCATTAATGCTATTGACGGTTGCTTAGTTTTATTGATAATTAATTTCTACATCTACTCATTCTGTTTGTTCACAGGAACTGGAGAGAGTGACGGCATTGCAGACCAACTTGCAGCTGGCAGCAGTCATCTGCACAAATGCAAGAAGGTAATGGTTTTGTGAAGGTGATGGTTTTCATGTTGCCCATTCATGAAACAAAGCAACTGCTCAAAGACCTTAGTTGAACTGTAATTGCATACTGACTCCTTGTCTCAAATCTATGATAGTTTTCCTCTATTCCTCTGTGTTTTATTTAAGAAGATTGATCTGGAGATGGTCTAAAAGTGAGAATAGAAATAGCACTCAGTCAAAGTCTGGCCCGTCTTCAACCAGATTCGATCCGATTCGATCATTTTAGTCATAAATTATGTGCAACTATTTATATCATTTGTAACTTTTAAGATATGGCTTATGGTTAATATAATTTATAGTTTGCTTTTTAATCAAAAGACACCTGTGTTTATTTATATCAGTTATTGTGTCTCAATGCGCAATAGATATAGCCTATATCAGGATTTTTTCTTTTTGCTTGTGCAGTGTGTTAAATGTGTCAACCACAAACATCCTACTATAACCCTTGCTGGTGCATCATCTTTTATTTTGTACTGCATATGTCATGTATTTAATCACTGAGTGCCTTACAGACAATTCTGAAACTGACTTCTTTTGTGAAGACAACTTAGTGTTGCGAAGGTGGGGTTCACTGAGGCCAGCCTGGGTCTTTTAGCCAACCAGAGGAGAAGACAACTGTTGACAGGCTTGCTCAAGTCTCTGAGGACCATCAAGACCCTGGTAAGATGAATCATTTAAATGTAGAATATTAACTCCAGGCTAATGCTGGGTGAGGCGTAAAATCCATAAACCACTTTTTCCACACTGAGCACACAATTCTGCTTTACGGTTCACAAATTTCCCCTCAAAACCTCTTTCTTTCCGCTGTGGTTCCAATACTAGAGCTGGATAGATCATAGTCAGAGGTGAACTGTCTTTGAATTATGTGTGTTAAATATAGCCAGCTATGACAACTGCCTTTACATTATTATTGCATAGTTATTATGCACAATTATATTTAATTCATGTATTTTAGTGACAGACAACTTGTTTTACAAGGTAATCTCACTGGGCATCGAAACAGAGCGACGTCTGAAATAGCCAAAACGGAGTCAGGATTTAATCAAACATGCTCTGTTTTGATCACTTCCGCATTTTCTTTCATTCGCTCAAGCTTTTATTATTACAAGCTAGTAATATCAAGTCACATCAGAGACAGTCCCATGAGGACAGCACGGGACTGTCTTTAAGCAAGTTATCACTCAATATTGTAACATTGTATCCTCATAAGTATTTCTTTGTAATTTTTCATCTTTTTCTTTTCACTCTCCCCCTCACACACAGCAAAGAACAGATGTAAGACTCAGCGAGATGCTTGAGGTATTGTCCCACCCCACACACACACACACACACACAACTTTCCACACACTAACAGATATATTCATAATTGCCTTGAAAGGTCAGGCGCCAGCAGTGAAAGCAAAACCCACACAAACAGCACATTTTATGACAAATGCCTGTTTATCATGAAGGTCAGCTGTAGTGCGTGAAATGGATCTGTGTGAAAGCCGCAGTTACATGGACAGTATCAGCTGTGACAACTGTTTTCTGTATATAAAAATGGATGAGAAAACTGACTGACGGAAGAAGTTGTGCGTAGAAATGATGCAATCAACCATTATTTAACAGTTTTCTATTGATATGGGACTCATGTAATTGTTATAAACTATCATTTCCATTTGGAGAAGATATTAAATGACCTAATTTCTGTGTTGCTCCAGGAGGAAGACTATCCAGGTGCAATCCAGCTTTGTTTGGAATGTCAGAAGGCTGCCAGCACCTTCAAACACTACAGCTGCATCAGGTGCGGTATGAACAGGATGACATAGCGGCATTAACTGTATCTAATGTTAAAAGGTTTGGACTAAGTTTTCCAGCTGGATTGATACAAGTATGCTATTTCTAAGTTGTGCTGGTGTGGAACAATCGGACTTAAACTCCGGTCAGGTAAAAGACATTTAGACATTGATCTTCTGAAGTGTGTTTCCTTTAATAAAAAGCAGATGGAAGGATGCTAGAAGTTTATCTTTTTACTCCCCCATTTTCAGGATTTTCTCTTGGGGACCTTAATCATTTTAGCCATGATGTCAGAAATGTTTCTTTTTTTTAATTTAAAGATTCTTTTCCATCTGCAGACATTTTCAGTGGGCTTTATCTTGGGGACATTTTCAGTGAATGCTGTCTTGCTGCAGTCATACTTTTACTTTTTCAGCCAGCATGGCATGTTCATTATTCACCTGGCAACCTCCAGCTTAAGCGCGTTACTGCTTATCCCCCTTTGAGAAAATATCCAATTACAAGATTCAGAGACAGCCGGTGAGCCATCACATACAGATGGTTCAATGGCAAAACACATCGGGAGACAGACACGCAGACAAACCCGAGCACAAGAGATGATTCCGAAAATGTGACGCATTACAGTGACGCACTTGCATTTCAAATATTCACACGAGGCTGTCGTAACTAAATCGTCTAGTTTTCCTTCTCTGATGAAGTATGGTGAGTTTTAATGAAAAAAAAAAACACTGTTGGAAATTGGTGTGCATGTGAACATTCATAAGACTGCAGCAGATGCATGTTGAGATGTTACATTGTGCACCACAGTGACATTGAGCTCTGCAGATTTGTGCTGCAGCTGTGCTCGTTTTCCACGTTATACTGAGGGATTTATCCAGTGTTTTAACATTTCTGACTTTCTACCTCCTCTACTGAATGTTTTATAAAGAGGAATGTGTGAAAAATGTTTTACGTGTGCTCCCACCACATGCAACATATCAAAAACACTTTTTGAGTCACATGATGCAACCTATTTATGAACATATTTTTTGTTTTTTCTTTTTAACTAGCTTCTTGAAATAAGTCCATAAATAGTTTGCATGTGTATTTAAAAAATTGCAGCTGTTCCTAATTTTCATAACCTAAACCACTTGAAGTTCATGTCAGCACCTCCGTGAACGGGCTGTCATTGCTTTTATACACATGCAGAAGCTGTGAATCAAAAATAAAAAAAAAACTGCGCATTTTTTCTGCACATTTTATGGAATGGTATGTAATGTCTCACCACAAGTCTGAGTATGTTACCAAGTGCAGAATAAATCAGAGGCGGTTTTCTGGGTGCAGCTTGCAAAAGGTGGAGGAAATGTCAACATACTTGTTGAATTTTATCTTAAATGTTAGATACCAACAGAAAATATAGCAGCAGTATATGAACAAAATACAACAACACAACTGTTGAGGAGAAACATGTTCCTGTTTTTTCTATCTTATAAAGACTTGGGAATAAATATGGATTGTCATCCTTTGACAAAACAGCAAAACTAGAGATGACCAAAAGACTTTTACACAGTGCTGTATATCACTAATTTTTTTCTTTTTATTGATCCATTAGTTTATTCTTAAGGGATGTGCATGTCTGCAGTGATGCTCATTAAGTGTGTAAGGATTGATTTCACGGTCAGTGCTGAAGCAGGAAAGTAGAACTGCTGTCTCCTCGCTCAATCACTGAGACTAGTTGCACAAACACTGGTCATATGCTCAAATGCTCAAATATGCTTATGACGATGAATGATATACTTATGAAAACGTGTGCTTGAATTGCTTACGTGGTAACTACTTCCTTTAGTCTACTCCATGTCAGTCTCTGTGTTTGCTGGTCTCTGCGGCTCGAAGTATAAAAATGGATTAATTCCCATGTAAGGAATTTCCACAAGGATACATGTTTTGAAACTCCTGCACACTATAAAATATAGATATTGAATGCGATGGATGCTCACAATAAGCCTGTTGGTGAGACTGTTAATGCAGAGATGTCTGCGATCATCACAAACTGCAGCCCAGCTGTAAACTCTTCCAGCATAATGATATTATTTACGGTGGAGATATAATCTTGCCTTATTTAAATCAAATATTCAGTTTGAACATAAATGAGGGCTTTTTTTCTGCAGAAGAATGTGTATATTTCATATGTGCTAATTTTCCCTCAATAGTTTATCCAAATTCAGGCCCAAATGTGCTATAATACACGTGTAGCTGCATCCAAAACTCGTCATTAATGTTTCAGAAGCATGTTGAAGAGGACCAAAGGCTTCCTGCATGACATCGTCATGGATGTTTACACGGTCAAACACACCAACAGCTGTGTGTGGGCTGCCCAGCATATCACAAGATGATTTCTCAGAGCCACAGCGCCTTCTGCTTCTCTTGTCGTCCACAGTCTTGTAGTCCGGATGAATGTGTACTTGTATAGATTTTTAAGTGCCGGTGGTAATTATGTGATACTTGCTATGAATGTCCCCCCGCTCACAGTAGCAGCAGGATATTAGAACGTATTCAAAGCAGAGATGATTTTGCATTTCTGTTCGTGGCCACTATTATAGCCAGATGAATAATTGTCCAGGTTCATATGCAATCCCTGATCTCTTCATTATGCTGGGTACATTGATTTGTCCGGTAAACCTACTTTAGATATCTCCCTAATTATGTTTTTTTTTTTTTTTTTTTTTTGAGGTTTAATTAAATTTTCACAACATGCTAAAGTAGGAACCTGATCACACAGAATGATAGCAGCTTATTTTACAACCACATTTAAGAGAAATGGTGAGACACTTTGATGCATATCTGCAATAAGACAACAGCTAAAATAATCAATTTTTTTTGTTGAGCTGTCTCTTTTTCCTCCTTTTGTAATTAGTCAAGTCAGCAAAAGCACACGGTGCACACTCATTCTCATATGATTCCAGCTCCTTTCAGGTCTCATTTATCAAACATCCTCTCTGAAACTGAGAAGGCACACAAATTCTGAAAAAGCGGCAAATGATAATCAGATTCAGAAAGCTGTGAACATGCACAAGAATAGGCAATGTTTCCTTTTTGAAAATTGCAGTCCACCGGGAAATGTGTTAATGTGGATGTACCTGCCACCTCACCCTTTTACACTTCTCAGGATTTCTACATTTAGAACAATCAAACTGATTGATCAAGGGTTGAGAAGCCACAGATTATATACATTAATCCCTCACACTTCGCGTTTAATGGGGGCTGTGACCCCCCCACGACTGGTGAAAACCGCGATGTGGATGTACATGTACATGTTCCACTTTTTTGGCAATTGTCATCATTTTGCGACGCCGTTTTGGTTCTCCAGAGGCACTTGGCGATGGGTGGCGTCCTTTGGGATCCATTTTGACTTTAAAATGGCACTAAACCTTTGTCCCACGAGAGCAAGAGATGGGAGATGCAGGGACGTGTGTCAGCCAATCAGCATACAGACAGCCGACGGCACAGTAATGTCCGTCATAGCAGCCAATCACAGGTCTCAATATTCGTTCATGGGGCCTCCCATGTCGGGTCTTGTTGCTTTCCGAGACTCAATGTTGATGTAATGGATTTCGCTTCAGCCTCGTGCGCTTTATTTGAATTTTTTTCAATTTCTTTTTCAAATATTTTTTTTTCTATGAATATTTTCGAAACTTCCGCGATGTACTGAGACCGTGATTGCTGAGACCGCGAAGTGTGGGGGATTACTGTATATATATATATATATATATATATATATATATATATATATATATATATATATATATATATATATGTAATATTAAAGGTGGAGTAGGTGTTGTTTGAAAAACGGTTCCAGCAATCCAACTCAAGTGAGATTTTGAAAATATACACTCCCTCCCTCCTCCCAAAGGCTCCGCCTCCTCCTCTTCAGCTCACCCCTCGAAACCACGCCTTCACATGATTCACGACTGCATGAACCATAGGGAGGGAGGGAGGGAGGGGTGATATTTGATGGACGTATTAGGCAGCCAATCAAAATAGTGATGATCACTTTTTTGATTGGTCAGAGTTTTTCTCTGATTATACTCTCTAGACTGGACCAAAATGTTTAGTTTTTTTTGCAAACATTTTATTTCAGTGGGTGCAATGGAAATGTGAAAAGGTTTTCAGGCAATATTGTAAAAAGTGTTGCAAAAAAACAACACCCACCCCACCTTTAAATGTGAGTGAATATATTTACTGAACCAATTCAAACATATATATTTTATTCAAACCTGGTCTGAGGACGTAATGAGGATATTGAGTGCAAGAGCTTTTTTGTTTTCATTTTAGGACAGCAAAGTCTCTTTGCTAACTTACATAATCCATATGTGCAGAGGAAGAAGATGTAATTGGATGGGGAATGGCTGTCATGTAAGCATGTGCGGCGGTCACCGTGGTGTTCTCAGGTTTAGTTGCGTTCACTGCAGGGACTTCACTCACAAAAACCACCCTGGACACATTTACAGTAATTAGAGGATATGATTTAAAGCTACTGACATTTTGTTGTCTAGCTGTTTGGATGTTTTGATGATTTAGCCTTGTTTAGCCTTGTTCATGTAGCAGAGACAAAAATGGCTGAAAAGAAAAGGCAGACCTTCCTCATCTCAGCATTGTCATTTGTTCAGACCAACTTGGATGCTTTGTGAGTGTTGTGGGCATGGGGAACGTGACAATGAAACAGCCCACTGAGCAGATCACCCCTCGTTCAGGCCCCTGTTTGTGTGCGAGGGCCCATTCTGAATGAGGCCCTAGGACTGCGTCCAAGTTTTGAGTAGACTGGATTAAATATACAAGAGCAAAACCACGTAGAAATCCTTGAACAACAACAACAACAACAAAAGATGAATGAAAGGCGCACCCATGAATCAGTATTGCTTAATCAGCTTGTCCTGCCATCACTCCTGTACACCCGAAGCCAACAAGTCAGCAGAGGCCCATCCAGAAAGGGTTAGACTCTGAGTAGTAGTTCAGTGCCTTAATATTAATGGCTTTGTTTTGTACTTTTAAGTAGAGGGGGACAAAAAATCTAAGTAGGCTTCCTTCTGCTCTTGCTTCAAACTTCCTTTATCCTTGAGTCCTCTCCTCTTCACCTCTTTGACTTTTTGCTTTTCCTTAGTTACATAATCGTTGCTGCTTTTGTCCCCCCCCCGACACGATTTACTCTTTGAAGCCCTTCCCTTGCCTCAGCGATCCCCTCCTCCTGCCCTGAAGCCGTGCCGAACACAACTGTAGCAAAAATGGCATTCTCACAAATTGTGAACATCCGCCAAAGCCTTTGAAGCATGTTACATATTAGCCTTTTAACTAGTCAGGAAATCGATGTAGAGGGACTAACCTCGAGGCCCTATGGGCACATATATTCAATGATAATTGAAAAATATGTTTAAAAAAGACTCCCTGTTTTCTATGTGGCTGTTTCAGTCCTTGTGGTCCCCACCGGGACCAGATTGTTAATTAGTTTTTTCTCCTCATCAGTTATTTATGTATTCTTTCTGATCATGGAGATGTGCCAGTGTGTAAGGACGGGCTGTATCTGATGCTCAACTGAACGGTGTTAAGCATTGTGCATTATACAGGAGACGCACAGTTTGACAAGAGATGACCTGGATTATTGGTTTTTGGTTGACCACCTGTGGTGTTCTTCTAAAAGTCAGAGATGATCTAATGGGAAGATAGGGGCTGGAGATATTTTCTGAATGCACCAGCAAGATGGTGGCCCCAAATCTATATTTGTTGAATTAAGTAGCAGAGAATTTCTCCAAAGCTAAAAATCAAAGCTCATCTAAAGAGTGATACTTCTTAAAAACTGTCATTTAATTCAGTAAGAATCGGTTTTCTGTAGACGCTTTCTGTGGGTCAATTTGAGTCCCGCCGCTGCCAAGTTCTCTGTGCTCATTGCCCATTGATTTCTACCAAAGTGCGGTCTTGTCAGCAGCACTGGGATTCATTGAAATGCTCTGGTATGACGAACAGGGTATTTATTTTCTTGGCCTGCTGAGCTCCCCTGTTGTATTTCTACATTCTGGCTGCCACGTGTCTTAGTCTTTGCTCTGCTCACTCCTGGGCCTTGTCTATTCACATCCTCTCCAGTAGCCCGAGCCTGTCATCGATAAATTCGCCGCTCTGCTGTTGAGCCGTTTTTGTGCATTTTTAAATTTTTTTTTGGCTTCCAGTCATGGTGTCCAGTGAGGATGCTTGCTTTTGCTTTCCTTCTTTAAATGTGGATGGGAATTTCTGTTTTTTTTTCACTGCTCACCAACTCACTGTTGTGTAGAGTAGAGCTGCCACTGAAATTGCTGATGGTAAACCACTTCATCCCCTTCAGAAGTTGAAGTTTTTTCTTTTTTACACGTAATGCCTGTGTTGCTTTTGGCGACATGACCAGTACGATTATTGAGCTCATCTGTCATCTGTCTTTTGCTTCACATAGCTGAGCTGCGCAGCATACTAGTGCATACTAGCGCATACTAGTGTAATATTTGAGAGTTTAGCCCTCCCGTTGCATTTAAACATGTGGTCACCAATTATTTTGACACATTCATATCTGCACATACACAGCCACATCCAGGAATACACAAAAAGGTTAACAGCTTGTCATTTTGCTACCTAAACTCCATGTGGGAGCGTCTACAGCCTCCTCTCAGTTCCTCTGATCGTTCTTCCTCACCCTCTATCCCCAGCTGAAGTCAAGATGCTTAATTAGCAATTTGTTAAGGACAAACTCTCCCTTGGGCGATTGTCGACTCACAAGGCACAACATAAGTGGAAGATGACCTGAAAAAGACCCCGAGCAAAACAGGGACAGGCAGGGAAACAGTGCATCAGAGGATGATTATGAATGGATGCGGGAGTCACGAGGGATTATTCTTGGTGTCTCGGGATCTATAAAACAGTCTTTATTTCTGTTGCTACTTCTCAACTTTTCAGTTGAAGGCAATTTGTCGGACGAGGCAAAAATCTGAGCGTGCACCAAGGAAATGTGGGCACCTTGTGTCCTGGATAAGATAAAACTCACATAAAAACACCTCTCACACAGCTGTAGAAATATGTAATTTACAGAAAACATTTCAGTTAGTAATAATCCTGACTTTCCCCAGTTACTCAACCACACCTCAAAAACCCAGAATGGCTCAAAAAAGTTCTTTTGTAGAAATTCAGTTTTAAAAAGGACGAGTGCTAAAGGCGGTAGCCAGAATCAACAGCGTCTCTGGGAGGAAGAACCAGAGGCCGATCTGGTTTGGTGGTAGAGAGTGAGCCGGCAGGCAGGGACCTGGAAGCGGGTCGTAGATAAGTATGGAGAGGCAGGCAGATGGCCAGGTTAAGCTGAGTATGTAGCATGGCAAGCCAGATTGAGTCTTTGACAGAAGGAAAATACTACTAGCAAAAGGAGGTACAAAAAAAAAAAAAAAAAAAACCAGAGCTAGAAATGCAGTAAATGTCTGGGTTTTCTGATATAGTGGGTGATGGAAGAACCTTGCAAAGGCAAGGTGGAGAGTGTGGGTTGATGCAGTCGTCTGACTGAGCTGATCAACCATTGGAGCATCGGGGTGGGGGGGGGGGGGGGGGGGGGGGGGGGGGGGGGGGGCTGGTGCAGAGGAGTGCTGTGCACTTTACACACAACAACCACTAAACAAATACACAGACACAAACAAGTGGGGGAATGACAGGAATTTGCAGTAAAAAGGGATGTAGAATTATTATAGTAAAAAATAGGTGAAGATCCTGACAAAATGATGATGATCATTTCATAAGCAATTTTTCTCATTATGGGAAGATTTTCAAAATTCCATTGAATGACTACAGATCTGCAGCAGTCTGGCTGTGATTCATGACTATTCCCTGTGCAAATAAACATTGCCTATGGTTACATTGTTAGTTAATATTTGGAATGACATTATTTTAATGTCATGCCAAAGATTACAGGGTGTAAATGCACATTCCTCTCCAATGTTTGCAATTTAGGATTCCAGAAATGTCGAGATGACTGAAGCCTGTGCAAAAAGAAATGTTTATTTTCACGTCCCTGTTGGCCAGATGTTGCTTTCTTTTTCAGTGGATGCCCCCTGGCTCTCAAAGGCTCAAGTATACAATTTCTTTTTTTTCTTTTCTTTTTAAGCCGCAATTAACTCTACCGTTGAATGCTACACCAACAAATCTTTGCAGAAATTGCAATCTTTCATCCAGCCATCCATCCTCCGAAACTCTTTCATCCATTTCAGGGCTGAGATAGCAAAAAGAGGAGTGGAAAAGCAGAGGCTTTTCGCCTTTATCACTTCCTCCAGCTCTCGCTGGGATATCCTCGGCTTGGAGATATTATCCCCCTCTGCGATCTCCCATTTGTCCATGTCTGGTAAAGGAACAAATTAGGGAAGTCTTTTTAAAAGCTGAATCCCCTTAACTGACCCCTTTTTTTGTGGAGTATCGGTAGTACTACTGCGACTCTAGATTTGCTAACTTCTTTCATGATCCTTGAAAATAGGTCTAGTCAACCGTGCATAAAAAACTATTTTATTAATTTGTATTCTTATTCCAAAGGTCACAGCTTAAGCACTCTACAGTAACCCATCACTGCAACTCTGAACAAGATTTCATGTTGCTTGCACTTGTCCACTTATGACAGACTCTTCCCTTTTACCACAAGGACACGTCATTATTTTCTCAAAGATAACAAGTATCATATGTTTGAAGGTGCTGATTTGCATTTTAGTGATTGAAAAGTGTTGCAAAGTCCTCAAGGGAGCACCGGAGGTGTTCCTGTGATGGTGCCAGGACTTTATCTGACACCATCCTCTAAGGGACAACTTTAGGCCATGATAGTGGTTGGAAGAGCATTCAGGATTGAATTTTTTTTTTTTTTTTACATCCAGCACTGGTATGCACTAAAGTCTTGTCCATTTTCATGTAAAGACAGTTCAATGTTTCTTTTTAGTACATCTGACTGTTGGTTAAAATTTAAAAAAAAGGATCAGTTTAAAGTCCAGCAATATATGATGGAAACTTTTCATTGATGATTCTCATTTTAGATGCTAATTATGACGTCGTGTTGAGAAAATATGTGAAACAAGAAAACAGCAGGCTTCACATTCACCCCTAATAATCTTTTTTAAATCCACAGCGAGCTGAATTCAAAGCTACAAGACACTCTGGAGCAAATAGAGGTACGTACTTCCCTGATTTGATTTCTAATTCCATGATCTGAGAGCATTATCAATATTATTATGGTATATTTTCCTTTTACCTTGGTTTTTCCATCAAGTCTTCATCTGCATGAGGCAAATTATACTTCGTTTTGACATACTGATGGATTGCTGTGTCATTCTGCTCTGGCAAATATCGACATAATCAGAAAGTCATTATGACGAGCGTGCAAGCACAGTAAATTATATCTGTTTCATCTCTCGTTGAGCTGTGATGCTTTTGTGTGATAAATGGTAATGCAGAAGAAATTATTTTTGCGCTGCCGTTGCCGTGCTCCAATAGATTTATTACTTTTCTGTAGACGGAGACGTGCATGTATTCACACATATGTCGCCTCTTGTCGAGGTTGTTTGTTTACACACGAGCTAGTAAACAAGCGCTGCAAAATCCACTAAATCATAAAGGTGAACACATGCAAGAAGCACAGCCAGTCAGGTTTTCTAAATTAGTTTTTTAGTATACAGGGTTCATAGTCAGGTGCCTGATGCTCTATTGTGCCCTTTTAAAGAGTGCCTAAAATAAATACTTACAATCCACGTCATCACCGTACAGCTAGTTATCCAGTACACTTTGAATTTAGTTAATGCGTTTTATGACGGGGTTTCCTCCTGTCGAGCCCTGTTAGTTGTGTCATCTGCAGTCTTTGCATCATACCCAGGTGCAGCTTCGCACATAAGGCTTTGGAAAATGTGATGCAAGACATTTGATCACTTGGCCTTTGTCAGCGCTTTACTCTTGGAGCTCAGCTTATCATGTCAACGCTTTCACACATCCTATGATCCTCTAGCTTTGTTAAAAAACTCCTCTCACTTTCTTTGGCTTTCTATCTCGTCTTTGTTTTTGACTTACACACACACATGCACCCACGTCCAATTAACTGCCCTTGGCCTGATAGCTTTACATCTGCACATCTATGTGCACATCAATCCCTGGTTTTAGCACTGATAATCCCTCTCACTTTTTTTCCCCCCTTTAATTTGCCCTCTCTTTTTCCTGTGTCATCTTTCTATTTCTGGCTTCCAGGAGCAGCTTGATGTCGCCTTGTCCAAGACTTGCAAGCACTTTGATGATCTGCACTACACCAAAGTCCAGCTGGCCTACTCACTCCTGGGCAAAACACAGGTCAGTGGTTTGACTGCTTTGTGTTCTTTGGGTTTCTAACACAGCTGGATGTGGTCATCCCCTCGTTGTCCTCACTTTCTTCATCTTCACTGTCTTTATCTTGAAGGCTTTTGGAGGATGATGCCTACATTTGTAGAAAACTAGAATAGATTGTCCCCCTTGAAGAGACAAGGTCACAGAGCATGCAACATACACAAACACAGCATTAGTCTTTTCAACTTCTGAAGTATTATATAGCTGGTTTGAAGTCTTTGAATTTATTGAGGAAGTTATCAGTAACCAGATTGTTTTACTTTTACTGCTTACATTTACCATTGTCCCTGGGTGAGTTTGATTTTGAGGGCTGTTTAGGAAGTTCAAGTTTGAATATGAAACTGGAGTTTGTTTACCAGCTCAGTAGAACACCACTGAATGTGATATAATGGTCCCTGTAGTTCACAGTTTTGGCCTGTGCTTCTTGACATTGGTAGGTGTCTTTGAGCTGAAGACTGGACAACTGAGGCTTGTGTAGTAAGATGATGTTTTAATTTTTTTTTTTAATTAATCACTGACTTGAGTCTTTTAAGACACAAGCAACCTAAAGAAATGTGCAATGAAGTGTTCCCATTGTGTAAAATACCATGGCAGCCTTTACCTTCAACATAAATAGCCTGTTGGGTATAAAAAGCTGCAGAGGAATTAGTCGGCTGTGGAGTTGATCAACGATTGAGTCTTGTAAGATTAATAGCTAGTGTGCATTACGTGGGCTGCTACAGTTTGTTCCTTTTTCTTATCCAATGATTTTCATGGTGTTCGCAGGACAGATGAGGTGAAATTCTCCCAAAAAATAGGGAGGGAAATATTTCAATTTTGTGGTGGAGAGTCAGAAAGAATTGGGGCCAATATTTTGTGGTTATGGAAATCTGATTACACTGGAGTGCCTGTTACTGAGGGGATTACTCAATACCGTACTTGTGTGATTATATATACGGTGTCCTCATTTCTTAATGGTCCACTGGTGAGACAGTTGGGAGGAAGGGAGGAGAAGGGAGAGAAAGGTTCATAGCAGTAAACTGTGTTAAACTTCAGTAAATGTGACTTGACTTGAGAGATCCTCAAACACAGAGTGCAGTGTATCATTATTTGCCGTTATTGTGAATTTCCTTGCAAAATATAATACCTTCATTTATCATAAGGAATGAAGAAAATATGAAAAATATGAAAGGATATTCTTTATTAAAGCTGCTTTGAGTTCTTTAAATGACCGTGTTCTGTATGAAAAGGTTAGCATTATTAAACACAGTGAAAGCTTTGACCACACAGAACTACAAAGCATTTTAACACCTGTTAGTTTTTGCTTTAATGACGTCAGCTGCACTGCCATTGGTATCATTTTCTTTGTTGTCTTTCCTCTCCAGTCAAGTTGGTGGCTTAGTTAATACCACAATACTTCATGTGAGATAAATAACGCAAGTAGAACGGAGACAGAGTGCTGTCTAGCCATGCCGTAAATGTCATAAATATCATTCCTCCAGTCTTTTTTCATTTATTTACTGTCCCATTTGCTTCATTGCTGATATTTTCCACAGAATGCTGTGAATCAAAGGAGACAAAATAGCCCATTTTCACTTGGATGGGCAGACCATAATTCCCCCTGCGTCTTGTTGCGTAACTAACATAACATGTCTGCAGAGAATTTAAAAACACATCTGCCGGCATCAGCACACGTCTCCATAAAAAGTTGCAATTTTCAAACTTTTTGTCCATGCAACAGATCAACGCTGGCATGCAGACAGTGTCATCCCGACACTTGAGTTTTCAGAACAATCTGTGTGACTGTCTTCTGCAGACCGCGATGGACCAGCTGCACATGCACTTCACCCAGGCCATCCACAATACAGTGTTCCAGGTGGTGCTGGGATATGTTGAGCTGTGTGCCGGCAACGCTGACACCAAGTTCCAAAAGATGCAGTATAAAGACCTATGCACGGTAAGGAAATGGATGAGTATATATATGTATACCTGCTTGGTTGTTGGTTGACGTATCCTTTTCCTCTAATGTTCTGCATTTCAGTATGTAAATGAGTAAACAAACCTAACTTTCATGTCGTTGGATGCAACTACAAACCTACATAATGTGAAAGCAAAATGGCATGTTGGGTCCCAGACAAAAGTACACTGTTTTTTCCATGACTGGCTCACGCACTTCAGTTCTCCCTCTGAGATTTTCTTTTCTCCCCCAAATCATAATAAATCTTATTTACATCCCCAACAAGCCACAGCTTGGTCAGTTAATCATAAATTTGCTGCAAGGGAGTATTCCTCCCCCAGATTCTGTGTCAGGCTTCAGCCGGCAGATTGGAACAGTCCAGAGATGTATAGGAAATGTTATTGCATCCACATGTGAGTTGTTCTTCACTCCTTCCCGAAGTGTCAACTGTTCCTGCGTATCTCCCCTTGACCTTTTAGCTCTTTGTTTGGCATCATTGTTTGACAGCGCAGCTTTGGCCAGGGGCGTTGCCAGCTGTGCTCATGTCAGCAATTGCCCATTCTTTACATCTTACCTTTGTGCCACCTCTCCTCATCATGACCTCATCATCTGTTCCGTCCTTTTCCTCTATTTATGCATGTTTTCCAATCATGGTGATACAAGGTGTTCGAAGAGTAAGAGTTACTACTTTTTAAAAAAAATTTTATATTTGTCCAGAGCTTTAGGATCAAGGCTTCTACAGTCACACTTCACTTCATACATTTTGCCCCCATTTCCTATCTCTTTTTTAAAAAAAACATTGTTTTTGAATTATTAAAAAAGTTCTTGCATCCCCAGCTGCCTTTAGAAGTTATATAATAGATCTCAATAATGGTGTGCATGAAACTTTGCACTAGTTACAGATGCACCCATGTGTTTACTTGCATTTGATGGATTCCCTGTCAACACAGTGGGGTAGCCTGAATGTTCCCACTTTCCACTTTCACCGTAAATACACACATTTTTCGTGGACTCACCAAACTTCATACGAGGAGGATGCGCTGTCACAGTCTCAGCTGTGTGATGAGGATGATTAATGGGGGCAGCATAAACACACTCAAATGGAGAGGCAAGAGAACACCCACTCACACTTCATCTGTGCCAGTGAAAGCATCTTCAGCCTGCTGGCAATATGTTTTTTTTTTTTTTTTTGATATATAAGAATATGATTTAAGAAGAGCTTGCAAACGTGCCCTTTCTGAGGTTACCTAGTGCTTCAAATGACTGTCAGTGTAGTGACTTTTATTGATTATTTGGAACTGTGTCGCTAGAAAGTAGAAACTTGTTTCCTGTGGACAAAAGCAAACTTTCGTCTGTTTTCCTGATAAATGAAGCTTAGGAAAATGCTGCTGCCACATATATAGTCCCCTAAACCTGCCTCGTAGTTATGCACTTTAAAAATTCAGGAGAAATGGGGGAGAAAGGTCATTCCTGATTGTGAAAGGGTCTTATTAATTTTACATCAACATCTCATTATTGGATAGACTCACTTCTTGTCAGTCCCCTTGTCTCTCTGACCTGTTCTTCAAATGCAAATAGGATAGTTTGTTTCTAAAGTCACAGGAGGGGGCGGCTTGATAATATTTGGACGACTATGTTGTAGAAATCCCTGAACTGTACTGATGATGAAATAGCTAATAAACCCTAACGATCCCAGCATCAATACAGTGCAGTATTGATAAAAGCTAACCTTCAAGGTTGTAGTATATGTGTCATATTTGATATTCTCTGAGGCCGGCATTTTTGTGTGCAGACTCCGATGTAGCTTGGAGATTGCAGTCATTTATTAGTTTACTCATTTATTAGTGCATGCCAGGATATTTGTCCTGCTTATTCTGTTGCTGGGGATTTCATCATTGCAGAATAACTCTACAGCAGAAAGGACCATTATGGATGGAAAAAGGCCTTGTGTAATCAATTCTCAGACTCAACAGAAAAATATATAAGGGCTATAAAGTTTCCTAATTTCTAATTTCTTTTTCACTGTAGGTGCTTTAATGATTTATGTATATTCCAAGGAATCTGATGTAAAAACTATTGAATTCTGCTGAAATAATATTCTCACTGTTGACTGACGATGCAGTTTCTAGAGGCTTGTTCAAGAATGTGTTAAGCTAATGGTGGTTGGTAATGGACAATTAATCACTTCTCAATAGTTCTTGCTTTTTGAATGTAAAAATAAACTTGCTTCAAGCAGCATATGTATATATATTTAAAATCTGGATCACACATGAGCAGTGTAGGTAAAATACATCAGTACAAGGAACATTCACAATGTGATGACGCGAATAACACAGTGATGGAATGTGCTACGTATTTGTCTCACTGAGGACAAAGACCAACACGGGTCAGTGGTTTGTACTTCTGATTGATTTGTTTTTAACATCCAAACAAATTCAGACTACCTAGTCTTTCGTGTAACAAATGACAAATCCATCTGTAAATACCTTGCATTCGTGCCCTGTTTTGTCACGTCTGACTTTACTGAAGCTGCAACAGGTCTGGTAAACCTTCGAAAATACAGTGCCTTTCGAAAGTATTTGGCCCCCTTAAACTTTTCAACCTTTTGCCACATTTCAGGCTTCAAACATAAAGATATAACGTTTTAGTTTTTGTCAAGAATCAACAACAAGTGGGACACAATCATGAAATGGAATGAAATGTATTGGATATTTTAAGCTTTTTTAACAAATAAAAAACTGAAGAGTGGGGCGTGCAATATTATTGGGCCCCTTTACTTTCAGTGCAGCAAACTGACTCCAGAAGTTCAGTGAGGATCTCTGAATGATCCAATGTTGTCCTGAATGACTGATGATGATCAATAGAATCCACCTGTGTGTAATCAAGTCTCCGTATAAATGCACCTGCTCTGTGATAGTCTCAGGGTTCTGGTTGAAGCTCAGAGAGCATCATGAAGACCAAGGAACACACCAGGCAGGTCCCAGATACTGTTGTGGAGAAGTTTAAAGCTGGATGTGGATACAAAGAGATTTCCCAAGCTTTAAACATCTCAAGGAGCACTGAGCAAGCAATCATATTGAAATGGAAGGAGTATCAGACCACTGCAGATCTACCAAGACCCGGCCGTCCCTCTAAACTTTGATCTGGAACAAAGAGAAGACTGATCAGAGATGCAGCCAAGAGGCCCATGATCACTCTGGATGAACTGATCTACAGCTGAGGTGGGAGAGTCTGTCCAGAGGACAACAATCAGTCCTACACTGAACAAATCTGGCCTTTATGGAAGAGTGAGCAAGAAGAAAGACATTTCTCAAAGATATCCATAAAAAGTCTTGTTTAACGTTTGCCACAAGCCACCTGGGAGACACACCAAACATGTGGAAGAAGGAGCTCTGGTCAGATGAAACCAAAATCAAACTTTTTGGCTACAATGCAAAACAATATGTTTGGCATAAAAGCAACACAGTTCATCACCCTGAACACACCATCCCCACTGTCAAACATGGTGGTGGCAGCATCATGGTCTGGGCCTGCTTTTCTTCAGCAGGGACAGGGAAGATGGTTAAAACTGATGGGAAGATGGATGGAGCCAAATACAGGACCATTCTGGAAGAAAACCTGTTGGAGTCTGCAAAAGACCTGAGACTGGGACGGAGATTTATCTTCCAACAGGACAATGATCCAAAACACAAAGACAAATCTACAGTGGAACGGTTCACAAATAAATGTATCCAGGTGTTAGAATGGCCAAGTCAAAGTCCAGACCTGAATCCAATCCAGAATCTGTGGAAAGAGCTGAAGACTGCTGTTCACAAACGCTCTCCATCCAACCTCACTGAGCTGCAGCTGTTTTACAGGAAGAATGGACAAGAATTTAGTCTCTGGATGTGTTAAACTGATAGAGACAAACCCCAAGAGACTGGCAGCTGGAACTGCAGCAAAAGGTGGCGCTACAAAGTATTAATGCAAGGGGAGCCGAATAATATTGCACACCCCACTTTTCAGTTTTTTATTTGTTAAAAAAGTTTAAAATATCCAATAAATTTTGTTCCATGTCACGATTGTGTCCCACTTGTTGATTCTGCCAGCGGGGGCGTGGTCTTGGAGATCCCTCAGGCCAGGAGAACTGGGGGGGGGGTCTGTACAACGTGTGGATCCTACCCTGGTTGAGATGGTCTCTGGGATGGCGCCCCCTGTGGATGCAGGCTGTGGCGTCTCTCGGTGTGGATGGCCTCCCATAGGTGGTCTTTCTTCACCTAGATCCTCAGTGTCCTGCCATGTTACTTAACTTTTTACTTTGTGCTGTAAGGGTCTGTGTGTGTACTTTGTGTGTGAGCGTGAGAGGGACGGGTCTTTCTTTGTTGTATTCCCGTTTTATGTTTTATTTTATTCTGTAAAGGACTTTGTGTTGCATTTGTATGTATGAATATGCAATATAAATAAATAGGGGTGTAACGGTACATGTATTTGTATTGAACCGTTTCGGTACAGGTAGGTCGGTTCGGGACGGGGGCGTACCGAACGAGTTTCCACACGGACATATTAAGTAGAGGACCGCACGTTGTGGAGCAGAGCGCTGCAGCCGCACATGCGCAGTTGTGCGCACACGGTCAGTGTTGCCAACTTAGCGACTTTGTCGCTATATCTAGCGACTTTCCAGACCCCCCTCGCGACTTAATTTGTAAAAAGCGACTACCGACAAATCTAGCGACTTTTTCTGGTGATTTTGAGACTCACGCGCACTCAAACCGCTAGGTTTGAAGCATCACTTGGCTGCTGTGTGCCTCGCGAGCCACGCTTCTCTCTCCCTCTCTCTCTGCCGGGCTCAGTGCACAGCCAGCGTGAGTTTCTGTGTGTGGACTGGGCGCGTGTCACCACATACACAGGCGAGGCGACGCGCGTGCACACAAACACCCTAATCAGTGGTAGAGAACGCTGGCTTCAAACACATGATAAAGGTAATTGAGCCCGGATATCAATAACCTCGTCCACATTTTAGCCAGAAAATCATACCCGGACTTTATGAAAGAATAAAAAGATTCGTTTTTAAAGAAACACCCTGAGCCTTATTCATGTTATTTAATCTGACTAACAACTTGAAACTGTTCAGTGTTGCAACTGTTCAATTTTGCACATCAGATGGATTATTTTTTTAAGCAAAAGTCTGAGCCAATGTTATTTTTATTTTGTTTTTCAAAATATCTACATTTTAGAATATTGTACTTATATTTTTGAGCAGAATTCTAGCTTTGTATAGGCTGATGTTCCTATTGTTAAAAAGCACAAAAGTGTGTTATAAACAACTAGCACATTTATATTTTGCATTTATGTTTCTTACTGTACCGAAAATGAACCGAACCGTGACCTCAAAACCGAGGTACGTACCGAACCAAGAGTTTTGTGTACCGTTACACCCCTATAAATAAAGTATGATTTCATTTGATTCCTTTTCAAAAAATCGAAATTTTATATCTTTATGTTTAAAGCCTGAAATGTTGCAAAAGGTTGAAAAGTTCAAGGGAGCTGAATACTTTCGCAAGGCACTGTATGTTGGGCTGTTCCACCTCTGGCCTTCCATAAACCAGCAACTTCTGTATCATGAATGGAGCATGACTGCGTGTCCTTGCAGTTTGTGAATCAAGCATTATGGCACTCTTTTTGAATGTCTTCTCTAAAGTCTGCCACAAAGATGGGCTGAAGAACAGAAAACACAGGACCCCACATCTGCTACCTTCACCTCTCATGGCTATACTGGGGTCAGCACGTTTGATAGTCAGGTGCAGCAGCGTTGTGTTTATTGTCGTCTCAGACAGTCATGTGTCAAACAAACAGAATTATGTGACTTGGACCTTCTAAAACAAAGAAGTGCAAACAAATACACTCGCTCACGACAGGACATCACTCCTGTGTGGGCGAAGCTCAGGTTACTTCCTCTCATTAAGCCTCATTAAGTCTAAAGCCCACACACACTCTAACACCCCTCACCCCTGTTGCCTGGCAACATGCTGCCGTGTTATGGTTGGCTGCTGGAGAATGTAGACTGTCAGTGTAGGACAGCTTTCGTCTCAACTGGCTCATTAGCTTTAATATCTGACCTGTGGCGCTGGAGCGGTTTTGTAATTTGAGCGTCATCTGGATTCATTTATTTCAGATTGGCTTTCAAGCACTTGTGCGCATATGTTTTATATGTTTGCAACTACAAATTGCAGCTATAATGTTCTGCACCTAATACTACATATTATACAATAATATCGTCATACACTGATAATCTGTTTATTATTATTCCTCCATTAAGGCCGGAGCTGGGGCAGAGGTGTGCTTTTAGTTGCAGTTTATTACCACTCATTTATTGTCGGTAAGATTACACAACAATTACTCAGTTGAATGAAATAATACTTGGTGGAGCACAGGCACAAGCCGGAGGTACAACGTTTTAGAGCGGGTCATGATCCACCTTTAATCCATTTGGGCCTGAGACTTTGTTTGGAAAAGTCTTCTAACCTGAGGCTTCTCTGGAAAGAAATAAAGCTTTTTATTTCACAGCCTCTAAAGAAACAGGAAACTCTAAATCATCTCCTGTAAATCGCTGGCGTTGCCCTCATGTTTATCAGTATTAACACAATTTTATAATGGATCGCGTGCTTTGACGCATTAATGGCGATATGTGCACTGCTCCAGCCTCGGAAGTTAAATTCACAAATGTATCAGATCATGTCTAAGCTTTAAAATGGAGAAATATTGCATTAGGCCTCGGTGGATAATGCCCTTTCAGAGTGCTCATTCAGGTATTATAGCAGGGTCTGTAAAGATTTCATTATGAAAAATAGCCAACAGTAATCTTATTTTACAGTGGACACCATAAAACATTCTGTCTAAAATGATAATTTGTAGAAATATTAACTGATAGTAATGTCATAGAGGAATAACATATGATGGGGGGGTGGGTGCCTTAGTGTTTTACCCACAAGGATTTGGTGCAATACCTTTTTTCTTTGTTTTTTTTTTTTTTTTTTAAACTGGTACATGAGCCAACACACATGCACACACAAAAAATATATATTTTATTTAATTCATAAGAGCAGCACTCTGTTTTCTTGCCCTCACTAGGAAGATGAGGGGGACCCGTATTTTTAGTTCACCACTACGTCTTTGAAAAGTGA
Source organism: Hirundichthys speculiger (assembly GCA_018398805.1). NCBI lineage: Eukaryota > Metazoa > Chordata > Actinopteri > Beloniformes > Exocoetidae > Hirundichthys > Hirundichthys speculiger. The sequence goes on along the minus strand of JAGFBZ010001649.1, from coordinate 1,943,895 downwards.
CCAGTGTCTCAATAGCAGAAGGACATGTTTTGTTTTTGCTGACCAGTCAGTGTAGACTGGCCTTTCTAGCGTCTGTTTTTATCAGACGTAAGAAATAATTTGCTCCTCATGCTGTTTCATCCGTTACATATCTCTTGAACAGAAAGGGGTCATGTTGGACTTGTAGCTATAAAACCGTTGTGGAGCCATGTTCACAACTGCACCTTCTGCTGTACTTTGCACAGCTAGAAAGAAATCTATTTAGTCAATCTTTAAAATTCACTCATGTGAAGCTGCAGTGACTGAAGAGAAGTCTTGAGACGGTCTTTAATGCGCTCCAGTGATTTTTCAATCATGGCTTCTCATTACTGTTATTAGCCCTGGTGATATGAGAATATTTTCTCTTTGATTTCCCCAAATGCTTTCATTTTAGCTTGAAATTAGAGTTTACCACATTATCTGGTATATCTTTGTGTTTCATGTGTGTTTTTTGGTAAATTGCGGAAATGCTGAACACAGATATTAAAATAAAGATGATTTTCAGTATTTGTTCCATCTGTTCTCTGCGTTTACATGACTGATGGGTTGTTAAGTGGTTTGTTCATATTTGTTACCATTACATTGTGGACAAAAACATACAGGGTGTGAATGATGATTATTTATAGCGTTGGGCATTGAAGTAGCTTAGGTTTCAGTATGTTCAGAAATATTCAAATAAAGGTATAATTGTCACGCCACCGTGTTGATTTTGTGAGAGATCTGTACTAACGTGCACCAGTCTGTCTTGTTTTCATTATAAATACATTCTTCATTTTAAGAATTTATTTAACGCTAACGCATTCATAGTTGTGATGTCGCATTTCTTGAAAAAGCGTTTTTGCTCGTGCAACGGTATTTCTAACAGCGAAGAATCACATTCGTTGACTTGTGATTTGAGCCTGTCAGCTGCTCTGGGAGGAAGCTCTGTCTTTGATAAACAAAACAGTGCGATGACAGCCACTGCATGCTACTCTCTTGCCGAGGGCCCACAGTCATTTATCTACTTCAAATGTCTCTCTGAGAAATATTCTGTTGAGAGACTGTCCTGGCTGCTGTTGGTCCGTCGCTCAGTGTCTATAAACCAGGACAGAGAAAGGAAAAAAAAGCTCGCCAGTGTGAACTTAAACCTCATCCTACTCAGATTAGTTGATTTAACTACCAGTTTTCTCTTGCTCTGAGTGTTTTGATCTTGTGGCCCGTAATCTTTGTTGAGTGATTTTTTTTTTTTTTTTCCTTTTGTTTCCCGCCCCCCAGACATGCAGCAGGCATTTACAAAACCTGACTCATTGTTTCAGTGTGAACACTGAAAAATGTGGCTGCTGTCCACTGAACTGCTTCACCTGCTTGTGATTAACTTTCCTCTGAACATGCTGGAATGACTCCACTGGCTGATTGCAAAGACCCGAACTGAGCCAAGGGCTACTTTTGTGGCACCTGGACTTGACTTTGTTGGGTTCACTTTTAATTCAATTCCCTGAGTGAAGGACTCTGAATCAGGCGTGGTAGATGGACACTGAGATACAGATTAAGTTATACATTCAGATATACATTTGGGTAGGCAGGTATTTATTATTAAAAGATATTTAAGGCAATGTGGGTGGTGTTACTAGCATTATAGTTTCTGATGAAATGTAGGATTTTATAAAAGGAATAATTCATTCCAGGTCATTGCCACATGAATATTCTGTCAAAGCTGATATCATTGACGTCAATACAGACGGACTTATTATCCTCCTGCACAGATGGTATTTGAAATGTGTGAACGTCATAAATTATTTATTTATTTATGCATTCAACATCAAATTTTTCAAACTAATAAAAAAAATTAAGATATCTCTAGCATATACCAGTTACACTGAAGACTCATACATTTAATGTGATCATTTATTTACTGAGGGAAACTGATCCAATATTACTTATTAGTGACTGGAGAAAGTTAGAAACCTTTAAGATCTTCGTTTGTTTGAATGTTTTTGCTTAGTTAGTTTGAATGTAAAAATGTATTCTGGTGTTTTAAATCAGAGAGATGGCAGTCAGGTACACAAGCATCTCCACTTGTCATTGTATTGACACTCTTAAGGGTTTTATTCCAGAAATGTTGTGCTTTGTTCACACCCATCTTTGCAAACCAAAGCCCTGTTGCCAGACTCTCTAAACTCATTGACGTCAATGGCAGTGAGCGTTCGGATTTGAATTGACGTCTATAGACGTCAGTGGCAGCCAGTGAAGTTAATGATAATAGAATTTCTCCTTGAAACTCTTTCATTCAACCAACACTCGTTCACTAATTTTATAATTGTACTTTAATGACCTTTAAAATGCTAACTCAAGTCTGAGTTTGAGATCTAGTTCTTGACTTTCTGTAGTGTCTCTGAGTCTCATCCAGTCTGATCTCAGGATGAACATGCTGAGATCTCCATTCCTAAGAAAACTGGGAATTGTCTGAATATTTTCCAGTTGTGACTAATCTTCACCACTATAGGTTGATGGAATCCAAATTATTTATAGTTTGATTTATATCCCTTCCCTGATTGATGGGCACCAGCAGTTTCTTCTCTGGGGTCTTGACTGATGTTTTTTCTGTTTGGTGTTGTGTTTATGTGCATCTGCTTTTATATATGATCAATTCTGGGAATCAATTCTGCATTTTGGTTTTGTTTTTGTTAAATAATTACTGACTCTCTGCGATATGTCATATGTTGTTCATTTAAAGTTTTATTAAACTCATATTTAGAACCAGCAAAGACTAGATGATTTCTTTTATTATGTCCTGATATGTAAAATCTTAGAATAGAAGGAGGGTTTGCTCTCTTTTTTTACTTAAATTGTTATAATGGCTTCAAAAATTGGGGAAGATTTAGAATAAATTATGTGAAGTTGATAAAATAAAAAAAGGACACTGGATATACGGTTGATATACAAGTGACCAAGAAAAGATGCAACTTTAACATAGTTTTTACAATTGAAAACAGTGTGTGTCTGTTCATTTGTGAGCACACTAATGGATCATGTTATCATATGCAGTGCAGGGTTATGACACTGGCTACCTCAAACTATCGCAACAGATTCAGAGCCAAAAAAAAATCATGTTTGACCTTGTTCTAACTTCTCTTTCTTTCCCTCCTCTCTTTTGGCAGCATATCACCCTTGACAGCTACATTCCCTGCCTGACAGATCTTTGCAAGGCTCTGTGGGAAGTGATGCTGAGCTACTACTGCACGATGCAGTGGCACGCAGACCGTGACAAACAGGAGACCACACCCACTCCAGGTAGGACTTTTCCTTCTTTTTCTGGAAAATGTTCCATTTCTTTGAGGCCTTTGCAGAGGCAGTTAATGTGTAAGTTAACAGACTTATTTAAGTTAACAGTTGCCCGATGGTGGTTGTTTTTGGTGCGTCTTCATCATACCAATAAACAACCAGTCAAATTTAATTGGCTGTTATTGGCAAAGTAGGTTGATCAGCAATGTAGATTGTAGTCTTGCTGTTGTTACATAATTTAATACAAGAGGTTATTAGAGTAAAAATGGTCAACTGGATTTAAAGGTATCTTTTTTTCCCACTGAGAAAGCAAAACAGCATCATGTTGAATTTGGGGCAATGATTAATTATGTTGGTTTGTTTCATTTTTCTGTGATTAATCTCACCAAATTGATGAAGGGAAAGGTTGTTTTGGGAGCTTTGTCAGCTTCAAACAGCTGACAAAGTAGATTTGCTTTTCCAACACACACCCTGTCATACTTAATCAGCAGGGAAAGTGGTGAGGAGCAGCAGTAAGTCCATGTGTGAGAACATGCTAGTGTGTGTCTGGGTAAACCGCTGTGAGAAGAAATACATTTCACCATGTTGGAATGAAAACTTGTTCTGCTGCTCACATCATGAAATTCAAGAAGCAATTTTTATGTGCTATTCTGTATGATTTATGTATGATGTCTATTCATAGATCATTTCCTAATTACAGAATTTGCACATCCTTTTCATTAATCTCCTTCGGGAACATCAACAATGAGCCATTACATTAGAGGCTTCTGTATAATATTTGGGTGTCCTTTCCTCACTGCTCTGACATTGGACCTCCGGGAGCTTGAAGGCTGGCAGTAGAACGCTGACAGCAAACCTTTTACTCATATGGCTTTTGAGGTTGGACGTCTGCGGATTAGGTTTGCTGCTTTGGATCCTGTGTATGCTGGATAGAATTTGGTTTGAAAAGAAAAAAACAGTTCAAACGGAACATTAATACCTTTGTATTTTTGTCATGCTCTGTAAGGGACATGTCATTAGGGTGTAACATTAATGCAGAGGTGTGCTTATTTTCCATTTGCTTGTCGGTGTCGGTGCATCTTCTACATCACAGAATTTTTTTTTTCCCCATGGGTCTTTTTCCTCCCATTTCTAGATAACTGTATGAATAACTATTCGGTGCTGCCCCCACACAAACAGACAAAGGTTAAATAAAAAACGAGACAGTCCTCGGAGTCCTCTGCAGCCTCGGGAGAATTTATTTCACAGACGTTAGACACATAACGTAGAGGATTCCAGCAAATTCCCACAGTGTGATGCAGAACATCAGCACATTCTTTCTAAGACCTCTGGGAGACGCATTTCCTGAGCTCTTCCCAACACACGTAATCTCCAATTCGGTCCTTATTCTGTTTACCAATTGAGCTAATTTTGAGCCAGGCTAAGCCAGGCTACTCACAAACATCCTAAAATGTACTCATAAAGGCTTTGTTATGTCTTTCCTCCCCCTAAAATCACAAAAAGTGATTTAATCAGGTGATCAGTTACCAAATAAAATGACATACATATGCGAATTATGTAACGCTTAACAGCATAAATAGCTTGATGAATATAATTATACACAATATACTCATTGAATATATAAAACATTACTGTATAGGAGGTAGAAGAACCTGTCTGTTTTCATTTGCAACATTTCTTCGTTTCTGCTTGACTTTCTTATTCATGCTTAGCTTTTCTTCATTTATAACCGACAAGAAAAATCCTTCTGTCCCTCACCGATGGCGACTGACCTTTAAACTTCTTTAAGGTCATGTTGTGAACTGAAAACCCATGTTGAAGGCAATAGACCTCGTATTATAATCATTAAATGATTAAGCAACTATCATCACACAGAACTTTCTTCTCTGAATCAGGTAGTATTAAAATCACAAAAGAGCTTGTGAAGGTAAAATGGAAGTTTGGATTAATGTTTAATCTTAAAGTGTGTGAGAACATTGTCTATTTGTACAAATGTGGTGATTTGAAAAGTAAATATTGGAAGAATTTGCGGTACATTACTAAAGGTTTTTGTGCCTGACCACCAACACGGGAAAGTGCAGCTCAATTATTGAACAAAAATGTCAGTAAAAGGCTTTATTATTTTTTTTTTCATCACTGAAAAAAGTAAGGACACCGATTAGCTCAAGTCAAATTTTGGATTGTTTTACCACGTTGTTCATGAGTCTGTGGCATCAGTCTGTTGAAATTTGCTGAATTTCTGAAACGTGGATTCAAATGCAGATTCATCATTTGACTGCACAAGCAAAAAGCAAAACATTTAGTGAAAAATACTGACAAAATAAGTTTGAAATGCATTGAGTACAAAGAAGACACTTGAAGATAATGGCAAAAAAGAGAAGAAAATGATGGAAATGACTTTTCATTAGGCTTAACTATGCATAAGATGACAAGAAAGGTTCTGTATGAAATTCAAGTTTCAAAAGGAAAAACCACAGTATCAATACAATACAATTACTCTAAAATGGTTTAAGTGTGGAACATTTGGCATTTCACTGATACTGAATTATACTGTTTATTATTATCACGTCTGCTAAAAACTGTTAATCCTGAATCTGTCTGGATTCGGTGTATGTTATCTAATCCTTACTCATAAACAATAAATACACTAAAATGTTTGACCATAAACCTTAAAACCAAAATACCCTCAACTTCAATTATTAAGAGACGCATTAAAAACTTTGCTATTTCCTCATTTGAAGCGTTTCCTAAATTTAGACGTAGGCGTTATTCCCCAGTGTTCCCCTTGTCATTTCAAAGGAAAATAAATAAGTACATTTATTTATTTATACATTTATTTTAATGGCTCTGGACAGATGTGAAAGTAAATTTTTAATTGACAAATTATGGTGCTTTATCTTAAAAGAAGGGTTAATATGAATACAATGTGCAGTTTTATTACACATAGAGAAGCCAGTTGTCGTCCCAGACCAGTCACCCCAGTGCGCACCAGTAATGTGATTCATTGTAGGATTGACGCTGCTTGCCTGACGTAGAGGCTCACTGCTGCTGGCTTTCCTAAAAATCCACTTCATATAGGGCCAACAGCTTGAGATTTATTGAGGCAATTTTCAAATAAAGGGAAGTAATGATATTGCTTTCACACAGTAGTCGATCTGATGCTGAAGAACGGATCAGCATACGCACACATGATGGACGACAGTGAGCTGATGAGAGAGGAATCATGTCTGACAGTGAGCACGATTTCAACACCTTTTTTAACAGTCATACAGCATTTTCCTATTGAGCTGGAAGCTGCTGTCAGTGTTCCTTCTCCGTTGGGAATGTATGACCTTCAGTCTTGTCAGATGCTTACCAGCAACCGCTACCGACAGCTGATCTGAGCCGAGTCATCAGCTGACTGCTAAGGACTCCTGACTTCACTAATGCGCTACATTTTCCTGATTGGGTGCACACGTCTCCATTCGTGTTTTAATTCTAATCTCCAATTGTATTTTTTTCCATCAACCATATCATAAATGTGTGCCGATCCAGCCTTGTCTCATTGTGCAAAAATACATTAAAATAAATGAAGTTCTTTGAAGTTGGCTGGCAGTCAAGTAGCTGTCAAGTAAAAGGCTCCTCGATTTTATTTATTTATTTTTTTTTATCTTTTCTGATTTGGTAATTTTGTCTTTTTGGTTTTCCTGTAGATGATGCTGCAGCAGCAGAGTCTGACGAGCTGACAGTGGACCGGAGCTATGTGAAAAAGAAGCTGGAGCATGGACTCACACGGATCTGGCAGGTTTGTAGAGAAGAATCCACTGCCAGTAAATATCACCTCCTCTCTTTAATAGGGATGCACGATAACTGTTTCTTAAAACCTGAGACCCATAACTTTCAGCTCCTAAAGACCTATACCGATAACCGATAACACACACATATACCTAAGATCATTACATCAATACTATGAACAAAATCAAAAATAGTTTTGACTTTTTAAATGAACAGATATTTATTTTTTTTTTGGCAAGCCTCTCAAACATTTTCATAAAGCTATCAAACAAACCTATTTGATATCTCATATTAACTTAAATAAGGTGCATTACTGACTGATATAAAAAAAAAAAAGGCTCCTTGAACTGATGGAAAAACATGCATCAAAATTACAAACTGAAAAAGATTAACATCTAAAGGATTTTGGCTTGTGGTTCCATTTAAATTAATACCTTTAATTAAAGTAAATGAGGTTCAGTAGTTTTTATTTTTTAATCTCATGGAAGCTTTAGATGAAAGGAAAGGGGAGAGGGAGGGGAGGAGAGACTCCTGCTGGCTTGTGCACATTAGCATTAGCTTCCGTTAGCTTCCGTTAGCGCGATTTCAAAACTCCAATGGAAGTGATTGTTATGTTGTAGGTGGCCGATCGGGTTTTACGTATTAAAGCTTATGCTTGGGCTTCCCTCCTCGTAGAATTCGCTCGGAGGATTCATCACAAATGCTGAATGCTGCATTCAAGGTGTAACGTAAATTCCGACGTTTCCTCGTTTGCTAGTCGTTCTTTCAGCCTTTTCTATTTTTTCTTATTCTATGTGTAACATGTGTGAGAATACAGCAAATATCAATTCAAGTCTGCAACTACCAAAATTATGACCGAGTTAATGAGTTTTTTTCTGGCATGGGGGGGTATTCTTGATTTTCCTTATTGAGTAATCGTTTTTCTGATTATGCCGACGTTACTTGAACATAACATTCACAACAGTTCAGAACACCTGTCATTCAAGGCTCAGAGGGAGCGAGGCACTGCTGTGTTGACAGAAATATATGTTATTGGGGCCATTCATCGTGATATGGGAGTTATCGGGATGACGTCATAGTTTCCTGTTATCGGCCCGATAGTTATTGTGCACCCCTACTCTTTAAGCACCCGAGTGTGCTTTCCCTCGGTTCATTTAGATTCTTTCAGGTTTCCGCTCCACTCAGAATTCACCTCCCACAAACTCTGCTGTCCCTTTTTGTCTCTCTCCACAGGATGTCCAGTTAAAGGTGAAGGCTTACATCCTGGGAACAGACATGTCTAACTTCAAATATGATGATTTCATAGTGGTACTGGATGTCATCAGCAGGTATGCCTCTGGAGCAGTGCAGCCAGCTCATTGTTGTTTCCACTAATTGGTCTTCAAAGTCTTGCCGTTGCTGTCGCCTTCTTCTCTTTGCGTCATATTAATCAGGTTGAGCTACAGTACCTTCCCACGCGGCCTCCGTCTGTCACAGCACTCAATTGTTAGGCAGCATACTCACGAGCCACTCAAATTATAAAAACACATTTGCACGCACGCCTTCATAGGGAAACCTCTTATTAGCTTAATTTGAGTGCTCAAAAATTTAAATAATAAAGCTTGTTGATAACAATCTCATTAAATTTACTTTGATTATAATAATGTGACACTCCAGTGTAATTTACTTAAATGGGCACCAAATGGAAATTTACACAGCTTCATTAGAATTTTTGTTCTGTCATTCAGCTTTGTGGAGCTCACGTTATTGTTAGTATAATTGGTACTGTAACCTGGATGCATGCAGAACAGGTTTATTGGTGGACGCAAGCTTGTTTTTTGCAAATTGATGAACTGAATTGAGGATTGTAGAGCGTGTATCTTCAAGCCCTGAAGTTTAACCTTTCTGTCGTGTTCGGGTCAAATCTGACCGATTTCCTACTTCCATCAATCATAAATATTGTGTTTTACATTTGATTGTCTCAGGGCCTTATGATATCCTCCACACTAGCCATTTGAACATATATAATTATTGATCACCATTTTCTCTGAATTTTGAGTAATTTATTCAACTTTGTAACACCTGTGGTGTTCCCGGTCAAAAATGACCACCATAGGAAATTAATGGGTGACCCTATATTGTGTTCACCATCAGATTGTACACAACCACAAATACACCACCACACACACTCCACCCCACCCCACGTGAACCCCTTTCAGACTGAACAAATAGGTGTCTCCTATTCCCTCCTCATTCCTGTGCTTATGTGCCCATCCCACCACATGAACCACACTTTCCAAACTAAATGTATAACACTAACACTTGTTCCACATTTCAAAGTAAACAATTAGGTGTTTGTTATGAGAACCGTCTCTTTCCCAGGCTTATGTGCTTATGTCCCAGGCTTATGTCCCCCGACGTGAACCGTACTTTCCAATACAAAATGTATCATGTCTTCTCAGAGACCCCTTATATATAGTTTTTTGTGTGCATTGCCCTCATTTTGCTATGAACACGTAGACTAGGCGCCCGATCAGATGATTTCTTGTCAGAGAAGCTCTGGACCTTTTATTTCAACCTGATGAACAGGGGATTGAAGTTCAACCAGAAATAGAGGACGATGTATCAGAAATAGAAGACAACATTGATCTGAATATGATCCCTTTGAATTATTTGACAACATTCCCGTTCTGCACTGAACAGCTCCCACAGCCCGGAGTAGTGGTGGGAGCTGTCCGGTGCTGAATATTCACGTTCGAGCCCACAGCCCAGAGTAGTGGTGGGAGCTGTTCGGTCCTGAACATTCACATTCAGCACCGGACAGCTCCCACAGCCCAGAGTAGTGGTGGGATCTGTTCGGTCCTGAACATTCACATTCAGCACCGGACAGCTCCCACAGCCCAGAGTAGTGGTGGGAGCTGTTCGGTCCTGAACATTCACATTCAGCACCGGACAGCTCCCACAGCCCAGAATAGTGGTGGGAGCTGTCCAGTGCTGAACGTGGATGTTCAGCACTGGACAGCTCCCACCACTTCTCCGGGCTGTGGGAGCTGTCAAGTTCAGCACTGGACAGCTCCCACCACTTCTCCGGGCTGTGGGAGCTGTCCAGTTCAGCACTGGACAGCTCCCACCATTATTCTGGGCTGTGGGAGCTGTCCGATGCTGAATGTGAATGTTCAGCACTGGACAGCTCTCACAGCCCGGAGAAGTGGTGGGAGTTGTCTGGTGCTGAACAATCACGTTCCGGCTCACGGCCCGGTGTAGCGGTGGGAGCTGTCCCGTGATATTCCAGTGCAAGGATGGCAATTTGCTCTGGTATTCATCCACCCAGGAAAGAGGAGGAAGACCAAGAGTAGAAAATATTGTTAGGATGCCACTCCTGTGTGTGAAGACACATGTGAAGAATAATCGTGTAATTATAATTTGCTGATAATCGTGTGTATAAATTTAAACCATCTTAATTTAACAAGTATTATCTAAGATCATCTTGTTAACTAGTCCTACAGACTTATTCAAATTTAAGTGCTGTTAGAAAATATTTATTCCATTTATCTGGCAAAGCCTCAGCCTTGAGAAGGCTTTGTTGTGGAAGGGTGCTATGCAAATAAATTGAACCGATTAGTAGAAAAGAAATTCCACAGTAAAATTAATAAAAGTACAGACATGCTTGGTAAAAATGAAGGCATTTTGTTGGGTCAGTGTATCGTCATTGCACTGTTAGAATAGCACAACGTTGTCTCTGGAGCTCTCTACGCTTTTAAGAAACTGAAACTAATTTTATACAGGCAGGTGTTTAAATTATGATTTATGCTCTCTCAAGCCTTTGCTGTTCTTATCACTTTTGTTTGTTCTCTTTACATTTCTGCTTTTAGTTTGCCTTTTTATGTTTCGTAAAGAACTTTGTGACTGCTGTCTGTGAAAGAGTGTTCTATAAGTCAACTTACTTTGCTCACTTACTCAGTCAGGGTTCATCTTACTGGGTCAAATGTTTTGTGTTTCCTTCCACAACCTTCCAAAGTCATGACTTCACCATCTAAGGCTTTCCCAAAAAGGCATATTAATCCGAGTGTAAATAAAACTTCTGACTTTGACGAAGGTAATAAAAAATGATCTCTCATAAATCTGGCATTTAGCAATTAAAAAAAATTTTGGTAATCCTAACTGACCTAAAATGGGAATTTATTATGTCTGATTTAATGTCAGACAGTGAGGGGGGGAAAGGTCATGTGTTTTTCAGTACAGTGTATGTAAACATCTGGTTTTAAATGTATCCGTCCCCGCTGGCTTTGCTGACTGACAAACGAAAAAAACACATGATGGTAATCCTCCAGAGGCTTTACTGATTATATTAAAAGTTGTATTGTTGTATTATAATAAAATGTAACTATAAAAAAAAAAAAGTATAATAATTTGATTGTGTTTACAAGAGGATTCCCTTAGTCAGAACAATCTTTATGTGCATTGAATGCACTACTGCAGCGGCTAGTGGATCTTCACACGACATTACTGACCAGATCGCCTAGCAACAGTAACCTGTTACCCCTGTTAGTCATTATTCTACATTTCAGCTTTTTATCCGCTTCATGTGATCCATGTGGTCATTTGTTCCCTTCAACCCTCTCTGGTCAGGTTGATGCAGGTTGGCGAGGAGTTCTGCGGCAGTAAGTCAGAGGTCCTGCAGGAGTCCATAAAACGCCAGAGTGTTAACTATTTTAAGAACTATCACAGGTGAGATGATGCAGTTGACTCTTTTTGATTATGGGATGACGTTATTGCGATTTATTGCACTTTAATATTATTAAGGCTGAATGTTATATTTTAAAAAAGAAAATGATAAGCATGAGACTCTTGGATGGCAACTTGTACAAACCTTTTTCTGGGAGAAAAAAAAAAAGAAAACAAAATCCCACCGGCTCCTTTAACATGCTCAGTTTTGTGTATAACTCTTTTTAGAGTCGATTCATAATTACACGGCAGCTCTCATCAAGAAGAAAGCGCATTTACATCTTGATTCCATAACCCCCTGCCATCTTCATAAATATGCATTCCTTGAGACAGACGGCACCGCGTTATCAGATGATATCAGAGATGACTTGCATTAATCAATGCTGAGGTTACCTTACGAGAATCAGTGCAAACATCCTTCAACATCAGGGTTCGAATAAGCCTCACTTGCGTGATACAAAATGGGGAAAAAAGCGAGACAAAGAGCAAATAGCTTTGAAGTGGCGAGATAAAAGTGATTCCAGGTAAAAAGTGTTCTCATAAGTGGGAAAAAGAAGTGATTCAGAGGTGACTGACCCAGAGGCAGAGCAGGGATGAGAAGGATCAGCGGCCCGAGGAAATGAATAGTCACATATCTGTGCAGTTCAGGGTGTATGAAGTTTAAATTCATTTTCCAGTCTTTTGTCGTCCCCCCAAGAAGTCGCCCATCCGTGAAATGTGGATGTATTTGTCTGTATGCTGCTGTAGTAACAAGCTCGTTGTCAGCATCCCCATGTTGTTGCTCTTAGGATGGAAAGTAAATGAGTGACATTGTAAAGACTCGGACATCATAAATATCCAAGTACTGCACCATAGGTGATCTTTGCTCTTATATGCTATTTTAGATCGCGCTGCCACTAAAACGCTTCGCACACAGCAGATAGGGCACCAAGTGCCCAAGGGAGCCCTAAAATAAATTAAGGATGATCACGGTAACCGCCGGTCTCTAAAAGCAGAGTACATGCTGTGCACAGGAGCTCTGTGATGCCTATGGGCTTCACTTTATGTACACATGCAGCACATTTATGCATACCGCATACCGTCAGCTGCACAAACAGTAGTCAGCTTCTCAAGCTGGTGCTCCCAAAAGCCCTGTATGCCACGTTGAATCAGCTGTGTAGGAGCTGATTTGTAAGAGGCGATGAGAGAAAGGTGGTCTCCAGTCTGTCAACTACCATACCGCACACACTGCTGCTGTGATTGACAATCAGCTGACGAATCGCTGCTCAGAGCTGAGTACGACTGCGTGCCAAGAGATGGCAAATAAATGCCACTTTGAATCTAGTGTAAGAGGGAATAAAAAAAGAAAAAAAAAAAAAGAAATTGATAAATCAAGAATATGTTTGAGCTTTACTTGTAAAAATCTGTCAATATTATACACTAAAACTGATATTCTTGACATAACAGGACATATTTTGTTTAAATATTTTGTGTTAATGGTGTTCTGATCTATATGCATTTTTTAAATTTAATTTATTTATTTTGACTTAGTTCATTTCTTTCAGATTTAGTTCATCTAAATTTTTTTGTTGTTGTTCTTAGTGTTGATAAAAATGATTGTAGTTTGAGATGGTCCAAATTTGAGCAAAGGCAGCCTTGTTGTTAAAGTTTTAGTGTCCCTTAATTCTCAATATAGCTGAATAACTGATCCATTAGTATTTTTTTATGTTCTCTAAAGGGTCACGAGGATCTGCTGAAGTCTATTTAGCTGGATAATATATTTCAGATAATATGTCTGTGTGATCCTAAAATTTGAGGCCGACTCCATGTTTTACTTCCTCTTTTTCTTTACTTTCCCGTGTTTGGTGTTCAGTCACTTTTCATACTTCAAACACCTTTTAAGACAAGAAAAAGTGATGCCGCGGGGCTCGACGTTAACGCCATGTCAGTATTTCACACGCAAAAACCTGATATGAATCTGGCAGGTGAGCGCCAGGGTGGCATTTCTGAGCTGTGAACACACCCAAACGTGTGACAGAGAACACCCACCCCTCCACCTGCCTGCTGAGCAGCTGGGACTTTTTCTGGTTATCTACCGTATAAATATGTGTGTGTGTGTGTGTGTGTGTGTGTATATATATATATATATATGAGTATTAAATCGGAGCCCCTCTGAACAGGGAAGCTGCTCAGATAGAAGAAATTACAGTAGGTAATTACTGGACAGCTACTTTTTCACTTGCGCATTTTGATGATTCACCCCTCAGGGCACGACTGGAAGAGCTGAGGATGTTTCTGGAAAATGAGACATGGGAACTGTGTCCAGTCAAGTCCAACTTTAACATTTCCCAGCTCCATGTGAGTAAGAAACGCATCACTGAGACCAAAAGGTTGCATTCATTTATCCCACACTGTCGATCATCTCATGGCCCTCTACTGTGAAATTTGCATAAAGCTATTAAGCCCAGTAGATTAAACTCAATGAACTGCATGTGCATGTGTGGGTGGGTGGTTGTGTGTGTCCACTGCACATCATATGACACAGATGAGGGTCAAATGGATGTTGTCCCTTGTGGGATGTATGCCAGAGAGTTGTATTACCTTTGCTCATGGAAGATTATGAGCAACAGTTGAAAAATAATCTCAGTGCCTCGTGTGGTGCTGACGTCTAAAGCCAGTCCATACTATAACAGAGCTGAAGAAGAGATAGTTATGATGACTATATTTTTAGCAAAGTTTACATAGAAACAAAACAGGTGTGCTGAATAGAAAGGAAGATGCAAAATATTGATGGAGTTAAGTAAAAGACTTTGAATTCATTCTTTTATTTAAATTTTGCCATCTCCATTTTGCCTGCTCCCGACAAATTGACATTTTAAAAAATCTTTATAAAATGTTTCCTAGCATGTGACACTTTAAGGTATATGCCAGTTTTATATGTAATATTTGGCCAATGATAAAAAATGTTTTAAGCTTACTTGCCAAAATTAGCTGCAGTTTGTTTCAAAAATCCGTGCATCCATTGTCTATTCCCACTTCAGGATTACAGGCCCAGCTTTTATCAGGTGAGGGGTCGGGGGTACTCCTCGGTCAGGTTACCTGTCCGCCACAGTGCTGCAAAGAGACGGGACAAACTACCCCACACACTGACTCCTGTGGTTGATTTAGAATGAAAACATACGTGTTTGGACTGTGGGAAGAAGCCAGAATACAGTATGTCAAGAAAACTCACACAGACACAGCGAGAGCAGAAACGCTGTGAAGTCACGCCTTAATTTTGGTTGTAGAATCTGTTTTCCTCCAGAAAACACAATGATCCCCTCAGATCAGCTCTCACCTTTAGTAATTATTGTAATTGACGGGCTAGGTTGTGAATCAGTCAGGTTCCTGAATCTGCTTTTTCAGTGCGCCTTATCTGCTGGCATCTGTCCCCTGTGGTTCTTTGTTCCCTCTGATCCAGGAGTTTAAGTTCATGGGCCAGAGTCGTTCTCCGTCCGTTTCCCCAAGCAGGCAAGCGGTGTCCTCATCCTCGTCCACCCCGGCCCGGGAGGAGCTGTCGCTGTTCCAGCAGTATCTTCAGGAGGGGAACCCCTTTGAGCTGCACATTGAGCACAAGGAGGAGGAGACGGAGGATGTGCTCGCATCTAATGGGGTAGGGGTTGATAAAATGGCAGTGTGTCAGTAGAATCAGAAGTGCATTTTATCTGAAGGGGGGAAAAAAACCCATTAAAACGAATATCTGAAGGACTTTTATATTAGGGTACTCATTGATATCATATAAAGTATGAAAAACTATAATTATAGTTGCAAATTAAAGTGTTATGTTTCTTTATTAACTGCCATCATCACAAACATCTTCATTCATCATCTTATTTATGTCTAAAGTTCATATGCGCCAGACTTACCAGTTCTTCATTCGTGATAATGACCAACTTTACGTATGCACAATGTTTAAGTGTGCAAACATATCTACAGTATGTCTCATTGAATGTTACTGTTAGGATAAGAAGTATTTGAACGAAGAAGAGGAGTTTTTGCAAAAATATTGCATTTACTTACTTGGGATTACAGCCATTTTATGCAAAGTATTTCTACAACTGACAAAGAAAAAAAGGAATGAATTTGTCAAATGCAGTTCCTTTTTCTCATTACTTCAAGACAAATAAAACAGATAAATATAAATATATACGGTATTGAGTTAGTATCTGGCAGCTGTTTGACTGGGTCTACCAATATGAGGTCCAAGGAGATCAGATGCAGGTGAAGGAGGCCATGATTGGGTTTTAAAAAAACAACACAAATTCTTCACAGAAATAGGAAGTACATTCTTAAAAAGAAAGAAAGCACTGGAGAGCTCAACAACATCAAAGGATGGAAGATGACACATGACACATGGGTGATTTCAGAGCCCTTTCCTTGGTAAGAGAAAACCTCTTCACAACATCAACAGTAGTCGAGAGTGTTGTGGAGAAGGTAGGCATCTCATTATCAGAACTCACAAGAGCTGCCTTCATGAATGTAAATACAGAGGGTTAGAACAAGGTGCAAAGCACTACTAATATTCAAGTGCAGGTGTTTGCCTGACAAGCACTTGTCAGAAAAAAAATAAGCCTCCTCTGTTCTGGAATCAGATACTTTGGACAGATGAAATCTATATAAACTTGTGTCACAATGACAGAAAGAGGAGTATGGAGAATCAAAGGAATAGCTTACGATCCACAGCATTGCACATCATTTATCAAGCACGGTGGATGCAGTTATAACACGGGCTTGTTCACCTGCCAATGAAACTGTCCCACTGGTGTTTACGGATGATGTGACTGCCTGACGGCAAGATGAGTTCTTAGGCTGCACCCTCTGCTCACATTCAGCCAGATGTTATAGAAATGATGGGATTCTGCTACACGGTGCAAATGGATAATGACCATAACCACACCATGAAAGCAACTCAAGACTTTTTGAGGGCAAATGAATTGATTATTGTTCAATGGCCAAGTAAGTTCCCTGGTATTAACCCAACTGTTCCCTGGTCTTAACCCGACTGTTTCCTGGTCTTAACCCGACTGTTCGCCTGGTCTTAACCCAACTGTTCCCTGGTCTTAACCCGACTGTTCCCTGGTCTTAGCCCAACTGTTCTCTGGTCTTAACCCAACTGTTTCCTGGTCTTAGCCCGACTGTTGCCTGGTCTTAACCCAACTGTTCCCTGGTCTTAACCCGACTGTTCCCTGGTCTTAACCCAACTGTTCCCTGGTCTTAACCCGACTGCAGCCCACTGTGTCTACAGTGAAGATCTGGCAAAGCATCTCTATTCTTTAATTCCAAAGGATTTCCATCCAGATATAAATTATTGTGGTTATGTTTAACAATTAATGTCACTGTCCAAATACCTGAGTCCATGAAAGTGAAGGTACCTTCCTTAAAATGTCTATTATTTTAAATGGTAAATGCCACATTTTTTTAAACGTTTTAAAGTCCACACTTTAACAACGTCTGAATTGTTTAATTTTAAATACGTTGTGGTGATGTATTAAGGCAAAATCATAAAAAAAAGAAAAATAAAAACCTTTGTCATTGTTCAAATACTTCTGAACCTAACAGTAACAAACACTTTCATTAAAGAAGAGGATGATTGAGACCATGCTGCCATCAGCAGGGCCATGACAACACTCCTCATGTTCATGGTTCGTCCACTTATGCTCCTTTGGAATAGTTTCTAGAATCCAGTTTTTCTACACTCAAAACTTTTCATTTCATACGAACAGAAAAAAAACTTTTTCTAAATATAAAAGGAGATAATTTCACCCTGAACTGCAGGGCCTCCCACTTGAATGCCTTACATAATTGATAGGGAAGAAGAAAATGAGTCACAGTTTTTTTTTCTTTTTTTTTTCCAGCATGTGATGCCCACCTGCATTCTCAAAAAAAAAAAAAAGAGAGTGAAAGGAAGAAAAAAGCACAAAATCAGTTGTATGTTTTATTTGAAAGAATAAATTAATGTTTTATTTATTTTTTTGGCTGTGTACATTTACGTACATAACATTTTCAATGAAAAATGCAATAAACATTAAAATCAACAACAAAAAATGGGATTGGGGATTTGTTTGTTGGGATTTGTTTCTGAAAGTTTTTCCTATCTCAACTCCGCAGATGTCCTGACACCAAAACTGTTTTATGGGATCAGAGTTTTCTTTTTTCCTGGTTAACAACTATTCAGGATTATTGCTATCTTGACTCTCCTCCAAGAAATTAAAGAATATTCTGTTTTTTTTCACCTCGTTAATGTCTCTTATTTGCTGGATCTTTGCTGGTCTTTATTTTGCACTGACATTTTCTCCATGATGTCCAGCTCACTTTTTCCCCCTCTCGATTTTCCCCAAGTACGAGTCGGATGAGCTGGAGAAGAGTGTGTATCAAGACTATGACAGTGACAGCGATGTCCCCGAGGAGCTGAAGCAGGACTATGTTGATGAGCAGACAGGTGATGCCCCCCTAAAGAGGTCAGTACCAAGCTAACGGTTTGAGTTTGTCTCATCAAAATGGCACATTAATTACATGTTGGCTCAAGTAAAACAGACACCTAGTACAATAGAGTGCGATCTGTAGTTGGATGTGATTCTACAAGTGCGTAGTGATCCATCAAAGCAGTCAGCAGCCTGGCTGTCCCTGCTTAGCAAGCTGGAAAATTGTGCAGAAGTTTTTATCTCCATGAGAAAAATGATTTTTTTTTTCATCATGGTGGTTTGAAACTATTGAACAAGTAATCACTATCGTAGCAGTGATGAAGGCAATGATGCTCTCCTTTCCATCCTGTGAATGAAAAACATTGATTTTCATATGAAAAAAACATTTAGTTGGATGCAGTTGAAGAGTTTCCTTTTTTTTTTTTTTTTTTTTTTTGCTATTTTTCTTCCTCAGTTAGTGTGAGTTCATCAATAACTGCTTTTGTGTAATCCTTCACTTGATGCAGCAAAATGCAGTTTGGTTCTGTTTGTTTGACTAGTTTAATTACTGAGTACACAACTAATGTTGTGTTGTTGACTTCTGCAAATCTGAGGTTTGGCGCACGTACACCTGGGCATTCATTATATGTTTTATTACCACAGAGGCATTGTTCTAATGAAGGGTTTCCTGTCATGCTGTGGTCAACATCTTTTTCATCTTATGGTCATGTTAATGGTCAATGTCTGACTTCACTGATCTATTAATACTGCTTTAACTGTTACTATTCTTGCTGCTCCCATCCCCATTTATGTTAAACTGTTATAAGCAGGAATTAACCGTAGTAATGATTGATGGCTGAATGTGATGCCTGGCCACATCCACTGACAGGACAGCCAATAAAATGATGGAAACTCATGTAATGACTGCTGACTAATTTGGTTGAATAAGCTCTGTGTCAGGGACCTGGTGCTCCAGGATCACCAGATCCATCCAGATGTCCTTCCATGTGTAATGGGTGCTGATTGATCAATTAGAAGATTTTGACCCACACTAAAGGTTTTGAACGTGGCTTATTATTGCAGGGGATTAGTGGTGTTAACATGAATGACTGAATCTCTTCTCTAGTCTCACTTTCTTTTTCACCTTTACCTTTTCGGCATGCATCAGTGTGCCCCGAGAGACCATGAGAAGCAAGAAGAAGTCAGACTACAACCTTAATAAGACCAATGCACCAATTCTCACTAACACCACCCTCAACGTCATCAGGCTTGTCGGTAGGTGCTGCTGACACACACACACACACACTCTGACTGACCTCTCCTCCAGAGAAGCCGAGACGCAGCCGCAGTGCATGTCTCCTCTGGCTTATCGAGGTTTTAATTTATTCATCAATTAAGTAAAATGACGCTAACGGCGCGCTCCTTGTCTCTGAGACTGAACTGCACTAATGATGGTCAGCCTTCGCCCCGGGCTTTGACCTTCCATTTCCAAAGCGGTGCGTACATGTCTCTATGACGTTACGTCGGAGGACATTTAGACCCCTCATTGACAAAAACCACTCTTGGATGACGTGTCCCTCCTAATGTGAATTGGAGTAGATTCTCATCCTGGTATTGTGGTCCTGGGGCTGAAAACGTTTGCAGTTGGAATTCGGGCTGATACAGTTTTGTAATATTTTGAAACCATTTCTGGCTTTTCAGTGAAAATAGCTCATGTTTTCTGATCATTCCTCTGAGTATTCCTTTAAATTTAGAAAATAAAAATCCCTTTGGTTGTATTTCATGCTATACATTGTATTAATTCAGAGCCACGTGGGACATCATGAACCAAGAAAAAAAAAAAAGCCCGACTCCACGCAGTCACTTGTGAGTGAGTCTCTGCAGGACTGCGATGGAGATTGAACCCTGAGTTCCTGGAACAGAATCTAAGGGAAATAGCGTCAAAACCAGAGTGTGAGGAAAAACTACAGTCTCAGTGGCAAAGGAAGACAGATTGAGTTTATTTCTCCTTTATTTTTTCCTAATCAGTTCTGATTCATCTGTAACCTTGTTATACCCCTGTACCTCTGTATTTATAGTTTTTATTACCTTTCTGCTAAATTAGATCCTTGCACTTTGTATGCAAATCCTATATTCTTCTGCTTAATTTCTTCCCTGAGGGATGTAGTTGCACCATGATTAGTTTAACTGTTAAATTCTGAAAAGATTTACTCATGAGCAGAACATTCTCATTCTTTGTGAAGTATTAGTGTTGCTATCAAGACAAACCAATGCTCACACTATACCCAAGTATGTAAGATTTTTTTTTCTTTGTTTCCTTTGCGTGCAGGAAAGTACATGCAAATGATGAACATTCTGAAGCCGATAGCCTTTGATGTAATCCACTGCGTATCTCAGCTGTTCGACTACTACCTTTATGCCGTATACACCTTCTTTGGACGCAATGACATGGTACAGTATTATATTATTTTTTATTTATGATATCCATTATCCATTTAATAATCTGAATATCTAAAAATGTATGCACCACAGCTTGAAAAGAAAAATTTCAACTTCAAAGAAAATAAGTCACTGTTTCAACTGAGGAATCATGAAGGATAACGCTGGGAAATGTCGAAGGCTGGGGCTGCTTTTCTGAGGAATCATGACGTCTGTAGTTGCAGGAAACAATCAGAAGATTGTTCAAGTTCCTAAAATGGACCAGTGTTCAAGATAGTGCGTCAAATTACCAGCTGGCTTGTAAAACAATATTTTGTTGAATAGTGACAACACTTCAGTTGTCTAACATGAAGGAGCTAAATATTTAGCTGGCGGAAGAACAGAAGAGAATCTGACCACAGCTGAAAGATGGAAAACCAACCAACTTAATGACACAATAACAATAAGAGGAATCATCAGTGCAACGGCTGTTTCTGTCCTCAGTTTTTACCTATAAACGTTTAGCATTTCAAGACTAACAAATATTTTAAAACGTAATTTTTTTTGTGTGTGTTAAAGGAGATTTGAGGAGCAAATCTGGCAAAGTCTCCAAGATATTGCAGACTAGACCTAACACTTCAATTCAGGGAGCCTCAGTGGTCAAGGTACCGCTACGCCTCATTCAAGTTGATGTCAGTCTGTTTCTGTTTCCTATTAAAGGCAGTAAAATGCCTCATAAAACTTGGGAAGGACCAGAGAGTACAGGAGGTGCTAGTATTATGGTGCACATCATATTGTGCCAGTTTGTGTGTGTGTGTTTTTTTTTTTTTTTTTTTAATCTTGTTGAAATAAAAGGTTTGAGTCAGTCATAGCCTCCAAACTATTCAGAGATTTTATTTATATCCTCTTTGATGGTGCTTTTTTCCCCAGTGGCAGTGAGCCATAACTTTTGGACTGAAAATGAATAATATTGCTTCAGTTGCAACAAGTAAATTGCATTTATTATCTCTTGAGACCGATTTCTGTATGTTTATTAGATGATATACAGTGAGACACGAAACAACAACTGCCTCCATGTTTTCTCATTGCTGTCTGTCAGCAGCAGAGAATTCAGCCGAGTGGTTGCAATCTGTGAGCCTTCTCTCTCTCCCACTGGGTATAAAAGCTGTCATATCATTTATACTTTGTCTCACAAAGATTGAAGTAAAAAAAAAAAAACAGCATTTATGTCATTGTTGCCCTGAGGGAAGTGATAATGATAGCAGTGATATGACTTCTGGCCCATTGAGATGAAAAAGTTTAAGAGGAAAAAAACACTCCATGGGGCCTCTTTTTCTTTTTTTTTCTTCTTTTTTAAAAAAATATAATTGGCATGTTAATGTGAGTGTGAATGTGTGGACTGGAGCTGAGGTAATCTTGGGAGAGGAGGATTAGCCGTGGCTCGCTCTTCTCATCTGTGTCAGTATGACCATCCTGGGTCCACCGACAGTATGTTACTAGGTGATACCCCTTTCTTTTTTTTTTTGACAGGTTTCATCAGCATCACTCTTTGCCTTATCTTCACTCCTTTCTTTTTTAACATAAATACTGTATATCAGCTTGTCAGTCAACCTCACTCCTTAACCTGCTTCTTCTTTTGTCCATTTTCT
Source organism: Hirundichthys speculiger (assembly GCA_018398805.1). Lineage (NCBI taxonomy): Eukaryota > Metazoa > Chordata > Actinopteri > Beloniformes > Exocoetidae > Hirundichthys > Hirundichthys speculiger. The sequence goes on along the minus strand of JAGFBZ010001649.1, from coordinate 1,921,652 downwards.
TTGACACATCCTCAATCTTATTTGTTCTGTTCGTTCATTTCAATTTCAATTTCAGCCCTTTTTCTTCACATTTTTGCCTGTCTCCCATTTACTGTAGATCTCTCTATAACTCCTAGAACTTTTTATCCACTGTGCACTAGTCCCCAGAAGTGTCATTTTATGAATCCTCCCATTTCATTAAAGGGTCTCACTCAAAGAGACACAGGCAGTAAAATGCTAATGTTCCCATGAATCTTTAAACAGCTCCTGGAAATTACCCTGCACATATGCTGTATTTTGACCCAGACTCTGCTCTCTTTACACCGCTGGAATCAAGATTGAGCTGCCTGACTTCTCCTCTCAAAGAGTAATGGCTGGGCATTAATATGTAAAAGGATAAATAACGGCAATTATCAGTGTATAAAGCTGCACTGTTGACAGAGTCAAATATACGCTAAAGATGCATTATGTGCTTCACTTGCAGATTCTTCTGGCCATTAATAACCAGGCTTATAGCTGCAGGGGCTGAAAGACACCGATTTATAAAAACATTTGGTAATGTGAATAATGCTTTAAAACTCTGGAAAGTTGCCCCTTGTGGGAACCAACTTGGAAATTTCACTCAAGTGTCTAGTCTGGGAAGAGACAATACAAGGATATACAAGAAGGAAAAAAAGAGTCATGAGAGAATTGTGAACTGAAAGATGGAGAGAACGCATCCCCAGTTACTGCCATCAAATATTAGTGACAGTAAAAGGGGACGTGAAATGCTGCCTCGCAAAACACCAAGGCGGGAAAACTGAACAGAAGGAGAGAGGGCAGCATCCCGAAAGTGTCCATCACTTGAGTAGATATCGCAGTGAGAGAAGTAGTCATTTTACCTCTCTCAGCTCGTGGTGGTTCTCAGAAATGGTTCCTCTCAATGGTTGTTATTCTCGTGACCTAGAATCAGACAGAACAACTTGAGTATTTTATCTTCTGCCTTGAAAACAGAAGCTCTGGAGGTGGAGAGGTTTGGTATTTTAGTCTCCAGGATGGATCAGGGTAAAGAAATGCTGACTTCTAAAAGACTTGCAAAGCAATTCAGTTGTGTAGTTATCAGATTCTACGTGTTTCATAAATGCCCTTTTTTCCCAGAACCATGCATTTCCTCTCAGTCAAAATGTCTTATACCTACGCTGAGATACTGTTTTACCTGTGATCTTGATTTCAGAGTCAGACTACAAGGACAAAGACAATGTTGCACATCATTCTCAGCTATCACTAGTCTTATCTGAGGGATATTCAGGTGGAAGAAGTCTGTCAGACACTTTTACAGTGTTTTCAAGATTTTCACCTTCAACTATTGTACAGCATCCAGTTAAAAAAAGGCAACTATAGTTGGCTGATCAGCATTTTATGATTTTAAGAGTTTTGTTGACCCTTAATTAAAGCCATTTAAATATGAGGCAAGAACAGTTCAGATTAATCCCACTCAATATGTCTTTTAATCAGTCTGATTGTTTGATTTTTTTTTTTTTTTTTTAATTCTGTTACACTTTCTCCCCAGTTTTGCTATTTAAACTTTGAGGTTCTTGTTTTTTTCTTTCTGATGTCCATTCACCACTCGTAGCCAGTCCCAAGCGCATCTTTGCCCACTTATGCTGGCAGAGAGGGGCTTAATACCAGGGTGGTGGGCCCCGCTTGCTTGGTAAGAGCTTTATAACTGCTGTGTTGTGAGTCCAGAACACTTGTGTGCTGTGGTTGTTTTGAAGCTCTTCAGATGTGCGTTGAATTGCCTTCATAAGTATCATCAAGTACATCTCATAGATTTCAGAGGCATTTAGATTTTGATGTTGCTGTGCCATTACCCTCGCTATACCACTCTGTCCTATCAACTGCCATCTTTGCTTGATTTTGATGATTGCTCCCCCGGTTAGTCTGCCCTCTTTAGGATAAAAGTTAGCTAGAAGGAGATGGCAAAGATTCTCGTCTCCAACTGTGTGATAAAGGAGCTTGCAATGTGATTGTGTGTTTCTGCAAGCTACTGAATTGTGTGTTCATGGGGTTAGTGCAGTGTGGAGACATTCACCACTTGTATGTGTGTATGTGTGTGTGTGTGTTCGTATTCTACAGTATGAGTCATCAGGTCTGGGCCTTATCAGTAGCAGACTGAGAACCACACTGAACCGGATCCAGGAGAGCCTCATTGACATGGTGAGTCTACAACCGTCTCTTCCTCTGGTCTTCAGCTCGCTTACTTTTCTGCTCACCGCCTTTCTCCACCTCTCTCTCTTTTACCGGCGTGCGTTATCTCATCGCCCGTCTGACACAAACATGTTCTCTCCATCTATATCTCCCTATCCTTGTGAGCCTCTTTCCTCTTTATGCCTCTCCCTTTAGGGTTTTTCTGTCCACTTTACTCACCCCGACCAATTCTGTATGCGCCCTCACACTGCTGAAAGAGCTCACAGTTGCAGCACAAAATGCATCATGGGTCATCATTATCTGCCCAGTGGTCACGCTCCTCCCTCGGTCAGACACACGAGTTCATGCACACCTCCGTCTCTTTATGTGAGCAGGCCAGAGTTGACGCTTGTGTTATTCCATTAGGGCTCTCGATCACTATCCCCTTCTCTGATGCTGCATTGTGACAATTAGCCACACGCAGTCCACATTCTTCACCTTTTTTGTCTGGTGTCCTGGTTTTGCTACTGTTTCTCTTCCCTGTTACATGATATTACATGTGACATCTTTCACTTCTGTCGTGAATTTGAATCCCATTTGAAAGCATTCTGTTATCAAAGAAATAATAAAACTTTGGTTCAGTGTAAAACGGCAGCAACGTGTCTCTCCTCTGGTGATCATTATAAATGTTGTTAATATTTTGACATGTTGTTATGTTTTTAGTGAGAGGATTACAGAAACAGTAAATTATGTCCCTTGAGCCTCATTGTGAAAGCGTTGTAAGTGAATGTCTCACTGAAGCTATATTACAGTCATTCCGCTGTTAATACCAAGGACCAACATGTTTTTTTTTTAAGTTATTTGAAGTCTTATCAGATTGTCATTTAGTTGTTAGATCAGCTTTTATTTCTGGCAATTATGAATCCCAGAGGCGCTGCTGTTTTGAAAGATAAAGAAGCAACTCTTGCTTATGCACAGTGACAGCTCTGTTGCGTCTCCCCACAGTGGAAGCAGCAGTTAATGACGCTGGCTAAAAATAGCTTTGTAGGTGGCTGATTTGTCGACCCCGGTGAGCAGCGGAAAAACACGGTACAGTGGACTGTGGTCAGTCTGCAACAGTGTCCCTAACACTTCACCACTGGTTCAGATGCATAGAGTCCCAACATTTTCTGTCGGTCTGCACCGGTGCTTCACTGACACACTTCTGACTTTAGTGTCACGTTGTTGCCATTTGTCAGCAGTCTCAAAAATACTGTATGTTGTACTCCAGAATGACAGCAGGCAGGTGAAGACCTTTGGAGGCTGACCTGTTGATGAGAAGGGCAGCAAAGAAGCCACTTCTCTCCAGAAAAAAAAAAAAAAAAACATGAGGCAGAAACATGTGTTCTGCATATTAGTAGCTATTTTCAAGATAGATTATGATCCATTTTCAGAAATCAGACAGGCTGCCGTTAACGTTCTTGATGTCAGCAGCTTCTTTAGAGAGTATGGGCCCGATCTTACACCTCCCGCTACCCGCTACCCGCAAATTGATGACTTAGAAACCTCCGCCAACCGCTAATGCAATCTTCCGCTCCCTAAGGCCGCTACCCATTATGCCGACTCCCTTACTCAAGTTGTAGACGCGGCAATGGGCGTGTCTCTTGCGCTTACCTGAAAGTCCCAGATAGTTGGTGCGCTCCCGGTAAACACACTCAGGCAGAGCCGCGAGAACCGCCACGAGAGCCGCTGGGAGCAGCTATGCGTCTACTATCTGGGACTTTCAGGTAGCCGATAGGAATTGTCTGTGTAAGAATATTTTTACCTCCGCCAAGGAGGTAATGTTTTTGCCAGCGTTTATCTGTCTGTCTGTTTGTCTGTGTGTACAAGATAACTCAAAAAGTTATGGATGGATTTTGATGACATTTTCAGGAGTTGTCAGAAATGTGAAAAGGAAGAACTGATTTCATTTTTGCTGTGATCCGGAAGAAATCCTGGATTCTGGATCACTTTCAAATTTTCGATAACATTGCGGTCAATGGGGCCGGAATTTTTGTTTCTCAATATTGACAATGGAAACCTCTATCAAATTTCAGAGGCTGATCCGGATCTGATCCAGGATTTTATCGCAATCTGTAAATCGTTATATGGGAGAACTGTTGTGCTTGGCGGAGGTCTGCGCTCTCCGAGTGCTTTTCTAGTTAAGAAATGCTTTCCTGGAAGCTCACTGGCTCTATTTTCTTCTGAGCAGTTTGTTGAGTACAAAAGAAATGATTAAATAATTTGCTCCACATTAGTTAGCGCTAGTTATGTATATATCAGTGCAGAAGAGGAGGAAGCTCTACAGCAGAGTCCCGATCTGGGTAAAAAGACGCTCTATAGCAGTTTGCAGGTACCGCAACCTGCTCTTAAAGGCAATGGCTACTGACGCACTGATTGGTTAAACAGGTGGAACGCCCTAACCACTCCTATGGATAATATATTCATAATATAGCGGTTAGCGCACGTAAGATTGTGGGTTTAGGGAGGTGGAAGATTGCGTTCTTTTTGCAGGGGAACACCACTCATGCTACCAGCTATCCCTTAATAGGGGCTTTAGGATGTTTGGCAGAGGATCAGGCCCTAAGTGTACAGTCTGAATTGATCATATTGACTCAGATGGATGAATGAGACGTAAAGAGAGAATATAGTGGAGTGTAATGCACTGAGACACAGTTAAGTTTCTGTGAGAGTCCTCTCAAAAGACAAAATGGTGCTGCGCTTAAACCATCTGACTGCAAATATGCATTTCAGATGAGAATAATCAGATCAATTTATGATCAATTAAGAGCTAATTCAAAACACTTCCAAGGAAGAACACAGTAAGGCTGTGTAACTACATGTCTTGTTTAAAATGTATCTGCAAATTTTCTTTTTGTCCTTTTCTTATATACAAAGCTATTTTGGTGAAATTTAGTAAATAATTCAGTATTAAAGAAATGTCCCATTTCCCGAAGTCAACTTGCTCTTCTTCAGGTCTTCTGTTTCAGTTTATGACCTGCTCACATCGTGCTTGTAGACATACTCTCAAAATCTAGTGTTTGTTGTTTGTTATATATGTCAATATATACTTTCCACTTTTTGCCATGTTGTTCAATAATCCCCTTAAATATTTATCATACATCTGTTTTTCAAGTGGTAATTTCATTACAGGATAAAAATGCTCATGTACATTCGTGTGGAGCACAGAAACTCCACCTGAATACAAATATGCACACGTACAAACTCCAGAGATTGTGACAGGGTAGACCTCATTTGTAAACATATTATAAAGTTAATTATACTGCATCTCAGTGGAGCTTCTGGATCCTTGTGGTTTTGTTCCCCTGATTTGCCGTCGCAGCCGTTGCGTTCCAAAGACGATGTGATGTTAATGACTCGAGGTCCCACATGAACACCAGCGAGGTTTCATCTCATCTTGGTCTCAGGTACAGAGTGGCTACAGTTTAAACACGGCGCTCCACAGGGAAAAAGTAAAAGATCATTTCCTAGTTTGTGTTCTCTTTCTCTGCCGTCTGTGTTCTTGAGCATCTACTGACATTTTAATTTTGAGTGCTTTCATTGTGAACTTTTGATTTCTATGTAGATGATGTAGAAGCTTGTTTGTAATTTGGGAGAAACTTTAAGGGGTGGCAGAGATGCGTGATGACGTAATCTTTACCTGAACCTGAAGCTTTGGATTGAAAGCTTGTATGTTATGCAAAATAATGATGGTTAGATTAGATGGTTGGTTAGATCTCAAATTTGTTTAGAGACCTTCCCTCTCATTGTTTTCCTCTCTCTTTCCATTTTGTCTCTTCACTTTGTGAGTTCCTCAACAGCAACTGTGTGCCTGTGAATTTCACGCCCCATAACTCTCATCACAAACAACAACATGTATTTGTTCTGCAGTTTATTGGTGCATTTGACTGAAGCTTGTTATGGTCTGTTTATTTCACAATTTGCCAAGAGCCAAAGACTGAAGATAAGATCCTCGGGCTTCAGCTTATATTTGATTAGAGTTCTACAGTTATTGGAGTGAACCTACAACTGCGTGATAAGGTGTGTGTGTGTGTGTGCATGTGTGCGTGTGTATATACCTGTTCATGAGAACTTGACTTTTCTGAGTTGGGCTCAGGCCTCTTTTTTTTTTTTTTTTTTTTTTTTTAATGTATTTTCGGCTTGGCACTGAAACAGCAGTGTGAGGCTGAATTTTGTGCTTGCACCAGTACTCTGGCTGTGAGGAAACAGACACACAAGATACTTCTGAAAAAAAAAAAAAGAAAAAAAATTGGCGCATTAGTCCGTATAATTTTGAATACTACTTTTCAACCTCAGTGTCTCATTGTCAGTCCTAAGTGTGATTTGTGATTAATTTTACTGGCTAGACAGAGATGACACACACTGGTGTGATCGATCAGTGTATAGTCATGGAAAAAATTATTAGACCACCCTTGTTTTCTTCAGTTTCTTGTTCATTTTAATGCCTGGTACAACTAAAGGTACATTTGTTTGGACAAACATAACGATAACCACAAAGATTGCTCATAAGAGTTTTATTTAAGAGCTGATATCTTACCATTTTCCATGGTTTTCTTGATTATAACCTAAATCACTTAAGTTTTTACATCAATAGCTATGGCGTTGTACTGCCAAAAACACTGCTTTTATGCATTCAGTGTTTTCTTTTCTGTCTGTTTTAGTCACATGATGACGTTTAGTGGTACCAGGTATTGAAATGAACAAGAAAGTGAAGAAAAAATGGTGGTCTAATAATTTTTTCCATGACTGTATGTTAACGTTAACGCTATATCAAAATGGACAGAAATAAGCAAAGGTCTTAGAGAAGCAATTATTGCTGCACCTTTTCTTTAATGTGCTTCAGTACTTTTTCACCTTTCATTTTTCAACCAAATCAAAATGTTGTTTAGATGCCTGACAAGGTCATCTTTTCAACGTCTTTACAACGTCTTTACAACGTCTTTACAACGTAACTTTGCTTGGTGGGGATAGTGAAGCAGGTCTTGTGATTGGCAGGTCACAGTCAGTGTGGATGGAGTGTGTAGTGTGTGTGTGAGAGTGTTTACCATCATGCTCAAGAGGTATGTTCCCATACCTGAGATACTCCCAGCAGTGACTGACTGGTCCTCTGGCCACGCCCACCATGGCTGCAGCTTCCCAAGGATTCTCCTGTGGATGGAGATGAAAACAAAAACACCTAAATAAAAAATCACTTCAATAAAAAAAAAAAACATCTCTGATCACGACACGTGCTCTGAGGCTCAAACCAGTGTTTCATTTGACATATAAAGTCGATCTAATTTGTGGTGTTTCTAAGGCATCCTTAAAAATGTAGATTGTTATTCAGAGTACAAAGATAAAACAGAAATACAGATGCAAGTCTTTTCTCAACAAGAAAATTAGAGAGTAAATGTCACAGTAAAAAAAACAAACAAAAATAAGTGCTGCTGTAGTTTATTATTTATTAATTTATTTTAAAAAATGTAAACTTTTTTGTACTGAGCTGAGAGAGAGAAAAAATTAAGGTGATCAGCCATTAAACTCTTCTGAACCATCACTTCCAAATAATTAAAAGAATATATCAAATTAATAAAAATAAAGATTGTTTTTAACTTGGTCAAAAATCATTTTGTCTGTTTTGTCCCACATTGTCTACGGGGTTTTGTTCATTTTAAAATTCTGACTATATGAGTTTTTACAAGACAAAACATGTAAAGACAATAAAATTTTAAAAGAGGAAAAAAAAAGAAACAGATTTGAGTCCAAGATTTTTGTTTGAGCTGATACATGATAACTTTTATGTTATTATTTAAAAAGTCCTTGCCTTTCTTTGCTGACCTTTATTATTATTCTTTTACTGAAGAGACTCACCTTCAGTTGTCTCGTTCTCCTTCGTCCAGCACAGATGAAGGCACTAATGATTTTTCTGTGCTTCCATTATATTTGCTAGAAAATCTCTAAAGGGCCCCCAGATGCAATTAAATGTTTGTTGCCTGATCACATATGTGATTTTTTTTTTCTTTCTAAAAAGAGCAGAGTTGTTGGCATTTATCTGTCCTTGGTCCGTCCACCTCCTTCCAACTGCCCAACTCTTTTAGCCAACAGTAGGCTGATATCTAAAAATGTTGCTGTAAACTGGGTAGATGCCTTAAAGGAAAAGTTTACATTCTAAATGCATTTTTTACCACTAGTATATCCTTAATTCAGTGTTTCAATTCTTTCCCGAGTTTCTTTGAGAACATTGCCACGAAAGGTGAAATATTGTGCTCTTTTCCTTTTCACAGTTAATGCAAAGATCTGGCATAGCTTTATTGAAGTTATTAAGTTTAACATGCTGGGCCCGATCTTGCACCTCCCATTACCCAATACCCAAAACCCATTACCTGCAAATCACAGATTTAGGAGCCGAAATGCAATCTTCCACCTCCCAATACCCAAAACCCATTTTGCCGTCTCCCTTAAGCACATTGTGGGCGCGGCAATAGGCGTGTCTCCTGCGCTTTCCACGAATTCGGTATCTTGCGGTACCTGTACTTCGCAGATTTTGGGTATTGGGTAATGGGTGGTGTGACCACCCATTACCCAATACCCAAAATCTGCGAGACACCAGTACCGCAAGATACCGAGTTTGTGGAAAGCGCAACTGGCATGTCGGCGCGTAAAAGAGCGCGTCCAAATCCTGTCATTGCGCGTCCACCCAGTCACATGTGGACTGCACAACCGGCTCTACCTCTCGATTATGCATCACTGTATTACTTTCATACATTATTCTCTTAAGGGCAGATGATGTCTGTACAGCTGTGACATGATCTCATTCAGATGTTTGCTGTGGAGGAAACGAGGAGATCACAGAACTCTGTTGTGAAAAAAGCACCGCTTCCAGCGGCTATGCGTCTTGGCGCAGCTGTGCGTCTTTGCGCAGGGGATATGTTCAAGATAACTCAAAAAGTTATGGATGGATTTTGATGACATTTTCAGGAGTTGACAGAAATGTGAAAAGGAAGAACTGATTTTATTTTGGGTGTGATCCGGAAGAAATCCTGGATTCTGGATCACTTTCAAATTTTCGATAACATTGCGCTGTTTAGTTGTTTCTTGAACCCTAAAGCAACCACAACTGTTGTGCTTGGCGGAGGTCTGCGCTCTCCGATTGCTTTTCTAGTTAATAAATGCTTTCCTGGAAGCTCACCGGCTCTATTTTCTGAGCAGTTTGTTGGAACTTCTTGGAGTACAAAAGAAATGATTAAATCATTTGCTCCACATTAGTTAAAGCTAGTTATGTATATATCAGTGCAGAGGAGGAGGAGGAAAAAAGAGGAGGAAGCTCTACAGCAGAGTCCCAGACCAGCTTTCCATGAGAGCTGCTCTGATCTGGGTGAAAAGACGTTCCATGGCAGTTTGCAGGTACTGCAACCTGCTCTTAAAGGCAATGGCTACTGACGCACTGATTGGTTAAACAGGTGGAACGCCCTAACCACTCCCATGCATAATGTGTGCATGACATCGTGGATTTCGCAGGTGAGATCGTGGGTTTTGGGAGGTGGAAGATTGCGTTCTTCGTGGGGGAACGCCCCTCCCAATACCTTTTATCCCTTAATAGCAGGTTTTGGAGGTTTGGCGCAAGATCGGGCCCGCTGCGTGCAATCCATGATCTCTTTCCTAATATTTTTAGTAGTGGACATTATACCATCCATCCTGGTGAAAAACTCAGTTTTCGTGTCCTTAATAGAAGTGAGAATCTCAGCTATTAGGACCAGACTTTTCTGCTGCCATAGCTGCGTTTTATCCTTCAGAGTCGAGTTAGCATTGGTCTTGTCAGTTTCCGTAGCTTGGGTGATGGCTAAGGATTTGCTCAACATTGCCAAGTCTGCTAGTTTCACCTGAAGACGTTTATTTCGATCTTGACTGACTGCCCTTTGGGACACCAGCATTACCTTGAGCTTTTCTAGTGAAATGAAGGTATTTCCACAGCTCAAATATGATATTTAAGAAGGATTTAGCCATCAAGGTGGCAGAGCAGGTTAATGCATGTCCACTCAGCACGCCACCATCCCGCAGCCTCATAGTTAAGTGTTTTACAGTGAGATAGATCATTCAAAAGTGAAACGCACTCACAGCAGCTGACAATCTTAACGGACTAGCAAATTAACTTTGAATACTCAATAATGCTTTTACAAAGTCAAACTTCAGACTTTAACCCAAATGACATTTAGCAGCAATACCTTAAGAGAGCAGTGCAAATGCTCAAAAAGCAAATGCTAAACAAACTGAAGCAATGTGGGAAAGAAGAGTGGGATTAAAATTCCCCCACAATGATGATGAGAGACTGCTAATGTCCTATAGAAAATTACTATTTCAAGTTATTGCTGCTAAAAGGGGATCTAGAAGCCAATGAATTATGGTGCCTGCTATTTATTTATTTATTATTATTCTTTCATTATTAAAATAATGGCATGGTGGCGAAAGTTATGTTTTTAATCATCTGAGTTTGTACTACCTAATAAACTATGCACAAAAAGAGAGGAAATGTGTGTTTGATTGGGTTTTGCTTTGCTGTAACAATGCTTTTTGGCAATAAATCTTAGACTGTTATTTATTTCCCTCTTAAATGGTGCCACATTTGTAAGGAACATGCATTTGTGGGATTAGTAGGGTAAGCGTCAGAGCTGAGTGTGTGGGTTGCACCCTTGAAAGATTTGTCAAATGCTATTTTTTTTTTTTTTTGCGGTTGACTCTTATTTGGTGGATTGGAAGATTGAAGTCTGAAATAATAAGACATATTGGTCATTTATTATTTTAAATGTATTTATTTAACGAACAGGAGCTTCAGTATCATGTGGAAGAACCATAGACAACCACAACAGCCTGGTACCTCCTCGTCATGCTGGTCACCAGCCTGGGCACACTCTGCTGTGGGATGACATCCCATTCTTCAACTGGCATTTGTAAGTCAGCCAACGTGGTTGTGTTGGTCACTCTGGCACGAACAGCACACCCAAGCTGATCCCGCAAGTGTTCAATGGACTTGAGGTCAGGACTCCTGGCAGGCCATTCCATCCTCTCCACTCTCAAATTCAAGAGGTAGTCTCTGATGAACCCCCCCTCTTTGGGTGGTGAGCATCGTCATTTGGAGGATGGAGTTTGGTCCCAGACTATGGAGATATGAGATTGCTACTGCTAGCAGAATTTCATTTTGATTTATCTCTGCATTGAGATGGCTCCAGTGATGATGAGCCTATTTTTCCAGTGAGAGAGATGCCTCCCCACACCATCACACTTGCTCCATCAAAAGATGTTAGTAAGTGCTGACGAGATGAGGAAACAGCCTTGTTAGGTGCTGTCTCCATGAGACGCCCACTTCGCGGCCTGTCTCTGACATCCTTCATTAGGCTCTGTAGAACTTGGCATTCAGTTTGCAGATGGTACTTGGGCTCACTCCATATAATGTCACAGCTACAGTCTTGCATTGTGAAATATGCCACAGTTCAGGGGGAATACCTTTTGATAGGGATTATAAATTGTAATTAAGCGCCATCGTACCTGACAGAACATTGCAATAATTAAATCTTTAAATGGTTTTAGCGCAGCACCCGTAAATACTACCTTGTAGGTCATAATCCTCAGCTGTGGTGATGAGTTTATTACCCCGGATCAAGTAACCTTCTGCGTGCCACCTCTTGTCAGGTTCTGCCAATGACTCTTCACTCTTTCTACTGTGAGGGACATGGTGATGAGAAAAATAACCGTGTGGCCTGAGTACAGTATTTTCATTGTATCCTGTATTCTTTTTTCATCAACTCTGGTCCCATACACATCTTTCTGGTTTGTTTCAGTTTAGCTTTCTTAGCCCTTTTTCTACCTGTGTCTTGGTTGTTGTGGCTGATAAGGAGGCCGTCATCTGTGGGGAAAAAGAAGCTGCCAGAGAGAGGCTGTGAGGAGCCAGGTGATGTTGCACAAAATAAATGGACAATCTAATTCCATTTGACAGTCATCTAATGAAAACCAAATTTCAAGTATTAAAGTGACAAAGAGGTACAGTTGGATTCACTTGACAGTAATTGTCTTGCCGCCAGTCCATTTCACTTGGATATAAATTTCTATGGGATAGATTTGAAAGGAGGAAGCAGTAAATCATGATTGATTGAGAAGCCATGAGTGAGAGTTCACTGTTCAGCTCCCAGCTTGAAGCATCCTTCAGTGAAGTGCGATTACAGAATTATCAAACGACAGGAGCTGACTGAAGCTGTCCAATTAAGGATCTTTTTTTTTTTTTTAAGATAGGGAATGTTATTCTAAAGCATATTGCTTCTTAAGTGGTTGCATGAAAACTGGTTTTCCAAAAACAGCCGCTGTTCCTGCTTATTGTTGAATGGCAGAGGAAACAAAATGCTTTGATTTTTTTAAATCCCTTTAATATCCCTCTACTGCCCCTCTGTCTTGACCTTATTATTCAAATAGCGAGTGATACTTAAGCTAGTGATCCTTAAGCTCCTACCAAAGCAGCAGGATCTACTGTTTCTCGCATTAATATTTAGGAATTGCTTATATAGCTTATACAAAATGTTACTACAAAAATGGCTGCCTCTGTTTTTAGTGAGTAATGGAGCATTTAGGTTTTGTCCATGACTTTAAGTGCTTCCTTAGACTTGGACTGAAGTAATTTTTAGAAATGAAATAATCTTAATAACCAGAGAGTGTCAGATAATTCACTTTTTGTAGCCTCTTCATTGTGAGGATCAGCTAGTTTTTATTATTTGCTGTGATGTGAAAGGTGATGTGTGTGTGTGTGTGTGTGTGTGTGTGCAGACTGGAGTGGGGTTGTGTGAAGTACTTAAATCTCTCAGATTTAAGAGAGTGAGGGGCCCTCAAGCAGCAAATTTGTGGTGTAAAAATCTAAAATATAGTGTTTTTTCATGCTATAAAATTATTGAGGCATGCATTGTTTTCGGATAATTTGCTCTTCTACGGACATCATTGTGATTAGATATTAACCCAGATCCCCATGAGCACTGAGGGGGTAGGATGCCAACTACGCTACGGTAAGGAGCTAAATGCAACCCGACTTTGAAAACACCAAAATATCCCTATAATGTTCCTATGGTGTTGTGCTGTTGAAAAAGAGCAGACAAATGACAGTTTCTCCAGAATCCACCCCAAAAGAGAGAGAATTAAAGAAACTGGTTGCGAACAAAAGAAAACAGACTTTATTGAGGTAGATAGAAATCCATTACTTGCGGTGAGGAAGGTGGTAGCTATTGTTTGTTTCCACAGACTGCACACTTTCTTTGGGGCTATTTATAAAGTGCCACAGCTTATGGGTGGTTTGTGTTCAATAACAACTACATTATTTCAAATTTCAGGTGCCAAATGAAATGAATGGAAGCTGGTAATTATGTTTTCTCTCTTAAGCTGCAAATTTTGGTTTTTTCTTGTAAAAGAAGAATTGCTCATCCCGATCAATAGAAAGCTGCAGTGCCACTTGTCCCTTAGACATTGTGGAACAGGAATTACATATCCCATCTGAATATTATAAAGCACAGCAGACTCGCATTATACTTGCACTGCTGCACACACAGACATTCCAGTTACACACACACACCCACAGTGTCCTCATTAAGAACCATTCTGGGTAAATATTCAGGCTAAATCCCTCTAGCTTTTCTATCTTTTTGATGAAAAAGCGATGGGGCGGGAAGCACTGTTGGACTTGTTACTCCAAAAAGTAATATATTCCTCATCACTCTTTACAGAAAGTAATATTACTTTACGTAATTTTCCATTACATTACTTGTTATCGTGTTCTCTTGCATTCTCTAAAATAGCAGATTTTCAAATTCAGACCTACATTCGCACCTGTGAAAGCACAGCTGAAGTCCTATTCACAGCAAGATTTGTATAAGCTGTGAAATTCGTTAACTTGTAATAATCATGAGAACAGGTCTTGGCGGTTAGTATTCTGGGAACAGCTCTTTTTACAGGTCATACTGGTCCTGTGGAAGTGGGGCTCTAGGCTTAAAACTACACACAGCTTTTTTCCTCAAGCCCTGAATTTGATCTCATCTGCATGTGAAGCATATCTGTGGTGAGGTGGGAGAAAAAAGCGATTATCATTCACATTATCATGTGAATGTTGCCCCTTGTCTGCCCTGCTGTGTCTTCTGTGTCTTCCCTGTGGTCAGAAGCAGCAGGCTGGTCCATTTTAAATCTTTTTTACAAAGTTTGATCCGCTATCACAGTGGCCATAACTTGGATAGAAAGTCTATAAAATGAATGGATCTGTTTTGATTGTTGCAGCCACAACATCAGAAGTGTGTTCCAGAGAAAGGTTTTATTCAGTGCGTTTTCATGGGAAGTTTAATTCCTCTTTAATTCAGAATTAAAATTAAATCCGATTTAAAATAATTAAAAATTACCATGTAAACACCTAATTCTGAATGAAAATGTCCATTCCGAATTAAACTTAATTCCAAAGTAAGTGGCTGGTTATTTCTGATTTTAAATCCTAAGCGAATAATTCCGCGGTCATGTATACACTCATTCAGCTTTAAATTAATTCCGGTCTTTCTGCGCATGCTCGTTCCCTTGCCCGTCTGTCGCGATGACACTTATATTACGCGCTGGGCTTGTTTTCGAAAACAAAACAACATCGACATGATGTTGTCGTGCTGCTGCTTCAAAAATAAAATAAAAACAAATCCAAAAAGGATGCTGATAATGTAGTCCTCCATATTGTTGCAAATCGAGTAAGTTTGTTTTCTTCCGGTAGACGTAAATACATAAAGACGTCCGCCCCCCTATCCAATCAGAACCCTTCCCAACCCCCAGACCTTAAGCGGAATTGGATAAGGCCGATCAAACGTGTTTTCCATATAAACCTCAATTCGGAATTACTATTTCCATGTAAACTCGAAGGAAAATAGTTTAATTCTGAATTATTTAATTCAGAATAATTAATTCCGAATTAAAAAACATCATGTAACCGTGGCCATTGTCAGCATTCCAGATATCAGCAGGTGTAGAGGAATAGTCCTGCAGCCCCAATATCACGCAGCTTCCAAGGAGGCAAGAAGCCAAAGATGTTTGAAAGCGACGCCAACTTCCGTTTTCATTCACTTCTGTTGTGGCTTCAATGACAGAAAGCCCCAACACGACAAAGAAAGCCACAACCCAATGAAAAAAAAATCTTTGGCTCCTTGCCTCTTTGAAAGCTACGTGATATTTACGCTCGATAACGTTTTCTGAATACTTAGTGAAATGGATCGTGTTGTCCGCCGATGAATACGCCGGAGACATTTAAAAGCCACGCCAACTTCTGTTTTTGTCCATCTTCTCTCTTTTTTTTAAATCAACTTCCGTTGCAGCTTTTTTCATCCTGTTGTAGCTATGGGTGTCGTGTTGTGGCTTTTCCAAGTCGTGGGCACGTTTCCAACCACTCGATGTCAGCTCTTCCTTCTCCATCGTCCAAGATGACGCGCTCGCTACAGCCCTGTAGCAGATCATGACTAATTTTTCATACTTCATAAAGAAATCAATCAAATTACAATAGTAACTGGTTATGTCATTTTGTAGCTACAGTAATATTGTTACTGAAATTCTGTTTGTAAGCTCTTTTCAGTGGCGTGTTACTGCCCGTGACCTGCTGATAGTGCGGGACTGCTTTCATAGTGAGTGCTTACACATTCCTTCAAATGTTCAGCCTACAGCAAGATCATTTAAAAATATTCAGCCATCATAACTTGTGGTGCGGAAAGAAGGAAAAATGCACAGAAATGCTTCAACAGAGAGAAATAGGCCCCTGGTTCTGTAGCAACAGGTGGGCTGTAATAGAGTTTCTGCTTCATCTGCAAGTTTAGGGCGGTGAAGGAGACTCATCTTGACTTCCTAATCAAACTCTGCGGTTAAACCCTCATAACCGTGTAAAACTAAGTGTTGGGAAATTCTTGAGTTGCATTAAATGAATGGATGTCAAAGCTGCTACACTAACTTATCGTCCAAACTTCAGCAAACGGAGTAGAAGTCATGAATAATAAGACTTATTTTAAAACATACATTACAGCTCATTCACCAACTCAAACACAGCATGAAGTTTTCACTGAAACGAAAGCTTCAGTTACAGTCACTGTTCTGTTCACTGTTACCATGGCAACCTTGGCACACATGACGTGTGTCGTCGCCAAAGTCCAACTTGTATGATCAGACCCGTCTGATCAGACCCGTCCACTTCAGTATTTCCGCATAACTGCCAAGGATTAAAGGATAAAAGCCAAGGATTTATCGTGATAAAAGTTTCAGTGAATTAAATGTTAATTATTCAACAATATTTATGGCCTTGACATCACATTGAGGATCTAATCTCTGTGGATGATAGTAAAACACTGAGTTCACTTATCCCAATGTTGAATCTTAACAATCTTCAACACAAAATCAAATCAGTTTACTCCAACTTTGCTTTCCACATAGTTTTTTTTTTCAATCTAATTTTCTGTGATGACTCACTGCACTACTGTTAGATTCTGTTTTTGTCCCTAATTCATGTTGATTTGTTTGTTCTTCAACTCACTTCCCAGATTAAATTGACTCACAACTTGACCATTATCTGCTTAAGTACAGTGAGGTAGATGAAAGCAATCATGATTTTCTTTCCTTCACTGGCCAAGTTGATGTCAGTTGTATAAAAAGAAAACTTATCTGTGAGCGTCTTAAAAAAGTAAAAAAAATAAAGTATACTGTGGAGGTTTTCTCTGAGGAGAGTGCTCTCAACCCTTCAGCTCTGACACTGAGATTACCATGACACATACACCACTTTCAGTTTGGAAGTGTTCCAGTCTGTAGCAGTTATGCAGTGCATGGATGCACATAATATTTTGTTTCAAAGAGAAAAAAAACTTAGCTGCCTTTATTAGAAACTCTGTCAAGCTACAGCCACTAATACTGGATTTGTGTTAATTTTTACAATTTGCCATATGTGTAATTGCTTTTCTATTTCTCATTGTGAGCGCAAAGATAAATAATGAATCAAAAACAAAATAAAAGGGTAAATGAGTGTCATATATAACAATTGCCTTGATATTATCTACCAAAAAGAGTTATTTTGGTGATCATTTCATGAAAATCAGTGGTCCTCAACCACAGGGATGTAGACCAGCACCAGATTCACTCCATTTTTATTTTATTTATTTAATTTATTTATTTTGGCAGTGAGATTAAAAAAAAAAAAAAAAAAAAACACTTGAGTACATGGCCACACCTTGATAGTTTAGGTAAGAGCTGTCATAGTTATACATATTTAGGCACTTTAAAAAAAAATTCTTTAATTTTAGTGTTGCTGACGTTATTGTCAAATCACTGAAGCCAAACGGCAAAACCAAAAAATAGCCACCTATATTATATACAGTCCCCATTATGCGATGATGATGCACCAAAAATATTTCTTTCATCTATCCAGATGAGAAAGATTTAAACTCCCTGTAGATACCTTCAGCAGCTGCAGGAATGTAAATCAAATGTAGTATAATCTCTTCACTATAAGTCAAGCTGCTTGGAAAGGTCTGCCTCATCCCCCCTCCTTCTGCCCTGCATATGACTTTGAAAAATCTATCACAGCCTCTTTATTTGTCCAATACGGCATTCCTCTGCACACACTTGGCAACACGGAAAGCACATGGTGTTAGTTTGCTTTTATCACAGTGAAGCCATCTGTCATTTTGATTTCACCATAAAAATTAAACATGATTAATTGTGAAGTTTTAACTTTAATGATATCAAATAACAAGTTACATCACAGTTGATGGGAGGAGGTCCACAATGATTCCTGAAAAGATGAGGCAATATCATTACACCCAATTAGTTTTCTAATAAATCGGAGGATTCCTCCAGCTGCAGTTTGTTGCTTGCCAACATCTTTAGAGATTACTAAAGCTAGCACACAAGATGTGACGCATCCACACGGGTAATGTGCCAGTAAAGTATCAAATTATCTACAAAAGAGCAATTTGCACAAGATTAAGAAAACAACAAAAGCAAGACTTGTAATCGCTTTGTATAAATTTAGTTGTGGAATAAATAAGCTCCTCAGTCAGTCACGTGCATAGAGCAGGGGTTCTCAACCTTTAGCAAGCCAGGCGCCCCCAAAGCTGGTTCAGTGCCCCCTCTTCCTTTAAAAAAAATAAAATAAGATAGAATAAAAATAAATAAAAATAAAAAATAAAAAGTCATTAGTCGGGCGGCCACAGTGCATTATGGGATAAATTAGGCAGAGATGCATTTTGTCATAAAATGCCTGTGTTTTATCTTTTAATGCTCTTGTTTTGTTTTCGTGACTTTAGTGTGTTTATTTTGAGGGTTTGTTGTGAGTGTGGGACTATTTTTGTGGTGGTTTATAGATTATCCCAGCTGAGGCTTTGAAACCGTGACAGAGACTGATGACGCATTTGGTGAGTCAGTGGGCCATGCTTGTTCAACAACTTTAACTCAGCGCGTCGTGTGATGTCGAACATTGGATTATGAATGTAAGGTGTGGGAAAGGCCAGAGAGTCGTGAGTGCTGTAATGTAAAATCCATTGTGAGTGTAGTTACAGTTTCATTTCTGCCAATTTGAGTACAAGGAATCTGCTGCATATATTTTGTGTCATGTCGTGATCATTTCCACCCTCTTGTTCTGCTCCCACGCCCACCTGAGAGTGTCTGCACTTCACTTTATAACCATTGAACTGGTTATATTTGAAATATATCTTACTCCGAGAATCACATTGATGAATTCTTGATAGAATTTTGTAAAGTTCTCTTTAGATTTTCTTCTTGTATTTTAAAGCATGGCATGAGAGGAGGTTAATGGAAATAAGATTCAAGAAGGCATCTCCGAAGCCATTCAGTTTAGCAATACCACTTCTGACCACATGAGGGCACATAGTTCTGCCATGTTGACAGAAAGCCTCTGTCAATGATGGGGATGTCCTAGCATGTCTTGTAATACCACTTTTTTCCCACCAGAGGTGCACTTTGTTGTCTTTTGCCAGGAGCTGACACATTAATATTCCCGTGATAAACTGATCCCCATGTGTTCAGAAGCTGCGTTGCTACATAGGGTGGCTGTAATTTAATTCAAACTTCTTTTCTTTTAGAGATTGTATCTATGAGTTATCAGTTGTTTCTACTGCAAGACAAAACATGCTGTGACCAAGCTGAAACAGAAGAATGACGTCAATGTAGCCAGTGTAATTGTTATAGATGTATTTTTTTTCCATTTTTCCCAGCACGCACAGTCATCGTAGCAGGTTTTGTTGGTCTTCTTTGAATTGACAAACACTTTTGGATGGAAGGTGAACCAACTTTAAAAGCAAAGAAAAAGAAACCCAGCTGCTTTGATTCAAGCCTTTGACATTTCTCATTTGTGGAGAAAAAAAGTCTTTCTTTTTTTATTTAAATAAACCATTCTGTCATAAACTTTTACATTCAACATGGTAGCCGAGGCCTGTGGCGCCAGTCTGGCCTTGGTCTAGTTTGTCACAAGTATTTTCCATGTTCTAGCTTTTTTTAAAAAAAAAAAAAAAAAAAAAAATTCTAAATGTTGAGCATTCCCCTTTTGCAGCTCCTGTTTTGAAACCCATTTCTTTGTACAGGTTTCCTTTGGGGTTTATATTTAGGTGTTGTTTTTTTTTTTTTTTTGATGTTGTTTTTTGTTTTTTTCCACTTTTTACTGATGATATGATATCCATCTTTATTTAAATATTAGCATCACTAAGACACTGCAACCTTTAGTAAACTTTCTGAGTGACTTTAAAACTTGGATGAAGCTTAACTTTCTTAATTTTAATGAAAACAAGACTGAAGTTGTTTGATGCAGAAAGCCTGATCTGCTTGCAGATCGGGTCAGTACAACTAGTCCTTTGGCTCCGTATCGTCGCTCTGCTCTCAGAACTCTGAGTGTGATTTTTGTGAGTGCAGTTGTTAAAAGCCTTTTTCAGTTAATAATAATAATGCCACGGCAAAGTCTTTTTATCTCTTCCAAAGAACTTGGTGACGTGTTGTAATTTTGTCATGTTCATTTGTTGACCCTGGGTTTATTTACCTCATTTCAAGACCTAATAAAAACCAGATGTTTGTTTGTTTTTTTCTAAATTTAATATCATGTCCTGATGCTTAAAATTATAGAAGCGAAAAAGGCTGTGCTCTATTTTTAGCTCCTGATGTGGTCAGTTAGCAGCATCCATGCAGTATTAAGCGAGGAGAGTTATGCATTCCTGTTTTATTAACTTGTGGCCTTACTAACTATTCATCTCGTGGTAACGCAATACTATTTTTCCACTCAGTGTCACCAGGGTTTTGCAGAATGCCAGATTGTTGCTATTGTTTCATCAAACTTTAAAAAAAGAAGCACAACAGAAATGTTTCACAGTTTTTTTTGTGTGTTTGCTTGTGTGCAACTTTCCACTGGTTTAGCATTTCCAAATAATGGCCACCAGCTGCTGCTGCACAATCACTTTTTTCCATCATGTCCCATATCTTTAAATAGTTGTTATAGTTAGAATACAGGTTCTTATGGCTTTTCTGGATTAACTCCATCAACACTGCACATTTTTTAAGTTTATTCTCTGTGATGTGTTTAAAATGCTGATATCAGGCCATCATTTAGTGCTTTTATATCTTTTGAAGTATTTGGCAAACCCACCAGACATTTTTATAGCTGTATTCAGAAGATTTATATCTTGCCTTACTTTAGTTTATTGTAAGTTAAGAACAAATGTATTTAATGTGACAGCAGGATAAAATTGGAATAGAGTTTTCCAGACTAAAATTATTTTGGAATATATAAAATGGTAATATTGCAATAAATTATTTTCTTTATTTTTTGCACAATAGTATGATGTTTTTTTTTTTAAAGAGCAAATTTGAAAATTGGAGTGTGTTCATTAATCACTGACATTGAGGAATTCCTCACATTGAAGTTCAACCTGCCACTTACTCGTTAAAGTACTTGAAACATTATACAGCTTGTGAAAAACCTAAATGTCTGTGCCTCAGTGCAAAAATAAACTCAAGCCTTTAACTTGGAGCTGTGTTTGCTCTGACCCTTCCCTGAGATCAGAATAATTAAAATCACAGCATGATCACTGAAAAGAGGCCAAGCTGTGGGTGCTTGGAAAATTCTTTTGTCTCTTGCTAAAGGAAGGAAGTTTTTTTTTTCATTTGTTGCTGAAGACATTGTAGAAGAGGTGCAGTTTGTGAATCATAAATGATAAATGAATAAATTATCTTTTTCATTTTTCTCTAACAATGAAGTTATGAGAAACCTCATTGTATTTGTTTTGGTATTTTGTGCTGAGTAGTGTTTAATTGACCCTTCGTTAAGCTAGTTCGGACAATCTTGCTGCTTCGCATTAAGGACTATGTAAATTCGCTTTATTTCCGTGTTTCTATGTATCATCAGTGTTAATATTATACTATAATAACGCCATGGTGAAATATTGCTGCTGGGGACCTGCAACAGTGACTCGAGGTGTCCAGAACGTTTGGAGGGGGCATTTTTATTCCCTTTCCCAAGCCGAAACAAATGCTGGAAAAATGCAGGCTGTGGGTTCAATCAGAGTAAGTCCTTTGTAAGACGGGTTTAATAGCTATATGGTGGTGTAAAACAGTGACTGTGTCAAGGCAAATTATTCTCCTGCTACTCCGGTTTTACTGGCAGTCTCAGGTGAAGGGACCCTATGGTTAAACCTCTCAGGCCTCAGTGATTCCCAAAAGGCTGAAGTAATGGATGCAGCCTACAATCCAACCAAAGGTCTATTTGGCCTGGCCTTGGAGAAATTCAATTCAATATCTGTTCACAATGATAGCCAACCTCTCACTCTCCTCAGGGGTGTCTCCAAGCACTTCAGACATGGTCCCAGACGTCAGTGTACTCTGTCGGTGTCACCAAACACTTTTCTGGGCAGAATGTTCCTCCCAAACAAAACAAAACAAAATCTCTGCCAAGCCCTCTTGTCCCTGATGGGGAGAGCTGAACGCTCTACCCGAGTGGGGACAGGCAGAGACAGCCAAGCTAACAGCCTCACCACTCTGTTCGATGGCACATGGGCAGTTCACCCTTGGGTAATGTCCGCCCTTTCTTAAGATTGCAGACTACAGTTTGCAGTGCAAACACCCTGATGCAATGGTGTGTTGGTTACAGTTGCCAGCGGGGATTCAGCACACATCCTGGAGGGCGAGATAGCTGCCCTGTTAAATAAAGGAACAATCAGAGTGGTGCCAGACAAGGAGGCTCGTCAGGGCTTCTGCTCACGTTACTGCCTTGTTCCAAAGAAAGGAGGCACTTCGCTTTGGCCTATTCTCAATGCACACATGTTTAACAGACACCTATGAAAAGTATACTTTCAGAATGTTGGCACACAACATCCTCTGCTGCTCCATTCGCCCAGGAAATTGGTTTGCAACAATTAATCTCCTCGAGGCACATTTTCACGTTGCCATATATTCCCCACACAGAAAGTTTACCAGGTTTGCTTATTGGGGCACAGCCTTCAAGGTTCAAACCATTCCCTTGTGGAGGCAGCGCTGTCCCCATCAGAATATTTTCACACACAGACGATTACCCTATTTGCTCCATATCATGGGCGTGGGCAATGAGCACCTCCAATGTGGTGATCAGTCACCGCTCTATCTCAGATTCAAAATACTTTGTTAAAAGAGCTGCTTAGTCCCCACACAGTGTATGAAGTATCTGGGGCTGGAAATAAACTCTCATATTGAGTCAAGATATCAGAGGGGAGGATAATGTCCTCCACCCAGTACCCGGCCTGATTTAAGTTGGAGAAAGTCATGTCATTTAGAATTTTCCCGCACCTCATGGCTTCAGCTGTGAAACTGGGGCTTCTAATTATCAGGGAACTTTCAGCGGTGTGTCACATCATTACACCTGTGCAACATCACCTCTGTCGCCAAGTGAGTCATAAGTGTTGTAAGTGACACATCACTATGCCTCTGGTCCCATTGTAGGATTTGTCGATTGTGCTGGAGGTTCATTCTCATCCCTTTGAACCATTCAGGAAGTGGGAATTAAGTTTTTCTCACTGTTCTGCTTTTGGCTTTGACCACAGCCGAGCGAGTGAGTGATTTACATGCACCGTCAGTGTCCTGTCCGTGCTTTAAGAGTTAATGTTGACAGAAGAGCTGGCATCAGGAGATCTAATCAGCTGTTCATTTCTTAGGCTGCTGCTCATAAGGACAAACCTTTGTTCCAGCAGAGAATGCCACACTGGATTGTGGATGCTATATGTTTGTCTTACAGGTGCAATGGTGCTGAACCCCCAGGCAAGGTGAGGGCTCATTCCACTAGGAGCATGGCCATGTCTTGGGCCTTGTTTAGAGGGGTTTCAGTGCAGTTGGGTCACACTGCACACATTTGCGCGCATTTACAGATTGGATGTGGCTCAGGCTCACGCAGTGCTTGAAGTGGGATCATGAGGTCCAGCCTAGTGTGTTGCCTGACTCACTGCTGTACAGCTTTAGGTATATTATGCAATCGAGGAGTGGGCCATATCTCTCCTAGTGAAAGACGGAGCACAGTTAGAAAAAGAAGGTTGAGTTACTTAGAGATGCACGATAACTGTTTTTTTAAACCGATATCGATAACTTTCAGCTCCTAAAGGCCGATACCGATAACCGATAACACACAGATATACCTCAGATCATTACATCAATACTATGAACAAAACCAAAAGCAGTTTTAACTCTTTAAATGAACAGATATTTATTTTTTCCAATGAAAAACTATTGGAAGCCTCTCAAACATTTTCATAAAGCTATCAAACGAACCTATTTGATATCTCACATCAACTTAAATAAGCTGCATTACTTACTGATATAAAAAAAAAATAAAGGCTCCTTGAACTGATGGAAATACATGCATCAGAATTACAAACTGAAAAAATGCATTCCTAAATCCCCCCCAAAAAAATGCACAGTGCATAATGTACTGACACAAGTTAGACTTGTGTCAGTACATTATGCAGTACACGCCATAGAAAACGAAAATTATGTTTAAAGGATTTTGGCTTGTGGTTCCATTCAAATAAATGCCTTTAATTAAAGTAAATGAGGTTTAGTAGTTTTTTTTTTTTTTTTTTAATCTCATGGGAGCTTTAGATGAGAGAGATGATGGCGATGAGAGGAGAGGGGAGCGGAGGGGTTGACTTGCTGCTAGCTTGCTCACGTTAGCGCAATTTCAAAACTCCATGGAAGCGATGGTTATGTTTCAGGTGGCTGATCAGGTTTGGCGTATTAAAGCTTGGGCTATTTTTCCCTCCTTCGCTTGGAGCATTTGTCACAAATAACCAACCAACGAACTATCTTCCTCTGAAACTTTAACGAAGCTCTATACCACCACCGCCATGTTTTTTTTTTCAGCGCACTGTTCCACAATGCTGCATTCAAGGTGTAACTTAAATTCCTCCGTTCCCCGTTTGCTCGTCGTTCTTTCGGCCTTATCTATTTTTTATGTGTAACTTGTGGGAAAATACTGCCAAAATCAATTCAAGTCAGCAACTACCAAAATGATGACAAGAGTTAACAAGTTGTTTTCTGGCATGAGGGGGTATTCTTGATTTTCCTTACTAAGAAATTGTTTCTCTGATTATACCGACATCACTTGAACATAACATTCACTGCTGGTCACTCAGAGGGAGCGAGGCACTGTCGTGTTTAAAAAAAAAAAAAGTTATCGGGGCTATTCGTCATGATATCGGACTTATCGGGATAACATCATAATTTCCTGTTATTGGCTCGATAGTTATCGTGCATCCCTAGGGTTACTTACTTCTTTGATAACAGAGTGAGGTGTCCCACCAACACTTCCCTCCTTGCATAGGCAGGGTAAGACGGCTTGTCTAGAATGAGTAGAAAGTGGTCGGTTGGGCAGTGTAATGTTTGTGGGTGGAGCTCTGAGCACGGACTCTGTGACACGTTGTCTGTGACAACCTGTCTGTCACAGACAGACTTGGGGCCCGATCTTGCACCTCCCATTACCCAATACCCAAAACCCATTACCTGCAAATCACAGATTTAGGAGCCGAAATGCAATCTTCCACCTCCCAATACCCAAAACCCATTTTGCCGTCTCCCTTAAGCACATTGTGGGCGCGGCAATGGGCGTGTCACTAGCGCTTTCCACGAATTCGGTATCTTGCGGTACCTGTACTTCGCAGATTTTGGGTATTGGGTAATGGGTGGTGTGACCACCCATTACCCAATACCCAAAATCTGCGAGACACCAGTACCGCAAGATACCGAGTTTGTGGAAAGCGCAACTGGCATGTCGGCGCGTAAAAGAGCGCGTCCAAATCCTGTCATTGCGCGTCCACCCAGTCACATGTGGACTGCACAACCGGCTCTACCTCTCGATTATGCATCACTGTATTACTTTCATACATTATTCTCTTAAGGGCAGATGATGTCTGTACAGCTGTGACATGATCTCATTCAGATGTTTGCTGTGGAAGAAACGAGGAGATCACAGAACTCTGTTGTGAAAAAAGCACCGCTCCCAGCAACTATGCGTCTTGGCGCAGCTGTGCGTCTTTGCGCAGGGGATATGTTCAAGATAACTCAAAAAGTTATGGATGGATTTTGATGACATTTTCAGGAGTTGTCAGAAATGTGAAAAGGAAGAACTGATTTTATTTTGGGTGTGATCCGGAAGAAATCCTGGATTCTGGATCACTTTCAAATTTTCGATAACATTGCGCTGTTTAGTTGTTTCTTGACCCCTAAAGCAACCACAACTGCTGTGCTTGGCGGAGGTCTGCGCTCTCCGATTGCTTTTCTAGTTAATAAATGCTTTCCTGGAAGCTCACCGGCTCTATTTTCTGAGCAGTTTGTTGGAACTTCTTGGAGTACAAAAGAAATGATTAAATCATTTGCTCCACATTAGTTAAAGCTAGTTATGTATATATCAGTGCAGAGGAGGAGGAGGAAAAAAGAGGAGGAAGCTCTACAGCACAGTCCCAGACCAGCTGTCCATGAGAGCTGCTCTGATCTGGGTGAAAAGACGTTCCATGGCAGTTTGCAGGTACTGCAACCTGCTCTTAAAGGCAATGGCTACTGACGCACTGATTGGTTAAACAGGTGGAACGCCCTAACCACTCCCATGCATAATGTGTGCATGACATCGTGGATTTCGCAGGTGAGATCGTGGGTTTTGGGAGGTGGAAGATTGCGTTCTTCGTGGGGGAACGCCCCTCCCAATACCTTTTATCCCTTAATAGCAGGTTTTGGAGGTTTGGCGCAAGATCGGGCCCTTGGTGTCATTGGAGCTTCCATAGTTGGTCACGCCAAGGTGATTCCCATTGTGAAGCACCTCACTCTGTTATCAAAGAACCGGGGATTACACTAAGTCACCACCATGCTGCGTACCACCTGAGAAACTATTGAGCTCTCCGAGCACCACCAAGATGACCAATTTTAAAATATAGCCATATATGCCTTCTCAATTAGCCTTGAACACACAGGAGAGATGTTTATTCCTTATTGTGGTTATTTATTGTTACCTGAATTTCATTTGAAACTTTGTATTTATAATGCATTGTCATGCATTGACAAGTCATGACGTTCCCCCGCATACCACCAGAGAGCGCTCGCGTACCACCAGTGGTACGCGTACCACAGTTTGCGCACCACTACATTAAGTAACCCAACAATTTAAACTGTTTACATTTGGCCTGGGGTACACCTCGGACAGAAATATTGTAGTTTACTGCACATGGGGAAGCCAGAATATTCTCTCCATTTTAAATGTAATTTAGTTCAAATGTTAATCTTATGAGTGAATGACCAAATGAATCTGGGCCTGATAACACTGAAGAAGATCTGCAGAGAGATTCAGCTTGAACGTTTTGGAAAGGTTGTATTTATCATATAGGAGGAGTCAGCAGAAAGACAGAAGCATAAATTCAAAGCTCCAGAGCTACACTCTGCATTTTTGTGACAGTGTGTATTCTGGACTGCTCCTCTGTCTTATTTTGGCTGAAAAGATAACTTTATAGGCACTTGAGAAGTCATCTTTTAAAACTGTGTTTTACATTACTGAAACTTTGTTTTTCTCAGCTTTCTATCAGAGTTTCACAGTTTTAGACATGTCAACATTGTATCACAAGTGTTTTGACATTATTATTGTCTGCCTTTTAGTTTGATTAAAAGTTATGTAACATTTATTTTTACGTTATGCTTTGATTTACAACTCAATCCCAAAATAGCGTGTCCCTGCTCTGGATGCTTGGTACCATCTCCATTATAAAAGCTTTCCACATCTCATCTGGGGGAAAAAAGGTGCTCCTACGCAATATTAGAGCCAGATTACACTGACAGTTGATGAGCTGGCACAGTTTCAGTAGCTCCCATTTGTACATAATGCGCCGCTGCTATTAGCCTGCCAGAGTCTGTTTTAGAGAGCTTTGCAGCTACAGAGGGGGAAACTCTGTACCAAAATGATACATTATAGCACCAAGGCATGTTTAAGAAATAATACAATGATTCACTCTCTTGTAAAGAAACTTAATGGTTTCTTATGCAGATACAGATCAGTATGATAGATAGAAAGGGGCTTAGTTTGAAATTGTTCCTGTATGTTTTGGCTGTTTTTTCAAATATACCTTTTCTTTTTTGTTTCTTTTTATTCTAAACTTGCTCAATGGATAAGTATAACGTAAGAGCAAAATACTGTAATATACATCAAAATGGAGTTAAATGATGTCACTCAGCCAGCAGAATTTGAAGAATTTGCTGACTGCGGGTCTGATTCAGTTCCACAAGCTTGATTAGATTTCATATTTAGCTTTTAGTACACAAGTTAGCATCCAGCTGTTATGCCGGGTGAACTGTGGAAGTAACTGTCAGACAAAAGTTGCAAAACAGTGATTCACAACTAAAAATGAACACATTCAGTAGACCAGGGGTCTGGTGCTGATTATTTTCATATGAATGCCACGTGTACATGCACACACAAGTTGTCATATTGCCACTTTTTCACAAAAATAACTAACTACTAGTTTAACTCCAAGCGAGAGATGCAATCTCTATTTCTTGTTAGCTGTTAAATGATAGTGAATAATAGTTATTTTTATCAAGAAACTCTATTGGAGTGTGATATAATTATAATGACTGAAGTATAGAAGCATAAAGATGGACTTTATATAAGTTTGACATTTCTCTATGTTATACATAATTTCTCTTCAAGGATTTATAAAAATAGAATTCAATTGAAATTAATTGAACTGAACAGAAGTACTTTGTTTTATTTTTCTTTGTATTTATGGAAGAAGTTGTATTAATGATGTTGAAGCATTGTAGATGGTGATACTTGCAATACCAACTTAAAAATAGAACTCTTAATTATAATGAATTAATGAAAATTCAAACCTTAATGTGTAGGATCCAAATAAAACAAACAAACAAAAAAATGTAACCCCAGAGTAAAAGCCTCTCCTGATTATATCCCAGTTAAATATCTGTGGCCATTAGTTGATGAAACCCTTTTTAGAAAACCTGAGTGCAGCATGTGTCACGTTGCCATTGTAGCTGTTCTAGAGAGTGAAAAGAAATGTTGCTGTCTTTTCATTTTAGTTAATGTATTCACTAGAGCAACAATGATTTAATTTCCTGTGTTGCTCAAAATATAACTGGCAACTGCTGACATTTTGTCACGTTGAATGTTCTCCTGCCTGTTAATCAATGCATGAGTTAGTGTTTCTGGGTGAATATGAAAAGCACAACTTTAACCATTCAGGTTTTTTGATTTATTTTTATTGGTTCTCTGACATGATGTTTTTCTGATGAATGGAGCCTTCCCTTGGAGAGTTCCTAATTCAGCATGCTAACTTTCTTTTTCTGCTTTCAGGATCCTGTTGGTGAGAATGCAGGAGTCCACGGCCAGGCGGAGGACAGGAAGGAGAAAGTGCCCAGCCCCCATCTTAGCCAGCTGGTGGTTCTCACAAACAGTGAGACGCTCTATGGGTTGGCACAGAGGGTGGTGGCCACCGAATCTCTGTGAGTGTACTCCACAAAACACTGGAAAAAATACTTGCATTTGTGTCAACATATTATATAACCAAGCATTTACAAAACATAGGTTACCATAAGCATACGCCTTTAACACAATATCAGGAAATACCTACTTTTTCATCATAAACGTTAACTTTTACTCTATGCTGTCAATGTGTGCTAATCCATTCCTTTCCCCGTGCCGTTTTTCTTTTCTTTTTTTTTGTTCATGATCTGAAGTGGGAGTTTTTTACCTGCCATTATCATTGATTGGATTTAATTATATAATCTTAGTTGATGATATTTGCTCGGGGGTCATGCTCTGGGTCTCTGTAAAGCGCCTAGAGACAATTGTCATTGTAACAGACGCTATATAAATAAAATTGAATTGAATTGAATTGAATTGAAGAAATCATAGCACAAGCAGCTTGCTCAGCTCGTTGCTTCCCTTCATTCATTTTCAAATAAACAGCTCATTTTTTGCATGTGGTTATTCCCCATTTCCTGTGTTTCCTTGACAAAACATGGTTTGGAGATCAGTTGGATGGCCAAGTTGCTTTGAGATTGTGTGTCACGTGACCTTCAGTTGCAGATCAGTCACGTAGTGCAAATACCCCAATGATTTCAAGGCTCTTGGTTACAGGACATAGAATCAGCCAACGCTGAAAGTTGTGTCGTTTGAAAGCGGAACTGCCGCAGGGAAAGTTATTTTACCCCTAAAAAGAATGTCTAGTTAACTTCTAAAAGCTTCACTATTAGTGTTAAGCTCTTGCAATCATTTATCCCATTATTTGATTTCTTCATCTTGTTCTGCCTGTGTAACTTCTTCCCTCACTGTCTTTGTCTCTTTTATTTCCATACACTCCACAATGCTGCCCTCTCATATAATTAGGTCGAAATATCATCAGTCCTGACAGCTCACGAACCCCCTGGGGTCTGCAGTGTACTCTACAACAATAGCTTTGTAATGAAAGTCTGTAAAGCAGGGGCTTAGGAAGCAATTTGCTGAATAGGATTATACTGTATCACAAAAAGGTTTTTGTGTGTTTAAAGAAAGCAACAAGCTCAGAAAATAAAGAAATACATAGTGACTGTAAAAGTGCTCAATCTCAGAGGTGAAGATGTTTCTTCGGCAGCTATTCAGGGCAATACTGCTTAACAAGTTCTGTCTGAAAATGTGTCGTTGAAAAAGCAGCAATCTCTAACATCATTAGCGATTTTAATTTAAACATCAGCATTTTTTTCTGACTTTTTTTTTATGGTTTAGCATTACAACCAGAAGTGGAAAAAAAGGAAACTTAATATGACGAGTAAGAAACCTTAAATAAACCATAAAAATCAAAGAGCACACTGAAGTGACCTTCTTGCTGTTATTCAGCCTTCTCGCTGTTGTTCTGGTGTTTTATTTGAGCTTGTGTGATCAGATTAACTGTGAACTGCCTGGTGTGCTGCTTCTTTTTCTCTCCACACACTGCACTGTATTACAGAGGAAAACACAAGATGTTCCCTGAGGTGATTTTCTCTGCTCCTATAAAAGAACAAACGTTCACTGGACCCATTCATGGGGTTTTGTCCTAGAAAGACAGCTATTGACATTAAATCTATCTTTTATTGTAAAGAATTTGGTTTCCTAGTATGATAGAGTTTCCTGAAAACTTAAAGCCGGCGACTAAAACCTGTTTCTCAGCCTCTGGAAATTGGAAATGGGAAAATATTAATGTGACATGTTTGTCGCTCCAGACTTGAGAGGTTAGAGCAAACTTAGGAAGGCATCCAGTTTCCAGCACTGAGTTAAACTGTTGGAAAAATGAACAATATCACAAGTCAGTGATATGATTATGAAATACACTTAACCCAACGATTATGAATGGCCAAGTTAAAAAAAAAAAGTCCATTGAATTATAAATACAACTCTATACACTCCATTCACATCTTGACTGTTGCATTTCAAATCTTTTATATCTTTGTAGAGACAAAATTTCAGCCTTTTATCAAAGTCTTAAATCATCATTGATACTACTGTTTAAAAATTGCTATTTGCTGATCATATATGGAATATCTGTCAGTCTATCATTATTAAAAAACAACTTTAATTACTCCACTATCTATGCATTTCTAATCCATATATTTGTTAGTTATTGCTGCTATTATGCATAACCTGAAAGAGGTTAGCTTTCCCTTTTCAGGAATTACATTTTTTCCCTGTTCATTTCTTATTGAATTTTAACCAAACTTGGGTTTATAGACCAACACTGGATGTGTAGGCAGCTCACTTGACTAAAGTTTGATTTTAGATGTGTTTCTTTCTCTTAAACTGCATTTACTAAGCTAAAACTCTGGTGGAAAAGCTCTTATGAGCCTTGTTGCACTGTTGCAGCCATCCTTATTAAATTCAGGACTTGACTAAGCCCACTCAAACCTGCACAGTCAGTTTTTATTTAGAGCACGGTTGGACTTCAGAGTCATCAGTCAGCCCAGTGAAAAGTTCTTTGTTTAGTCTGAGTGGAGTACACAGTGGAATTGGGGTATTATTTCTGTCTACATTGATTTTTTTTTTTTTCTTTTTCATTCTGTGTTTCTCACTCTGCTACTTCACATGGTCTCAGTATTTTTCTGCAATAATTAAAATCCATTAATCGTAAAAACTGCGACCTGATTTGTTGGGTATAAATTATGCCGTGCTTTGGGAGGTGAATGTTAGTTTTCAGAGCATTATGACCACTGACTGAAGGATCAAAGGTATGATTTATATTGTGACAACACTCAAGTCTCTACAAGTTAATTATTTGTTGTGATAAACTCTAATAACCATGGGTTAAAAGTAGGTTACTGGAACAGCAAGGAATGAATCATCAGTTTACAGAATATTGTCCTGGATTATGGTGAACACCACAGATGGTAAAAGCATCAATACAGAAATCATGTTGTACAAACACAATCACATTATACCATGAACCGATCAGATAAACTTGAAGAAAATTAGAAATAATTGCTTCATGAAGCTCTTACATTATAATTTTTATAGATTGTGTATTTTGGTGAATCGTGAATAATTCAAACAACAACTATCAAACCCAGATTCAATTAAATTCAAAAACTAATAATAACTAATAAATAGATCTGTCATGATTACAAAAGCAAGACATAATTGAATTTGGTTATCTGCCACAAGCAGATAACTCCACAAGCTTTTCCAGAACATTCAGTACAGTTCAGTAATTCTGTGTTAATCCCCAAATGGACATTTTTTGTTGCAGTAACTGTCATTATTTAAGTTTCTCCAGAGAGTCATTGTAGATGGTTATTGCTGTGGCTTGGAAGGATCTCCTGTAGAGGTGTGTGTTGCTGCGGATCAACACAGGAGTGCAGATAGGATTGAACTCTCCACAACAGACTTGAAGAAGATGGGCCCTATCTTGCGCCAAACCTCCAAAACCTGCTATTAAGGGATATTAGGTATTGGGAGGGGCGTTCCCCCACAAAGAACGCAATCTTCCACCTCCCAAAACCCACGATCTTACCTGCAAAAACCACTATATTATGCACACATTATGCATGGGAGTGGTTAGGGCGTTCCACCTGTTTAACCAATCAGTGCGTCAGTAGCCATTGCCTTTAAGAGCAGGTTGCGGTACCTGCAAACTGCTATGGAGCATCTTTTCACCCAGATCGGAGCTGCTCTCATGGGCAGCTCGTCTGGGACTCTGTTGTAGAGCTTCCTCCTCTTTTTTCCTCCTCCTCCTCTGCACTGATATATACATAACTAGCTCTAACTAATGTGGAGCAAATGATTTAATCATTTCTTTTGTACTCCAAGAAGTTCCAACAAACTGCTCAGAAAAAAAATAAAGCCGGTGAGCTTCCAGGAAAGCATTTCTTAACTAGAAAAGCACTCAGAGAGCGCAGACCTCCGCCAAGCACAACAATTATCGAAAATTTGAAAGTGATCCAGAATCCAGGATTTCTTCCGGATCACACCCAAAATAAAATCAGTTCTTCCTTTTCACATTTCTGACAACTCCTGAAAATGTCATCAAAATCCGTCCATAACTTTTTGAGTTATGTTGAACATATCCCCTGCGCAAAGACGCACAGCTGCGCCAAGACGCATAGCCGCTGGAAGCGGTGCTTTTTTCACAACAGAGTTCTGTGATCTCCTCGTTTCCTCCACAGCAAACATCTGAATGAGATCATGTCACAGCTGTACAGAAATCATCTGCCCTTAAGAGAATAATAACGTATGAAAGTAATACAGTGATGCATAATCGAGAGGTAGAGCCGGTTGTGCAGTCCACATGTGACTGGGTGGACGCGCAATGACAGGATTTGGACGCGCTCTTTTACGCGCCGACATGCCAGTTGCGCTTTCCACAAACTCGGTATCTTGCGGTACTGGTGTCTCGCAGATTTTGGGTATTGGGTAATGGGTGGTCAGACCACCCATTACCCAAAACCCAAAATCTGCGAGATACAGGTACCGCAAGATACCGAATTCGTGGAAAGCGCAGGAGACACGCCTATTGCCGCGCCCACAATGTGCTTAAGGGAGACGGCAAAATGGGTAACAGGTTTTGGGGGGTGGAAGATTGCATTTCGGTTGGCAGAGGCTCCTAAATCTGAGATTTGCAGGTAATGGGTATTGGGTATTGGGTATTGGGAGGTGCAAGATAGGGCCCGATATGTAAAATCTTTCTGCAAACACTGAAGGACCTGAGCTTCCTTAAGGAGTAAGGTCTGCTCTGTCCCTTCATATAAACAGCATCAGTATTGCGTCTTCAGTCCAGTCTGTTGTCCAGGTGAACACTGAGGTATTTCTACTCCTCCACCACCTCCACTTCTTCTTTCATTATGAAAGTATTATTTGACTTATTCCTGGTCTTCCTAAATTCCACAATCATCTCCTTTGTCTTGTTGACATTAGAGAGGTGCAATGCTGCAAAGCAGTCCACCAGTTGCCTGTATTCTTGTCCACCACTGATGCAGCCCATAACTGCACAGATAGCAGAGATAGTCGGACTTTCTCTGTGGATGACAGGACTCTGACTGGTACTGGAAGTCTGAGGTGTACAGAGTAAAGAGGAATGGTGAGAGTACAGTCCCCTGTGGAGCTCCTGTGCTGCTGACCACCTGGTCAAAGACACATCCATTCAGTCTCACAAACTGTGGTCGTCAAGAGCAGATGGATGAGAATTTTCTTGGTATTGAAACAAGGCTGGATGTCCCAGCCCAGGCTGATGTTGAAGAGGTGCTGTAGAATCCCACCTAGCTGGTCTCCACAGACCTTCAGGGCTCCAAAACAGCCATCTTCCGATTAAGTCTCTTCAGCTGCCTCTTTGCTTGACTTCTAGAGACAGGCAGGCAGGAGGGGGGAGGTGAAGGGCGGTCACAGCACCTTCTGATGTTGTTAGAGACAATGATGGCACAGCAGCAAGATCCATGACTGAGGTGGAAGTTGAAACGGCTGAAATGTGACAGGGAAGCTGTGGGTCGAGGGAGGGTGAGAGGTCTGTTTGGCAGGAGAGGAGGATGCTAAGCTTATTTCTGACTGAAACTACTGAAGAGCATGTTCAGTTCATTGGCTCTGTCCTGACTTCCATCTGTCTGGATCCTTCAGGTTGAAGCCTGTCATCTTCTTCATCCCAGACCACACATGCCATCTGTTGTTCTACAGCTTTTTCTTTTACACCTTCTTGTTGTCTCTAAGAGCATATTATATATTTTTAAAAGCATATTACGTCAAAACCCCAATTGATTTTTTTTTTGTTTTGTTTTGTTTTACTCCAGTGCATTTCCTGGCCGAGCAGTTCGAGTCTCTGCAGTCCCACTTGGATACGATGATGCCTGCAGCCAAGAAACCATTCCTACAACAGTTTTATTCCCAGGTATTGTGTACTTTGTCACACATGGGTTTAAATATCGTTTTGGACATTAATGATCACATTAACTTAAATCAAGTCAGTGATGACATGTTTTAATATATATGTATATTTGTGTGTGTAGTACAGTGGTGCGCAAACAGTGGTACGCGTACCACCAGTGGTACGCGAGCGCTCTCTGGTGGTACGCGGGAAACGTCATGACTTTCTACATTTTTTTCCACATTTTCACTTAAAAAAAATCTGAAACATACAATGCATTATAAATACATTTCAAACGAAATGTGTAGCTTGAGATAATTAAAATTGTGTAAAAAAAATATTTGTTGTATATTCAGTTGCAGTGCAGATATAACAACTTTTGACTGTGTATATTTTGCTCTCTATGAGAGGATGAGTATGTGAGAATTGTTGGACAGAGTTGTAAATGTCTGATTCAGTAAAGTAACAATTCAGGTAATAAATAACCACAATAAGGAATAAACATCTCTCCTGTGTGTTTAAAGCTAATTGAGAAGGCATATATGGCTATATTTTAAAATTGGTCATCATGGTGGTACTCAGAGAGCCGAACAGTTTTCTCAGGTGGCACGCAGTATTAAAGATTTGAGAACCACTGGTGCAGTATATAATGTTTAATTCAGCCCTTTCACAACTAGTTCATTCTATTCTTTTTCAAATCCCCTCTTTCTGAATTCATATGATACTTGACATGATCCAAAACACACAGTGGTCTGTTTCAAAGCATAAGAACTGAATATTCTTTTAATTCAACCTTGTAGATGTTAGTCCCATTTTGGATTGTGTAATACATAGCATGATGTTACTGGCACAAAACCTTTAACTTGAATTCTTTTCTATCTCACCACAAGTAATTGTTCATAAAAAATTTCTATGAGCAACGTGACACACAACTAACAGACATGCGTTCACCCTCCCTTTTCTCTTAGACGGTGTCTACAGCCAGTGAACTGCGGAAACCAATATACTGGATAGTGGCAGCCAAGGCCATTGACTACGAACAAATGTTGCTAATGATGGCCGGCGTCAAATGGGATATCAGAGAGATAATGTCACAGCACAACGTGTATGTGGATGTCCTTTTGAAGGTAAACTTTAGTGAGAGCTGTGAAGAACATCTTAGATGTTACATTTGGTGTTGCATAGTAGAGGTCTGTCATTTTTGAACAGGGCTTATAGTATGATGATGATGATGTGTTTTAGGTCTTCAAAAAAAACAACCATCATTATTCAGATTTATTCAGATCTTCATAATCAAAAAACATTTACATATTTAGAAGGAGTTGCGCTAATTAAATGAAATTAAAATTGTTGCATTATTTATACCACTAACACACTTGACTTTGCAAAGTGAACTTAAAAAAAAAAAAGAAAAGCACTCACAGGAGAGCTCAGACCTCCGCCAAGCGCAACAATTCCCCCATATAGCGATTATACCATAAATATTAGTCGTACATATAGCACTGACAATATGGGACCACTAAAAAAAGTACCATATATTCCTTTATTTTGTGATGCACACAAAAATAAATAATAATGCTATAAAGATTTAATGCAATATTTGTTTCCAAAGTCAATATATTGAAATTAAACAACCTCAATGCCTTATAATTTCCATTTATTTACAAAATCTGCCTTCTAGATTCAGATCCGGATCAGCCTTTGAAATTTGACAGAGGTTCCCATTGTCAATCCCTGAGTCAAATTTCATGAGTTTTGGGGAATTAATTAACATAAATATTGAGAAACAAAATTTTTGGCCCCATTTACCGCAATGTTATCGAAAATTTGAAAGTGATCCAGAATCCAGGATTTCTTCCGGATTACACCCAAAATGAAATCAGCTCTTCCTTTTCACATTTCTGTCAACTCCTGAAAATTTCATCAAAATCCATTCATAACTTTTTGAGTTATCTTGTACACAGACAGACAAACAAATCAAACAGATAAACGCCGGCAAAAACATAACCTCCTTGGCGGAGGTAATAATAGCTGTACTACTAGTGTATTAAAATGACTGTAAAGTTGAGCGAGGTTCTGAAGGTTTCCCAGTATTTCTTTCTCCCGCCAGCTGCCTTTTCCAAGCCATGTTAGTGGACATAAAAATAAAACACCAGCTATTTCAGATCAGCTTTAATATGAGCAGACATTTTTAACATTCTCTAAGGCATAGAAGTGTGCTGCTATTCTTGATTTTAACTTCCCTCAGAGACCTCTAATGAGCAGTGTTTTGGACAGGATGAATAACTTATAGCCGAGCTTTCTGAGAGACAAATGCAGATATTTTCTGGAGTCTTCTGAAAATGTGTCTTTATGTACAGTGGCTACTTACTCAGTCATGAAACTTACATAGTGGCCAAAGAACACAATCCATGTTCATATTCATACCCAAAATCTTGACAAAAGTTCCAAATGATGATGTAGTCATAATTTACTGATCAGTTACAGTAGAATGAAGTGTATAAATATTGGAAAACTGGACTAATGTTTTACCCACAGTCAAGCTCTATCACACTGACATTCGGTTTCTGCTTCCTCCTCTTGTATTCCACTCTTTTTCTACTTTTATCCCACCTTCCTCCTTCCTCTGTTCCTAACATTACAGTTCATCTTTGTTACAATAAATCAGGCATTACTCCATACTGTAACAGTCACTTACTTCCTAGTCATAGATTGGGCAGATTAAATATAGTAAAACTGAATTGATGCCATGCTCTCTTTTTTCCATTTTCTATATTTAACTTGAGTGTAGAAGTTAGAAACATAAATAAATAATCATATTTGTATTTCTTGTCAGTCCAATATGAAAGGTTATATGATGACTAGTTTGCATTCCTGATGCTCAGAGGTGGAGAGGTCTGAAGTGCTCGCTGTGGTGTAAAATCATGAACAGGCCATCGCCAAGACAACCCAAAGCCCCATCTGTGCATCAGCACTTCTTTGACGGCTGTTGGTTAAATCACACTTTAATTCACCAGAGTTGTTGAAGCAGATAAATATTCACACATCCACTTACAGTTAAATATTATGTGCCTAGAGGAACACAAACTCACCTTTTTATATTCCCATGTGACTCTTAGGTCTTTTTTGGGTACAGGGCTGTTCTCGGTTGATTTAGTTTATGAGGCAAGCTGCCTGAGAGGAAATCTGTCTCAGCAGTCTGCTTTTAACTCCTCACTGTGTCAGACCAGTACAGCTGATGGACCAGCATTAAGTCCATTACATCTACCATGTATTTTCCCCCATCAGGTGCTAATGGCCTCCCCCTGTCAACGGTACTAATGCACGGGGACTGTGTTATAGAGCGCTGATTGAAAAAAGCATGCCACGTTTCGTTGCTCCACACATACAGGAATATTTTATTCATGACTCAGGTTGGTTGCTGTCATTTCACAATGGCGCTAATTTGCATATAAAGTGGCAGGATAATGCAGAATGTTCAGAATGACTTGACTGAAAAATACTGGTCAGAAATTATTATAAGACTGTTTGTGAATTAGTGACATTTCATTCTTGGGTGATAAATTAATGGGAATATTCACCTTAAAATTCAGCTTGATTTTTTTTATGTGACAAAAATGAATGTCACCTGACAGAAATGCAAACAAACACTAGAAAACAATTTACTTCACTGAGTAGCGTCCATTATATCTATAAATAATCCTCATTTACTGTTCTGAGGCTCCATTAAACAGAAGCAAAATGCTGTAATTGTACAGTTTCATTCATAATTTAGCATTTCAGAGTGCAGCGAGTACATAACTGGAGCTCCAGTGTAAGTTGGCCACAAGTAAGATTCCCATGTCTCCTGGGCATTATTGTTCTTTGTTAAATAAATTATGTGGATCATCCAAAATATGTTTTTAAAGTTATAGTGTACTGTAAACTAAAAACACTGTGTGGGTTTGATGATCATTAAGAAACTGATAAAAGTTTACAGTGATCCCTTATTTTTCGCGATTAATGGGGGAAAAAAACGCAAAAAAGTAGCGAAGCACTGCAGC
This sequence comes from Hirundichthys speculiger, assembly GCA_018398805.1. Classification (NCBI taxonomy): domain Eukaryota; kingdom Metazoa; phylum Chordata; class Actinopteri; order Beloniformes; family Exocoetidae; genus Hirundichthys; species Hirundichthys speculiger. Next base: position 1,882,561 of record JAGFBZ010001649.1, on the reverse strand, counting down.
GAAACAAGACAAAGGCTCAACTGTGGTCTTTCTGTTACCTTCACAGCCTCTGGTCTCTGAACCGTAGTAAAGAAACCGATGGTATTGTGCTATTTTTGGCTCGTAATTAGCGGCTAACACGCTAACAACAACAAACGAAAACATCCGGTTTTCTCTGCATGGAACGGGCACTTTATTCTGTCACTGCAGGAACTTGTAACATCACACAGGTTGTATTGTTGGGCTCCTGTCGGTTAACAGAGAATGTAAATCTATACACGCTGGGCTGCTGTTGATGCTCACTACACTTTTCATCTAACCCTGTTTTTGTTCTGCCGTCCCATGACACACACACTCCATTACCCATAAGACTACCTTCTTAAAGGGGCCAGGCTGGCTGACAACATTTCTTCGCTGTGAGAGAACGCGCACAACATCCTGTGATGCTTACTATTTCTATTTTTTCTTGATTTTTCTTTTTTATTATATTAAATGTATCTGAAAAATCCAAAAATACCTAAAACCGCAGAACTTAAAGCACGAATTGGCAAGGGATCATTGTACTATCAAACTGGGATTTTTCCAAATCTGACTGCAGTATTGACGAGCAGTAAATGTTTTTATGTCTCGTGTTACTTGGCAGATTCTTACTTCCTGTCCTTGCGCTCTCTCTTTTTACGGGATGCTGTGTGTTCCTCAATGCAGACCACAAAGTAATTAGTATAAGTTTGTTAAATGAGAGATTTGGTATGATAACCCACACATACTTTCCATTGATGGCGTCACTTTTTTTATTCATTTTTTTGAATGTCTCGATGCTGAGTCACAGCGTAGCTGAGAGTGAGCTAGTGCTAGTGTTGTTCATAAAGACTTTTGTCTTCCTGTGGTAAAAGGATATAGCAACTTCTATGTGACATGTTTGCTGATAAGTCGTGTGTTTATAAATGTCTTATCAGTTTGGACTATGGTGTCTTTTCAAAATATTATTTTATAATCTGGTGACACAAACTAAATTCCAAACATGTTCTCATTAAATGAATTCATCTCTCTATTTTTCATTGCATTTTTTTCAAGACCATAAGATGACTCATATGTGCACCTTTTCTGTTTTCTCAACCTCCTCAGGAGTTTGAACAGTTTACCATGCGGCTGAGTGATGTTTCCCGACATGTGCGCATCCCCCTGCCTGTGTCAAACGTCCTCTGGGAGCACTGCATCCGCTTAGCCAACAGGACTCTTGTTGAAGGGTAAGAAGGACAGAACAGGCCTCCTCAGTGTGAGGTGTTCATGTTCAACAAAGCTGTTGCCAGAACCTTTTAAGTCACATACTATTTATTATTGATGAACCAGGACACGAATATCCCCATTTCTCTAGGTCATTGTTTTTACCTCTACTATTACATCCATAACAACTGGTTCCTCAATGTCAGAACCCTGTTTTGCCTGTTACAACTGGACATTGAAACATAACACTGGAAAGATTCCTAAGAGGTTTGAGAGATGCAGAGAGACTGTGAGGTCCGGAGCAAAGTGGCTCAAAAGTGGTATAAGTGGGGAAACTAATAAGCTTTGATGCTAACTTCATGAGCCTGCAGAGCCAGCAAACAACTTCCAAGCGGTAACAAATTATGATGTTACACAGTGTAATACACAGTGATGGCAAAGCCCAAAAACACCGCCTATATGTGCGTGAGTATGTGACTGAGTTAAGTTCAGGACTATCCATCAATCAAGCCATTAGCCTACTTAGCTAAAAGCCTTGGAAATCTTCAGATAGAAGTAACCAAGTTTAAATCCAGCTGGTGCAGATGAATGTTCTCTCTAAGTAAGAGCCGAGATATTTGTTTTGCATCTCTGCACACAATCGTCCCTCTCTCTCTCTCTTCATGCACACACACACAGACATATATATCATTTTATTTTAATAAAGTGTACATATATTTCACCAGTAATACCTTGTTCAAATACTTTATGTAATTGTAAATAAAGATTAAATTGTAAGACACCTCACAAATTTTATATTTGAATTCACTCTACATAGACAAAATACTTGTCTCACCCAGCATATGTAGATTACTGTGGTTAATTTTGTTCATCACAGTCCTAGGTTCTTTCATCAAAGTTATATATATATTTTTTTTCTCCTTATGTTTTTCTTTTTTCCCCCCATTTCTCCCCTACACCTCAGACTGGACACTAAAATGGTGTTGTCCTTCCTCAAAAACATGTCATCAAGCACAGCGAAACAGAAGAAACATGTACAGAACTTAAGATTCTAAATGTCCATCATGTCCTTGGTTCCTCATTCTAGGGACCTTCTGTACCAGCCACATTTTAAAAGCCTCACCAAACAGCCATCAGGGATGAGCGGACACACGACAAACTGCAAAATGCTCTTCACACGTTCCTTGTAATGCATTTCACCACTTTCTCCCCGGGAAAGCAAGGCATATGGGATGTTGAAAGTCACAGAATATTACAGTGCTGATTTTATTTTACTACCTTCGTCCTGACTGTTTCTGTGCTTCACACCAATCAGGGATAAAGTGTGAGTGTGAGGTTGGTTTCAAAAGGTCTGATGACTCGCTGTGAACAGACAGACCATGTGTACAGCAACACTGAGTCAGACTCGAATTCACACATTTTAATGAGCACAAGGGCTACTTATTAAGAAGGGAAAAACAGCCACAAAAAAATGGTTTAGGTTCAAAACAAATACTGCCTAAGTAGTTTTGTGCTGCCTAGGTATCGTAAGATGGAGGGCCAACACTGGTTATTAGGTGTAGGTGGAAAGATTGCCCTTGCTCACTGAGAAAAAGCAACATGCTTGCCTCCCTGCACATTTGTTGAGTATTTTTCCCCTCCTTATGTAAGAGGACTTTTGAACCCTCTCCAAGTGAGCAAATGGCTCATTATGTCAGTGATACGCATCCAATTTATGCCGCTGTTACAGTCCCTCACAACCTGCCTGGTTAACTCATAACGCTACTTCCACCAACACACTCCCTACTATGCCACGAAGGAGTGGTCATTTTTGCTTGTTCGGGCTCTCACACCCTCGTTGCCAACTTCTTTCTCCAGTGGTCATGTCCCCTTTGAGACATGCAAAAATGGATCTGTTAGCATTCTGAGCTGAACCTCAAAAGCTTAAAAATGTTGTATTGACAGTAGTACATGAAGCAGCCAAACTGTGGAAAACAGGTGCTTTCGGTACTTTGTGATGCTTCTAATGCAATAAATAAAATTTGCTGTACCAGAGAACGCTGAAAACAAAGAACCAGTGCTGCAGTGGTGATGGGAGTGGATGGGGAGGGTGTCTCTTATTGGTCAAATTCCCTGCAGCTTTGATAGTTGCCATGGTCACTAGCCTTCTGTGGGAATAATGTTCTTTTCCAAGGGGATTTGGACGCAAGGTTGAAGTACAGCAGAGAGGGAGACACCTCCATAATGCACTCACTGGCCACTTCACTAGGTCCACCTTGCTAGCACCGAGTTGGACCCCCTTTTGCCTTCAGAACTGGCTTAATCCTTCACGGCAGAGATTCAACAAGGTACTGGAAACATTTCTGAGAGAGTTTGGTCCATATTGACATGATAACATCACACAGTTCAAATCAAATCAAATCAAATAAAACTTTATTTATATAGCACTTTTCATACATACAAATGCAACAGAAAGTGCTTTACAGAATGAAATAAAACATAAAACAGGAACACCACATCCCAAAGCTGCTCTATTGGATCTAGATCTGTTGACTGTGGAGGCATTTGAGTCCAGTGAACTCATTGTCATGTTCAAGAAACCAGTCTGACATGATTGACACTTTAGGACACTTTATCCTGCTGGAAGTAACCATCAGAAGATGGCACACTGTGGTCATAAAGGGATGGAGATGGTCAGCAACAATACTCAGGTAGCCTGTGGTGTTAACATGATGCTCAGTTGGTACTAATGGGCCCAAAGTGTGCCAGGAAAATATGCCCCACACCATTACACCACCATCACCAGCCCGAACCATTGATACAAGGCAGGATGGATCCAGGCTTTCATGTTGTTGATGCCAAATTCTGACCCTACCATCCGAATGTAGCAGCAGAAATTGAGACTCATCAGACCAGGCAACGTTTTTCCAGTCTTCTATTGTCCAATTTTTGTGAGTCTGTGCGAATTGTAGCCTCAGTTTCTTGTTCTTAGCTGACAGGAGTCGGTGTGGTCTTCTGCTGCTGTAGCCCATCCGCCTCAATGTTCAGCGTGTTTCGCATCCAGAGATGCTCTCTGCAGACCTCGGTTGTAACGAGTGGTTATTTGAGTTACAGTTGCCTTTCTATCAGCTTGAACCAGTCTGGCCATTCTCCCCTGACCTCTGGCATCAACAAGGCAATTCATCCACAAAAAATTGCTGCCAACTGTATATTTTATCTTTTTTAAACCATTCTCGGTAAAACCTAGACCTGGTTTTGTGTAAAAAAAAAAAAACCAGTAGATCAGCAGTTTCTGAAATACTCAGACCAGCCATGCCACGTTCAAAGTCACTTCAATCACCTTGTTTTTTGAACGGCAGCAGATCGTCTTGACCATGTCTACATGCCTAAATGCACTGAGTTGCTGCCATGTGATTGGCTGATTAGAAATGTGCATTAACAAGCAGTTGGACAGGTGTGCCTAATAAAGTGGCCACTGAGTGTATAATTTATTCACTCTGAGAGACATAGAAGCTACAGCCAAAAAAATATGCAAATTGCAAGTTGGTTCCCTTCCATTGTGACTCAAATGTAAATAAATCATTATAAAAAAGCAGACACACAGTATTGGAAATTGACAATATAACAAATTCAAAGTGAAATCCACTTGAGGGAGTGAAAATGAGGACAAGAAATCAAACAGCAATGCAAAATGGCTTTCAAACTCCAGACAGGATTGTTAATCATCTCAGCCACATGATGCGATTGTAGAGAAATTCCTCAAAGGATCGTGACATCACGTACAGCTGTTTTATTCAACAGTACAAGTACAAGTCTTGAAGGCTGAATGAGAAATGAATGTTCCAAAAATGTTTACATGATGTGCTGACATCTGGCTCCGCTGGGAATTCAGAGCTCTTAGAAAATCCAGACAGTGTTGTGATGTGTGAGTGTAAGTTGTAAAAGTCCAGGTTGGACACTAGTCAGTTTTCAGTTGTTTACTGAGTTGGAGACTCATCAGGGATGCCAATATTTGTCTGGAGTATTCATCCGTGGAAAGAGCAAAATATGAAATATAGTCCAGATACTTTCGCCCAGCCACTGAAATGGCTCTCATGAATCAAAGTGAAAAATCACAGAATGTGTCTGCCTTCCAGTTATTTCCTACGCAAATATTTAGGGCGATACTCACCTCCGTGTCTCCCTCTGTCCTCCTCTGTAGCTACGCAAACGTGAAGAAATGCAGCAATGAGGGCCGGGCCTTGATGCAGCTGGATTTTCAACAGTTCCTGATGAAGCTGGAGAAGCTGACGGACCTGCGACCCATCCCCGACAAGGAGTTTGTAGAAACTTACATCAAGGCCTATTATCTGACAGAGAATGATATGGAGCAGTTTATTAAGAATCACAGGGTGAGTCAGTGAAAGTTGCTCGTGAATTGGTCCAGTTGTTAGACTGTGAAGCAGATGCTCACATCTTAGATTCTCTATGCTTACAAATGTCTAACTTTGTGACCGACTGTGTGTGTGCGCAGGAGTACTCCATGAAGCAGCTAGCCAACTTGGTGAATGTTTGTCTTGGCTCACATATAAACAAGAAGGCTCGTCAGAAACTTCTCTCAGCCATTGATGACATTGACAGACCCAAAAGATAAATTCAAGAAGGGACCGAGCCGAGCATGTAAACCAGCCCACAACAAAGGACATCTCAGCAAAGAAACACGAGGTGGAGCTGAACATTGGATGTCTTCATTTTCTGTCGTAAATATAAATGGCTGTTTTCCACAGGCTGTACAGCATACAGTAGTAGAGGCAGTGTAGTTAAAAAATAAATAAATAAATCAGTGTTGCGGACATATGCTATCTAATTGCTAATAATGTGTTAAACTCATCCATATATGGTCAAATGTTTTAACTGCTGCTTACTGAATGCACTCTGTGGCACGCTGCATTTCCTCTGTACACACATGGATCATAAAGCACATCCTGCTCTTTTCTTTTAGCGAACATTAACAACACACGCTGTTGCAACCGCGGCAGCCTCCATGTCTGAAGTAATCTTGAGTTCCTTTTCCTACATGAACTGCTGCAAATACAGGATCTAACGGTTTGCGGTTGTGACGTGCTGCTCGACCGTGTGGACGTTTACACTCTTCCATCTGTTAGCAGATGGGATCAAAATATGACGCGACACCTGCCTTCACACTCAGCAGAAATGACAAGTGAGCATGCATGAGTATCTAAATTTGATTTCAGTAATGGTGTTAGGCCCTGTGGAAAATACGTCCCATGAGAAAGCTGTTAGTCGTACCCGTCTATCTGAAGAGTGTGCGCTCGCTCATTCAGACAGTGGATCATCATCATGCTTCATTATTCCAGATGGTAGAGTAAGTTTGCTGTATGTTGTTTGGCTTCAGGGTGTTTGTTGTGCCTGACTGGATTTCTTATTTTTGTGTTTTGTTTGTTTTTTTTCTCGCTCCCCCCCACAAATCAAAAAAAAAAAATTATAAATCTGATGATTCAGAAAGTAATATAAATTGCTGTAGTTTGCATTATCATAGTTAGATTGAAACTGCAGAAGCTGATTTTTTGTTTGTCTACCATTTGTCATATTTGATGAGAGAATTGTTCTTTCATATATATATATATATATATATATATATATATATATATATATATATATATATATACACATATATGTATGTATATATATATAATGTTTTTTTTAATATGAGGAAGGTGAATCTGTAACAGAGAAATCCCATTTTTATTAAAAAACAAAAGTTCAGCGTTGGGAAAGTTTTCAAGTTTCAAAGGCTACTTCAGAATGATGTGCAATTAATTAACTTTTTTGTAGCGGTTCTGGTCAGTTCCACCTAATTAATCATGAGTTTTGTCACATATACAGTCGACCAAAATGAATAAAAACCCAGTTTACAAACTTGACAGTTACGTATTCTTTGAAATTTTACAACTAAATTGCTCAAAAAGTATCAGAAATATCCAAATATTCATCATTTCATTTCACTGAGTGTCTGTGCAGCTTCACAGATTTCTCAGTTTGATGGATTTGGATCAAAAACGTCACATATCATGAATAAATAATTCCTTTAAATGCATTAAAAGTCAGTGCTAGAAAATACCTAAGTTAGAGTCAACACTACAAATGAATGAGGTAAAATGAAAGTTAACCCAAAGGTACATTACTCACACACAGCATCTCCAGTTTTCTGAAGTGAAGAATAATCTCATTAAATATGGAAGCACTCTCTGGAAAAGAGCTTGTAACTTTATGAATGATCCCCACATGACTAACATTTAGCCTTTCGTTATAAACTGACTTCACCTTTCAGCAAGAGAAGAATGTATCATAAACAATTAACAAATCGTGTCTTTGCTTTCCTCCGTGGCCCCCTTTTCATATTTATTAGTTCAGCCTGACCCGACCAGCAGAGAGGTTTTCCATATTAACCTGCTATCAGAGTCAACACAATTAAAAATAAAGAAGTTCAAGGTTTTGATACAGCTTTGCTATGTTGTGTGTGCAACTATTTCTGGAAGAATACTGTAAATGTGGATGTTCGGAACAATGTATTTATTTCTTGGCTTGTGTCTTGTTTTGATTTTTATATGATAAAGGGTGGTAGCGTGCTTCATTTATTACCTTTCCTGTAACTTATCACTTGTATCAAATACAAATATTTAAAACTGTCAAATGAAATTGAGCGTCAAGTGCACTATAATGAAACTCTGTAATGAGCGTTGGACCTGTGGGTTGAACTAGAATGATTTTGACACAATAAACACACTAACAATGGTCACGTCTTATGTGTTTAGTCACGTTGTGCTGTTCTGAATTATCTCTGTAATGGACCTATTTAATGGTTTAAATGCTTTTTATCCAGTTGTATGAGCGGCGCTGCTGTCCATCCTGATGCTTGACTGAACCAGGAGCAGAGTGGTTTCCTGTGTGGCTACGGAGGCCTCTGGACTCCAGTTTGAGGCAGACTGCTGATGTGGCTGATCGCTGAAAACTGTGATCACCCATTCTCTCTGATTATCCCATTAAGAGACTCATTTGAATGAAACCTGGAGGGATGTGTGTTTCTTCTAAGAGAGGAGACACACATTCACATCCAGGAGATGACTGTCCACCCCTTGATAGTTGCTGTTGATGTCATATGAGATAACACCACGATGCACAAGCATGAAGTCTGTTTTTTTAGCAGCTCATATTCATCTGGGAGGGAGGAAAGAGGGATTTCTTTATTTATTTTTTTTTTATTCCTTCACATTTCTCCCTCTGTCAGCAGCATGCTACTTCCCCTCCTGAAGCATTCAGCTCAGTGGGGCATATCAGTCCAATTTGCATTTGCCGGTTTTACGGTGACTAATGTCACAACCAGAGTGAAGCAGCACATTTAGTGTGTTCACACCTCTGCACATTGGGACCATTCATGGTGTGTGTGTTCTCACAGAGCTTTCCTCACCCTCCCACCTGCTGATTCATGACCCTCTTGACACTGCCGTTCCCACTGTCCTTGTATAACACATTAGGATCCCCAGCAGGATCACACCCCTCCTGTGAGGCGGTGGCCCACTTACCCTTTCAGATTAAAAGAACCCGCTCTCCGTGATGCTGCGTGCCCTCCCCTCTGCCAAATTCCATAAGCTGGTCCAGTAAGAATCACTAACCCTGACCTACATGGCCTTTCTTGCTTCGCTGTTCACACAGACTTCATTCATGTCTATTCATACATGTTTAATCGTGAACAATTGCCGGCAGAGCCTATTAGCATTGTTTACTTTGCACGGTATTTCATAAGACAGGACGCGGCTGTGGCGGGAACAACAGAAAGTGAGCGGCCTCAGTATGAGGACATGCTGATGGTTCCATCAAACATTCTTCTGAACTTATTCCAATAAACCTCCCAATTATCGAAGCTGATCGGGTGTTTTCTGTTTCTAAAATTAAAATTTTAACACTAATAAGGGACCCAGAATCAAATATTTGGACACACAGCATAGTCGGTGCTTATTAACACCCTCTTTGGCAAGTATAACGGCTGATAAATGCTTCATGTAACGCCTAAGAATATTTTCGTTCTTGTTTGGGGGATTTTCATTCTTCTCAGAAAAGGCTCTCGGTTCTGTGATCTCGTCTCACGAACTTCTCTTTGAAGGTCTGCCTGCAGGTTGTCAGTGTCGCTTTCGACGTGGGAAAACACCCAGCTAGCACCTCTTGATTGGATTGTTGGATTTATATGTGCGTATGTGCATGATCATTATCCTGCTGTCATCAGGACATCTATCTATCTACCGATGAAAAGTTCCACACTGTTTGATCAGTTTTTGCACAGTTGGATGTTTGTTTCTTGAAACTCCTCACTCATTTGTCCTTCAAAAATATGTTTGCTCCTTGATTTCACACGTGTATCAGGCTTCCTTAGATCTTACTCTGAGTTTTGTAATGACAACGCAGCACAGATTTTCCCCTGATGACGACTCCATGTGGATGATGTTTGTGCAGGTGTTGTTGCACAGCTGAAAAGTACAAGACCATTCCAGAGTCCACTTAATATTCCACTAATGTTCAGTTTACAGTTTTTTCCATTCCATCCCTTCAATTGGTTCTCTTCAAAATGTTTTTTTCAAATCCTCAACTTGTCATCTACCTCATTCATTTTCTGAATGACATTTTGTTCTATGGAAGCATCAACATAAGGCAGCTCTTGGTTATTTGGGGATGGTTTTAGAAAACTAAAGATAAATTATCCAAATAAATTTAAAAGATATTTTATTCATTCCCAAAGGGAAATTCATAGTCGTAGTAGTTGCTATTATGCAAGTCTCTTCAGTGATTCATTCTAGGTGGTTCAGTCTGTGTTCAGGAAGGATCCTCTGTTGAGGTTTGTGTTACAGCGGATCTGAATCACTATCATGAAGAGGATGCTCAGCCTTGTCTTTGATGTTTTGTATTTTATGAAGGATCCTCCTTTGCAGCCAGAGCAGTCCCGACTGGCTCTGGTGCTGCCCCCCCCCCAACAGATGACTGCAGATAGGACTGAACTCTCCAACACTTATAGTAGACTAATGGCAGATATGCAACATTTTGCTGCAAACGCTGAATGACCTAAGCTACCTTCGAGGAGTAAAGTCTGCTCTGTCCCTTCTTGTAAACTGCATCAGTGTTGCATTAAGTTACCTGGGAGCTCAAAACTATTGCACGGACCTTTGCTTTAACCGCTCTAAAGTTACACATCAACAAGATGAAAAGAAGGTTTGATCTTGTTTTTTAATGCCTTCAGGAAATCTCCAAACCTTCTGCTGACCGAGCTGCTAACAGACTTCTGACCGGGGGTGTCTAAACCTACATGGGAGTGTGCTGCTAGCTCAGAAACAGGACTTCATCAGCCATCCTGCTGTACCAGACTGCAAGAGCTGATGCAAAGAAAAATATGAAGAAAAAATAAACAACAACAGGGGGCCTAAATTCCAAAAGCTTTGAGAGCAGAAGCATTGGGAAAGGAATGACCCTTCAAATGTCGGTGTGGATATGTCGTACATTCTCATTTGTGCCTGTCGTAACTGGGCTGTATTCTTCTTGTAGCCCTCTGATTTAAACAACTGCTTGCAGCCTCTAAATCTCTCTGTATCTCAACAAACATGAGATGCCCAGGGACTAAAGGCTTGACGGCTTGCCTTTCACATCAGGACAGCTGTCACTCAGCATCATGGATCTAACAGAGAGGAGAGGAAGACAATGAGAGTTCATCTCAAATGACACAGGGCAAGAAAACAATTTGGATTGTCAGGAAAAACTGGATTTCCCATGCACACATGAGGACCTTTTAATCTCAGTGTCTCACTCTGTGAGAGCAGAAAATCGAAAAGTGTATCCAGGGAGCTGCGCACGCTTTCAAATGAAATCCATCCTTTCTCTATTAATGGACTGCCATGTCTTCTCAGAGCTATTCATTAAATGAGCCTTATCAAATTAGCCTCGTCACTAACAAACCTGCCAGGGAGAACTTGAGGACCTGTATTTTCCTCCAGCAACAACGGAGACGTTTATTGGAGGCAGAGGTGTGAGAAACGCAGCTATGCCCTTTGTTGCTCTGCACTGGCTTGATTAAAAAAGCAAGTAGCAAACACGTAAAATTAAATCAATCCGTTGTTATGAAAATACTTTTACATACTTTTCAAACAGCATAAAAAGGGCCGATTCATATTTTGTTCAGAGGCCACTCTGTAATTCCATTAATGCTTATTATGCAGTGGTTAATGAACACAGCGGCAGCATTTTCTCATCTTTTCGACCGGCAGCGAGGATGAAAGCAGCTAAGTCTGCAGTATCGACTTTAATGAAGGCCCTCTGAGAACCTTGCTCCACCACTTGCTGCTAATTTGTTGCCTGACTAGCTGTGCTTGGGAAGAAACGAATGTTTTGTGTATTCATAAACACGAGCAGAGAGGGAAATCCTTGCTGCAAGCATTCAAGCTCTTGTTTACACCTGAGAGGATGGTGAGGGTGAAAAGTTCTTGAGGTGAACTTCAGATGAGAGGAAAGTTGGCAAAGCCATTAGGGAAGTTCAGGATGATGGCTTCTGAACTCGAGGGCACAAGTAGGCTCAAAATTAGATATCTTTTTTGCCTTAAAAAAAAAAAAAAGAAACTTCTTCGTATTCTACACAGTCATGGGTGTAATAAATACAAGCTACAGAGTCTTAGAAATGGGTGACTTTTTTTTTTTTCCTCCTCTGAGTTTATTCGTCAGTCAGTGCGTTTACATGGGAAGTTTAATTCCTCTTTAATTCAGAATTAAAGTTAAAGCCGAATAAAAGTTACCATGTAAACACTTAATTCTATATGAAAATGTCAATTCCGAATTAACTTAATTCCGAAGTAAGTGGATGGTTTATTCCCATTTTAATTCCGCATTAAGTAATTCCGCGGTCATGTATACACTCATTCTGCTTTAAATTAATTCCCGTCTTTCTGCGCATGCTCGTTCTCTTGCCCGTCTGTCGCGATGACGCTTATATTCCGCGCTGGGCTTGTTTTCGAAACAAAGTTTCAAGATGGCAGCACGCAGTAAACGGTGGTCAAGAGCAGAGACGATTTATTTAATAAACAGCTTGGAGGAACTGGAAATAATTAAAAGAACAGATGGCAGGAAACATAAAAATTGTGAGCTTTTCAAAGCGGCCAGGTTAAATGAAGGAGGTTTTGCAGATAGAGACGCCACCCAGGTAAAAAATAAGTGGAATGTTGTTGCTAACCGAGTTAGTTAAGTTTGTTTTCTTCCGGTAGATGTAAAGACATCCGCCCCCCCTATCCAATCAGAACCCTTCCCAACCCCCAGACCTAAAATCGGAGTTGGATAAAGCCGAACAAACGTGTTTTCCATGTAAACCTTAATTCGGAATTACTGTTAACTACCTTTATTTCATACAGTTTTCAGGGGACATTCATGCCAGCTTATGCTAATTTATCCCCACAGTGTTAAAAGACGTTAAAGTCTGCAGTGATGATCAAGGCAATAGTTCCAGTAACAGTCGAGAAATTTCACTCAAACTCCCCCAAAAATGTCAGCGTCCTGGTACCACCTAGGAAATGTTCGAAGATGACAGCATTCAAGAAGCCTTCGTATGCACGATCGCTCTTGTGATATTTCAATCTCCTACTTGGAGACTGGCAACAGACCCGCGTCAGGGCCCAGAACCGTCAAACCCGGTACCCGTCCTGATTTGTTCAATCTCTTTTCAGTTCCAAACGCAAAAGTGTCACTTCCTTGCTTCTTTTTTTTTTTTTTGATAGAAAAAGAGAATATTTATTGCATTTTAACATTCTCTCATGGACACGATTTCACACTCTTGAAAAACAAACAAACAAACAAAAAAGCAAACCCAAATGACTCATTTCTGCCTCGTGTAATGAGTGAGGCATTAATAAGGTCCATGGACACATAGCAGGATGCACGCTAATGAGCCGAATACTTTTATTTTGACTCGTAAACAAATATAGATACCAAAAACTAATTTCATGGTCTCGCTCTCTCATGTTCATACTTTTATAAATTCTCAAAGGGAGCCGACTCTGTTTCGTCAGCTGCATTTACTCACAAATCTAATTGCGCTTGTGGCTTATTCATGGCTTCAAAACTTGCAAGGCTTTACCGAGTGTGTGTTTTTGACTCAGGAACAATAAAGGCAAACCAATTTAATCTTCTATTATGCGGATGTTTCAATGCATCTCAGTCTTTAACATTATTGAGGCATTTTCCTGAGATGAGCGCAGCATCTGTTGATGGTGAGTTTGAGGATCATGGGGAAATGTAAAACACGGTTGTGCACACATGAATCTACACTAATCATTAACCAGTACTGACAGAACCCGGCAGAACAAAATGCCACTAAAGGTCACCGAACGTTCTGGATCCCGTTCTGTCGTTACAGCGACTTTTAAAAGCATGCAGCGTGACGCGGCTGGAGAACAATGACTTCCTCTGAAAATCAAACGCTATTACGTTACAGGAACAACCCGGTGTTCTGAAATTTCTTCCTACCTAAAATCTTTTCCTACCGTAGCAGAAAATTAGCCTATAGCCTCATCTGTAATTTTTTCCTACATTGTAAAAATATCCTACCAGCACATATATCTGCTCTCCTCTGTGTTTTGGGTGGTAGCATATTATTATACATATTTAATAACCATAATTATCCAGATAAGTGGAAGATGACGGACGGACGGACGGATGTATATACATTAAATACTGTCCATACAAAGTATTAAAAATGCAAGAAACTAACCTTTTCTTTTCCACGATAACGGTCAGGCAGCAGAATATTATGGCCTTCTGAAGTTGCTGCTGTAAGGCATGCGCAGTCAAAGATAGGGTAGGAAGATATTTTACAACACCGGCAGTCTGGTCTCACTGGAGCGCGCCAAGTCAACATAAAACAGTAACTTAGCGAAGACTGAAGAGTTTTTCCACGTGAAATCGATGCATTATGCATAGGAAAGTACTGCAAATGTCGAGCAAAGTTTCAGAGCCTCTGTATGCTGCTCCTTCCTGTTCAGTCACCGGTTTATCACAAGGCCCAGAATGTTCTCTACCGCTTTCCATGTTTCTCATTACTCTGCCAGTAAGTCACCTATGGATCGGGCGTGAATGAAGTCTCTGTGAGGGCAATTCTGAATCAGGGTTTAACAGGAACACAGCTGAGCCTGAAACCGTGACAGCTTTTCTTTTCGTGGCAATTACACACGGTCCCCGTTTGACGCGTATATGAGTGTGTCGCACTGCAGTTAAGAAGAGGAATGTTGTAGAGCAGTGGCCGCTGGTGCACTTTTCTCCAGGGGGGGGGGCTACACCAAAAACCGAAAAGCAAATGTAGTACGATATTGATATACGTACATTAATATCAATATATGTATATTTAAAAAATGCCTGTTTTTGTTTTTGCTGAGCTGAAAAACATATTATAATGAAATATAACATAACAAAATAGAATAAAATGTTTTCTCTTGAAATAGACCAAGGAAACTTTTTTTTTTTTTTTTTTAATTTTTCAAGAAATATTTTAGGCTAAAGCCATAAAGTAACACTGCCATAGTGGTAAAGACTGAAAAAATTGAGCTATTGTTTAAAATTAGAATAAATGTGTTTATTCATGCCATTTGAAATGTCACAATATTAAAAAATAAACTTTTTCCATAAGGTTATTGCCCTCAGGCAACACTGTATCATTGTGGAACAGCCTGTACATATATCAAACCAAACTATAACTCAATTCAAAACGAGACAGGAAGTCACATTTCAGTTTGATAATTTGTGATACATTTAAATGCTTGTCTTAGTTTCTAGTGTGTCTTTCCTGACAGTGTTTTGCTACAATTTGTTAAGTTACTGCCATCTTTGGCAGTTATCAGTGCATTTTATCCCATATCTTATCTCGATTGAACAGTATGTAAATATAAATACACAATACCAAAAATGTCTTATCAAAAAAGCCAGAGTCTTTGACTCTCAACTTCTCCTGCAATGTTCTCCTCTCAAAAGGCGTTGTTTTTAATGATTGAACAGAGTTTTCTCTTTCCATTCTTGCTAAGCGAAAATACACTCTTCCCGCGGACTTCCTTCTGGCGCACTTTGACAGATGTGCTGCGAGCCGGTTGCTCTCTGCTGCCACCCTGTGGCTGACAGAGTGTGTACAGCAGCACCATTCAAATGAATGCTGAGGACGCAGGTTATGTGCGCCTGCGCTCAACCAAGCTCCTATCTCTTGTATTGAGAGGATCGAACTGCGCATGTACAATTTATAGCGAGAGTGAATGGACGAAAAAACTCCGTCCCAGCCGGAAACACGTGACCCATCCGTGACTTTAGAGATCATAAAACATATTTTAATCTATATTTTATTGTAGATTACACATATTACTCACTAATTCCATAATAATTAATTACCGTACTCATTTTAAAAACTTTACAGTATATATTTCAAAGTAATTAAGTCTTCTTCACTTCAAGTTCTTGGATGTGGGGAGAGGTGGGGCGGCGCCCTAGTGCCCTCTATTGACCAGCCGCCACTAGTATATTATTTACAAGTAATGTAAACATATCCTGTCATGGTGTTTCAAGTCTCTGCGCCTTCCCATTGATGTAAACAGATTTAAGATTGAAGAATAACTTCAGGTAACAGCAATTTCATCTTAACAACTAGTTTCAGTAACCGAGGAGTAAGAGCATCAAGGTCCTCGCCCTCAGCTGCCACCTGGATCACGCAGCCCACAGGAGGATGAACACATGTTGCTTGGTCGGAGAGGGCCTGGTCACCAACCGTTTACAAGGACTCAGGACCAGTTTGCCTTGGGAGACCCAACCAGGGACAGCCGGCTCCCAGTTAAGATGCTTTAAGCATCAGCTCAGGATGTTTCCTGGACACCGTCTTGGGGAGACGTTTGCGTTACACACATTTTCTCATTTGAGTTGGTTCATTTATTTCAGAAAGCTTACATATACAAGATAAGCTTTTCTTTTGTGCCCACAAAGAGTAGTTGGAAATGAGGGAACAAACGGTGTCTCTTGCGGAATTAACAAGACTTTATTTTAGCACAATGCAGTAAAAGATAAAACAAAACCTCGAAATTGTGTGCATCTTCTCTGCCCACGTTCCTGAGCCCTGTTGACATTCCCGTGTGCAAGTGACAGGAAAAAAAATGTCATTACTGCAAATGAACAATGTGTATGCGCAGCTGCAGAACCTTAAAAAAATGCAGAAAGCCAGCATGTTCATTTGATGACATCAACCAGCTTGTTTAACAGGAAAGCCTGCAGGCGCCCTCCGAGAACGACGATGGACAGGTGTCATTCTGTGAAAAGAAACAGTTAAACTAAAACCCTCAAGTTTTTTCTTTTATGTATTTATCTTTGTATATTTATCACCAGCAGATGTGCAACAAACTGCTCTATTTAACTGACGAATGACAGCTGTATGAATGATGAATGATGAGCAACACGGTTTCATTTCAAATATGTCAAACCAGTCAACAATGAGTCACTCTGTTTTACCATCTACATGCATTTCATCACCCTCATTATATGTACGTATGAAGACATATTTTATCTTACTTATGTATTTTTTGTCTCGTCCTCTTTTTGAGGCCATGTTCCTAAATGGATAATAGCAGATTTTGTGGCAGTGAATTTCAAGAATTTAAGAGTTGTAAACTGATGAAACTGGCCTGTTATTATATCATGACTTCTTTTATTTAATAATCTTCAGATTTGTGGAATTTGATAGTTTGATAGTAAATCCAAAAAAACACATATCCAGACAGATTTACAGTGGAAGCTTTTTTTTTTTTCTAATATTTTCTCTTCTCACATTCTCTCTTGCCTTGTAGCACTTTGAAGTAGATGACCATTGGCTCTGATTACCATTTTCATGTGGCATTTAGGATTTGCCCTTTTTTGATCTTGATGTTGTTAATCAAGCGGATTTAGGCGTGTACTGAGGGAATAAGGATTATTGCCAGACAGCAGGATGAGCTCATTCTTATCCAACAGAGTGCTGACACTTTTTTTGAGAACCTCCCCCTGGATATGTGCAGGAGGATAGAAACTGCTGGCAGACGGTTCACAATCCCCCTTTCTAAATTCCTTCTTGAATTTAACCAATATTATTTGCACATTTACATTATTGTCAGGATTGACTTGAGGTCTGAAAACACGCTCCAACAGGGTGTATTAAATTAATGTCTGGTTCATTGGCTTGAATTTATTCTAATACCTGAATGAATATTTGCTTACTGTATCTAGGGATGCACGATAACTGTTTTTTAATACCGATAACCGATAACTGATAACACACACATATACCTAAGATCATTACATCAGTACTATGAACAAAATCAAAAATATCAAAATCAATTTTGACTTTTTAAATGAACAGATATTTATTTTTTCCAATAAAAAATTATTGGCAAGCCTCTCAAACATTTTCTTAAAGCTATCAAACAAACCTATTTGATATCTCACATTAACTTAAATAAGGTGCATTACTTACTGATATATATATATATAAAAAAAAAATTAAGGTTCCTTGAACTGATGGAAATACATGCATCAAAATTACAAACTGAAAAAGATTAACGTTTAAAGCATTTTGGCTTGTGGTTCCATTTAAATCAATACCTTTAATTAATAGTAAATGAGGTTCAGTAGTTTTTTTTTTATTTTTTAATCTCATGGAAGCTTTAGATGAGAGGAATGAGGTAGAGGAGGGGAGGAGAGACTGCTGCTGGCTTGCACATGTTAGCATTAGCTTCTGTTAGCTCACGTTAGCGCGATTTAAAAACTCCATGGAAGCGATTGTTATGGTGTATGTGGCCAATCGGGTTTTACGTATTAAAGCTTTTGCTTCCCTCCTTGTAGAATTCGCTCGGAGAATTTGTCATAAATAACCACCAAACTATCTTCTACTGAAACTTTAACGAAGTTCTACGCCGCCATGTTTGTTGTGATCAGCACAATGAATGCATTCAAGGTGTAACGTAAATTCCGACATTTCCTCGTTTGCTAGTCGTTCTTTCAGCCTTTTCTATTTTTTCTTTTTTTATGTGAAACATGTGGGAGAAAACTGCAAATATCAATTCAAATCAACAACTACCAAAATTATGACCGAGTTAACGAGTTGTTTTCTGGCATGAGGGGGTATTCTTGATTTTCCTTATTGAGTAATTATTTTTCTGATTATGCCGATGTTACTTGAACATAACATTCACTGCCGGTCATTCAAGGCTCAGAGGGAGCGAGGCACTGCAGGGTTGACAGCATTATATATGTTATCGAGGCTATTCGGAGTTATTGGGATGACGTCATATTTTACTGTTTTCGGCCCGATAGTTATCGTGCACCCCTAACTGTATCCATCAAACATAACTGGGGGAGAAAGCAACCATGTGTTCGCTCTGAAAAAAAAGAAGAAAAAATCCTTTGCATCCATCTTTGCAGCTCATACACATGCAGATTCTTTGCTTGCACATGACCTGCTATTAAAGACTGACCCATTCAAGCAAAATTGGGAATTAAATCATAAATGTAAGGAGTATCTGATTCTGCTCGACTCTGTGTCAGTCTCTTTCCCCGAACAGTATTGGCAAAGGGTCATTTTTCATGACTCAGTGTGCCTTTGCTTTGCACGATCCTTGTCGATGTTAATCTTCTGCTCCGGCAGATATGCATTCGGACCTTTGAAGTGATACGTATTTGTGCTATCTGGGGCTCAATTTAAGCTTGACAGGTGATACTGGTGGCTCTGTCAGCTTGGATGCCACAGGCAGATTTGACTGACAGCAAACAACGCCTCCTCGTGTGTGTAGGAGCGCCGTTTCCTGGGTGATGTATTACCTTGAGAGATGCTCCGTTTTTAAGTGTGTGACTTGCAGTCCAAGTACATGAAGTGCTTGAGGCGGTTTATGCTGAAGTGATCTATTCCTCTGTAAAACGTTCACATTCGCATAATCGTGACAGCGCAATTTTGACCAGAAGTGGAAAATATCACAACGAGAGATGTTTGGTCTGGAATTTTTAAAATCTTTTGTTCTTGGGAAGAAAGTGAATGAGCATGCTTCCTAAAACCTAGAGCTGTTTCTTTCAGAGTCTTGTGGGAGAAACTACAGACCAGACAGTGATGGCGAGTTTTTATTCAAGCTGTCAAACGACAGCTTCTGCTCATTAAGCAAACATGAGGCTTTGGCAGTGTGATTTAGCATCAAGTCATTTTAGCACATAAATCCTTCTTTGTGTTTTCTCCATTTTGAAGTAGCAGGATATAATGCTGCCATTCAGCTCTATTGTCAGTGTTTCTTTGTTGTACTTGTGAAAATTGCAATGAATCATGCTGAACACCCTCCATTTTACAACACTGCTTTCAAGAAAATCGCTGTAGATCTTAACAAAAGAGCAGTTTTAAAATAATTTAAACACTACAAATTACTAACCACAGCAAAAAAGAGACATTGGGTGTTTTTTTTAAAACAATACAGCAAATATTTTCAATGAGTGATAACTCTGGACTGCAGGCAGATCACTTTAACATCTGGATTAGTTTTTTATCACATGTTCCTGCGGTGTAAAGTCATGTGCAAAAATTGGTACCCTTTCTTTTGATGCTGTTTTTGTCTTTTTTGTGTGTGTGTGTATGTGTTTGAAAACATATTTTTTTAAAAACTCATTTGGCTGTGAAGAGGGTCCTCGTTCTTGGAAATGATCTCAGATGATGAGCAGCACATAACTGTTTCCACAAAACCGTTATTTAGTTAACAAAATTGAAACCCAAACAGAAGAAACCATGCGGGCAATACTAAGTACCTCCAAGAATTGACAGCCTGAAGATCCACCGAACAGTAAAAACATAAAGTAGTTGTTTCCTTTATGACTTTTATGGTCTTTGTAGTTTTGCCACGCTTATTTGAACCCCACCTACATCACAATGTTGTGTTTGAAAGAACTGAAATATCACAGTCGTACTTTTGATTTGTGGCTTTTGCTCCGATTCCTTTCTCTGTAGTGCACATTAGTTTATGTAGTCGAGCCGTGCAGGACTTTGAAAGCAGATGCTAAATACATGTGCCAATGAAGTCATGTTTGACACCACACACCTTTGTTCAAATGACAGCATTCAAAGAGCTTGCCTGCCTGTAAATCCTGCACTTACTGTGACTCAAGAGATTAGTAATTCCTGAGTATCTCGGCTGTGTGTGCACTCACACCCTGAATGAGATAAAAAAAAAAAAAACCATCAGAGGTCAGGCTCAGTGGAGGTAGAAGTGGGATCAGGGTGCAGTCTTTGGGAACTCATTTGGATCTAAACGATTCAAAAACTCACCAAATTTCACCAAATGATGCTCTCTTGGTTTAGTTGGTAACTGGACAAGGCAAACCGGTGTGTTATTGGGCTACTTTCTTTTCATGTTTCTTTTTTTTTTTTTTTTGGCTTTGGATTACTCATCTACTTTCAACTAATTTAATGCTGTCCACTTTCCTTTCTACTGACATAGTCACCGTGCCCCACAATGCAATGGGTGTTCCCTTGAAAAGAGTGGACTGAAACATGACGCCATGCTGGCTGGAGTTTGACACTGATGGTGAAACAACAAAGCAAAGACCAAGCTCCATAGTTGTTTTATGTTTTAAAATCTTTTTTGGACATTAAGTCAGAACTCTAATATACTTTGTGTGTGTGGGGGTGTGTGTGTGTGTTTGTCCTGCGCCAGACATGGACATTTTTTTTTCCCATTAAAGTTTGAAAACATTTCTTTTGTGACATTTTAATGACATGCCGTGAGAGTATATTAGATAAAATATTGTTTATTTTTTTTGCCCCATACATTGGAAGAAGCAAGTTTTTATCCCAGGCCACAAATCACAAGATTACATTAAACTAACTGTCGCGGGACAGTAATGGAACAAAGGAAACGCCAAATTTACGAGAATATTAATCATTTGTCACTTAGTCCCAGACTTTTATGAAATCTGTAAAACTCTCTGCGGGGACCGTAAAACAGAAATAAGTTATTCCTGCTCCTGCTGTGCTGAAAATCCTCATAAAATACTTTTGGAAAATCCAAAAGCGCAGCCTCTTTGTGGAAGGGAAACATTGGCTCCGAGAGCTGCATTTAACAAGGCTCTGTGGTCCCTTAAGTTTAAGCACTCTGGAGTTTAGGTTGGTTTCAGCTCAGAGAATTATGACACTGGCACACGTCTGTATTTCTACACAGAAGAAGCCGAAACGGCTCAGATGTGAGGGAAGGCCGCGTTTTAGTCAAGTGGGATCAGGCAAAAATGAAGGAGCAAGTGTGGCAAAAGCTTCTTCTGTAACGGCTCAGCCTGGCCAAATGTTCCACCCGGTTGTATAATGTAACTGCAGTCATCTGTGTGAGGGCAGGATGTTGATGACAACATGGTTTAAGAGGGAAATGACCTTCCTGGAAGGACTCAGCAGGAGGGGCGATTAAAGCTAACAATGTCCTTCAGTTTGATTCCACATCAACCTGTTCATAATGCTTGAAAAACTCTCCTCGGGGCCTACCTCCTGACACTCGCTTTTCAAAAAGTTACGTTCCTGGTTAGTGCAAATGTGCACTGAAGGTTTAGACGGACCACACATTCCACATCACTGAGTAACACTCAGTAGCACTTAAGGGGTAGGGAGGAATATGTGTATGAATCAGACTCTGCGCAGCATAAATTGATTGCGTTCAACACTCTTCAAAAGCGCAAGTAAACGCACAAGCGCACAGAGCTTTTTCCATTTCTGTAGGACCGAGCGTTGCATCATTTGTGTCTGTGTGACTGAACTGAGCCATTTCATCTTCCGCTGGAGGAATGCTAAACTATCTGGTAGGAACAGAAGCCGCAAACACAGCAGCAGAAATAATTTATTTTTCAGTGGAAAACCTCTCAAGCAGGACAGCACGCGCCCTGTCAAGTGCCCTGATAATTAATGATTTGTCTCACAAATCTCATCAGTGCATAATGAGGGAACAAGCGCTATTAGAAAGACATAAGTGAGACGGTTATCTTCAGAGATGTATTGTAAGCCCTGGGCACGCTGACAAGCTCACGGCTTGTTTTTTTTTTTATTTTTTTATTTTTGTCTGATGCATTCTGGAGGCGAAATGAGCTCCACGCCACACCGTTTTAGCTTCTGTGAGCTAGCTGAATCAAGCGGTTTTTGCCAGGTTTACTTTCGAGGCGGCATGACTCAGACGTTGACTGAAGACAGGAGCCACGTGGCAAAATGAGCCGCAGCCTTGAGCACACAGTGATGAATCCCCCGTCACGGCTGCATTAGACAAATGCTCTTTTTTGCCGTCTCTCCTTTCTCACTTCTGCAATGCTACAAATTACCACTCCACTCTACCACAGCGCCTGCGGTCTCCCATCCCACTCCTTCCACAAAAACTAAGATGCTGAGATGGATGTGGCACCAGACAAGTGTATCAGTGATCCGCTGTTGGGCATTGCTTTGGCACTTATGTTCTTAATACCACAGGGTTTAAACCGAGAGAGCTTAGATAATTACAGTATCACCCAGCGAGCATTGTATCCCAACAGCACATCAAAGGATTTGAAAACACAGAGCTCATTGAAGATTACAATTTATAAGTGCTGTATTGTTCTCTTGAAGGAGGAGTTAATTCATTAGCCAGTCTCTCCACAGAGATCTGTTCGGCGCTTTAATTTCCGATTTCCAATGTAAATGTAACGCACCATTTCGACCCCGGGGTCCTAAGGGGTGTCGCTGTCTTTGCCTGTAGCGGTAACCATGGTGATCATAAAACAACTGTCTAATAACTGAGCTGCTGATCTTTCTGCCACATTAAACCAGAGAAGAGGGAGGAGAAAAATCTGTGTTTATTTTCAAGAACCAAAAGATATGTGACAGCTCAGTCCCCCCCAGTTTAAAAATCCTATCTGCGCCCCTGGTTGAAGGGGACTCGATGGTTCCAATAATTAGTCAGTTAATAGTTTTGGGAATCATCTGTCAATGGTGAACTGAAGAGTTAAAGTACATTTTTCCACGCACAGAATTATCATGATTGATGATCCTTTTGTGCGGTGTTTCACGTCCAGTATTTTAATTTAGTACATCTGAATGCAGCCGCTGCTGCTCATTCCCACCAACACTCAAGCATCTGATGGTGTAAATTAGCCCCAGAGCGATGGGTTAATTGATTTTCTTCGAACAAACAACACTGAAGACATTCAGAATGTATTATAGCATGTGCACACTTGGATGATTAGTTGTAGCATATGAATAAAATGAATGAATATATATTTATATAGTATAAGAAAGGACTGGTTATCAGCAATCAGTTCCAAATTCAGCATCTGTGACATGGCATGTGTAACTTGGATGGATGAAAAGGCACCATAAGCTGAAATATATCTTGTTTGGACCACCTGCCTGTTTTATATTACCTCTTAAATTTACTGGTTTCTCATAGTGCACCTGCCTTTTTCATCAAACACTGTTATCTTTGGTCTGTTTGTCCTCCAGGCACGTTTGTTCTCCGACAGTGACAGTAAACGTGATAAGTGTGTAATGCAGCGGTGAGAGCAGCCGTGAAGTGTGACCCAATACAAAAACAGAGACAGAAACGCTGCTATGAAAACACCTATGGATGAGCGGAGAGGCCACCTGAGTCTTTGTGTGTAACTTATTCAGAGTAAACCGCCTCCTGTCTTGGGTGTCCCTGGTTCTGCTTCACAACCACATCCCTCATTTCTCATCAGAAAACACGTCTCATTGGCTTTAAATGGCTCCCAGTTGGTTTTACAATAACATTTAAAGATAACATTGAAGGCTTGCAGAGAAGACCTGTACATGAGTGCTGTTACAAGTTCCACTCAGGAATAGCGAAACATCCATCCACAACAGTGGAAACAGACTTTGAAGAAGAGCCTGGTGCACAGTGACTACAGGCATGCAGGGGGGAGGCAGGAAGAGAAAAAAGGTGACCATCCATCACAAGAGTCTTCTCAAGAGGTGTGTAGGGATGGGAATCGAGAACCAGTTCCTGTAGAGAACTGGTTCCGTGTGTTTCAATTCCATGGAATTGTTTGGCAGTTTATCTAGCGGTTCTCCTATCGATTTCAACCAGCGCGAATCTCACGTAAGTTACGCACAGTCAATTCCGGAAAGCGCTTATGTGATTAAGTTACAGCAGCGTCCCAATTGGCAGCACAGCGACGGATGGTATGGCCATCTCAAAAGACTCCCTCCCGAACACCCCACTCACGCTATCCTCCACTTTGACCCCGAATCTGCCGGCTGGAAACGCCCCAGCGGTGCTCCCCGCACACGATGGATGGGCGCTGTTACCAGGGACTGACTGTAGCCGAGCCTCTAGCACTGGGCCGACCCAAATGGAGAAGATTGGTGAAACTGATTGGCTCTACGCATGGCGTCACCCCTGCCGCCGAGCAAGAGACCCGATGATGATGATGATGATGATGATTAAGTTACGTCGGTTTAGCATGCGCATTGGAGTTGTAAACAACAATGGCGCCCACCAGGTTCAAACGCTTCAAAGTTTGGCTTCGCTTCACCAAAGAAAGGCAACGTGCAGTCATTGTAAAGTGGAGATAACAGCGTCGGGAGGGAACACGATTAACAAGCAGAAACATTTGCGCACACAACATGCGATAACGAGTGTCGTGTTTTTTGACGCGCTTCGGACTGATGGATCTCAACCCAGCAGCAGTAGCCAAGCTAAGATCAAATCTGGCAACTCTGGTAAGTAGCTATCTCGGCTACTGCCTGTGTGCTTCTTTGTAAAACACGCTATAACATTAACGCTGTGCTATTAAACGAATGCCTTCTGCATTACATTTAGAAGATGACCGTGACGAGAGAGAGAGTGGCTGGCTCAGAAGCTGGAAGACATGCTTATATTTCTGCAAAAGAATGGTTAATTCTTCATAGTATTTGCAGATTTGTACTATGAACTGTTCCGTTGTATTTGATAGCATTTATCTTTCTTTAAAAAGGGAGATTTTTTTTAATTTATATTAGGAAAAATCTGTTAGTAAAATGTTACACATTCTTGTGTATTTTCACAGTTACATATTACAACAGTTAACACGTTATCCAGGCTTCGGGCCTCTTTTGACCTCGCTGTTGAGTTTGTAAGGTCGTGACTTCTAAGTAAAAAAAACTGATGCTAATAAAACTTTTAGTTCTCCTTTTTCCCCAAATTGGAATCGATAAAAGAATCGATAAAGAATTGAATCGTTAAACAGTATCGATAATGGAATCGGAATCGGAAAAATCTTATCAATTCCCATCCCTAGAGGTGTGATGACAAAGTGATGTCATGCAGATTTTTCCAGGATGTTCTACAGCTGAAGATTTAGACAACTGGAGGACTGTCATGTCTGACATCATTAAACAAAACAACAACAACAAAAAATGGACACACGTCCTGTAATTTTTATTTGCTCCAATTTGCTGACAGAGAACATCAGTAATGCACAAAATAGGTCATTTTTCTGATGCTTCCCAGGCTAAAATGTTCCCAAGATGGAAAGTTTTTAGGAAGATTTAAAGCTTTCTCTTCTATCAGTATTGTTCCATTGACTCAACTTAAAAAATAAAAAAAAAAGATTTTACATATATTACAATTACAGTTACTTCACAGTCATTGCAACTTCATCGTTGCACACCTCCTCTCTGTCCCTGGCGTTATTTTCAGTATAATTTGCTCAACGAATCAGACTTTGCATTAAATATTTTCCTATAATAATGACGTAATAATTGACGTACGAGGGGTATCAGAGTAAGAACAGCGTGTCTTCTCCTGGCTGGACCATAATGATCTAGCAGGGTCTGAAACTGTCAAATCTACAGTAGCTGCTGACATAAGAGCTGATAGGAGGTCTCGTTAATGTGATAACAACCTTTATACATTACAGAGTGTGAGTGAACACTCATCTCCAGGAGGAAATGTGTCATCAGATTTTGTTGGGGTGCACAAGGTTGATGTTGGCGTGTAAACGCAGCAAGAACTTAGGTAGAGACATGCTGCAAAGCACTGCCAAGCTCCAAAGATCACAAAGCAAGACACCCGGTGCCTAAGGACTTCCTTTGTTTTCCCTGCACACTTATTATAGAAAATCCCCCAACCCTGAAATATTGTAAAAAACAAAAAAAAAAAAACAAAACAAAACTGTGGTGGCATGGGAGATGCAGCTGAATTGTCTGAACATTTTCCCTTTTAAATATATATATATATATATATATATATATATATATATATATATATATATATTTAAATTAAGTTATTGTTATGTCAAAGACGTGGATAATAAAGAACAAAACTCCAACCAGTTTGGTTTCTGTCTGTTGCAGTGCAGTTTTTATCAGCTGTTTAAGACAATGCCAGTCCAAGCTGAGGGGGAGAAACACACAAAACACAAGCTGAAACAAAAGACAGATAGGTAACAAAAATAGTATTTCACAGTGGAAAAATATTCACACAGTGTCTGTCTTGTATTTTTTTTTTTTACATTGATAATAAGAACATACAAAACATGTAGAATCCAGAACCCACAAGACTAATTAACGTGTCTTACAGTGTGCACCAGATCCAAGACAAATCACCATCGGAATAAAGAGGAGGATGAATTTCATATCAAAATAGATAGTATATCTTTTTTTTTTTTCCTAAATGGAGACATTAGAAGTAAAAACTACTCTGCCATCATGATTACCACTATGCCCCTTCTTAACACATGGACGAAAAAAAAAGAACAAAATAAAAATATGACTATTGCATTATGTAAAATAACAAAAGGTTCCAGTGTTAACTCCATTTTAAAGGGAAACTAGTCACTCCCTGCCCATATGTACATATAGGAGGCATCAACGATGTTACCAATGACTTCAAATGGGATGTACATTGAGCAATGCTGAACTGAATTGTGGGTCCATTACGTAACAACAGAAACGCTGCTTCCTTCATTAAGGAATGCGCTGACGCATGGGTCAATCAGACAAACTGCATCTACACAGCTACTGCTAGCCAGTGAAATCATACATGAGGCAGGGCACCTGGTTATTGGTTTGACAAAAGCACGTCAAACAACACCCACCATCAAGCGCTGCCACAACACTCCGGTGTGAGCTCACGGTAAGAGACTTGTACCTCAAAGGTCTGGTTGTTCAGGTGCACGTCTTACAGGATTTCCATGATTATTATATTTTACATGCTTTGCTGCGGCCTAACAGATTGTTTAATCTGAGAAAACAACCTTCAGCTGTGCCTTTTCTCAGAATTTCCTCTGAAATCTCAGGTGACCAGACTGATCAGAATATTCTCATTCTTAGGAATCAATAGCCTTTTATGTAGTATGGGACTGCTATGGAGGTGTAGTGTCAAAATATCTCTCTGTCTAAACTATATTCGCCAAAAGTATTTGCTCACCCATTCAAATTATCAGAATCAGGTGTTCCAGTCACTTCCATGTCCACAGGTGGATTAAATTAAGCACCTAGACATGCAGACTGTTTCTACAAACATCTGTGAAAGAATGAGTCTCTCTCAGGAGCTCAGTGAATTCCAGCGTGGAACTGTGATAGGATGACACCTGTGAAACAAATCAAGTCGTGAAATTTCCTCACTCCTAAATATTTCACAGTCAACTGTCAGCTGTATTATAAGGAAATGGAAGTGTTTGGAAACAACAGCAACTCAGCCATGAAGCGGTAGGACAGGTAAACTGACGGAGCGGGTCAGCGGATGCTGAAGCGTTTAGTGTGAAGAGGTCACCAACTTTCTGCAGAGTCAATCACTACAGACCTCCAAACTTCATGTGGTCCTTCAGATCAGCTCAACAACAGAGCAGAGAGCTTCAAGAATGGGTTTCCATGGTGGAGCAGCTGAATCCAAGACAGACATCACCAAGTACAAAGCAAAGTGTCAGATGCAGTGGTGTAAAGCAGCCACCACTGGACTCTAGAGCAGTGGAGGAACGTTCTCTGGAGTGAAGAATCACACTTCTCCATCTGGTAATCTGATGGAAGAGTCTGGGTTTGGTGGTTTCCAGGAGAACGGTACTTGTCTGACTGCATTGTGCCAAGTGTAAAGTTTGGTGGAGGGGGGATTATGGTGTGGGGGGTTGTTTTTCAGGAGCTGGGCTTGGACCCTTAGTTCCAGTGAAAGGAACTCTGAATGCTTCAGGAGACCAAGACATTTTGGACAATTTCATGCTGCCAACTTTGTGGGAACAGTTTGGAGCTGGTCCCTTCCTCTTCCAACATGACTGTGCACCAGTGCACAAAGCAAGGCCCATAAAGACATGGATGGCAGAGTCTGGTGTGGATGAACTTGACTGGCCTGCACAGAGTCCTGACCTCAACCTGATAGAAGACCTTTGGGATGAATTAGAGCAAAGACTGAGAGCCAGACCTTCTCAGCCAACATCAGTGTTTGACCTCACAAATGTTCTTCTGTAAGAATGGACAAAAATCCCCATAAACACACTCCTAAACCTTGTGGACAGCCTTCCCAGAAGAGTTGAAGCTGTTCTAGCTGCAAAGGATGGACCCACGTCATATTGATTAGGAATGGGATGAACTAAAGCTCATATGTGAGTCAAGGCAGGTGACTGAATACTTTTGGCAATATAGTGTGTATCTCTCTATATATCTTTATATATCTATATATATCTCACACTAAAAGTTTTAGAAGTGAACTGCTCAAATTAAAATACTGAAAAGACAGTACAGGACTTTGCAGATGCTGCAATGAATATCTAAATAAGCCTGATGCATTTTGGAAAGAAGTTCTTTTAAAACTGAGCCCGTTAATACTGAACCCGCTGGCTGCAATAAATTAAGGTGTGATTGGAGAAGAACTGGTTCAAACATTCATGAAAATCTGCTCTCCAGTTCTTAAAGAGGACTAAAACAGACAAAAAGTGAGGAAATTTGTGTTTGGGATATTATCTTTTTTTGTAACAATGCTTCTGGGTAATAAATCTTAGACCGTTGGAAAGCCTGATTACTTCCCTTTTCAATGATGCTACATTTGTAAGAAACGTGCATCTGTGGGATGAGCAGCAGAGCAGAATCTTCTCTGCCAAGGCCAAACAGACTCTTGTTCTGAGCTTCTGGTACCTCCAGGTGCTCACAATCAGGCTGATTGTCCTAAATATGTGGAGGAACGTTACATTCAGCGATGAGTCCAGATTCTGCCCATACCACTTGGATTGTAGGGTCAAAGTACACCGATAGAGTAACATCTTTTGGTGGAGGCCGTGTGATGGTGTGGGGCAACATCTCCCTCAGTGGAAAAACAAGGCTTGTCATCACCGGAGGCTGAGGTTTCATCAGAGACTACCTCCTGAATTTGAGAGAGTGGAGAGGATGGAACAGCCTTCCAGCAGTCCTGACCTCAGGTCCATTGGACTCTCAGGCAGACTCTTGGGTGTGCTGTTCGTGCCAGAGTGACCAACACAACCATGTTGGCTGACTTACAAATGCCAGTTGAAGAATGGGATGTCATCCCACAGCAGAGTGTTACCAGGCTGGGGACCAGCATGAAGAGGAGGTACCAGGCTGTTGTGGTTGTCTGTGGTTCTTCCACATGATACTGAAGCTCCTGCTTGTGAGATAAAAACATTTAAATTATGAAACTGCCAATAGATCTTGTTTCTTCAAACCCACCAAACAAGAGTCAACAACAATAAAAAAAAAAAAAAAAGAAGCTGTTTGGCATCAGCAGACGAAAATAGGCGAAACCCAGGTACTCAGCTCTGCTGCTCATAGCACAAACGCATGTTCCTTACAGGTGTGGCACCATTTAAGAGCGAAAAAAATCAGTCTTTCCAGCAGTCTGTGATTTATTGCCAAGAAGCATTGTGACAACAAAGACATAATCTACCAAATACAAATTAACATTACTTTTTGTGCTGAGCTGCTGAGTGTATAATATGAAAGCAAATCACCTTTTGCTGTTCACAGTGACAGAAATCTTGAGCCAAGGGTGTCCAGACTTTTTTTTTTTGTCCTGGCAGTTGTACAATATCAATATAGATCGCTCATGAGTCTGCCAAACTGTAATTTCTACCAGTTATTTCCAGTTAATAAGGAATTCTAATACTGTAATTAGACTTTCATTAGATAATAACACATTAACACCATAAAGACAATCAATGCAGAGTCTGAAAGTAAAAATAAAATGTGACACAGGATAGCTTATAGAGTGGATACATGTGGTGACTGGTACTGTATAACATACACAGACAACAGCACTGCATCTGGGCTTCATTCCACTGGTTTGTATTAGTTCTACACAACTGTGTACAGTTTGTATATAACAGTTAGCATCTTCACTGGGAACAAATAAAATTGATCCAAAGTGCTAAAGGCAGGGAAGCTGGAAAATACTGACATGGCATAGACACTGATCCTGACTTTTTTACCTTTGAAAATACAAAGATAGAAGATAGAAGATGATCATGAAAGAAACATTTAAATTGATTCAGACAAATGCAGAACTCTTTTTCCAGACTATCATGGAAGCAGTGAGCACTATTTTGTATTACAGAGTCAAAACAAATTACATTTGTTTGAGCAGCCACAAGTGTTAATGACTTAGCTTCGTAGACTGGAATTAGAAATGCTTTACTCTGACTGCACCTTGATTACTAATAACGGATGCGCAATTTAAAAACTTGATGGGTTTCTAAGCAAAATTCAACAAGTGTAAGATCCAATTTCAACAAAATTCTCAGCCTTTTACTGAGAAACATTATGCAAAAATGTCATTGAGCAAACATGAAATGGCAGTAGAGCAAAGAAATGCATTTAAGATGGCAAAGAAATGAATATATATTTGTTGTTTGTGCAAAACTGTGCGAAAGACGTGAAAATGCTTCTCAGACATCAGTTAGTTTCCATTACGTACACAGTGCGGCTGCAGTCTCCTCATACTATCTTTGTGAGCCTTTCTGTTGCTCCTGGAGGCTCGGTCACATAAAGGTTACAGAATTGGTTAATAAATATTCACAGAGGACAGAGCTGAAAATGAATTACAGGCATCATGAACAGTTAAAGGATGATTGAGAATAAAATCTTCATCAGAATCACTGGCACGACCGATGACACACGCTCCACTTAACTCGGTGAGGCAGCTCTTGCGATAAACATTGTCTTTTTTTTCTTTCCTTTAGTCTGTCTTTTATGTGCACTTTTGCCTCCCAGCCCTGTGGATTTCAGCATCAGCACAAACACAACGACTGAGAATAAACAAAGCCATAGGGACTGCAGCACCACAGGACACACGCCTACTTAGGAACTGGCAAAAGTGAAACACAAGAATGAAAAGAAAGTCTTTTAAAACATTTAAACACGCTTTTTCAAAGGAAACACAAACATATGTACACAATTCCTTGAACTTCAAGCACAACGGGTGTATTAGAAAATTGACCTCTAGCATGGCACAAAAGTTCAGGTTTCTGAGTTTTGTTTGTGTGTGTGTGTGTTTGTCATTTCTGTCATGCTTCTACGCTCGGGCGGGACGGAGTGCACCCTCGTGATCGTGACCGACAAACAGTACACTTTGGTATAGGTGAGGTTACGAATGATTGGGTCGTCTGCCTCAACATGATTATCCTCGTAGTTATCGGCTGCTACTGTACTAGCGTTACTGCCACAGCACAGTAATACCCCGGAGATAGTTGTTTCTGGTTCCACATCTGCCTCCATCACTGCGAGTGTGCGCACATACATTTAGCAGCTGACACTTGTCAAAAAGCAGCTCTTCTCCTTCACCACAAGTTCCCAAAAGGCAGCTGCAGCAGCAATGTAGCATGTAAAATGCAAAGCCTTATAGCTAAGCCGTCTCCCTCTTGATGCTCTGAACTTTCTAGACCCGTATTATTGTCCTGTGCTGAACAAACCAGCGGCAGCCTTTGAGATTTCGTCACTGAGATATGGCGGCCAAACTGTACTCATTTTCATTTCTTACTGGACGTTTCCATTGTTCTGTTGCTCCTCTCGGGCTGTGCCCGCTGATGTGCTCCTCAGCGTGACTTAGGCATATGTGTCCGCCGATTTCAGCGCCACCAGCTCCGGGTCCTCTGCGTGGCGCCCGTTCATCTGTTCAGTGTTGCACTCGTGGTGGTACATGAAAGCGGGTACCTCGGTGATGGAGGTGGCCGTGTAGGACGTGGAGCGCATTGAACAGTGGTCCTTTCGTCTCTGGCCCCACTGGGTTTTATACTGCATCCATTGTCTCTTTAGAGCAGCCTGTACCTGGACGTCACACACACACACACACACACACATGAAAATATTAGGCCCTTGGTTCAAATATAGCACACATCAAAATCATTCTTCCAAATTCAGTTGAAAATAGGGATGCACATAGTTAACCGTTTAACCGTTAAACCGATAACAGTAACTCTAACCGATTAATACTAACAGTCAATTTTGTTTTTAAGCTACGTAATTCAATCAACTCATGGGGGCGTGTCGACAGGTGCAACAGACCTCTGATTGGTCAATTCTACATCCGCGTAGAAAAGAGCGCGTCATCGAAAAAATGAAGAAGTACCCACATCTGTACGATTCTCGTTCTCCACACTACAAAGACAGCACATATTCTAGTAATTCATGGAGGGAAATTGCAATGAATGTGGGTCTGGATACGGCCGAGACGGTGAGGAAGTGGAAAAACGCAAGAGATAAGTTTAGTAAGTTTAGCTAGTTTGTAATTGTCGCTCTTGCGTTGTGGCGTGGAATAACATAGCGGAGATCCGCGCTAGTATAAATCAAAAGTGACGGCGGCATCTCTGCGACAAGCTGACGGCGACACAATGCCGCGAGAGTATACCCGGGGAAGTGTCCGCATGCGTCCACGACAACGCGCGCAACATCGCGGCAGCCAACCCTCCCAGACTTATCGGTTAACGGTTATTAACCGTTAAAGGGCGTCGGTTAATGGTCATAAAAAAAAAAATCCAAAATGTGCATCCCTAGTTGAAAAGCACAATTTTTTTCTGTTTTGCATGTATGATCTACTTTGTCCACTAAATGCTTTCACCGGACATCCAAATGTACAGACAAATCAGAACATAGTTGCAGTGCAGTGTGGGAACGGCAGAGCCTGTGTAAACATCACCGTCTGACAATGCTGGTAAACCGACGGCGAGACGTCAAATGATGCATGCATAACTGCTGAAGCATAAGTGGATCGCTCACATTTTAACAGGGTTAGCAGACGCCGGTTTGGAAAGGTAAACACCGATCTCCTGTTTCTTGACCTGTGGCCAAGATACGACCAGATCGCCACGTAATAAAAACCTGAGTCATCTCTGCTGTTGTTGTGTCATACGTTTGTCGTTCCCATCCTCCCTTCCCTTCTGTTGTCAGCACCCATTTTAAAGTTTATCTATGCAAGAAGAGGCATTGTATGGGCATTTTTTCTTTGTTTTTGTGTCTGTGTATCAGTGCTTTGCATTAATCAGCAACACAATAAAAGAAGATGTATCATTTTCTCTTCATTGCTCTGCACAAATTAACAGATTAGAATATTATTCAACCTCACTAACTGAACAAGCAACCAAATCTTCCTTAGCAGCTGTCAAAGTGATACTAAAGGGAAACATGACGGCGATGTTCATCACTGCAAACATTTGACACAGAAAGCACATTAGTAAGCATGGGAACCAAATCCCCTCTGTATAATTACAGAGTCCATTGCAATCCTGATGACTTACTGAAAGTAACTCCCATAATTCCTCTATTTAGACCATAATGTAATCATCAGTCATGGTGTTATATAAAGAACCGTAATTAATCTCCCTCATCCAAAGCAGACATCCTCATACCCTCAACGCATCAGTGCTCAAACATGTACACTTTGCATTTCTAGAGCTTGAGTTCTGCTCCACTGGAAACATTTCTGGTCAAACTGCAAAATCCTTGTCACTGGATGGATTTAGTCTTTAAACATTTATACACGGTGAACATTGTAGAAGTGAGCTGACTTCCTCTGAGTCAGCTTCTGTATATTTTGAGGATGCTACCTGTAAAAATATGTTAAAACCTGGCCTTAAGAGTTCTATAAAACAATTTCTAATTTCATTTGCCATGGAAGAGAAGCCAGATCTTATTGTTCCTACTGACGTCTGTCTCAAACGAAAATACCCAGATAAAACATTTTATGTTGAATACCTAACAACCGGTTGTCAAGCAGGTAAGTGAGTTATTAGATGCCTCTACAAGATATGAAATCCATAGAGAAAACAACATTACAGACTTCCAGCACTGATCCTTTATTTTGTTAAAAAAAACTTCCAAAGGGAATAATAAAAAGTCCTTGAAGTTAACACAATCGAACTGGCACCATGGTCATAAAAATACTGTTGACTATTTCAAACATTTAAGAATTTAGTAAGTTATTACAATTTCTTCATTTTTTTTAATCATATCATAATATAAAACTTAATATTAAAAGAATCCATGGATATCTCTGATGCAAAATACACAAATTTATATGTGAAAAAAACACGTGTGAGTGCATCTGATTTTGAATGAGTAAAATTTAAAATAAGAAAATAGTTTAACTGAACTGAAACATGAGTGAACACACACAGAGTTTTTCTGGGAGGGGACCCAAAGGCAGGAGACTGAGTGTCTTTTGACGAAAAGCAAAAGCGCTGCCACTGCAGGATAGCCCAAAAACCAAAAACAAAGAGGCACTAAAAGGATAACAGAAAAAGCATAAAAGCTATTTTCCTGCTATCTAACCAAAACTTGAGGCTCAGCCAGGCCAATTGTTTTCCCATTGCCACTCACAGTGCTTTACAGAGCCAATCAAGCCCCCCCCCCCCCCCCCCCCCCCACAACAATTTATGGCCTCAGTTTAGCGTGCAGCCAGACAGGGCTGACTGGGGCAGTGTCAAGGTGAAAGGACGGCTGTATATTTCATCAATCTTCCTGATTATTTCATGGACCTTCTTATTAACTATGCTTATATGAGGCTGCTTCACTTACAGCTATTATTTTTTTATTTTTTGTCTGCATTCATGGTTAGTGCCATCATCTAGCAAAAACCATCTAGTATGTATATGCAATTTAATCTTGTAGCAGACTTTTTTGTGGGGGTGTGAAGGGTGAATCTGTCCTTCACCAGTCCTCTCTGGCAGTAAATTCTTAACGTTTTTATTAACATCTTAAATCCTGATTTCGTCAGAGAGGACTAAAAAACACCAGCAGTGAAACATTTTAAAGACAAGACAGTTAAAGAGACACGACAGTGAGGGTGTGGTGTGTGCTGGGTTGTGAAGTGTGGGGGGTGTTGTGTAGTGGATTGTGTTGTGACAGCGAACTTAAAAGATAATAGGAAGCAGAAAAAACTACTAACAAAAAAACTGGATGAACACCTTCTACCAAGCTATAGACCCGTGTGCATGTAGAGAATTCATGTTAACATTATGGATTGATTGTGTTGACAGTAGTGGAGGGGTGTAAAGCATAAATGTGTCCGTGCCCATATACACTCACATGTAAGTGACCAGAGTACCAGGGAAACAGTCACCACTATTACCATCACCACCATCCTAATATTAGTCTGTCTTACATCCGACCGCGGGTGAGAAAACGCCCGCTAAATCCCACCCCCCAGGACCAGACTGGTCAGAGAGGTAGCCTAAAGGTCCAGGGGCAACACCCCCAAGGCATATGTCCACTGAGAGGGGGGCTAGGCAGGGCAGCCAGAAGGCCAGAACCTCAACGAGGCCTGCAGTTCACCATTGCTCTTGGACTTGCTGAGCCCGATTCTGACACTTTAAGGTTCAGATTATCACTGAGGATTGATACTGTTCATTGAACGGAGCACTGATCCCGATGCAGCACTGACAAGACTCTTCACTTCCATTCTATTAAGGACCAGCCTAACTACTGAATTCTGTGTTAGCAGGGAAAGTCTGTTGGAACAACTGGGGACTAGCACGTTCATGTTCTTTTACTTAGTAAATGTGATCATCTTGTGTGAAGTCTCATCCTGAAACCACAGCAGTAACGCAACAAAACACTGAACAGGCATGACAATGAAAAAAAAAATAAATAAATAAAAGAGAGCCCTTACTACAGTATTGAATTTCCCTTTATGGGATAAATAAAGTATTTTTCATTTCATTTTCATTTCATGTCATTTCAAAGTGAGGAGCTCAGGAAAACCCAAACCAACCAAAAGCCTAAGTCATGATGGGTCACATGTGAATTTCATACATACTCCCAAACAGGTATGTGATGTTTGAATGATTGTAAAGACTCTGCATTTAGTGTGTATAATTTCATAGTGAGACAGTTCTGCTTCATTTCCTCATTATGTTAAAACCGTTGACATGCCAATGCACTAAAATATCACATACACATTTAAAAAAATATCACTGCATTCTACCTGTGCTCCATTATCTTACAACGTGTTTGAGATGTTTTCCACATCTGGTCACATGTTCTCACAGTGATTACAGTAGGAAAACGTGTTTTTTTCTTTTTTTTAAATGAAACATGCCAGCTTTAAAATATGTGAAGCAAAAACATGGAAAAAATGTTATTCACACCGTTAACTGACAGTATTTTAATGACTGAGCAAAGAAATGAGTCAGGGACCTTCAAATACCGGAGGATGACATTTCCAGGATTGACATACGGAAAAATGCCAGACAGCCCTTTCGTGGCTCAAAAAAAACAAGCATCTATTTTCTTTACTCGCTTCAGTCTGTTCAGAGTTGCAGGATTGTATCCCAGCTGTCATCAGGTGAGAGGCGGAGTACTCCCTGGACGGGCTGCCTGTCCATCATCAGGCCACAAGGAGACAACCACTCACTCTCACGATCAATCCTATGAATCACCGATCACCTTAACATGCATGGTTTTGAACTGTGGGAGGAAGTGGGATTATCCGGAGAAAATTCAGAAACAGTAAAAAAAACAAACAAGTTGCCTTCTTTCTTTGAGGCAACAGTAACACCTTAACACAGTTGTGTGAAATGCGTATAAGAAGAGACAATGTGTAATGCAAATGTGATAAAAATGTATCTCTTCTCAGAGACTCCTTGAATGCAGTTATGAAATGCACATATTTGAAAAGGTAGCTTGGTCATGTAAAAAATGACAGCGAGTATAGGGTCTGAGGAATATGACAGTATTTTTCATCATGGTTATGTTGGATAATAGACTATGTTTGAAGCTGCAGATTTCATCGGGGATCGGGATGACGTTTGTGCTGGTATGATGAGGACAAGAATCAAAATGTGTTCATTTTGATTGTATCTAAAAGTGATGCTTAAAGACTTCCCCTGACCAAGTGACTACACGTGACAAGTTGGTAGTGAGAATGGATTGTCAAAGTTACATCCAGTAATTCTGTGTGTTATTTTTCTGGCTGCATGCTTGTAGTCTGCAGTCTGGGACAAAACTGAGGACCTTTGAGAATCTGGACACGATAAAATTCATGTCACTCGAGGCAAAGGGCATGAATTGGGCTGTTAGTGCTTTGATAAACTGGAGCTGGATGCTCCTCCTGAATGTTGCAGTTAGGGAGCCTGTGGTTAGTGTGTGTACATCTAACATTATTACAAATAAATAAATAAATTTATGGATATATAGGAAAGGCAGGGGGACAGTTAAATTGTGCCAAAACAAACCACATGGCTTGTGGGGTGCGTAAAGATAGATTTGCTCTCTACACTTAAATGATCTGACTGTGGTTTGTATTGTATGACAGGATTTATAGGAGGACTGTCCTGTCTGGCTGTCGCCCTCATTATCACATCACATCTTCTCATTTTTGGCCAGAAACACATTGTCACCCTCCAGCCAGCGTTCGCAAGGCTATCATCCCCCCAAAATAGTAATGCAGCTACAACTGAAGCAATTAGTACCATTTTATTACAACCTGAGAGTGAAAAAGTGTCGACAAACTGTGAGCGCTTAGGTCAGATTGAGCTTCCACTTGTCACAACCCAGCGCATGTGAATGTGCATGTGAAGCCCCACGTATGCGACCCTGCATACGCTTGAGTCATCCACACACACTGATATTACGTGAGCTGCAGCATAAATAAACCCTAACCAGTACTGTCACACCTCAGTACTGTGAGTACAGTGACACATATCGACCTACTGGTATACATTAGGCTACTAATTGTTGTAATGGGACAAAGGAGCAGCTGGAGCTTCCAGCATCCATGTAGAGCATCTTGGTTGATGTAACAAATGCATTTACAGCTTGAAAGCTTTTTGTCTCACTGCCCTAGCCACCTCACAATGGAGCCATTGAAGAAACAACGCAGGTCTGTGCAGTTTGGCCTTGAAATAAAAAAACTGAATTGAACCCTTCAGAAACCCGTGTCCTGATTAAGGGAGCATGAATTGGTCATTGTGAAGCAAACAAACCCTCTCCTTTCCTTGTGAGAGTTTGTGTGTATGACCTTTAAACGTATGCCCATATATTGTTTTGATTCCACAATTTCATCTTTTCAGATTATTCTGCCGGCTGCACATGGTACGAGTTGATAGCTGACCTATTTTGAAGAATAGATGTCTAAAACTCCATCACAGGTCCTTGTTGGAACCATCCTCAGTGTGTATGCCTTCTTTCCCCTCAGATACCATTTTTGTAAAAACCCGTTTGCCTTTTTGGGTCACAGAACTTTGAAGGATAATTTCTTTTTCTTTTCAAGTGTGCAGTCTAACTAAAGGAGAAATAGTTCGGAGTAGTCTGAAGAGCCAAGAGGTTTCCACAACCCCACTAACCTCAGAATCGTGATTTTGTGGAATTTTAGCTCATTGGTTTGGTGAAATGTCTGTATGCAGTTTAGGGTGCTCACAGTCAAAATACTGCAGACAGATTTACTGGAGAAAAGCTGGCAGGGGTAAATTTAGGGGTAAATTTCTTGGCAACTAGGGGCAGCCATTTATCCTCTTTGCCTGACATTAATCCTTGCCTGATATGACCCTTCAGTTTTTAACCGCTGCAGCATCAAGGCTCCTAAAACATGTACACAACAATGCCTTACAACCTATCAAAGATGGAAAAACTGCAACTGAAGCTGGAAAATCAAACACTGAGTTTGTCATTGATATTCGTGGGTCAGTTCCTGATCTGCTGTAAGGTAAACATGTATGCCAAAGAGACCTGAATGTGTTTTACACGATGGAGTCCAATGTCTCATACATAATGCCGGAAGCAGCGAGCGGCTTTATTGCTCCCAGTTAACATGTGCAAGTTGACCTTTAAAAAAGGGCCAATTGCTCTATCAAGACCACAGTGATATTATGTCAAACATGGCACAAGGGCAAAATATTTTTAAAGAAACACTTACGCATTTTGGCAACTACTCAGTTCCCTACCGAAAACCTCTACATCACATTTGTCTCTTTAGTCATGACATAGAAACAGAGCTTCAACGCTTACCTCAGTGTAAAGATTAGACAGAGCAAGCTTCATCCAAAGGTACCTAATCATGCCGCATACTATAGTACTAGTGCATTCTGATTTTATGAAAATGTAGTTTGCAGTATGCGAGCAGTTGTACAATCTGTATATTAAAAATACTGTAAAATGCTGTATCCAAGGATGTAACAGGCCACTCTGGTGGAAGCTGGTCACAACGGTCGCATGATTCTGATTCTGATTACTGTAGCAAGATCATTTTTATGATAGCATGCTAACAACTAGCACTGTACCAGTACTGTTCATATTTTGTACACTAAAAGAGTGTCTTGTTTAACACAAGATATAATGTTTTCCTTTTAAGCTCTAAACCTCCACAAGTTCTCAATGTTCAGTTGTAAAAAAGGTGTTTATGGGCCTGACATATGGAGAAGATGTGCAATGAAAACAAAACTCAAGTTCTCAACAAAAACAAGTTTAGAAAGCACTGGGTTGGATGGGGGATGAACTCAAATCAATCACTTTGCCCCAAATCATGCAATTCAAGGTTTTCTGGTCTTGCTTTGCCTCAGAATTGTTACAGAATTTTTTTTTTTTTTTTTTTTTTATTAATGTATTTATTGGTATTAGCACTTTTTTTTAAATTTTATGCAACAAATTGCAGATTTTGCACACAGCTGCCAACTTTCTCTCTGTGTTTTTATTGTATGTTTTTTTTTTTTTATGTGTGTGTTGGGGCGCAAGCTGCCGAATTGAATTGCCCTTCAAGGGATAAATAAAGTTGACTTGAATCTTGAATCTTGAGAATGTTTTCTCATCTCACCAGTTTGCCAGGTGATCTGGATAAAGAACACAATTCTTTTGGAGGTCTTGTTTAAGTTGTTTTGGTTCACAGACAAGTGCAATTACTGTGTTTTTGCCCCACGAAACGAACAACATCAAGTGAATTTGAGTTTTTTGTTTTAAGCAAACTAAAGCTTGTAGGTGTGAATGAAGAATGTGATCCTCATCTGTAATCCTTGGCAATTTATCTCCGTAATTTGACTGATGGCTTTTTCATCTGACCACCTTGTGTAGGAATCATACTCGTGCACACGCCTGCAGTCGGCGTGGCAGACACGGAAGATCAGTTGCTCCTATTATAGTACGCTTGTCTGCTCCCTGGCAGAATTCATTCAAATGGAGAGGAACTTTACCGTCTCTTTTATTTCATGCAAAACTAAAAGAAAGAAACGGCGCCACACAACCTCTCTCAAGACAGGCCATCCATCTTCGTACGTCAGTGCTGGTCAGCACATGGTCAAACTGTGTTTGGACCGAGTGGCCAGAAAAAAAAAAAAGAAAGTAACAAAGCTGACTACACAGACCTGTGCGTTCACCCTGGAGAACCCTTACACATTTATGGATGCGCAAAGTATAAGACAGGCACTGATTTGAGTTCTGCAGGAAATATTTCAGGCTAATAAAGGCTCACCTTTGTTTACCATGCGCATGATAGCTTCGGTTTGTAACTTGGATTTGGGTGCTTAACTATTTTTAGCAGCTATTTCAATTGTTACCACTTTTTTTCTTCTCTAATTCTAATGATTTTTATGTGGATGCATGAAGCAGCCTTACCTCTCCATTGAAGAAGCAGAATATTGTTGCCACGAGTAAACCCTTGAAAAAGAAAAAAGAATCAGTTTTCTTTCTTTCTCCACAGTAACAATATTGAAATATGGAAATGCTTTGGAAAGGAATGAAATGAATTACTATCTAATAAGTAATAATAGAAAGAATGAGATTTTGGCTATCTGTTGTTTAACGAAGTGCCTAACTGGTCCTTAAAATGGTAATTCAACAGTGAATCACATCAATCAATTTCAATGACAAGGTAGAAAACAATTTTTGTTCTGTATGCACACTGAACTTGCAGCTATGAAATTAAAAGTGATGCTTGCAATGTTAAAAGCACATTATATTTCTATACTTTGAGTATTTCCCCTTCATCATAGACATGATTTTGTCACCAAACCAGACACGCGAGGCTCTTCATTCTACAGATCACTGAAGCAGCACCACCTTCCTTTGTAATGCACTGCTGAATTACATGTGAGACGAGCTATCGCTGCATCTGGCCGGTTAATGGGAATTCAGATTAATTTTGTGGCACAGTACCCACCTGGTAGTGCATAAGTATGTGCATGACATACTCATAGACTTCCCCCACCAGCCGGTTCTCCGGCCTCCAGGGAAGAATGACAAACTGGATTCCCAGGAGGGGCACCAGGATCAGTGTGGCTCTCACTGCCTTCATATACATGTTGGACTCTGCCCGATGCGTGTCTCTCAACTTGGTGACTAACACTCTTATGATATTCAGCAGGAAGAAGAGGTTAACCTGTGAAAGGTTAAATGTCAGGTATGCTTGGATGGTTTGTGTAAAAGTTAAAAAAAAAGAATCTTTATGAATTCAATTTTTCCTCAGACAAGAACGAGACAATGGTTTTGCAGACTTACAAGAAGTGCTGCCATGATGGGTCCATGAACAGCGTAGAGCAGATACGTCTCTACACTCATCCAACAACTACAGAAGGAAAAACACATCAGTCAGTACTGTTCTGCTGCCCAAACATACACAAGCACACACTCATACAAACACACATGTGTGCAAGGATCGTCACACTCTCACTCTACCACACACAGCTCAGCACATGTCTTTTGTTTATTACCAGAAGTTTCTGGAAAATTACTCACTTGTCGTCAAAATACTTCTTCCTCGCCACGGCGTGGATTGACACGGGCACCAGAGGAAAGCCTTGAATAGAAAAAACAGCTCTATGAGGTGAAATTCATTTCTCATTCATGCACTAGTAAAACACAGTTAGCCTCATTTATCGGCCTTAAACGTTCTCTGAATATAAACTGTTACCTTAAAAATGAATCCTATTCTAGGAAAAAGTGAGATATTTTAATGTCCCCCAATTTTCCAATAATAATTGCATCTACTCATGATGACCACAAAGGCGCTGCACTTGTGGAAGCCTGTTGGAATAGTTCTGGTATTCTTTTAATAATCTAAATATTTCCTCTTGAGATCATTATTATTTTTCCTTTTAATGAAATACTTTTTAATTTCCTTTTCCATGCTTGTTTAAATGTTTACTGGTGGCAATTCTG
Source organism: Hirundichthys speculiger (assembly GCA_018398805.1). NCBI lineage: Eukaryota > Metazoa > Chordata > Actinopteri > Beloniformes > Exocoetidae > Hirundichthys > Hirundichthys speculiger. The sequence goes on along the minus strand of JAGFBZ010001649.1, from coordinate 1,839,756 downwards.
GCGTTTTTTAAAACACTGAATAACCATGGCAACAGGGAAGTTATTTACATGTTACAATGAGCTTTCCAAAGAGCAAGTAATGCCTGGAGTAATCCAGAACGGTTAAAGAGGAGGCATGGAGGATGTAGGGCAGGAGCAAAGCAGCGATCAAGGGGAAAGATGTTTCAACCATTTCTTTCTTCAGCCGTGATGGAGAATTTGAGATTCCTGGCAAATATTATGGACAGACTTGTGTGGACGTGCGCGGACCGAGACATGGCTTCGGGAATATTTATTCCACACTCCAACAACTGTCTGGATTTCAGGGAATTAAGAGATTGCAGACAGAGCAGCAGAAAAAAGGAGTAGGGACTCCAATGCTTTACAACAATCAGTGGATAAGTTACAGTGAAGGAGTGTCTCTGTGACAGAGATACATTATACCCTTATTATTTGTGGGGGTTACGTTCCTTCCTCCCCCCGCAAATCCAAAAAATCCATGAATTATGGATTCTGTTTTAAAAGGCCTATGTATGATATTATATACGCTAAAATATGCTTCCCAAACACATCCTAAAGACCTTCTTACTCATTAATACAGTAATGACATTGTATATTCAAAAACATTAGAAATTATGTTTCGAGTGGTAATAAAGACAATTCCCGTTTGTATTCAAAAACGTTTAAGCTAAGGCAGGTGGTTTATACTTTAAAGGGGTTGTTAATGTTTGAAACTCACAAAGTCAGAATTAATCTAAAGTTCAGATGTGTGTCAGTTTTGGGTGTAAAATTATGGAATGGATTGAACGATGAAATAAAAATTTGTAATTCTATGTTAGTCTTCAAGAAGACTTTAAAATCTAATATTATCAAAAGTTATAATGAAATTTAATGATTTGAATTAATTTTAATGATTTGAATTCAATTTTTCTGTTTAAGTTATCTTGTGTTTTGTAATGATGTACTAGTACAGCCTACTCCTTTTTCAGTTGCTATTTGATAAATTATTTTGTAAAAACATGATTTTATTTTAGTTTTTAAACCAAGATAAAGCATTCATTCATAATGTAGTAATGATAAATTAAAAACATTTAAATCACTTAGAGTGATAAAAATTTATGAATAATAATAATAAAAAAAATTGATAAACACAATAATACTAGTTAGGGTGAATGTGAGCGTTTTTCTGCTAAAAAAAAAAATGGCCAAAGAAATTCACAAAAATTGCGGGGGGCTACCACAAATTCAAATACATTATGCAAAGAAAACTTATAGCAAAAACAGTGAGTATGCAGGACCGCGAACAGTGAACAGCCAATGGGCAAAGGTCTCCTGTATAGGCAAATGTTGGTTTTGTTTCCATTTAAGTTGTGTTCTGTCAACGTTGCATGTAATTTTGCTAGCTAGGCTAGGCTTCAGACTGTTGGCTACAGTTGTATTGTTAGACTGTGTCCAATCTTGTCAAATTGTTTTTGTTTTTTTTTTGGGGGGGGGGTGTTCTGGGGGTCTTCAAATTGTGATTGAATCATTTAAGGAAGAAAATAAGTCTTTAGGGAGACGTGACAGGATAAACAACACAGCTGATTACTCACCCCAGCCCAGGAGGTAGTACCAGTGCAGATGCTGCTCTTCTGCAAACACAGCCACCACGATGAGCGTGTGCAGGTAGATCCCTTCACAGAGCATCCAGAAATAATTGCAACCCAACATGTACATGTGGAAGAAGTGCAACACTTTACAGCCAACCTGGAGAGCAAAAACAGCAGATTGCTTTTGAGACTCCTTTGTTCAAGGTGAAATTTCTAAAGATGTTTCATTTTGAACACTCCTGACATCATCTCAGGATAACATTGACAAAAAAATAAATAAAAGACAGATGTAATAGAATGTTTTGTTGATCATGGCTGGCAATCATTCATCAAGATTATAATTTCTCGGTTGAGTGGGTGTATCCCTATTTACCCCCATTTGGAGCTGAGCTGAGCTGAAAATGATAATTTTATTAGTGTATCTAGATGATTCTGCGCTTGAGCGATCACACTCCACACAAAGAAGTTTGAAAGCAGATTATACCAGACTATATATTTTTTTTAAATTCATATTGATTTAAGTGACAACATACACTATATTGCCAAATGTATTTGCTCACCATGTGGCCTTCAGATTAGCTCAACAACAGTGCAGAGAGCTTCATGAATGGGTTTCCATGGTGGAACAGCTGCATCCACCCAGACATCACCAAGTGTAATGCAAAGCATCAGATGCAGACATATTATTATCATATCAATTATTTTTCTAAGGACTATCAGCACTTGTGGGTTTATCATAACTCGTATACCTCTACATAATGTTATCTGGATCACAGGAGCAAGGAAAATCTTAAACTTATAAATGAATCCAGTATTTCTCGTCAGGTGACAAGTGACTGTTAGGGTCTTGGTTTAGTTTTGTGTTTTTTATGTGTATGTGTAGTTTTTGGAGTTCTTCATTCTCCTTGTTTTGTTGTATTCACTTCTGTTACTTCCTGTTTTACTCTGAAGCCCACCCGATAAAGAGGGTTAAGTTAAGCCGGTTTCAGAAACTGAGGTAACTTATACTCAGAGTCTGTTACCAAACCTCAAGTTCTCTTTGTCTCCTGCTCTTCATAAAGCTGAAAAGGAATTAATTTCATCAGGCAATTGATTTTATATGTCGGAACAAAAAACGTCCTTTTATTGACTTCAGAGGCTGCACTGGTCTGCATTTTTGTAGGCAAAGTATATTGGGGATCCGAATATACAGTCATGGAAAAAATTATTAGACCACCATTTTTTCTTCACTTTCTTGTTCATTTTAATACCTGGTACCACTAAACGTCATCATGTGACTAAAACAGACAGAAAAGAAAACACTGAATGCATAAAAGCAGTGTTTTTGGCAGTACAACGCCATAGCTATTGATCTAAAAACTTAAGTGATTTAGGTTATAATCAAGAAAACCATGGAAAATGGTAAGATATCAGCTCTTAAATAAAACTCTTATGAGCAATCTTTGTGGTTATCGTTATGTTTGTCCAAACAAATGTACCTTTAGTTGCACCAGGCATTAAAATGAACAAGAAACTGAAGAAAACAAGGGTGGTCTAATAATTTTTTCCATGACTGTATAGTTTGGAATACATTAATGAATTTTGTTGGAGCATTAGGTCTACCTAAGGCGAGGCAAGTTTAGTTGTAGAGAACAATTTGTACACAAGGCATTTCAAAGTGCTTTACAGATGCATTAAATCACAAGAAGGCAAACAGAATTCCATAAATCATAAAAACATAAAAATAATCATGAATGAATTCAATTAAAAATGAATTAAACATGAAGAGTGCAGATTAAATCCTTTCAGTTGTCATATGCACATCTAAACAGAACTATTTTCAGCCTGGATCTGAATATTGTCAGAGTTGAGGCCTGTCTCACATCTTCTGGAAGACTGTTCTAGATTTTAGGAGCATAAAACTGAAACGCAGCTTCACCTTGTTGAGTCCTGACTCTGGGCACCAAGATGAGACCACTCCCTGAGGTTCTCAGAGTCCGGGTTGGTTCATATGGCTCTAACATGTCAGAGATATACTTTGGAGCTCAGCCATGAAGAGAGAAAGTCTATTCTGAGGGACAGGAAGCCAGTGCAGAGGACCTCAGGACTGGACTAATATGGTCGTATTTCCTGGTTCTAGTCAGGACCAGTGCAGAGACCTCAGGACTGGACTAATATGGTCGTATCTCCTGGTTCTAGTCAGGACCAGTGCAGAGACCTCAGGACTGGACTAATATGGTTGTATTTCCTGGTTCTAGTCAGGACTCGTGCAGCAGCGTTCTGGATGTACTGCAGCTGTCTTACAGCTGGTTTAGACCAGTGATCAGGCCGTTACAGTAGTCTAACCTGGTGGAGACAAATGCATAGATTAGTCTTTCTAAAGCTGGTTTAGACACTATTCCTTTGATTCTGGCAAGGTTTTTTTTAGATGGTAACTAAAAGGAGTTGTCAGAAATGTGAAAAGGAAGAACTGATTTGATTTTGGTGTGATCCAGAAGAAATCCTGGTTCTGGATCACACTCAAATTTTCAATGGGGCCAAAAATTTTGTTTCTCAATATCTCTGTTAATTATTGCCCAAAACTCATTAAATTTGACTCAGGGATTGACAAAGGGAACCTCAATCAAATTTCAAAGGCTGATCCGGATCTGATCCAGAAGGCGGATTTTATCGCAATCTGTAAATCGCTATATGGGGGAATTGTTGCAGTTGGCGGAGGTCTGCGCTCTCCGAGTGCTTTTCTAGTTTTATTCTGTTTTCTATTTATTCATTTGCAGATGTCATAGTTCTTCATCACGACAGGAATGTGAACAGCCTATTAGATATGTAATGGTACGCAGAGCTGTGAGAAATGTGGTCTGGCTCATGATCAGTCCCTGTGTCCCTACCCCTCGTTTTTTTTTTCTTTAAGTTTTAAAATTGTCTCCCTAGCTATATCCTGGTTGTGAACATAAGAGCCATAATGGAAGAATTTCAGATAGTTTACATGATTTAGAAATTGATAATATTAATGATATAAAATATATATTTTTTAGCATACTACTTTCACCTCAGAGTTTCTTAACTCAGGATTTGTAGAATCTGAGTTAGTTTTTTTTACTCAGAATTTGTTGATCGTCCTTTCTCAAACCGTCTCCTGCCTCCCGAGCTGCTGCATTCGGGTCCTCGGTAGACCACGTCTCAACAATGACCGTCACACGTCCCACAACCCATAACCCATAACCAAGTTACCTACTCAACAGATGCTGTGTCTCAATATCTACCACTCCCTTCAGTAGTTTTCTCTTGACATTATAGTCAAGTACAGAAACAAAAATGACTTAAATAAAAAAAAACAAAAAACAAAATGAATGAATGAACGTTTATGGAAGAGGATGAAAATTATAAAAAGATGGGAAGCAAATACATATGTCTGCTTTATGGAGACAAGCTGGTGGGTCTGCTTTACTGATGTGCTATAGTCGTCCCTAAAGAATACATTTCATGTCAGCACTTAAGCACCAGACCCAGAGCTAAATATATTAACTTTAGACACCAAGAAAAGAAAAATTTAAGAAAAAAAAAAATCTCCATCTGCTTCTTCTGTTTCTTCTTTTCTTGTGCTCAGATTTGAATGATCCATCCATCCTTCCACTTCCATTGCCCTGAGTTATCTTGGCCAGCAGCCAAAGTAGGGAACCCAAGGTTTCCACTCTTCCCAGCCACCTCCTTTTGCTCTACCAGGGAATGAAAAACCAGCAGAGAGAAGTAATCTCTCAAGTGTGTCCTTGGTCTATTTCTAAGGGAGCGTCCAGCCACCCTGCGAAACAAACTCAATTCAGCCACTTGTACCCAAGATCTTGTCCTTTCTGTCACTACCAACAATCTGTGGCCATAGATGAGGGTAGAAACGTAGATATACGGGTAGGCATGGAGGCCTTGCCTGTTGGCAAGAGCCAGAGATACTTAAACTAACTCCCAACCTTTCAGAGGGGTCCCTTTTTCTGACAGAGAACCACGGTCTCAGATTCTATTTCCTGTTGCTTTACACTTTGCTGTGCTCCAGTGAGAGCAGAAGATATTGGCTTGACGACACCAACAGGACAGAGTGAGTCCAACAGAGTCCAACTCCCACCTAAACTGAATCCTCTGCGATACCGCCAGTGCAGGCGTAACTCTTGCTGTATAGGGACCGAGTAGCCTGCAGCAATCGATGCTACATCCCATAGTTCTGTAGCACTCCCAGCAGAAGAACAGGGATAAAACACCTTCTATTGCTACAAAGCATGTGTGAACCGGTTGGGCAAACTCCCACGCTCTCTCCAGGACCAGACGAGAGTATGAGCTGGTCACTACTGACCTACACTCTGGTCTCTGGGAGAGAATTATATCTTTATCATAAAAATCTTGGAGGAAGTCAGATTTAAAGCCAAATCATGGAATCATCCAGAACGTTACAAGTATTAAATTAAGTTAATAAAGGGTTAAAGCTATTTTTTAACTGCTCCTCTTTCTAATTAAGAAATTTACAGTATCACAGACAAGGGCCGCTATGAGTAATGTATCAGTATCTGAGTCAGTTTTCTTTATTCAGGATTTACCAACTTCAGGAGTTACCAACAATATTCTGGCTGAAAAAAAGCAAGCTGCAGTAGATCTTCTAAATGTCTCTTCTGTGTTCAGCCTCCTCCCTGGTTTGACATAAGCTACGGGACTTCACCACCCCCACACTGCTGACAGGCCAAATCGGACTCGCCACACTACAGACAATAAAAAAAAGGCATGTTTTCTCAGTGAGAACAACACTCTCCTACAATCCACTATTCCTAAATCACCAACATCGAAAACAGGCTCATAAGTCTGACTCTGGCAGCAATGAATTTCAAAATGCTTCCCAACAGAAGCATATGAATCCAAACCACTGGCCTTTCAGATTTCTCTTTCTCCTCCCTGAAAAGCAGGACCATGTTAACAAATTTTACTCTGACATGTTGCAGCAAGTAAGCACAACTTGACCGCACTAGATCAGAAAGATAAATGTGATACATGTGTGCAAGGAGGGATTCGAAAAAGAGCTGTTGCACAAGAGCCATGTAGATGAGGAAATAGTGATGATGATGGCTGTCATTTCTATCTAATTCTTGGTTACGTTTATGTGTAATAACCAGGCAGATTTGGTGAATGCATGAAAAGCAGCAGCAGCAGATTTCCAGCTGCAGCTTCTGCAGAGTTTTCAGTTTTTCCAGTGCTTTTTTTTCATGTAATCTATCTGAAAATGGGCTGGGAGTGATGAGATTGTGACTAATGACAGCCAAATTGTACAAGTATGTTGCTCTTATCAGGTTCTTTGATTATTTCACCATTATTTCATCATGAATGTTTTTTTCTTAAAAGGAAAAAAAAAAACAAGATTAGCTAAATCTTTACACATTTGGGTGGTTTGTTTTGATGGTCTTTGCAATTTTTATGTTATATTTTGTCAGCTTTGACAACTCAGTAGACAACTTTAATTTGAATTCTACATAAAAGCAATGAAGATTAGATCCTTGTAGGAGCTGGAGAAAAGTCTGCATAAAATCTTTTCAGAAGCTTAAGCAGCAGGCGCTGGCTAAACAGGCGCAACAGGAGGAGCGCACAAATTTATGTTCAGTCTTTAAAGAAAGGCATTCCTACATGATCATTTTATTGCCTCTACCTAAGAAGATCTCAACTTTTCAAAGAATTGGCATCAGGTATTCAGTGAGGCTGTAAGAGTCCAAGAAGAGAGAGCAGAAGAGAGCAAAAGCCGTCTGCCAAGAACAGATACAGAGACACATGGGACATATGCAAGTCTAATCTACAAACCAGAACATCTTCATTTAAATTGAGGTTTCTCACATTACATGCCCTTGCACATTGAAAAAAGTAAAAAAGAAACCTTAGAAGTTAGTTGAGAACGTTTGGCTTAGCGTAAATCATGTATGTCTCCATTAAGGACAGTGTAGCAAGGCTTCCATATTAGACTCGTTTTGTTTCCTGGTATTTTTTGAGCAAGGTACTGTATATTATGCCTAAAAAGTTTGTCAATCCATCAGTCCACCACAGTGGTTCTCCTCAGAAACTGCAGATTTTAAAATTGTGTTAGATAAAATTGGTTAGATAGTTGTGGTTATTATTTCATTATTGTTTTGTCTTCACTTGGGTGAAGAGGGGAGCTGAATTGCGGTGGTGGAAGGAGTACTTCATGGATCTTCTTAATCCCACCAACACATCTTTCACAGAAGACTCTGAGTCTGTGAACTCTGGGATGGGTTGACCATTACTTGAAGTTAGAAAGCTTCACAGCAGCAGGGCTGCAGGAGTGGATGAGATCTGCCCTGGTTGACACGCTTCTTCAATATCGCATGGAAATCGGTGGGAGTCTCTCTGAAATGGCAGACTGGGGTGGCTGTTCAGCCTTTTTAAAAAGAGGATGCGCTCCAGTTACTGGGGAATCACTACTCTGCCACCCTGGTAAGGTCAACGCAGAGGTGCTGGAGAAAAAAGTCGTCAATCGCCAAACCTCAGATTCAAGAGGAACAATGCAGGTTGTGGAACAGTGGACCAGCTCCATAAACTCGCTGGCATCCTGGAGGGGGCAGGGTAGTTTGCTCATCCGATACACAGTGTTTTATAGACTTGGAGAAGGCCTTCAACGATGGGTACTTTGCTGGGGGGGAGGGGGTGTTCTCCAAGAGGATGGGGTACAAGGTTCATTTGGTCCAAATTGCCGGTAGTAAGTTAGATTCATTCCAGGTTGGAGTCGGAGTCCACCACGGTTCCCCTTTGTCACAGATTCTGTTCATACCTTTCATAGACAGAATTTCTAGGTGCAGCCACGGGGCAGTTTGGTGGCCAAGTGTCCTGTTGGCTTCATCAGGCTCTGATCTTCAGCTTGTTTTAGAGCAGTTTGTAGCCAAGTGTGAAGCATCGGAGATGAGAAACAGCACCTCCAAATCTGAGAGCATGGTTCTCAGCCTGAAAGGGCTAGGATACCCTATCTGGGTCGGAAGTGAGGTGCTGCCTCAAGTGGAGGATTTTGTCTTTGGGTCTCATTCACGAGTGATGGAAGAATGGAACGGGAGATCGGTCGGCAGATCAGAGCTGCATCTGCAGTCAGGCGAACTCTGTACCGGTCTGCTGTGGCGAAGAGGGAGCTGAGTCAAAAGGCAGGTATTTCAGACATGTCTAACCGGCAGGAGGCCCCGGAGCAGACCCACGACATGCTGGACAGATTATATCTCTTGGCTGGCCTTGGTACCCCTCGGTGTTCTTCCAGAAGAGATATAAGACGGGACTGGGGAGAGGGAGGTCTGGGCCTCTTTACTTAAGCCACTGCCCCCTCGACCCAAATTCAGATAAGCAGAAGTTAATGAATGGATAGATTAATAATTGTTTTGTCTTCTCTTAATAATAAAAAATTCATATACATTTTACACAATTACAATTTACAGAACAATTTTGGACAATTCAGCCTCCACCTGTATGTATTCCAGTGACTCTGGAAGTTGCTGATTATAATTTAATGGTTTAAAGAATGTCAAAGAATGTTAGCTGACTTAGTTTTGTAATAAGCGAGCTATCAGAGATAACTGATACTGACAGTATAATCTTGAGGTCTTTGGGCTACTTGGCAGCTGAAGAGTTACACCACAACATGTATATAACAAAATAACATGATATAGTCCATGAGCTAAACTTATGCATGTGCACTACATTAGGCCTACTATTTCTTACTTTGACAGAATAGGGATTTTCATGATATTATTAATTAAGCACTGTAATTGTTGCGACTGATGTTGTATGTGTGTGCATTTTTCTTATTTTTTGCAGTGCTATATGCAAATTACAGTGTGCAGATGCCAGACTGGGATTGGTGAGATGTTCTGTTGGACGGAGAGGATTGGCTGCCTGGAAATGAACTAGTGAAGCTCATTAACTTCTCCCTCCTCTCCCAGCCGGCCACCTTCGATGCTACTCTGACTATCTCCATGTAAAATGTATAGTTTGTAGGGGTGGACTGCTATTCAGTTTGATTCTAGTTTTCTCTTGTTTATTTAGTTAGGGAGGTAAGTATTTGTCTTTTGCTTTATTTAATTTTGAATAGGTAAGTTTGGTTGTTTCAAGGTAGTTTTTGTTATTTTGGCCTCGGTCCACTGACGACTGAAACTCCACTTTTTGTCGGTGCTTGTGATCTCAAAAGAACATGTAATAAAATATTTTAACTTGTAAATGTCCACTGGCTACTTGAGAATGGGGGGTAGTAGTGCTGGGCAATATGACGATACATATCGTGGGGACGATAGAAAAGTGTGTATCGTGCCATTTCTCTTATATCGTTTCTATCGTTTCTAACCTAATTTTATCAATTATTACAGCAAATATGTAATTAAATAACCTGCAATGATAAATTTGATAGAAACATATCTACTTCTACAAAGTAGCCTTTTATGTTTGCACTTTTATTCATGGTTAATGCCTAAAACAGAGTTCTCTTCAACCCTGATGTTTACTTTAGACACTTTATATTGGTTTGCAAACTTTGCACTACAAGGTTACAGATTTCAGAAAGTTGAAAAATAATTTGTGTTTATTTTTTATAGCTGAACTTCAGTGCAAAAATGTGTTTTTCCTCTCAGAAACTGTTGTGCACTTTAAAAAAAAAAGTGAAAGCTACTGTACCTCTGTACCTACCTGTTTTTGCTGCACTAAAATGTATGTTTGTGACAGTTCAGCTAAATGTCCTTTCAAAATAAAGTTGAAAAGTAAGCAATGAAATTTTTGTCAAACTTTTCAGAGAATAACTGAAAACATACTTTATTATGGTATATCGTGATATATATTGTTATCGTGATATAAAATAGTCCATATCGTGATATATGATTTTTTCCATATCGCCCAGCACTAGGGGGTAGAATAATCCTTCAGACGGCTAGACGTCGGCATAACAGTAATAAACTGTCATTCATTGACCAACAACACTGTCAGCTGAGTTTGCGCTTCAGTCAAGTTTTATATTGCCTAGCCTGTGATCCAAATTATTTTCCTCTTTGATACAAATAAATAGTCTGGTTCGCATTTGACTTTGATTCCCAGAGGGCAGATGAAGGTGAAACTGCGTCTGAATACAACCAATCAGAGAAGTGAAGCATGTGACCGCAACCATCCTGGTTGTTTTGAATCTCATAAACCCCATCACATTACATTTGTACACTGAATATTCATTCATAACATTTATTTTCAATGCATAAAGTCACCTTGACTAATCATTCTGAATCTGAAGTTAACAGAGCGTATCTTTTTGAATAGAGTTTTGACAAAATAAAACAGGTGAAATAGCTTTGGGAATGTTATTTGTATACCAGTGTTATATTGCATTAGGTGCTTTTCATTTATTGAAAGTCATGAATTAAAGTGTTATTTATACAGAATGTTTTACAAAATTGTTTGCAAGTGGCATTGCTGTTTGTGACCGAGCACCCTGAAAGTCTTTTACTAGAAATGTCTCTGGCATTTAGCTGATCACAAAAAATATCTACTCACTGGGTTTCGGGCCACCAGTTTGGGATTGTTGACCACCCCGACAAGGTAGGCGATGGTGAGGGCAGAATTGAGCACATAAGAGCAGAAAAGGTTCTTGTGGAGGGTGATCCTTTGGCAGCTCAGACTCCTGTGTGTCATAATAGATACTGTTTGTGACATGCTGACATCAACAATATCAAAACACAAGACCAAACCAACTGAAAGTTGTCGGGATGTTTCCTTCCTTCATTCCTTTTTTCCCCTCTGTGTTAACTAAGAAAAATGATGTTTAAGTGATCTCTACTGTACATGTACATGTGACTTAATGCTCTTAAATTTGTTCTTAATAGCGGTTTAATAATGTTTTACTTTCACAGCAGCAATAAAAAAGCCTGCAGCATTGAGGGTTAAGAGCTCAGCCGAGCCTGTTAACAAATTATAGCCTGCTATAAATGCAACATCTGAGGTGAAATTATATTCAGGAACATGCGTGACTAATTCTTATCTTTGCTTTTTCGTATCTACAGAAGGATGTCAAAGCACGGTGTAAATTTTTACAGCAATGTCCTTTAGGCTGTCGTGATGTCTTTGGATCAGACTTCCAACCATCCTCGGTTTTTCCACAGCAGACTGGAGTATTTTTGTCTGGGACTCTTGGCAGTGTTGACACAGGGTTGTAAATAACTGAGCGCTGCAGATATACACCACTGCATACCGCTGTGAGTTTCACATCTGGATCAAATGATACAGAGTGAAGCCTCCAATATTTTAAGTGTTTTTGCTACAAATATACTAAGTTATGGTGTAAGGGGGAAAAAAGACAGCAACTTCTTAGGCTGTGACTTTGATGCTTCATGGAAATGTTAATTTGTTTGGACTTTGATAGTCATCAATCAGGAAGGGCTCGCTGCGTAGCTGAGTTTGACTCCCAGAGGGTCACATGGTTTTGTCATTATGCACCTGCCCTGAGGAGCCCCTCTTGATTTATGGACGTATATAAAACTTTGCAGCTCGGTAACGGTCTCCTACAAGACCTGTTCTGGATAACAGCTGCGTTTTGGAGGCTCTGCATCCTTCAGAACATGAAAATTTACAACCGCAGTAATCACCAGTTACACAGCCAACAGGGTGACATCGGTAAATATTCTTATAAAGCATAAAGAGCATTTTCTCACATGTGCCTCTCCCAGTCAAACTAAAAAGTATTCCTGTTCTGTTATCAAAGTGATGCGCCCTCCCTCCTAAAGTTAAATAACTGTATGAAAAGGTTTCCACAATGGACCAGAATTTTTTAAGTCTACTTTAAATAAATAAAAAAATAAATCTATCACTTTCAGTCATTCGCATTACTATTCTGATCTCCTGTCTAATTGAATTGCATGAATTTCAGTAGGATCTCATCTGCTTGTGAACTTCCTCCCTCTGGAAATAAGCAGTTAATATGGATGAACACCTATAATAAACAATTCACCCAAGTGCAAACATTTATAAAAAAGATTAACGCATCAACACATTCAAGCAGACGTCACAGCTCCCCAGCGCAGAGCTATAAATATTTATCATAAATAAATTAAAACGGTCTGAGTTGCTTTGGGGAAAGTGTTTATAACCGTCATGTTCACTCCGTTAGTTTGGACAGAAGGGTCAGGAGGACTTTCCCGACTGAAAATGATTCCACAGACCAGAGTAACAGAAACAAAAACCTGCCAGATCTACTTCTGGCGGTGAAGACGACTGACTCTTTGAGGACACAACCAGCAGGCAGATATAATCATTGTGTTGAACGGAAACATGAAACTGAATTCGTTACCTGAAGTAGAAGAAGATGGCCAGAGAGATTAAGCAGGGAAGCTATGGATAAAGCGTGGCCCACAATCGCCATGTAAAACAGGATATATGCTGACTGTAGGGGCAAAAGAAAGAGACATGAGCGGAAATTATAACAGAAATGCCAAAAAGTAAATCTCATGCTTTCTCTTTGAGTCATTCTGCTGTACCGTGTACGGCACAGACTGGATATATTTTACAGCAAATGATTAAAGAGAACAAAACTTGCTTCAAATCATGATCTCGCTAAACTTTTGCATGTGAGATGTGCTGTTTGTAGTACATTACTGATGCGCCGGTGCTGCTGCTGAGGATAAATTTGTTCAAATATGACAGCGCTAACAGTGAGCTGTTAGCGGGGAGGCCTTCTCAGACGAGTTTGAACATGTCGTTCCTGTAAGATTAAAAGTCTGCTTATCCTCACAAGCAAAGCCAGCCTGGCGTGGCTGCCCCGCATGTGAGATAAGCAGTCGACTCAAAGAAAAAGAAAGAAATATAAATCTCAGATGTAAGCAGACATTCAGAAACGTTTAATCAATTTAGAATTTAACATTTGTTTAATGTCAGCACCACAGTATCAGTAGTATCAGCTTAGGAGAGTAATCCATCATACCAACGATGTGCTTCGGGCACATTTGCTTCTATCTGTCCAAACTCCAAACACTAAAGTACCCGCAGCACAAAACACTATTCTCCTGACTCATCACACTGTAGCAACCTCACAGCAGATTTATGATTGTTGGAAACTTTAACTTATATAAATTACCCTCAGCTTTGCCTTGGTGTTTTCATTGCAGAGTGTGTAGTTGGACCACGTCCGGTTGGTATCCGGGTGGCGGAACCACTGCCCGTCCTCTCCACAATATTTTGTTGCCTTCTCTGAAAGTCACAGTAAAGCCAATGAATCAAATTCTTTAAATCAGCCGATCTTGTCAAAAGCAACACTCTCGAGTCTCAAGTGTCACCTGTGGGGTCGAAGTCATCAAAATAGTTGGGGCAGTTTTGATACATGTAAGTTCCCGGTGGGCTATCTTCCCAGCACAGCCAGCCGTCCCAGTTGCGGCTGCAGTACAGACCTGTGGCATCCAAGAAACAAAGAGTTTGGCTTTCAGGAAGCGGGAGTACAAAAGATGAGAACATAGAATGGGTTGCAGTAGATAGTCTCTACCTGATTTGTTGTAAGGTGGATCTCTGTTAATTTTCTCAAAGCATTTGTACTGGCTGTCGAGAATTTTTTTTTGCAGTAATTCCTGCTCCTTTTGATCGTCCACAGAACTGGTGCTGGCCTCGATGGTGGGCTCCACCTCTGTGTCCCCGGAAAACTGGGCAGCCGCCTATATTTTAGTTAAGTCAGCATCACATACACAGTCATGAACAGCCGAACTAAACAACAACCAATGGAGGTTTAAAACATAATCGTGCCGCATGGAGATGTTAACTGTGCTTTCTGAACTGATCTCTGTGCTGCGGTGCAGCTACAGTAATTAGGAGTGGGCAATCTAGTTAAAATATTATTTAGTAATCTATCATTTGAGGCAGAGGCACAATCTTAATCACACTTCCCCTTACAAATTTGATTGAAACTTGTGAATACATAATCAGTTGTGCATGTGGTCAGAGACGCCGCAACGGGGTAGGCATACTAGGCAAGTGCCTAGGGCCCCGAGGTGGAAGGGGCCCCAGGACAGCGGATGACATTGGTCCTTTTGTCAATGACAAAATGACTGAACTGCTTTAGACACTGCAATGACGATAAGTTGAAAACCCCCTCGCATAGGGCCCCCAAAAGCTGTCACTGCCTCGTGTGTTAAGGGACCCCCGAGACGCGGCCAATATCGATCCATATCAATGACACAACCTGAAACCTCTGTAGACACTGCAGCGACACGTTTGGAACCCCCCTAATGGGGCCCCGACTGCCCGTGGCCGGCTTTCTGCGGTGCTTCAAACTCGATGCAAGAAAAATGAAGTGAACATATCCATCAGGACACGCAAAAAAGCAAAAAAAAAAACAAGAAGATGAAGAAAAAAGAAAACGGGAAAGTGGTAAGTTCAAAGGTGAATAAGCTGACATTCAAAAAAAAAAAAAGTTGTGATGCCACTTTGTCCCAGTCTGTAGTCCCAGGAAAGCACAAGCAAAGGTTTTAAAAACAATTTCCACCAGGACGTGGATATGGAACCAAAGACCACTAACTATTTATTTATTTTAACTTTTTTATTTTTTGCTTGATTGTGTTTTTGTCAAACTTTGCACATTTTAGTTGTGTTGTTATGTTATATTGTATTTTAAGTGTTCTTACATTATTGTGCACTTCTGTTATTTAAAATAAAAGATTTTTGGATTGAATGATTTTCTTGGTTTTTTTTTGGGGCTGGGAGGGCCCCCATGCTCACTCTTGCCCAGGGCCCCCAAGGTGACTAGAAACGGCCCTGCATGTGGTTGCTGGCCAGTCCCCAGCAGTGGAGAGACTGAAACTTGAAGGTGAAGTGCTGATTCATGTCTGTCCTGCTTTGATGCTTCTTTCATGATGCTGATCTCCCCGCAGTTATAATAAGCCGTGCTGTCGTCTCTTCTGCTTCCCAGCAGTGGATGCTAGACACTGGGCAGTAATATGATGATTGACAGGTGTTCCCCTTCCATTAAACTGAATGTTTCACCTGACTGGACAAACGCCTTCGCTCATGGATGTCAGATTGCAGGAATATGACGCCCCCTTAGCTTGAAACTTTCTTATTTTTTCTAAAGTGGTCATCGAAATGTCTCTAAAACCGTCCGAGGCAATGATCTTAGATCAGTCCTGCAATTTCTGGTTCTCCTTTCATTTCACGATGCTAAAAGTGGTCTAATCATCGACTTCACGGCAACTGGAGAGACACCAGCTTCCAGCTAGGCCCCCCATCTGATAAAATTAAATGACAGACAACCAGAATGCATTGCATGACTTGATGAATGAGGAGGCAAAAAGTTATAATGATATGAACTGAAATGAGTTTTTTATCATCTTTGCATGAAATTTAAGGTAAGCTAAAGCACACAAGCCCATTAAATCCTGAACAACATTGTTCAAATCCTTCATTATAGCTCAGATACATGTAATACATGTTTAATAACTTACTTTAATTCTATTAAATTCTACATAGCTTTATCTATTTCAAGGTCAAATTCAATTTTTGTTTCACGGTTGACTCGATCTAACGTAAACAGTGCATGAGCACACTGACACCTCCACACAACCTGACAGACGATGTGTGTGTTGTCAGTGGCTGGTGTATCCATAATCCTTTTACTTTCAAAGGTTTCATTCCAGAAATGCCCTGTACGCAGCAAAATAGGACGAAATGAGCCAAATACAAGGAGAAGTTGTGTCTCTGCAGGAAAATACACTCACTCTTACTCGCGTGAAATGACTGAGAGTGATTACGTTGGCAAAGGTTTACGTGCTGCTTATTTTTAGGAGATTTCTGCCTTTCACGAACGGATCTGCTCAGCAACTAAAAGGAAGACTGTCCTCGACATGAGATTGTTAGGGAGCCCACCCCTGCTGCTGAAGCCTAGCTGCCGCTAACCTGCACGGTCCACCATCTTTCTGAAGGAGAGTTATTGCATAAACATGACAGAACATTACCCTCAGCCCGTCCTTGCTGTTGCCAACACACAGCGTGTAGTTCGTCCAGGTCTTGTTCCTCTCCGGATGGCGAAACCACTGCCCATCCTCCTCACAGTACTTCGTTGCCTTTTCTAACAATTACACGGTAACAACAGTACACCTCTGTGATACAAGGTCAATAAGCTTGCATTATTCCTCAAACGCAGTTGACAGGATGTGACAAGGTCACCAGCATCTCAGCAGACATTTAAGAAAAGCATTTTTGAATCTTACTCACCGTTCGGTCTGAGATCAGAAAGATGACCGGGACAGTTCTGGGATGCGTATGTACCTGCTGGGGTGTCGTCCCAGCACAACCAGCCATCCCAGATCCCACCACAGTACAGACCTCCAACAAACCAACAAAAGCACAGGACCGTATGTTTAGAAGCACTTCCTTCATGTTTTCATACATGAAACGTATTATCGCGCAGAACTTTGAGTACCTGTGTGATTAATAGGTCGGTCTTGTTTTAATTTCTGGAGACATTTGTTTTCATTCTCACGCATCTTTAGTGTAGAAAAAAAAAAAGAAAAGAAAAAGAATGTTAAAATGACTGTACAAAGTTTTTTGGGCCAGAAGACTAACTTTATCCTCGTCACATGTTCCTCACTACAAGAGGTTTTGTGATAAATACACAGTTAACTGTTTATATTTATGTTTTACCCTGAGTTTCATGTCATGGCTGGTTGTGCAGAGTGTATAGTTGGTCCAAGTCTTGTTGCTCTCTGGATGGCGAAACCACCGTCCATCTGCTCCGCAGTATTTAGTTGCCTTTTCTGTAAAGAATTATTTTGAGACATGGGCATTTTTTTCTTGCGCAGCCAGCTTCATCATGAGAAGGTGAAGTGACACGAGAGCAGCAGAACCTCTTGAGCGTCACAGCTCACCTGTCGAGTGGAAATCAACAAAATAATCAGGGCAGTTCTGAGAGGCGACGGTTCCCCCTGGGGTGTCATCCCAGCACAGCCACCCATCCCAGCTCCGACTGCAATGCAGACCTACAAGACCGTAGATACGACAGACAAATGTTAACGGGGTTAATGTTCACTTGTAAAATAACAAGATGGGTTTCATTAGAAAGTGTCATTACCTGAGTTATTATAAGGGGGATCATTTTTCATTTTCTCAAGACATTTCATTTCACTTTCAAGGATCATTTTTTCTATTCTAATCCCAGCGTCCTCTGTGGTTGGCTGTCCTGCAGCATCTCTCAGAACACGTCTTTCCTTTTGGGAACAAAAAAGTAAAAATCATTTCACTCATGTGCATGCAAAACTGATACAAGCCTTCTTGTTTCTCCATGACTGTCAGGCAAATACACAATAAAGAAATACCTTTAATTTTGTCCTTTAAAGCTGGTTGACAGGTTGACTCAGTCTGGACCCATTTACCAAACATGTTACAAAATTTGGTCACTTGTTCTGTCATGAAAAAAACAAACAATGGTTTTACCAAAGGCATCACTTACAGGAACAGCTTGTAGCTTCTGTTTGTTTAATTGATAAATCAGCTGAGTCGTTGTTGTCCTTGATAACCATGGCGTTAGTCAGTAACTGTGATCAACTTCACTTGGACTATATCAACAAGCAGAATGTTTTCGACCTTTTTCAGTATTCTCCGGCACATTCTCAAATGTCAGGCTTAACCCTTCTGTTATGTAGCAGGTCAAATTGACCAGTTTTGAAAATAAAAATCTAAAAAAAAAAAGAGTTAAAAGAATTTTTTCAGGATAAAACTTCTTCTGCTTGGCTTAATTAGTGTAACCAACATATAAAATGAAAATGGTTCATGTAACATATTTGCAACCTACCTCTCCATCTTTATGTTACATTGATACCGTTCGGGTCAATTTGACCTGGCAGCCAAAATGGAGACTAAAAGGGGTTATAAGTGTCTAAAACTATTCATTTTTTTTTTTTTTTTCCCATCTGTGACTCCCATTTCTCCCCAGTTTCCCACCCACGCGCACCCTCTCCCTTGGGTCGTGCTTGACATGACGCATGGTCTCAGAGGGCAGAATATAACCTGTGACAATTTTTTCAAAAGCTACAACTTGGGTCAGGGACTTCTACAGAGAAAACTGACGATGGTTGGTCCAAAAGAACCAGTGTGAACTCTCTGCTAAGCTGCTGGTGACCAAGAACAGGAGCCCTGAGTCCTCTATGTCTGCTCTATGAGCCTTACTGCCCCGAAAAAGGGGGAAATGTTGTCAAAATGTCAGGAGCACTTTGCACAAAAATGCTGAAATCAGCACAAGAGAAGATCAGAAACCGAGTATGATCCCTACAATGACACCAAAGTGAGGAGGTGGATCAGTTAGACAAAGTCATTGGGGTCTAAAAGCACCAAACGAATGACTGCGAGCAGGTCTCCAGCAGACCACAGGAATAAGTTGGTTAGATGATGGATGGATGGATTTCTGGTTCAACATGTTGGGTAGAATTTATTATCACATGTGATGACGTGTCACTGTGGAGACTCACAGACACACATAAATATACACACGCCATTTTCATATTGTTAATCTGTAGATCTGATTTTTCTTATTTTGTTCATTTCTGGTTCAAAAACAATTCTTTAGTTTTCTTTCATTGTAAATCCAGTAGATTTTGATTTTAATTCAGCTCACCCTGAAGATGAGGATTTCTTGTGATAATTTATCAACATCACCCCAAAAAGAAAAGTTCAAAATATAGAATAATTACAAAAAAAAAAAAAAAAAAATCAATGTCAGATTGAACTATTGTATTTTACAGATAGGTCTTTCCAATGCACATTTAAAAATGATTTAACATTTATTAAAAAAAAAAAAAAAAAGAATTATTGAGATAATGAACAACAATGCACTTAATGTTGTTTGAAATAGTTAGTGATGGAGTTAATAATGAGATATAAACAGTGTTTATTGGGAGTTTTTAGTTTTTAAACACTTTTTGATTATCAAACATGCCCCGGGTCAAATCGACCTGGTAACATTACTGCTGTTCTTGAAACGAACATAACAGGAGGGTTGAAGCCACATGTACCGGACATCCATGGTTAAGAAGGAGATCAAATTACTTTTCCAGTTGCAGCAACAACGACAGCAACTACCGAGTTTCTCTGACAGCTCATCAACTGTTCAACAACCACCTCCAAATGTATGACAGTTCACATTCACTGTATCAGCTTTCAAAGAGCCGGTGGGACAATCGTGGAATCACAGGTATGTCAGGAAGATCCCCAATGAGCCATTCCTTACAGGAACACCCTCTTTGCTCTCTGATACATATTCTCTCTTTCCATCCATGTCTCTGCCTCAGCTTCTCTTTTCCCTCGTACTCCTCATTTTTCTCTCTGTCCTCTGCTTCACCTCTCCTCTCTTTGTCATATTGCCTTTCCCAGATCAGACATGACTCAACACTGGATCTCTTCAGTTTGACATTACTGAGCCTCGCATTGCTCACAATGTAAAAACGGCCGAGCCTCTGGAAACAGGCACTGCAATTCAAAGTTAACAGTCAAATAAATGTATTTTTAAAAAAAAAGTCTGTCTTCCTTCAGTTAGTCTGACAGAATACAGTTGGCTCATGATTTGTTTTGTATCCAGTACATAAATCTTTAATAGTAGTTGTCATTTACAAGCTCTGCTGAGGAAGTCCTTCGCCAGTGCAGCGCAGAAAAGCATGCACGATTTATTTTAACTCCTGAAGCAATGCAAGAATGTGCCTAAAGGCGTGATGGTGCTTAACTGAGACAATACTGTAAGTACTTAAAACGAATTACAGCATCGCCTTCAGTTTGGCATTTAATTTGTAGTAAAACAAGATATTGTTACGCTGTAAATGAGATAAATAATTATGACATTGTTCTAATGGAAAACAAAGGGTTTGTTTGTTTAAGCGGAGGGGGACATGAATGTCTCAGCCAAACCACATTACAATGAATCCAATAGTTGTTTTGATAGCAAAGCCAAACTAAAAGCTTCATTAAGAATCCTTGTTGATTAACTGTAATGCAGTGGACAGTTTAAATATTCAGCATATGAGGGGGATGATTTGAGGTACTTTTTTTTAAGCTGAATCAATATCTTTTCCTCGCCTTTACTAAAGTTTAGGAAAGAGAGAAAAAGTTCTCTTACTCATTTTGGGTGAGAAAACAGTAGGGGAAACCCAAGCGCATGGCAGTATTTTCTTACTGAGTAATTTAATGAGCACTAAGAAAAAAAATGAATCAAGTACTAAATTAATTCATTATTTAATACTGCAATTTAAAAATCTGTTTAAATATGCATTTTTAAAAGGAACAATAAATGATGGAATTTAAAAATTCATTAGGAAAATTATTTTTCATTCGGGCATTTACAAATCTGTTTTCTTTTTTCCCCGCTGCATTTTCAAATCCATTTCAAAAAAATTGAATTTTCTTAATCTGTGAGCTTCTCAGTAGCCCTACATTTGAGCTTTTCTGTGACACTTTGGGCCTTGAGCAAAGAAAAGTGGGTTAAACAAAGTAAATAAGGTCCTTCAACTCAACACAGCTCTCTGATTGGCCTTTGGAAATGGTTGAATAGATTTTAAAATTACATTATTTAATAATGCATTCATTATGAATAATTCCTTTTTTTTAATGTTCATTAAAATATTCCAATAAAAAAGTGTGTGTTTTTAAATTAGGCTATTTAGTTATGGATTTATTAGTTAATTAATTTCCATTTCTAAGATCCAAGATGGCAACAAGCACAGGCGCAACCTGCCTCATCAGTTTCAGGAAAATGATGCTCTTTTGTGTGTTTATGGTCTCCACGGAAACTGTAGCAAAGCCTATAAATAAACTGGACCATCTCCGACTCTGAATGAGCGCCTAGCATGAAACGAGGAACTGCTGTGTGCTTATTTTTACAGAAACATGGCTGCAAGACAACATCCCCCATGCAGACATTCAACCACAGGGTGGTTGTCAGAGACACCGTGTCCTCCAGTAAAACCCGGGGTGGGGGGGGGGGGGCTCTGCATTTATATGAATATTGATTGGTGTGTAAATGCCTCTGTAGTCACTTCTAGTTTTGGGGGTAAGATCCTGGACTTTCTACCTGTCGAGAGAACTCATCTCACCTCTGCTGTCGTAAAAGACCCCTCCCACCTGGACTGTTTAACCTGCTACTATTGGGCAGGAGGTCCTGGAGCATCAGAACCCACATTACAAGGTTCTGCAACAGCGATCCTCCTTTAGCTGTCAGAACTCTGAATTCACTCACATTGTCATAACTTGCCACCCCCAAACCCCTTTCTTGTACAGGGTATATTCACATGAATCTTTTTACTCTTTTTGCACATTTAATAATCGAAAGTACTTTTTTTTTCTTTTCCTTTCTTTTTTTTTTTTGTCCAGAAATCAACATATGGAGCGATAGGAGTGCCACATTAATAAATAAATAAATAAATAAATGTGGAAATAAAAAGAGAAATAAATAAATAAATAAATAAATATGTAAATATACGCTGGTGACGTGAGGCTAAACGCTAGCATACATATCTATGAGTTAGCGCCCATACCGCCAGGCAGAAATCCAGTGATCAGGGAACGACTATCCATCCTGGACAGGAAGCCCCGCCCAGAGCCATTTGATTGACAGCTCAGTCCACCAAGCGTTTTGTCATTGCTTTATCCTTGTGTCACAGGAGTGTCAAAAAGGAAAAGCAAATGCAATACGAAAATTAAAGATGATTTTCCTTTTCATTTATTTCCACATATATTTATTTATATATTTATTTCTCTTTATATTTCCACATATATTTATTTATTTATTTCTCTTTATATTTCCACATTTTATTTATTATTTCTCTTTATATTTCCACATTTATTTATTTATTTATTTCTCTTTATATTTCCACATTTATTTATTTATTTCTCTTTTTATTTCCACATTTATTTATTTATTTATTAATGTGGCACTCTTATCGCTCCATATCAACAAACCTATTCCAGCATGTAAACTTTATACCTGCACCTAAACTGTTACACAAACATCTTAACTCTATACCTGCATCTTTCATTGTTATACTATATTGTTATATAGAATTTGTATACCTACACTTCAACTGCTATCTGTATCTACATCACTACGCATTTTTTCAGTTTTTTTTTCTTTTTCTCTTAAACTTAATGTTTAATGCACCTGGAATCTGTATGGAACAATATTTCGTTCAAGTATGTGTCATGTGTGCAGAATGAATGAGAAGGTTGTGTTGTGTCATTTGGATCAACAAACTCTTAAATCAACAACTCTATCACCATCACACACACACACACACACACAAAGGCAGGCACACTAGTCTGGGTTTGAACCCTGCGCTGCATTCTTGCTTTAAAAAAAAAAAAACTGAAAAAGTTATGTTAATATGTCCTGCAGGTCTCACTTTAGCCAGCTGGTTGTTGTATCCTTGTGACAGAAATGTAAAACTCTCTCACCAGTTGTGTGGAGGTCAGGGTGATCTGGACAGTTCTGTGTTACAGATGTTCCAGCTGGTGTCTCATCCCAGCACAGCAAACCATCCCACATACGGGCACAGAAGATGCCTCGGGGGGGAGGAAAAAGAAAAAGGTTTAATGACAATAATTACGACGCGTCTATTTCTCTGCAGTTATGATAGTAATTAGAACCCCAAACTGTGAGCTCAGTGTTGACGGCTGACAGCATCATCATTAACATAAATGTCAGCAACGTTCTCATCCCATAACGGCACCTGTGATGCTCTCCCTGAGCTGTGATTTGGTTCAAGAAGCCCCTCACCGGTTCTATTTTCGGGGGTCTTTGTTGGACGGCTCAAGACATTTGTATTGACCCTGGCTCAGCGCCTGCTTACTCTGTCCCCCAGTCACAGTCGGTCCAGGCCTGAGAGACGGACCTGAGATTGGCTCAGCACCTGCCACCAGCCTGTGCTGTGGAGAAAACAGGGCGTTAGAATCTCAAACAGGGGGAACACAAATCCTGACAATCATGCCTACTGTAAGTCCACCACTAATGTGTAGATAAGGAGATGAGAGTGTGTGTTGTGGCGCTTCTCTCGTCCTCACTCCTCTGACACTGAAAAATAGGATAAATATTATTATCTTTCATTGTTTTGTGAGGCTGAAATATAATAATTAACAGCTGTGTCATGCTTGATGTGCATCTTTATAACATCTTCAATGCAGGAATAAAAGAATGAAAGTTTTGAACGTCTTCAAAGCTGATGTGATCATTTCTAATTCTAGACACTGTCCAATGCAGATTAAAGTCTGTTTGGGATTACACAAAAGAACGTTAAGCAGCTGATTTTCTCCAATTTGGTTTTATCTCTGCTCTATTGTTTGTTTTTAGAAGTAGCATTAAAATGAAAGCGCGCTGTGTGAAATGCTGATTTTGATCATGCTGCTCACTGAAGGACAAAGAGCCCATTTTCCTGTGGCTCATCCTCTTGTCTCTCTTTTTTTTTTTTTTGGCTGAAAATTAAGCCTCTCTGAGTGTCAGGCTCATGCACTTGCATGAGCCTGACTGTCTTCACATGTGAAACTGTCTTCACATGTCTTATCACAACTGAGAAGAAACCCTCCCGTTCCCCTGGTGTTTTGCAGAGGATCAAAATATCATCCTTACCTCTCTCATAAAAGCTTGTACAAGACATAACAGTTAAAACATGACTTGTGTGAATGCTGATGTCCCATGTAGCAGTTTAGCAGCCGTACATATGATGTCACTCCAAGCATTGAAGTAAATGACGTCATACATACGACCACTAGGCCACCACCAGTATCAACAGCTGAGCTGAATCAGAAAAAAAAAGCTCTTTCGTTTTTCTTCAGAACCACTCATCATGCAAAAGCCTTTCTTCAATAAAAACTATTAATCTTCTTAAATCATCATGACACTAAATACAGAAACATAGAGCAAAACAGCAACGTTTTTATGGAGTAGGGCAGCTGTCAGAAACAATGTGTTTACTATTCATGTATATTCATCTAAAGTTGTGCAAAAATAAAAAAAAATGTAAATAAAATAAATTATGAATTGTCTAATAAGTAAAATCATATATAAAACATTTCATCTGTAATTTGTCTTGTATTTTTGTCTGTGTGACTTTTACAGTTCCAACTGTAAGAGTACTGAAATTATTTTCCATGAGCAGGTCGCCTCAGTCGCTTACTGGCTGATGCTCCGAGCCCAGTAACAGCCCAGTAACAGCTCCATGACTGACACCACAGTTAAAGAGTCTATGGCCCTGATCGTACACTTCCCACTAGCCGCTACCCGCAAATTGCGGGTTTAGGAACCTCCGCTAACAGCCAATACAATCTTTTGCTCCCTAAAGCCACTACCCTCTATCCCTAAATAGTGGCTTTAGGAGATCTGGCGGAAGATCGGGCCCTATGAGTTCAACTGATTTTGATGAATCGACGTACCCTCTGTTCCACAGATGATGCCTCTGACCCTAGGACATATTAGACAGAGATTTCTCACTTATATTTGTATATTTGTGCTCATAATGAAGAAACTACAAGTAAAAAAATTGTACCTTATATTTATACGCTTTTAAGGTAAACTATTTGAATAATTTTCTCAGAAACAAAATACAAGACAAAATACAACTTGAATGTTTTTTGTATGACTTTATTCATATAAGATTTTTTTTAACAATCTTTTTGTATATGCGCAAGTTTAGATGAATATGCATGAATGCTAACTTGTGCACACACAATGTTTTTGACAGACATGTTGGTGTTTCATCTGTACTGCAGAGAGATTAGAAACAGCAAAGCTCACAAAGACTGAACCAAAAGTGTTTCTTATGACTCAGATACTCTTTAGATACTTTGATCTTAATTAAAAAACAAAAAAAGAAAAGTTAGAGCAATGATGTTTCCAATACCATAGGGTCTTCATCCAGCTCCTTTTTGTAATTTTAAAATACAAAATTAAAAATAAAATCTGGTTTGGCATCACATATAATAATAATGATTATAATAATCATAATAATAAAGAAGAGAAGAAGAATGACGGAACAATTGTACTGTCACTAGTTGAAGAGTTTAATCCCTTGAGAGTTACATAAAAACATGAAATTAAAAAGTCACATGCAGACAGGCTGTTATGTCTTTCTGTGTCTCTGTGTGTGAGTGTTTATACACATATATAAATATGATTATTTTGACATTGTGAAAATTTTTAACTTCGAATGCAGCGTCAGGATAAACTAGGAATCTTCTGGTTTAGGTTTCAGCGACAGTTAATTGCTAAGTTGGTCATGTGCTAACCAAGAGTGAAACTGGCCCAATATATTTGATCTCAGTTGTTGATTATTGAGTATGTTTCATGACAGAAAGTGATGCTAATGCCTTGATGGTGTTTTGTTTGTCTACAGATAAGAGCGTAAACTAGTGATGTACTGTATGTCTTGCTTTACAATTAGGTGATGATAATTGTCTACGGTGGAAAAATATGCATTATGGAACCAAATAAATCAGCATAACAACATGTGTAAAAAAAAAAACTGGATCTCCATTTTGTGTCTGTCTCCAGACCGCCACATCTCCAACAACCAGGTGGCAAACCAACAGAGAGACAAATACAGCTCTTGATCATTAATCTTCTACATTATCCAAACAAAGTGATCTAATTCATTAATTATAAGAATGGGTAGGGGAAAACAATAATGAGATTTTGAGATTCTTGCTGATAAATGAAAGCCACTAGACCTTAACATAATGCATGTTTTCTGAATCCATATTGAAACCTCAGCTCACGTATGCAGCATACAAAATGAGAATCAGGTCTTTAACGGCTTCACAGTGGAGCCTTTTGTGAATTAAAACATTTAGACCCGAGTGAGAGCTTACCACCAGGAGACAGCAAAGGATCCAAAAGGTGCCTGCTAACCTCATATCTTCCACGTGCACACAGATATCTGGAGAGAAACAAAGAGAAGCAACAAGTGAAAGCAATCAGAAAAATAATGTGTCTCGCTTGAAAGTGACTTATAAATAAACATTGTGTTGTTTCAGATCAGGATTACAGCCTTCAGGGGAAAAAACAACCTTAGCAATCATTCATCTGAAATGCAAAACGCTGCAGCAGAAGCAATGCAGTTTGTGGCATTTTATACTCTTTTTTTTGTGGTAATTGATTATTCTGGTGTGGTCAATGGTGAAACGTTGTGCCTATCGACCAAAACAATACCATTAAAAGGGCAACATTAAATTATGCTAGCAAGGGACTGAAGGAGACGATGGACACGGACAAAGATAGGGTCATGATTAATCATCTTATGCAAAGTTTAGGAGCATGTAAGCTGACTTTGCATTAACACACAGAGTAGCCCATCAGTACAGAGACTGAACCCTAATAACGGCTCTCTCGTTTTTCTCTAAACCACACAGCGACCCAGGAGACTGACAATTCAAAACGACACACACGGTTGAGAAAGTCCTAAAAGTCACAATGAAGATTAATTGACTATCTGCTTCGGCTTCAGTGACACACTGGTGATACAGTAGGTCGCTTTGCTTTAACAAGAGGCGCCTTTAATCTTGCCACGCTTCCTGATTTCTCCTTCAAGGCTCTCCTGAAATGCAAACTAATTCTATATGGACTAGTGGATATACATTAATCTATGTCTGCTTCTTCAAACCAGTATTCAAACCAAGAGCCATCTAGCTACGAGACAACAGTGCTAACCACCAAGCCCCATGCTGTGAAATGATTATAAAACTTCTACACATCGCAAAAAGGAATGTGATGAGATGGATGTTGATGAGATATAACTGTACTGCATCACTGTATTGTTACGATCTTTAAAATTGACAGTCGAGGTACAGATTTAACACATTTTACTGACGTGTAATCATCATTCAAACGTGATCAAAGGCACGTCAATACATTTTAAAAACCAGGCGGTGGTGTTTTAAAGAGACAGCGTCAGTAATATTTCATCCAGAGCTTTTAAAAATGACATTTTTTATGTCAGCAAACTAGGTTTGTGTGCAAATGCTGGTGCAAACAAGCATGTTTGTTGCTGTTTGCTACAGCAATGCGAGATGGGTGTGAATCACAAGATTTGTTTGGCATGAACCAGATGTTGTGGTTGGAAGAAACTTGCCTCTGCCTTGAACTTCACCTGTACTCACCTGCTTTCCAATCACAACAGAGCTCAACAGAGCAATTGTGTCAGTTTTAGTTGGCACATGTGTTGCCTAAGTTGCACACACAATCCGGCTCTATGGTAAAAACATGCCTGGAAATTTTTTTTTTTTTTTTTACAGCATGGTGCATATAGAAAAGCTGGTGATGGTAACTTGCTTTACTGTGGCAACAA
The DNA here is from genome assembly GCA_018398805.1 of Hirundichthys speculiger. NCBI lineage: Eukaryota > Metazoa > Chordata > Actinopteri > Beloniformes > Exocoetidae > Hirundichthys > Hirundichthys speculiger. The sequence goes on along the minus strand of JAGFBZ010001649.1, from coordinate 1,811,882 downwards.
AGCTGAACCGATTTCAGGCCAACGCTAAACATCGACATGGGTTCAGTATGTTGAAAAGCTCTCTGAAACCCTAATGAAGAAGCTTGGCATTTCTTTAAAAACAAGCAAGCAAAGGCAAAATATGAATGGCCAAAATAATTCCTAAGAGAAGATAGTTTTAATTAACTGAAGAGCATCATGTTCTTCAATCTTTTTGCTAATCACCTCTGGGTGATTGGGTGGTAAAAGTAAATCAATCAGCACAGTATACCAGCTACAAAACCTAATAAATTCATAGACTTAATTGACTGTGAGAATGTTCTCGCAGAAAGACTTGAAATGATCATTATCTTTTAATGCTGCATTATGTGGTGAAGATCCATAATGACTTACAATAAGGGACCAGCATCACAGAAGCTTTTAACATTGAAAACTTGTCAGTTTTATTGATAGACTTAACTACTTTTAGAATACACTTTTAGGACAAACATCCAAAGTATTACTTTATAAAAGCAAGTTCCTAATCCCTCTGTGAGAACACCAGTCTTTTCTTTTCTTCATCGCTTCTCTCTGCTGCTGCCTGGGCAGTGTACTACCGTTCCTGTGGTGTGTTAGGAGGATGTGGTTGTCTGTGAAAGCGTTCAAGGCCTTCTGCTGTTTCTGACTTTCTCTGACGGTGAGTTTGATTTATGTGGGTGGTAATTTTGTCAGATGACTCAGAAGTCATAAAAGCGCCACAATCTCAAAATGCTTTAACAATGAATGCAGGATAAAATCGCATCGCCTTTCCGTCCCAATTTCAGACTCATTTTGCTGTCTGACAGTAGAAGCGGAGAATGTAAAGCAGTTTTATTAGAAATTTGGCCGTATTAAGATGCAATGTGCGTAAGCTCAGAGAAGAAGACAAAGCTGAGCAGATGAGAGAGAGGCAGCCAGCAGAATACAAATACAACTTCTTGGTGTTACAGGATGGTCAAACAGCATAATCGAGAAATATTAAACAAGAGAATTTGTCATATCTTGCCAGTGTTCAAATGTTAAGGTAAGTGAGTGTAATACACACACACAAACACACACACAAACACATACGGGAGGTTTTGTTGAACTTTACAGATCTGCATATAATTGCATCTTACTCCAAAGGCTCGCCATAACACAATATTGTAAAATGCTGTTATCTGTCATACATACAACGTAATGCAAGCAGTTGTTCACTTGAAGATCCCCAAGCACATCCTGCTGGCATCAGATATCTGATTAGTTTCTATTCTATGTGAAATTTTTGCACAATCATCCTAAGTGTCTTAATGAAGGCTCAGCTTTGTGATGTAGGGACGTACGCAAAAGGAGATGTTTTAAGTCCAATGTTGTAGTTGGACATAAAACTTAAAAGTTGAACACTAAGGGCCCTATCTTGCACCTCCCAATACCCAATACCCAATACCCATTACCTGCAAATCTCAGATTTAGGAGCCTCTGCCAACCGAAATGCAATCTTCCACCTCCCAAAACCTGCTACCCATTTTGCCGACTCCCTTAAGCACATTGTGGGCGCGGCAATGGGCGTGTCTCTTGCGCTTTCCACGAATTCGGTATCTTGCGGTACCTGTATCTCGCAGATTTTGGGTATTGGGTAATGGGTGGTCTGACCACCCAGTATCCAATACCCAAAATCTGCGAGATACCAGTACCGCAAGATACCGAGTTTGTGGAAAGCGCAACTGGCATGTTGGCGCGTAAAAGAGCGCGTCCAAATCCTGTCAGGTGAGTACAGGGCAGGTGATTTCTGTACAGCTGTACATGATCTCATTCAGATGTTTACTGTGGAGGAAACGAGGAGATCACAGAACTCTTTTGTGGAGTTTCTTGTACTGTGCTCGTATCCCTCTGATCCTCTCCTTGTGCACTGGAGCACCTGAGATGCGCTCACTGGTAGAAGGTAGATGTCATCATACGTGTTCCTCTGGCTCAATGCTCATCCAATGATCCGTTCTGCAGTATTTTAAAAAGCACCGCTTCCAGCGGCTATGCGTCTTGGCGCAGCTGTGCGTCTTTGCGCAGGGGATATGTTCAAGATAACTCAAAAAGTTATGGACGGATTTTGATGACATTTTCAGGAGTTGTCAGAAATGTGAAAAGGAAGAACTGATTTTTTTTTGGGTGTGATCCGGAAGAAATCCTGGATTCTGGATCACTTTCAAATTTTCGATAACATTGCGCTGTTTAGTTGTTTCTTGAACCCTAAAGCAACACCAATGGAGACAGGAAGGGAGTTCTGGAATTTTAAGAGTTTAATTCTCTCAGATGTAAAAAAGGAGGATTCGAGGGTTGGCAGCCAAACCAACAATCCAGGGGACGACGAAGGCAAGGAGGTGGCACTGCGAATGGCTGGATCAGGCGTTTCTATGGGAAGATCTGGCGACGAGTCTGGTTGAATGATGACTGAATAGGTACAGGTGTGCAGTGCCACACCTGGGCTGCTCGTCAGATGGGAAGGTGAAACAGAGGTGGATCTGAGTGTCTATGTAGAGGATTGAAGGTGGCGCAGTGGGTTATGCACAGGAGCCCCAGAGGTGGAAGGTTGCGGGTTCACAACCTGGCTTGAGACCGTAACATGTGCTCAATCGGGCTGGAAATTTTGTTTCTCAGCATGTCCGATAATTATTGCCCACAGCTCATTAAATTTCACTCAGGTATTGACACTAAAAACCTCTATAAAATTTCAGAGGCTGATCCGGATCTGATCCAGAAGGCGGATTTTATCGCAATCTGTAAATCGCTGTATGGGAGAACTGTTGTGCTTGGTGGAGGTCTGCGCTCTCTGAGTGCTTTTCTAGTTAAGAAATGCTTTCCTTGAAGCTCACTGGCTCTATTTTTTTCTGAGCAGTTTGTTGGAACTTCTTGGAGTACAAAAGAAATGATTAAATCATTTGCTCCACATTAGTTAGAGCTAGTTATGTATATATCAGTGCAGAGGAGGCGGAGGAAAAAAGAGGAGGAAGCTCTACAGCAGAGTCCCAGACCAGCTGCCCATGAGAGCTGCTCCGATCTGGATGAAAAGATGCTTCATAGCAGTTTGCAGGTACTGCAACCTGCTCTTAAAGGCAATGGCTACTGACGCACTGATTGGTTAAACAGGTGGAACGCCCTAACCACTCCCATGCATAATGTGTGCATAATATAGTGGTTTTTGCAGGTAAGATCGTGGGTTTTGGGAGGTGGAAGATTGCGTTCTTTGTGGGGGAACGCCCCTCCTAATACCTGCTATCCCTTAATAGCAGGTTTTGGAGGTTTGGCGCAAGATAGGGCCCTAAGTGTCCATATTTAAAGAAAAAGTGAAATTCTGAAAAGTTTAAATTTTACAGCCATGTGTTATTCAGTAAAAAAAAAAATCATCTGTTAACTGCACATTTCATATTTATATTGAATTCTCAGCTAGAGGGGTCGGGGGATCTCTCATACACGTTTTTCTCTCTTACTCGTTAGCTTTGGATACGACTCCTGACATAAACCCTGGGGCGTTTTGTGCGTGAATAGTTCAAATTTTTACCTCATTAAAGACACCCCCCTTGCCTCCGAACCCACCATAGTGCAGGAAAAAAAAGTTACTACAAAAAGCTACCAGAACAAGATGAAGGTCAATATTTTACTACAGTAACTGTAAGGATGTTTTATTTATTTTATTATCAATCAAGAGCCATTTATTTCAACTACTGGTATTTAACTCCTGAGAAGCGAATGTAACAAAGTCATTAAGTCTCTGTGAGAAGAAATAAAACGATTTACTCTCAGACTTACATTCTTCATGTCTGAGATGTGCTTTTAAAGGCAGGGTAAGCAATTCTATACACGTTCCAGCCAAGAACACCTCTTGTTCTCACTAGAGATGAAACAGTTACCGGTATCACAGTAAAGTGCAGTAAAGTTTCATGTTGATAAGATTTTGGCTTCTAATGTTTTAGTATGACAAGAAAATCACAAGATTTTGTGAAATTGTTTTAATGCATGTGCTTTTTGGACATTTGTAAAGCAATTAAGAATACCGTGATAATATCGTAAACTGTGATACTACTGAAGAAGCTTTGAAGTGCTGGGATGTGAAGGAGCATGTAAAGAAAGTAATACTAGCGAGCTACTGGCTTCAAGCAGCCTGTCATGGAAACATGGGTGCTCAGCGTGCGCACCAGCATGTGTAAAAACAACAAAAACAAAAAACAGCTTGTTTCTTACCAGCTCTTAAAATGTGGCAAATACAACCTCAGAAGAGCAACACATCACGTATTACTTAGTGCCTTTATTTACTAAACCAAAACTGAGGCCAAAGCTGCAGGCAGATTTTTTTTTAAGGTTATGTCCTGTAATGTAAAAGAGGCGTATCTTCTTTTTTTTCTTCATGGCTCTGGAAGTAGCCTTTTCTTTCACAAATTAGCATGATTTCTGGACATGAGATTGCATTGTGGCGTTGCATCGTTGTTTTTAAAATAAGAATCAAGCCAAGGATCCTTCAATGAAGCACTTGGAAGTAATTTTGTCAGATGATTCAGAATGAAGTGAAGCACTTGTCCATGTCGTTTCTTTTTTACACGTTTCGTAATGATACTTCCTCTCGTGGATGAGGATATTGAGTTAAAGGTGTCCACCGCAAGCCTGATTTTTGTGTCCACGATTGCAAATCCACTAATTGACATAATCATTTTGTTTGCCAGTACATCATTTCAACACACTAAACGTCACCAACATGTAATGAGTTGTAATAATGTCATGCTTGTTTCATGTAATTCTGTGAGCTCAGGCTGGATAAAGCCTTGCAGTGCTTTGATCGTGCTCCGAAACACATTTTCAAGCTTCCATGTTTTGATGTTTTGGTTCAGGGGAGGCAAATACATGATGAAAGCCATCAAAACCCTGCAGCTTGACTTGTTCATGTTTTTAGTCATTTACATAAAAATACTGAATGGCATTGTCTCCAATTAAGGTAAAAAGGACAAGCTCGTGTTGCGGCCTGCCCACACATTCATCTTTTCCTTCTCTGAAACCAAATCCTGCTTTTCTAGGCATTCATATTTCTTCTCTGTCCTATTTTTACTTTCATATATCTTTTAATCCTTTAATCTATTTCCCCTCTCACCTCATTTTTATAGATCTCTCTCATCCCCCTTGTCTTCCTTCTGGCCCCTTCCATCGTCTTGCACTCCTTCCTTTCCTCGACAATCTTTCCTCTAAAAGCTCTGAGTTCATTCCCACCCCAGTGGCTTCATCTTCTTCATTTCCAGCTATCTTTTCAAAAGCTTTTGCTCAAACTTTCAGGTCAGAGTGAAATGACTCATATGATAGCATGCATTAAACAAGTTACACTTAAAATAGCGCATAGTGTTTTCAGATTACTAACCCTATATTCCCTGTTCTGCCATGTATGCCCAGAGAATTCAAAAGAGACAAAGCACGCACTAATGTATTGGCAAGATTTTTATTCATTTTATAATCTCTCAGTGGTCATCATGCTAATACTATGACTACGGCTAGATGAACTGGAAAGTAAAACTCTTCTGGGCCCTATTTCAGCCAATATGCTCCTATTAAATCAGTAAATATGCAACATTTACGTATGTAAGTATCACAAAAGAGTCACAAAGTATATTATTGATAGCTTACTCTATATGAATTTTTATATTTATTTTTATATTTTTGAAATTTAGACTTTATTCCGGGCTGATAAAGCAAAAAAAAGTTGAGACTTCACTTAGTCGCCAAGTCAGTAGATGAATGGTTTAAAATTCCTCTGGCTTTTTGTTTTCTATGAGGAAACATGATCTGCAATGATGGTCACGGTGAATGGAGGGGAAGATGTTTGAGGACATTATGTGTGTGTGTGTGTGTGTGTGTGCTTTTGTTTTTGATGCATCCCAAACACACCAGCAAGAACAAACTGGTCATGACAGGAAAACTCATCTTCATAAAGAATACACACAGCAGTTATTGTCTCGACTGGTTGGACAGTCATCGCCTTCCACATGATGAAATTTATTTAATCACTGACACACACACAAAAGATCAGAAAAGGACACAAAAGAAATGTTCAATTATAGTCGTTTTTATCAAAGGTCTCCCACACCCCTGCACTCTTTTTTTCCCTGCACTCGAGTACCTTCCTGAAACCCTGTCTATTATTAACCAGCAAAGTAACCAGCATGCAGGTAGTTGTGATGGGAAACATAGTGAGCTTTAGGGTTCCAGCTGTTCAGAACAAGCCTCCTGTGATAAACAGGCTCTCCCAGGCTCTGAGTAATCAACTGTGTAAACAGATGAATTATACCTAATCTTTAATGCCATGACATCCCACACACTTCCTCAGCTTGGCCAAAAGAAATTAAATGAGAGAGGTGAAGGATTAAGGAGAGATGAGAGCCGATTAATAAGGGAAACATTGATATTAGAGCAACAAGCCCCTTTGGGTCTCTAGATACATCGATTTAATCCACTGCCCATTTTTCCTTTTCAGTATTTTTCTAACTGGTATGGATTTCTTTCAAACATGGTCCCGCATCATGTGTAATCATGAGTCGTTTAGTGTTTTGCCGGCCAAACTGAAGGGAATCATATTAACATCTTCTTTCCTGCTTAGTTATGACAATATGGATCCACTCCTGAGTAGGGGAGTGATGCACACTGTAACACTGTGACAGTTGCCACGGTTACATGATGTTTTTTTTAATTCGGAATTAATTATTCCGAATTAAATAATTCTGAATTAAACTATTTTCCTTCGAGTTTACATGGAAATAGTAATTCCGAATTGAGGTTTATATGGAAAACACGTTTGTTCAGCTTTATCCAATTCCGCTTAAGGTCTGGGAGTTGGGAAGGGTTCTGATTGGATAGGGGGGGCGGAGGTCTTTACATCTACCGGAAGAAAACAAACTTACTCGATTAGCAACAACATTCCACTTATTTTTGACCTGGGTGGCGTCTCTATCTGGGAAACCTCCTTCATTTAACCTGGCCGCTACAACTTTGAAAAGCTCACAATTTTTATGTTTCCTGCCATCAGTTCTTTTAATTATTTCCAGTTCCTCCAAGCTATTTATTAAATAAATCATCCCTGCTCTTGAACACCGTTTACTGCGTGCTGCCATCTTGAAACTTTGTTTTGAAAACAAGCCCAGCGTGGAATATAAGCGTCATCGCGACAGACGGGCAAGAGAATGAGCATGCGCAGAAAGACGGGAATTAATTTAAAGCGGAATGAGTGTATACATGACCGCGGATTTATTCTATTCAGATTTAAAATCAGAATAAACCAGCCACTTACTTCGGAATTAAGTTTAATTCGGAATGGACATTTTCATTCGGAATTAGGTGTTTACATGGTAATTTTTAATCATTTTAAATCGGATTTAACTTTAATTCTGAATTAAAGAGGAATTAAATTTCCCATGTAAACGCACTCAAACTGGAACTAATCGGTGTCACTGCCAACATTGCAATCACAACCAGACACCAGGCTTTATTTATTTATTATTCTCATGTGTGTTTTATCCAGTTTTATGTTTTGTGCACGTATGTATGTTCATATTGTATGTATATATCCATATGTACGTCTATCCCAAGGTACATGTGAAGGTGTGTGTATGACACAGGTACATGTATATTTATATTTTATAACATTATTTATCCTCCCCCCACCAACCTAGACTCAGATTTACACACATTTCGCGTACACACACACACAAACACTTAAATGTCATTACTAGCACAACTCAATATGGCCACTACACCGGCCGTCCTCAGTGTGTTTTTAATGAAACACTACAACTTGCACAGCATATTTTTTTCATCTAGTCCTGCTTCCTTGAAACTCTACCAGGTGCCACTTTGAACAATTTCCACATCTAACATGGATAAAATATTCCCAGTTCATTTGTGAACTCTTAATTCTGTGCAAATTAATAGTTCATTTGTGAACTCTTAATTCTGTGCAAATTCCTTAATGTTTGCATGCACAAAAAAATTACAGCAAAATTATTGTTTTTCACCATTTACCAGAGATTTCTCATTATTTGAAGGCTATAAATGCTTCTCTCTCCTAATGAAAAGCATGAAACTCTGTTTTTAGCAAAAACAGCAGAACTTCTGTCCAGCTGTCATCTTTGATTCTGAAGAAATATCGCTGTCAAAAGAGTGAGATGATTGAAGAATGTACTAATTGGATGTTCAACATTGTTAGTCATGCCTGGCTAAGAACGCCGGTGTGATTGATGCTCTCAAAAGTTCAGCTGATGTGCACGTATGTCATTCATTTGCAATGACTCGAATACATCCCAAAGCTTGAAGCTGAGATGGCACTTTGTTTTTAAAGACCTGGTTTAATGCCAACGTCATCTCAGTTTCTGGAGCAGAACTTTAGGCTTACATTTCCCGCCAATTCTTTGACTTGCAGAGATCCTGCACAAGTGAATAAGGCTTCTAATTACTGGGGACTTTTATTTTGTATCAACATTGGACAATAAATCATCTTAGCGGTTTTTATAAAGCATGTCTGTGTTGACACTATTTGCATGTGGGAATCTGAGACGTTGCGTCTCATTCATGAAACATGAGCAGAGGGAAGTTTATGTGTTTCATGAAGTTGTTAGTAGTTCTGAACTTTTTGTAGCTACGAACAAAATCTGCTCCTGCCTCCGACCGTGTATAGAGTTTGTGTGCATGGACCTTGCAGCATCAATGCCTCATACGGACTGACTGATACTTTTAAAACATGTCTCTTAAGCATGAGAATAAATTTAAAATATAACACTTTTACCACAATTGATATTTGCGATGGTGGTTTTTGACATGTCAGTGGGCTGTTTAGGTGACAGACCATCATAAAGACCACCGTGAAGCCGTGGTGGATGCCTGTCAGTGGTTTCTCAGGTCCTGGAGACAATACACTTCTATACACTGATACATAGATGTAACTCAATTTTTACTTCCTTTTCTTTTTTGTTTTACCTCTTGAATGCTTCATTGAACAGAAGAAATAGCATTAAATATCTGCATTAAATCCTGAAGAGCCTTGGTGCAGTTATTTGCAGTTATTTGCAGTTACAAGCACGGTTGTAGAGTTTTATGCAGAGGTCATGAATATGGAGCAGATTTTTTGTAAAAGAGATGATTTACGTTTAAATCCACTCACAGATTTACGGAGAGTTCATGAATGAAAAGCAGTAAGTATGTCAGGATTTCCAGTCGCTTTGTTTATTGAACTTCCAAACAGTTCCTTTGATTGCCAGTTGATCGGCTGCAACACATTTTGAGGCTCCTATGTTTTGATGTTTGAGGCTTTAGAGGAGACAAAATATGTATAGAAAGAAACCACTTCCTCTTGAAACCCTTTTTTTTTTTTTTAAATGATTGCAGGTTTTATTTCGACAAATGACCTGCTTCCTCTGTGATAATGACAACATCATGTGGTTTTTCTCTTTTTTTGTATAGTAGTTGTGTTTTGGTTTCCGTTGTTTTTCCCTGACATGTTTTAACTGCCGCTCGTCACAATCAGCGTGTCGGTGGTAGGGTGGACAGCCTCAGGTGCTCACAGATATCTCCCACTGAATAGAGGGTATTTTGAAGGATCAAAGCACCTTTCATCTGGCAGCCTTTTTCTTTCTGCAGCCTTTTCATTTCCTCTTGAATTTCCACTGAGCAAATATCTCATTTTTCACCTAACCATTGACAACTGGTTGTCTCATAAGCCAAAATGAGACTCCAGAGAATCCTACTTGACCTTTGCTGAGTTTGGAATCACTTTTATATACAGCAAAGAAAATTCATTTTATCAGAGATACCTTAATGGAATTAAAACATTGAAGGAATATATTTATGTGCTTTTTAGTAAAAACAAAGCCATTCTTGTGTCTTTCTGTCTGTTATAGACCACCTGCAGATTTTTATAGGAGACAAAGATTACCAATGAGAGCACAGAGCCTGAAAAATATAATTTGACAATCTGGGGAATCCCTGGTCAACTATGAGCTTGTAGCTGTGCACCCCAGCCTGAAAAACCCAGAAATGTATGTCACAGCAACACAGGCTACAGTCGCTGCCGTTACACTGCCTTCTTTACAAAGTATCTTGCTTCGTTCAAAGATAATGACTCTGTGAAATTAAAAAGTAAAATATAATAAATTGCTATTTTATCAGGACTGCTTGGGAGAGAAATAACTGCTCTATGATTAAGTCACTTGTAAAACCAATGTGCTTTATTAATTCTACATTTAAACTTGATTCAATTAAAAGTCACTGAGGTTCGGTTACGAAATTTTGCCTAAGTAGAAGGTCTGAGCCAAAGTACCTATTTTGAAAAAGTAACTAATTTTTATTTTAATTTAAAATGCAGGAAATATTCCAACATATTCCATATCTTTTGTCATAAATAAAAGTGGTCCCATGCATTTAAATAAGTTTAAGGCTTTTATTTAAAATCAACCAAAAGTGAAACCTCAGAATAAAATCAATAATAGTGCAAGTCCATGCCTGAAGAATTAAAGGCCTCTTCAAGTAAAAAAATTGAACCCTGAAAAAAACTAAAAAGTGCAAAAAAGGGTGTTGACTTTTATATAAAACATTTTTCTTTGAACTGTCCTTTCTTTTTGAATTAAAGGCCGCTTTAAGTAAAAAAGTTAAACTCATGTACACTCAGGAAACATTAACTAAAAAGTGCAAAAAAAAAAAATGCTGTGTTTCGTCTCATAGTGGCGCTTCACACTTTGAATCAATGCCACGGTCTATGAGCTTGATGAGGCAGAAGTTGGTATGAACTCCTGACCGGGAGTATAAACATACATTTTGCTGTCCATTCGTCTTTAAAACAACAGTTTTTAGTGTCTACCTTTCTCTTTTTCAAGCAAGTCATGTCTCTGTGGTATCTACTTTGTTTTCTTCCTGCGCTGTTGCAAATGTCAGTTTGTGCTCGTGTGACTGATTTTGGGTTTGCTGGGAATAATGTTTGTGTGGTTTGGTTTGGGGGTGCAATGAATTCTGGGGATATAATCTTGATTTGCACAGAGAATTTGCATGTGGCCACTGTATTCTAGTTGATGTCAGAGAGGGACTTAGGCCATGTGTGGCTCCGTTGCCAACAACAAATGCACGTTTTCAAGCTACGTCGCTGACTACCAGCTAGATTACCGTATTAACTGTAGTAGCAGCACCACCTGTAAATACTAGAAGCCATTATTAAATGAAATGAAACAAAATGCAAGTCTGAGCTGGAAGTTCACTGGGCAATATGGCAGCAGCGATCATCACGGAGCAGGAGCATTAGCAGAGAAAAGGTGCTACAAATCAAAGGTAAAAGATAAGCCCCTCTGGATAAAACATCGCAATCAGACAGAGAGCAGATCCCAGAGGACAAGATCAGAACCCTCGAGGGCGAACATCCAACTAAATCCTGTATTCAATCATGAGCTCAAACAAGACAGTTTAAAGAGCACCAGGGCTTATGGGGATGGAAAATGAGGGAACAATTAATAGCTCTGTGATGTACAGTGGGAGAGTGGAACAAACACTCTCGATAACAAATCAGCTGGTAGAAGCGAAAAAATAAGGTTAACATAAATATTGCTGTCGCAGCAGAAGAAAGAGCACAGTAATTTCTTGTAAAGCTGAGAGGACACGACAATCCCTGCTTGATCCAATAAGACTTCAAATAGCAGCATACACGCAGAGACACATTTAATGCATATAAAATACCCAGTCCTGTCGGTAACCTTTTCCCAACCATGTGTTCATGTTTTCATTACAGGATATCCCTAAGCGTTTAACTTTATGCAAATGAATGAATCCACCCATGAAGCACTAATTTAAACCAGTGCACAGTTCGCCCTGATAGATACATAATCATAATAAACAAACTGTCCTGCGCTCTCACTTTTCCTGACATTTATGGCATCTGAGATCAAGGCCACATTAAAACTAGGTTGAGAGTACAGTAAATGGTACATTGGATGTGCATTAATTCAGTGTACTCACAGAAAACAGCCAATTGTGATGCTCCTGTCTGAAGGGAACTGAGATACAAAAGCCTGTTTTGAAACTTGCAAATTATTTTAGACGACACACAGCCAGCACTCAGACCGGAGGATGACTCAGAGTTATCAAAATTTTTCTTCTTCAGGCTGTAAGGGAGCTTGAAAGAGAGACGTTGCTCTTTCATTCTGTCACACGTTTTCTCTCTCTCTCTCTCTCATGTGATATGCTCTGCAAAATTGATTGTTTTTAACTTGTTTATCGCTATCACATGAACACCCTCAGATGACAACATTTCCAAATTAATATTTTGTGAGCGCAGTTATGTCTCAAAGACGTTTTTCCTTTAATGTGCAGAAGGGATTGCAGAATGTACCATCAGTGTTTTCACATTGATAATAACTCTTTCTGCCGTTGTAGACAGACTCATAGGTCTGTCATCGCTCTGTTGAGCCATACATTCCTTCATTTCTCAGACGTGATGCCTTCATGAACTTCTTTGCAGAAAATCTTCCACCATCTACCTCACAACCACTACAGCAGCTTTAGAAATGAATGCAGAGTCTGATTTATGTTCACTCTTTTGTGTTTCGAGCTCCCTGAGATAACAACCGTTCCATCTTTGCCATTAGCCTTTTTATTTTCTTTAGACCAGCCAGACAATTTTGTAATTTATTTTCAATTCATTTGTTCTTTTATGTTGGATATTATCAAGTCTATGTACCTCAGGATGTTCAGACCTTTAGAACAAATGACAAACATATTACTCTGCCAAGCACTTAATTTAAAATTGCTTTGGACTCATGCTTTAAATGGATTAACTGTGACGCCATAACTATTAAACTACTCCAGCTGTTATCAATCCTCTAAAAGCTTGCCTGTGTGGCTCAAAATTGTATTCCTGGTTGAAATGTCATGCTGGAACCTTTATGTGTGGAGTTTGCATCTTCCCTCTGGGACTGTGCAAATATTTTATGTTCATTCCACAACATTTTGGGCTGATTTGTGATTCTGAGTTTTCTGTAGGACTGAATGTGAGCGTGAACGTTGGCTTATCGACTGGTAACTGTTAATGGGAATGTTGCAAGAATTAGCTAAACCTTTTTTTTTTTTTAATCAGCTCTAACATGTTTATATGGTTATATCAAGGCCAATGATCAAGACTTACAAATTGTTCTCATTTTCAGCAGGATGGGGATAACAGGCACCATGCAGACAGGTTGGGAGTCTCTACACAACTACTGCTCAACCTGAGTGCACAGACTGCAAACAAGGCTAGCACAGAAAAGGCTTTAACAAATAAAATGAAATCACAGCCGTAACCATCCTTGCCAGCATCCGCAGGGTCTCCTGGACAAAAGCTTGGAACAAACAAACACAGCTATGCAAGCCCCAGATGTTTTCGGGGTAAATTTGTGGAGCCGCTGCTGGGTCAACAAAGACTGCAGACCCAGGACGTCTCTGAAATTTTGATGGGACACCCAGATGTCTCCAGATAAATGAAATCCACTTTTATTTTATCGTAAATGTGACACAGAATGTGAGTTTGTGCAGTCGCAACCATGAAAAGAGGGTCAGGTCTGCCATAATCAGAAAGAAAGCAGAAGTCACCAAGTCGTTTCACTTTCTTCCTTCTGGCTGGTCTTTCTACTTACGGTACCACGTGTGCAGCAGTGGTGATCCTGACCTCACAGGCCCACAGGTGAAACACTCATTTGAGTTTTGTCCCTGAGCTGTGACTGTTTTTTCATTCATTGCTGAATATTTCAGCTCCCAGTCCCTGCAGCTTCTTCCTAAACATGTCATTATCAAATGTCAAGTATTATCACTGAACATAAGGGGGGGGGGGGGGGGGGGGGGGGGGGGGGGGGGGGGGGGGGGGGGGGGGGGGGCACTTGAAAGCACATCAAGAGTCAAAATGATAGCTTGCAGCGTAAACTTGTAAACAGTTGGCTCATGAAGCCGCAAGCATTGCAGCGCGGTAATGTTTAGTTTGCATCATAGATGAGCTAAACCAGGCTAAAATAGTTAGCTAGTGCCAACTGCTGCCCGGTTCGTTCTGCTCTTTTACAGTTTTCAGATTAACCGTATGTTGGGCGGAGTCAACTCCTACCAGCACGGCAGCGACTGGAGTTCCAACAATTGACCTTCAAAAAGCACTCTTCAAAAACCAATGGGTGACATGATGGAAGGGTTTGTCAATTTTTTTTTTTTTTACAGTCTATAGATCAGAGTTAAAGTAGAGCTGGAGAAAAGAGAAAACGAGAAGTTCTCCAGCGTGTCTTGACACTGCAACACGCATGAATGCCTCCCATAATCACAACCATTCCAACCACATACACTGAGGGGGGAGAATTTTTCAAAAAAATTCAACATCAGTTCTGGAAGGCTATATTGAAAGATATTAAAGAATCTCCCTGATTAGAATAAAGAATAAAGAAGATGATGACAGGCTTGAGAGCAGCCGTGAGGGAGGCATTGCCAGGGATGAAACCAAACAACTGTTGAGGGTCCCAGATCATTTACAGACATGCCCAAGATGATTTTATTGTCCCTGAATAACAGATCTAATTACATCACTCTGAATGGGAATGAGGCAATCCTCCTCCTCTTCCTCGCTGCAGAATCTGTAACATCTTCCCACAAACTAAATTTAAAATCTTCAACATGCGCTACTTTGAGTGACATGTTTCATGTCGACCATTTTATATTAAGGCAGTGCTCCTCACCTTTTTTTCAAGCTATTTGGTACCAGGCATGCAGTTATAATTCAAAACACTGGAGAAAATCAATCCGTTTCCACATCAAAGTATTAAATCTCTTAATAGTTCTGTTTTCTTCTATATCACACACCAGTAAATTGAGATTAGTTGAACACTTGAAATGCACATAAATCTTTGAGTGTGTGTGTGTGCGTGTGTGTGTGATGCCTAGAGGATATCTTGTGTTACATCCACATTATCAAATACATAAATACTACAAACTGAAGGTTGTAAGGACTGTTTAAAAAAATAGATAAACACAGATTATGTAAACTCATTGTCATCCAGCCAGCAGGGGTTTGCACAAACTCAGCAAATTAAAAACTCTTCTTGGACAAACTTAAGGTCTTTCAGCTAAAAGTAACTTCATGGGTTAATTACCTGAGCCTCAGTTTCTTATAATTCTGTTTTTGAACCGCACTTTCAGGACTTTGAAATTAATTAAAGCCAGGAGATCTGTTTCAGAGTTCTCCCTTTTTCTGCCTCATTTGCATATGTTTGTATTCACTCAGAATTCAAAGTGGCAGCACAAGTTCATTATCTGCAGGGCTTGAAAGTATTATTTGGTACATGTGGGATGGATATCGAGGAAACATGTGCTGTTGGCTTCACGCCACTCCACACGCTTCACACAACACATCCACAAACACACAAAACTTCACGTGCATGAAACGAGGCGAGACTCTCTCTGTGTCCCATTTCCAGTCTGTCTCACGCCATCACCATTATCTGTGCCACTTTGATGGCAACCATTTCCGTCCCTAGAAGTGCATGGCCAGCAAAGTACACTGAAAATTGCCCCACTATTAACTAATCAGTGGGTGAACAATGTGCCTGGCGTTCCGTGCTGTTGCTATTACGGTCAGCCTCGTGATAATCCATTAACACCAGCAAAATGAAGTGTTAGCATGAAGATGTGGTGATAAAAAGTGTTTAACCTTCAGAATATTCACTGCAGCTGAAATGGGATCAACTGACTCACCGTGTACTGTACTCATTAATTAATGACTCAGTGAAAAAGTCTCACACGATAAATCTTAACATTTATTTTATAGGTTATACAGCCTTATAACGAGCAGCAGCTCACAATTTTAATTGGATGTGTAAGTATTAAAGTCTTTGTATTGCTATTTTGCAGTCAAGTTATATGACTACAGAGACAGACATTTACAAAATAGTTTTTCCATACATATAGAACTGTTTTAATCACATTTTGTCTTTAGAGATGTGCATTTTGATGTGTAATCAAGTGTAAAAACAGTAAGAAAGTGTAACATATTCAAACTGAATTCTGTCAAAAACCTCCTTGACTGAGTAACTTGCTTTTATTAAAAACTAACTCCAATTAATAATACTGAAGCCATATTTTTAATCTAAAAGCATACCAAGGTCATCATGTACAACTTGATGTGCATGATGTTATGCAAAATTCAAGGTGCTTCCTCCATTAAAAAACACAAACAAACTGTTTAAGAATTTTGCTTCCTTTGTTTATGGTTGAATTACTGTAACTTCAAGGTAGTTTGATCCCCAGTGCTGCGATGTTGAGTCTTTAGGTAAAATATTAAAGCCAGTTGTCCCAGAATGTGCAATTCAAATCAATTCAATTCAATTCAATTCAATTCAATTCAATTCAATTCAATTCAATTCAATTCAATTCAATTCAATTCAATTCAATTCAATTCATCTTTATTACCTCCGCCAAGGGGGTTATGTTTTTGCCAGCGTTTATCTGTCTGTTTGTTTGTTTGTCTGTGTTCAAGATAAACCTCAAAAAGTTATCGATGGATTTTGATGAAATTTTTAGGAGTTGTCAGAAATGTGAAAAGGAAGAACTGATTTCATTTTGGCTGTGATCCGGAAGAAATCCTGGATTCTGGATCACTTTCAAATTTTCAATAACATTGCGGTCAATGTGGCCAAAAATTTTGTTTCTCAGTATCTCCGTTAATTATTGCCCAAAACTCATGAAATTTGACTGAGGGATTGACAATGGGAACCTCTATCAAATTTCAAAGACTGATCCGGATCTGATCCAGATCTGATCCAGATCTGATCCAGAAGGCAGATTTTATCGCAATCTGTAAATCGCTAAATATGGGGGAATTGTTGCACTTGGCGGAGGTCTGCGCTCTCCAAGTGCTTTTATAGTTTGTATTGCATCTATTACGGTATAAATTTTCAGAGACCCAGAGCATGACCCACGAGCAAATATTATAAACTAAAACTAATATTATGAACTTTAAGCCCAACAGTAACAAGGAAAAACTCCCCTTTAAGAGGATAAACCTGGAGCAGGACCTGGATCATATGAGGGGGACCTTCCTGCTGAAGACCAACTGGGTAAAGAAAGAAAAGAAGATGGAGATAGAACAGAGAGAGGAGATGTACACAAATATTGGCAATATATTAGACAAAATATTTTAATGGTATTTATCTGTTCACCAGTATTTTATTGCAGAGACAAAGACTGCATATCGAAGAAGCAGTGCAATTCTCTGACTTAAATTAATGAATAACTCACTTACTAGTTTAGTTTAGTTAGTTTAGTTATATCTGCTTCTTGATATTAAAGGCTTTATTCAGGATTCATCAATCAATATGAAACACATTATTGAAAACATCTATTTTTAAATCTGAAGCCTTGAGTGTTTCTCTCTCTCTCTCTCTCTCTCTCTCTCTCTCTCTCTCTCTCTCTTTTGAATTATTATTTACCCTCCAAAGCTCAAGAGCCAGTTCGGGATTAGGAGCGGTGGTGACAGATGGGCTGAGGCCAGGCATGAGGTATCATCTACGTGACTTTCTAAACACTGCTTTTTTTTCCCCATCTGTAAATAATAACTCATATCTTCAAGATAACTTTGGTTTTTTTTTTTCTATTTTATAGAAATAAAATAGCAAGAATAAAAAAAAAAAAAATCATGTGCTCGTTCTGCCACGGCACGATCCCACTCAGTCTTTGCCACTCTTTCCACATTAGATATGTTTTTCAAAAGAATTTTAATCTTCTATCAGTCAGTAAAACAACCTGTCAGAAAAAAATGAAAGAAATGAAGACAGCTGGCATTAGTGTATGCTCAAACATGCTGACACTTAGCAAACCACAAAAGCTACAAAGATCTTTTATTGGATTTTTTTCACCCACTTCCACAACAATTCTGAAAAAATGAATTAAATCAAACAGAATGGGATATCATTTAACAATTCCAAAGAGAAACAGCATTGCTGCTCTACATTTCACTCACGAAAGCGAAATTTAAAATCAAAATGACAGCAATAAGTGAGCCACTGCGTATACAATATCAAAATCATCTCCAGGTATCTGGGTTGGGTTTGTAAATCACAAGAAGCTGAACGATGCTCTCGAGATGCTGTGAGATGCCGAGGATGCTTTCTGACAGATCTCAGATGAGCTCAAATGAATCGCATTAACAGGGGAAGCAAACCAAGAGTTGCGCTTCTTTTAAACAAATCAATAAACGTCCTGCCACAATGCACCTGAGGCCACTGTAGTACACCGACAAGATCTGTGACTCTCTTCTATCTGTTGTGTGGCACGGACCTTTGACAGAATGAACCCACAGTGTATTACGAAAGGCATGTGCTACTACAGTAAGTCATGGACATTAAGTGCTGTGACAGCTGCAATGCCACGACAGTAATTTAGCTCTTAAATCAACTGAGCATAAATGTGATTCTCCGAGCTGCTGCAGAGCTCCTCCATCATTTGCTGTGCAGCATTAAAGCTTCACTGTTCACAAAATTCAGCTAGTACACGGTTATCTCGTTTTTTGTGATGAGTTTAATTATGTAGCCAAAGTTCTGCAAATTCTGGCATTCGGGGTCAATGCACTTCCATGATAAAGCTAAGAGGCATGATTAATTGGGGTTTATTTATAACATTAAGTTACTCCTCCACATTATGAATCCCTGATTTCAATCTCGCCCTAAAAATCCTGAACACAAAAATAGCTCTTTTTCCACATTTCAGTACAGCCTGGTTCTCAGTCAGTTTTACACAGTAATTGTCTAATGCATGCAATATGTTGCCATACAAACCTTGGAATTTGTTTTGTGATGTGCGGGGCTGTAGGCGACAAGTACACACGGCATTCAGATGACAACTAAATGGCAGCGGAAGCTCTCCAACAGACCTTTGAGAACATGACTTTGGGTTCAAAATGGAAACAAATGAAATGAGGAGGACGCAAATGGAGTAAAGAGGGAAAGTGAGAAATGGAAAACGAGCAAACATCACAATACAAACTCAGCATGACTCGCATGGGCTACAGAATTGCAAAGTGAGAACGCAGGGACAATAGCAATTAGGCAATGACAAAGAGAAAGAGAAAGGAAAAGTAGCGTGACCAGAGACGTTTTGAGGAATATAGGCATTATGCTGCAAATCGCTTTGCGCAAGTCTCTTAAGCCCTCTGAGACTGCCAGGATCCTCTTAGATGCTCCGACTCGCCGTAAATGCACAAGCACCATGACAGATGAAGATGGAGAGGACACTAGTGTGTGATGATACCCAAGATCACAGACATCAAAGCTGAGGATGAAGAAAGGCAGCGTTTGAAGTTTTACAGACTTGATGCATGGAGTATGTTTGTGCAATAATCCTTGAGTGCTGAGAAATGGCACAGGAATAAAATAGACATACCTTCCTGCTTTGAAATCACCACAAGGTCACATTCAACTAGAAACCGCACCATTAGATTTCAACTCATCGACCTAAAATAAACCCAATGTACCCAAACAAGGGAGAAAAAAAACATGACCACAGCCTCTAGAGTGTATATAATGGCTTTCCCCGAGATGACACCATTCAGTCACTAAAACCCTTAATAGGTGGTTATTTACAATCGGCCTCGTGTTACAGCCGGACCTCTGTGAGGCAGAATGAGGAGGAAAAGATGAACAGCAAAGGAAGTCATTGAATGGTTTGATAGTCAATGGATATTCTAAGAAGTCAGAATTGCCAGCCTCTCAGAAAACTCTTGGATGAGAAAAATAAACTTCAATTACAGCAGACTTTAACTGACTTTGCTTTCAAGTCCCATGAGCATGAGACTTCAATACTGAACTTCAGGAATCTTCTAGATAGACCAGTGTGTCACAAAATATTTTGCTCGACATTTATTTGAACTTAAAAATTATTTCTAAATCGTTCCTCTCTGAGTCATCTTTCACTCGTAATTACTGCATGCTTTAATCGTCAGTAGCTTCCATGAAGCTCTTTGTCTCCTGTCTTTTTGCAAAAGGATGGAGGCTCTTCATTCACTTTAATGACAAAAACATGACTGAGTGAATTTGCCCTCCAGAACCACAACAAGGCCAGCCCACCCCCCACACCCACCAGACCCCAGCCCAGACCCCCGCCCATAGGGCCCATACAGCAGCAGCACCGCAGAAAATGCACTGCAAATAAAGCTTTGAATGTGCAGAATGAGCTATAGAGATTCATGTAGTGCCAATGAAAAGTATTCACCCCCCCTTGAATGTTTCAACCTCATATAAATGAAATCATGGTCCATATAATTTGCACTTTTTTTTAAAAAAGAATTTACAAAAAAAAAAAAAAAAAGGAAAAAAATTAATAGCTTCTTCTTGCTTCTACAATTGCAACATGGAGACAAAAGAACACTCCAGGAGAAAGGATCATTGAAAAGCATAAGAGAGTAGATGGCTACAAGGAAGTTTCCAATTTAATGGGCATCATCATTGAGAAATGGAAGGACTATGGCAGTTGTCAAAATCTGCCTCGAGCTGACTGTCCTCACAAACTGAGTGATGAGGCAAGAAGAAGACTGGTGAGGGAGGCCACCAAGACATGTATGACCTCTCTGAAGGAGTTAAGAGCCAAAATGGCAGAGACTGTACATATGACAACAGTTGCCCATGTTCCCCCGTCGAAGCTGAATAGAAGAGTGGCAAAAAGAAAGCCACTGTTGGAAAAAAGCTCACATGAAGTCTCACCTGGAATTTTCCCAAAGGCTTGTGAGAGACTCTAAGGTCAATTCGAACAAAGGGTTTTTTGGTCTGATGAGACACAAAATGGAGTTTCCTGGCCACCAAACTAGATGTTGCACGATATTGCCAAAAGTATTTGCTCGCCTGCCTTGACTCACATATGAGCTTTAGTTTATCCCATTCCTAATCAATATGACGTGGGTCCACCCTTTGCAGCTAGAACAGCTTCAACTCTTCTGGGAAGGCTGTCCACAAGGTTTAGGAGTGTGTTTATGGGGATTTTTGACCATTCTTCAAGAACCACATTTATGAGGCCAAACACTGATGTTGGCTGAGAAGGTCTGGCTCTCAGTCTCTGCTCTAATTCTTCCTTGCAGGCCAGTCAAGTTCATCCACACCAGACTCTGCCATCCATGTCTTTATGGATCTTGCTTTGTGCACTGGTGCACAGTCATGTTGGAAGAGGAAGGGTCCAGCTCCAAACTGTTCCCACAAAGTTGGGAGCATGAAATTGTCCAAAATGTCTTGGTCTGCTTAAGCATTCAAAGTTCCTTTCACTGGAAACTAAGGGGCCGAGCCCAGCTCCTGAAAAACAGCATCCGCTGACCCTGCTCCATCAGTTTACGTGTCCTACCACTTCATGGCTGAGTTGCTGTTGTTCCCAAACACTTGACGATTGACTGTGGAATATTTAGGAGCGAGGACATTTCATGACTGGATTTATTGCACAGGTCTCATCCTATCACAGCTCTACACTGGAATTCACTGAGCTCCTGAGAGCGACCCATTCTTTCACAAATGTTTGAAGAAACAGTCTGGATGTCTAGGTGCTTAATTTTAATACACCTGTGGCCATGGAAGTGATTGGAACACCTGCTTCTGATCATTTGGATGGGTGGTATTGGGGTAATATAGTGTAACGTTTGCCAAACACCAAACACTCAAATGCACCATTTTTTTACTGTGAAGCATGGTGGTGGGAACTTCTTGCTCTGGGGATACTTCTCAGCAGCAGGCCATGTAAGGCTTGTAAAGATAGAGGGAGAACATGAATGCAGAAAAAATATCACCAAATCCTGGAGGATAATCTAATTAACTCTGCAAGAGAAGTACGATTTGGGTGAAGATTGATTTTCCAGCAAGACAGTGACCCCAAACATACCGCCAAAGCTACACAGAAATGGTTCAAAGAGAACAAGATGAATGTTCTGGAGTATCCAAGTCAAAGCCCAGACAGATCTCAGTCCAGTTGAAAATTTGTGGCTGGACTTGAAAAGAACCGTTTATGTTTGATGCTGAGCAACCTGACAGTGCTTGAGCTTTTTTTGCAAGGATGAATGGAGAAAGAAAATCTCAGTATCCAGATGTACCAGTCTGATTGAGACGTTTGCAGCCAAAGTTGCAACTACCGACCTGAAGGGAGTGAATGCTTATGCATATTCATTTACTGTACCTTATATGATTATAATTAATTGACATAATTTTGTTAAATTCAGTTTTCTTTTTTATATTTAAAAGGGCTTTTTTTTTTTTTTGCAAATTCTTTTTTTGCAAATTCTTGTCAAAAAGTGCCAAATTATATAGACCATAATTTCTTTTATAAAGGTAATAAAAGGTTGAACTATCCAAGCGGGGAATACTTTTTATAGGCACTGTAATTAGACTGAGGTCATCCTGCACATTTAAAGAAGTTACTTCCCTACACTAAAGCTACAAGAAAGGCCAGTAGAGCAAGCCATGTCTAAATGTGTATTTACTAGGCAGGTATGGTATCAAATAAGAAAAATCTATCTCTTTAAGAATCAATAATTGACAGCATTGCAGAACACCTTTGGGTCTTACTGCATTAAATAGAGGTTATTTTAAACTGTACCATGAATCCTTACTGCCTTTCCTTTTTTAATGTCATAAAGTTATGGCAGTCTAACAGCAGAAAAGGCAGATGGTCTGGCCTGAATATTCACCTGATAGCACTAGGGATGTAACGATATGGAAAATTTGATATCTCAATTATAGTGACCAAATTATCAAGGATTACGATATTATCGCAATATTCTTAATTACTGTACAAATGTCTAAAAAAACATACTGGCAACTGGCACAGAAAGAGGTTTTTTTTTTAATTTGTAAATTTAAATAAACACTTTAACAGCCATAGTAGGTCAAAATATGCAAACAATTATCAGGAACAAAAATTATAGTGCAAGTTCAAATGAAATAAACTTTTGACTTTAAGCTGAACCTTAAATAACGTATAAATGTGCAAATAAAGAAACAGTTGTTTAGGAGCCAAATATGTTGTTATGAATTGTAGTTCACTCTGTGTGTCTGTGGGTGTCGCTGTGTTGTTACCTGAGGGTCAGGTATAAAGGTAGCTGCCTGTTATTGGTTAGGTGTTTGACCCGGAAGGGCAAAAGGTTTTGACCGCTGTGGTGCTAACTGCCGGCGTTATGGTTGTCGGATCAGTTAATGGAATAAATTAATATTTTAACTGCATCAGGACATCGTTCCAGTCCTTTTTCGATCGACACACAACAATAATGTTTACGAAATGTGAGTTAGCGAAGCGCGTCAACCAGGTTACTCTTTGTGAAACATCTTAGTAGTTTGAAGCATTAGGCTTAGCTACTTCAAGTTGCTTGTACAAATTACAATAAAATGTAAACAAGTGCAGACAGGATCATTGTCATCCACCAGTTGTCCCTCTGCATTCTTTAAAAAACAAAAACAAAATATGCCCAGACCTCGGATTTCGTCCTTTCAGTGGGTTGATAAATGTTCTGCGTGCTATCACCACTTTCTGCCATGCTAGCGTTACAATGCCGATGTTACAAGCTACATATTCATGTGAGACACAGTCATGAGTTGCTCGCAGACTTGAATGAGGCTGATATTACATATCCCGGTAATCGACTGCGATAATGAGATAAAGTCAAACATAAACGGCAATTGTTATCGCGTAAAATTTTTCCGCGCTTTACCGTAATACCGAAAACCGTTACATCCCTAGATAGCACTAAGTGATAAAACTGATGTTGAATATTCCTCCAGCATAAAGTCTCCTTAAAATTAAGACAAATACAAACAGTCTTACACCAGTTTCTACTGCCTAAATTAAAACAAAATGTCAAATAATTAATCTCTCCAAAACTGTCAAAAATGATTTCTTTAATAACGCTTTCCCCTGACATTTCATTGTTTCTGTGCAGTGGAACTTGTCATCAGTATAAAAGGTTTTCTGTCTGCAGCAGCTTCCTGACTGCACATACGCAGTCAGATGCAGACAGATTTTTTTTTTTTTTTTCAAAAAAGCTTGTTAGTTCACTTTTAATTCAGGGAGAGAAATAATAAATCTGGTTGCATGTTTCATCAGTTGTCCGGTCTGGCCCATGTGTCAGAGTTTTGCCCTCCAGCGTGCATCCCTAAACAACTTAAGGCTGCCAGTGCAAGAACAAGAGTCCAGTTGCTTTTTTCAAACCTTTCAAGTTATTCTGACCTGGATGACTGGATACCTGCAAGTCCAAACTGAGGGTCACAACTAACCTTCTCGAAGCATTTTCCAACCAGACACAGGAGTGGGAAGGTGACAGGATTGAGATATAAATAGAAAAGACTGAGGGAATAAAGATATACATGAAAGACAGGACAGACTGAGGGGGCAACTAACTGTGAAGGACAGAAAATAAAAGAATAGAAATGAAGAGAGAAGATGGCAGAGGTAGAGAAGAGTCAAGGCAGGGTAGTGTTTCAGTCTGGCTTCTGATAACACAGATGAGAAAGAAAGAAAAAAAAAAAACGAATGAGAAATTAGGCCGAGAGGCGTGAACTGAGGTTCCTGATGTTTGAAAAATCACGAGTATAAGATGTACTGAAATAGAAAAGGAGGATGAAGATGTTGAAGGAAGGAATAAAATGTTCTAAGCACATGAAGCACTACTTATGAAATTTAAAAAAATATGAAAATTAAGATCTCAACTGTGTACCCATAGAAATCTTTATTTTGTCATTTTTGTTTTACAATATAGATACTACAAAATAATATATATAAAATGTATTGATCGCATGTGTGGTTCCACTCTGACGCAGGGCTTTGTGTTTTGATTTTAATAAATGTTAACTGTCCTTATGTTAGCAGCCTTTTAGTTCATATCGTAACAGGATAAATAGTCAGTTCTCCTTATTGAACAGGATCAACAGTTTTGTTAACCTGTTGGACATTCAGAAACCATTCTGGATCGCTACATTGTTTTAAAAACGTAACAGCTGAAGCTCAGTTCTGAACACAAGCCAACAGCTTTTTAAAAATGACTTCCTCCACCATCTATAACAGCCCACTTTAAATAATATCAATCCCTGCAAAGGCTTTTCTTTCTTTCTGACAAACTGCTTTTCACATCTTTAAACCTACTATGTGTGATTTTTTTTTCTCTTCACCTGAAGGGATGTTTGTGTGACAAGTTGTATAGAAATAATTAAAATGTGTTGTTGAATTGCAGACCCGCTGGCTTTACTAACTAATTTTCATCATTTCACATCAGAAATGTTCAGTCATCCCAAGAGGTATACAGAGCTCTGTTACGTGTTTGCTCTATTCTAGCACCACCTATTGATACCAGTTCAACTGTTCAATATCTTCAGTGTTGTAGATTTAATAATATTTGGAAGGGCTCTATCACACCATAAAAATGCAGGATTTAATTTGTTGGCCGTTACATAAACAAAGCATGTTGAAGTCAGTCTAAAATCACATGCAAATACCGGAAGCGCCTTTCCTGATAAAACTACTCATCCAGCCACATGCACTTGGCAAACAGTTTAACAGGCGGAGATTTTTTATCATAGCAGATTTGTTGAATGAAAATCATAAACAAATCATTTGAATGAAAAAAGTTCATATCTGTCTCTGAGAAATTAAAGCAGAGTCACGGTAATGATGGGCAGAGCACTTCGATTTAATCACATCTTGTCTATCAACAGTCCAGCTAGTTTCAGTAAAGTTAACTTGAGTGTCACTTACTACTGTAAAATGTCTTTATCACTTCACACAGGCCCATCTGTGTGCTGCCAAGTGATACAGTACATCTGCCATGCTGCCACACTTACTGTCTCATCGAAAAGGTCAAACCGCGCTCTTGGATCTGTCTCCGTGTGATGTAATGATGTATGGCCTGCTCATTTGTGACCTATGTGTTGCTTGGATCATGCAGCCTCTTTGGCCGTAGTTTGAACACCAGCAATGTGAGAAATGAATGTCATGTCAACAAATCGTCCATATCATCCAAGGGGCTTAAGCTTGCTGAAGATTTTTCCCACACAGACAATGTTTGTCCAGAATCAAACTAGCCATGATTTTTCATTAATTTGTTTTGCTAAAAAAAGAAAAAAAAACCTTTTGGCATCCAGAAATCCAGAACCCACAAGGTCTTGTAAGTAAATTGAGTAAACATTTGCCAAAAAATTAAACACAAATTGACATTCAGAGTCATTTCATACATACGCTGTATAAAGGTACATAACCTTTTACTTTTTTCACTGTCTGATATTAAATCTGACTAAACTTTTCCTGTTTTAGGTCAGTTAAGGGTTACCAAAATTACCTTTAAACTTGCCTTTAATTGCCTTTAAACTTTATGACTTGGGTCAAATGTTTTGTGTTTCCTTCCACAAGCTTCTCACAATAGTTCACTGGAGTTTTGGTCCGTTCCTCCTGACTGAACTGGTGGAACTGAGTCAGGATTGTAGCCCACTTTGCTCACACACGCCTTTTCAGCACAGATTTTCTAAAATATTGATATCAGGGCTTTGTGATGACCACTCCAGAGCAGTGACTTTGTTGTCCAGGGGCTACTTTATAACTAATTTGGTGATATGTTTAGTCATTGTCCATTTAGAAGACCCATTTATGCCCAAAGCTTTAACTTCCTGGTTGATGTTCAGATGTTTTTCTCCATAATTGTCCTTTCCTCATGATGTCATCTATTTTGTGAAGTAGAAGTCCGTCCTGCAACATAACGATGTCCTTCACAACTGGGACGGTGTTCTCAGGCACGTAAGCTTCTGACAATAGTCAGTTCAATTTTAGTTTCATCAGACCACAGGGCATCTCTCCAGAAATGAAGGTCTTTGTCCCTGTGTGGATTTGAAAACTGTAATCTGTCTTTTTTATGTTGTTTTTTGGAGTAATGGCTTCTTCCTCACTGAGTGTCCTCTCATGTCAGTACAGGACTAATTTCACTGTGGATAAGGACACTCTCTTACCGGCTTCAACCAGCATCTTCACACGGTGTTTTGTTTTTGTTCTGGGGTTGATACGCACATTTTGCACTCGTCTCCCTCCTGAACTGAACTTCCCTGAGTGATGGGTCTCAGTTCTGTACATAACCCAGTCCATGTGCTCATACATGATGCAGGGACAGGGAAGGAAACAGAAGCCGTGCACATGTTGTGTGCAGGACCATGAATTTCGTGCCCCATGGTGACTGGTCTAAATGCCACAAAA
The DNA here is from genome assembly GCA_018398805.1 of Hirundichthys speculiger. Lineage (NCBI taxonomy): Eukaryota > Metazoa > Chordata > Actinopteri > Beloniformes > Exocoetidae > Hirundichthys > Hirundichthys speculiger. Next base: position 1,784,663 of record JAGFBZ010001649.1, on the reverse strand, counting down.
CCTCAGAGGGACTGCTGTCCAAAATAAGATACAATAGCCTAAAAAAAAGCAGCACGACTGTCTTTCCCCCACTAATTCATCTGTTTATATATGGGCACAAAGCCTCAAAAGCCTGTTTATATTTTTTTTCAAGACTGTGAGAATCAAAACCACAGTGAACACATAATTTTTTGTCTTTTTGAGCCACGCTGTAGCTCCAAAGAATCATCTTTGCCTACGTGCAGACCTCTGTTTCTGAAACCCTCTTGCTTCTGTCGCCTTCAAAAGGGAGCACCCTCCCGATTACCCGTTTCTGACCACAGTTAAGGGTCAGCCCGTTGCCAGACAAACCGCATGTGGCACGATGAATGATGGCTTTATCTCGGACTCTCAAAAAAAAAACAGCAGACCCCATCCACTGCAGGACACCTCACATATCTCAGCCTGCCTGTCTGCACGGATCTCTTCACGGCAGCGTCTCTCATTCTGGTCTGATTATGGATAAATTTCCCTCTCTGACAGCCCCAAAGAGTGTTTGTTGCTATTCTTGTCCTCCTTTATATTGTACAGCATGTACTGTATTAGAGTTCTGCATATTTGTCCTGAGAAGCTGCCATTGCTTGCCGTCATACTAGCTCAATGATGCCACTTACTTTAAGCCCATAATAAAAACCCCTGATGACATGAGCTATTACTCTAAACACAGTTATATAAACCCAAAGGAATCCCCAGAGGAAAAATCCTCACATAGCTGCAGACATCTCTACAGTTCCATCACTGTTTCAGTCTGAAATGAGGCGGCATTCAGAAGCATTTTCTTTTTCTTTTTTCTTTTACCTATTTCACATCCAGAGCGTGGGCGCTTGCTCCATAAAGGAATTCATTTTTTCCATGATGGGAATTTTCTACGATAATCGACGTGGAGCTACATGCGTGAAACTGATTTAAAGCGCTATACGGAAAGGAAAAGAGAAAAGCAGAAGAAAGTCTTGGGTGGATCCAGCTCATGAAAATAACACTCATGCAATTCAACAATCCTTTATAAGAGCAAATAAACCAAAGGCTGTTTAAGTGCATCCTCCACACAGACAGCGGGGTCTAATATTTGTGTTTAATAAGGAAAGTGCAAAAAGGTTGCACTTTAATCTGTATATTTGCTACTTTTGTGCATTGTGTGCATTAAAGTTAGTTATTGCATGCTGCTGCTCTATTTTCGTCCTTATCATTTTACTTGGATTCATTTGTGCATGAGATGGCATCACATGCATTGAGGGAGTTTAAAGTCTTAAATGTGTGTGTGCACATGTCACATGAAGGAATTATCTTCTTCAGGTTCCCTAACTGTGACAGGGAGACATATTTAGATTTGCACCGGAGCTCCCTGCCATGTCTGCACAGTTTGTTCTCCACTGCTGAAATTCCTCTATAAATTTGCACTCATTCATTTAAGATAATCCAATTCTGCTGGCTAACAGTGGTATTTCTGAACATTAACCTCAATTAAAGACCCAGTCAATCAGGAGAGCCAGTCCTTCTATCATTTGATAGAAACACAAAAACAACTGCACAGAACAGCATGTGTCACATTTTATAATCTTTTCCCCCCAAGATTTCACCAACTCCCCCAACAATTACTCTTTTATGGCATAGCCATGAAAAAATGTCAAAACCTATTTATTTTGCACCTAAAGCATGATCATCACATAAAACCCCACCAGACTCGCATTTATCGATGAAAAGTAAAATTGGATTTTTTTTTGAGTTGCAAACTTTATGCTTTAATACCATTAACCTCGATGAGAGGTTTAAGAAGAAAGTTGGAGAAGAAAAAACCTTTATTCCGCGACTTACCGATTTGAGAGGATGCAGCTCCTGGATGAGGAGGAGAACGAGCTTCCACCGACACCGACTCCACCGGCTCGGATTTAACGCAGCGGCGACAAAAACTTTTCTCTTTCTCTCTCTCTCTCTCTCTCTTTTATCTTTTTGTAATTATTTTTTAATCCAGAGGAATAAAGACTATGATGAATATAATTCAAAAATATCGTTCAAAGTGAGGTACAGCTTCTTTTGAAGTTTCCACCTTCTTTCTAATAATAATGATAATAGAAATAATCAGAGAGAGGAGGGTTGAGGCCGTTATGAGCGGTGACAGCTGACTGCCCGGTAATCCAACGGTGTCGTGCAGCCTCCGGTTTTACTCGGACTACCGGAGCTCCTCCTCGCCTCCTCGTGTGTTGAAGACACACACACACACACACACACACACGCACACGAGATGATGCCTCTTCACAGCGTGTGTGCGCGCGGATTGGACGCTTCTCAGGACACCAGCAGCCTATGAAAATAAACTACAGAAAAAAAAACTATCTCGAACTGCGGTCTGGGTTTGGTCTGTGATAGTCGACTGTGACATATACAGGAGCATATTTCTTTTTCCTCTCTCCTTTTTCTCAAATCTAATAGGCTACTTACGGTAGACAGTATCAGCCCAGACCTATTCATATAAACATTTTTTTTTTTTAATGTCGTAAATCTGCTGTTATCATGAAATAAAATGTATTTCATTGGCCATGTTATCTGTGACTGATCCCAGAACAGAAAATATCCTGGGTTAAATGCAATTTTCGATGTCGAAGATAACTTTAAAAGCCCATGGCGTCACATTTATGTCAAACGTTGAGAGCGCAATAACTCACGAGCAAGTTACAACATTATAGAGGGTTTGCATGTCGTCATTTTCCAAACCGGAAGTAAATTATCAGCCATCTTGGTGGGGCAGATCACTTGACAACAGAATGCCTAAAGCATAGTGCGAATTACGGGGGGGTTTGGGGGGGGTTTGACCCCCCGAATTACAACTTCGACCCCCCTAAGGAGGGACAAATTGTCATTTTTGTCATCTCTAGAAAATGTTGACCCCCCCAATTGTCATTGTATAATTCCCACTCTGGCCTAAAGGGCCGTGTATACCCTTACCCTTAATGTGTCGCCGTCAGCTTGTCGCAGAGATGCCGTCGTCACTTTTGATTTATACTCGCGCGGTCTCCGCTATGTTATTCCAAGTCACAACGCAAGAGGGACAATCACGGACTAGCTAAACTTACTTAACATATCTCTTGCGTTTTTCCACTTCCTCACCGTCTCGGCCGTATCCAGACCCACATTCATCGCAATCTCCCTCCATGAATTACTAGAACATGTGCTGTCTTTGTAGTGTGGAGAACGAAAATGGTACAGATGTGGGTACTTCCTTATTTCTTCAATGACACGGTCTTTTCTATGCAGATGTAGAATTGACCAATCAGAGGCCTCCTTTCTCTCCTCTCTGTGACACTTTCTGCGTGGACCTACAATTTTGGGTAGGCGCACCGGAGTCTCTGCGTAGTGTCGGTGTAGGGTGGGGGGACATCTCTGCGTCGTCTGCGTAGGTGACGCAGACGACCTGACGTTCGAGTATAAATCAGGCTTAACTGTGCTGTCGTGCGTTGCAACAACCAGCCAAAAGTAAAAAATTCAGGGAAATCGTTTTATAGATCGCCTAAGGTAATCAAGCATCAGGAGCACCAGAGCTAAGCAAGAGGAGATGTGAAAAGTGGCTAGCGAATGTTTCGCATGAAGATTTGAAGGAATCGGCTTACGGTCACACGAGAGTGTGCAGCGACCATTTTGTCAGTGGTAAGTAAATTAGCAGGGCAGAACTAATTTCTCTTCCTAAGATATGATTGTAGTAATCTGGGATCATAAGGTTATTGTTAGCTATAGATAAGCTAGGATTATCTTCAAGGATCTCAGTTTTACGTCTGCCACCCATCCACTAACAAGGTAGTTGTACGAATCCAGACCTTTGTAGGCCTTCATCTGTCTGCTGGTATAAAACGAAGTTTCCACAACGAGGAAATTGAATATGTCTCCGTACTCAATTTGAGGCATGTTATCCGGCGTTGCGTCCACAAAATTCTTAGGCTTCAAACTGTACGGGTCGATGCCATCGCACAATGAAATTTTAATTGAAGTATCTTCTTCTAGATTCCGCCGGTATGTGTTCAAATGCTGCCGTATTCTCCTTGTTCTCCTCGCTGTCCGCCATTACGCTCTGTGTTGTTTTGCCCCACCAAGATGGCCGACCGGAAGTGAGATCGAGTTCTTGCGCAAACCCTCTATTGTGGACAAATTAATGAGTTGGGATAGAAGATTTAAGGAGCCCAAGGGCAAAAAAAGATACTACTTTGCGCGAGAGACCAGGCATCCGGAGCACATCAGAACCTGCTCCTATGGACCGGGCCTCTCCTTCCACACCAGAGGTCCTTCCAGTACAGGACTCCATGCTTGGCCCTGTCTCTCTGCTTTTTAAGTTGACTTTTGCTCATTTGATTCAGTCTGACTCTTCGTAGATTGCTGGAGAACAGTGGGTCTATGGCTCTTAGACCTGGTATTAACAGTAATCCATGAGGGATCCAATAACAAGTGGAAAGTTCTCCGAACATCAGTTAACACCCGACATTAATGTGCACCTCCTCTTACATCTCAAGTGGCAATTTATGCCTGTCCTAAATGCAAATTAACAAGTACATGATTTCCACCTGCAAAGACCAAAGTTGTTTTTGCAGGAGGCAGCAATGCCAGGAAACCAACACCCTTGTGTTTTTTGTTTTGTTTTGTTTTGTTTTACCCCCAGCTTCATTTAAGAGATGAATTGAACATATAGAACAATAAGAGTGATGAGAAAACATAAAAAAAACCCCACAGAGGATAACAAAAGGCTCCAGCGTATGAAAGCAGAAATGCAATATGTTGGAAATTGTGTCTTGTCATTTGTTATGAACCCTCTTGTTATTTCACACTGAAATTATAAAGCCGAGTATGAACAACAACTTGGTGGAGAGCCGCTATACCTGGCAGGCGTTTCTGTGGGAAGATCTGGCCAGGAGTGTGGTTGAATGCAGGGCTTTGGAAGACTCTGGTAGAGGTGGGCGGATCGATCCAAATATCAATAATATCGATACCAATGCTGGTATTAATATCGCATGATACTCGAGTAAAAAGATCGATACTCAAGGTTTTTTTGCTCTCCCACAACACTAAGAATTCATTGAAGTCTGTCCTCCTCTCCCCTCCCCTCTCCTATCGTCTTTTGACGTTGTATCATCACATGGCTCAGCGGTGTCGGCCAAACAAGCATGCAGGTAGACTCAGTCTGGCCCCTCCCCCAGGCACGCCCACTTAAAAAAAAACATTAAGAACAGAACAATTCAACTCCGATCAATATTTACAAAAACATGTTAATTGTGAAGTTTTTATAAAGTTTGCCGAAATGTTATCCTGGGTTTTAACAATATAATCCAAAGACAAAAAGGCAAAAAGGTCAGCAGTTTCATGATAGATTAAGCTTAATATGAAAAAGTATCGGTAATGGTATCGGTATCGGCAATACTGGCCCTGTATTTACTTGGTATCGGATCGATACCAAAATTCCCAGCCAAGGCTGCTCCAAACACAGAGGTGGATCTGAGTGTCTCGGTGGAGGAGTGATGATGGAGCAGTGGGTTGTGCTCAGGGGGGGGATTCAAAACCAGGCTTCGAACCGTAACAGTTACCTGTCAGTCAAATGTAAACTGGAGGTCCATTTGTGATTTAATTTAAAAACGACCAGTCGTGGCGTGGTCAGTGCAGTGTGAGCAGAAATTGGTTTCAAGAGCAGAGGTAGCCTAAGGGTTCATACTCCCTCCAGCAGTGGCTGGGCTCTAATAAGCAAGTCATGCTTCTACATCAAATCTGTCTCATTTCTGTGGTGAATTTGCACCATAAATTGGGATCCTACACCCTCGTCAGACATGCAAGTTGAAGTAGAGTGCACTAACTGTGATTTGGCAACATTTCCTGCTATGTAAGTCTAGCTACTACCTCTTCCTATTAATCCCAGTGTACTGAAAAAAAAAAAAAACCTGCAATTCACCAAGTCCGGACTCGAAGGATGGATCTTGAATTAATGTGAGTGAATAAAGGCGACATCTGTTAACTAGATTTAAAAAATGGCCAGAGTTTATGTTTGGAACTGCATAATTGTTAATGTAGCAATCATGCATAAACATGTAATAATATTTTTCAGGAGCTATTCTGACTGTTAATGGCTGGTATTTAGCTAATGAATGCTGATCCACCACTTGATATTTAGAGCAGATTATGACAGAATCTCCAATCTCAAAGTTTAAAGAGATACTCAGACACAGGACTGTGATAAATCCTCTGGGAAACAACTGGTTGTATCAAATAAAATCATACATAGGCTTCACATATCTATATATTTTGATGTAGGATGGACATGGAGCCCCGTTTGGGTCATAATTCAATGAATAAATGAGTCTATTATTATGAAATACAGGCATTTGTTATTATGAAATATGTAGCCATTATTATGAAATGCATGTTTATTATTATGAAATGTTTCCCATTATTATGAAAAAATGCATTTATTATGAAATATATTTTTATTATTATTTGATCTTAGTTTAATATCTAATAGTTTATTTCAGAATGGCTTTTTTTTTAAATCTAAGAATGAGTTTTTACATCATTGCTTCCTTTTTCATAAGAATGAGCTTTTACATAATAATGACATTTTGCCACTGGGCGGGACCAGTGGTTGACCTGCACGCTCATTGGCTGATCCTTCTCCATTCTACGCTCTGACATCGACTAGTTTCGGCCGTGACGTCCCGTTAGCTGCGGGCCGTGACATCATCAAGGTGCGCTCCTACTGCCCTGGAGTATCAACAGAACAGTGAATATCGATAGTGGGCGAGAGGTGCAATATATATTATGCCTGAATGAAAGAGCAGCCAATCACATAAATGGCTCCGCCCTCTCTGCTGTGATTGACACACAAATCATTCTTATGAAAAACAAATCCATTATTATGTAAAAGCCTCATTCTTATGAAAAACGAAATCATTATCATAATAATGGAAAATATTTCATAATAATAAAGGCCTGTATTTCATACTAATAGACTCATTTATTCATTGAATTATGACCCAAACGGGGCTCCATAGGTGGATTGCTCCAACTTTGCTAACGTTAATTGCCATTTTTCTGCTAACACATAACCCCTTCTCACTCAAAACAACTTTGATTCACGTTGCTTTGGTCCCTGACGAAAGCTTAACACCCCTTACCATCTAACAAAAGACCGGCAAGTTGTTTTAACTCCAGAATGTTCCTTTTACTCCAACATCCCTGACATCCTTATACTCAAAGTGGGAAACTGTTCTTCATGATTTTCATATCAATTTTTTCTTGTGAGGAAGTAGATTAGAAAAGTCAAAATCACTATGAATGCAAAGTAGCTACTCATCTAGCGGATGAGTCCCCTATCATGGCCACTGTAAAATGGAGTTTACCAGCCTGATTTGTTATTAAGAGAGCCGCTGAGGTACAAAACAGAAAACATCTGTGGAAGCAAAAAGCCACAGGGAGTCCTTAACAATGAGGAAGTGTCCCTTATATTGTTTTCTTTTTGTACCACAACTTTGTTTTTGTACTTAATTACAACAAACGCAGCTGCTTCTCTGCAGATCCTGTCATCACAAATTTGACATTCATCTCTCTCCTTCTCACCCACGCACATCTTTGAGCAGACGCGCGCACCAAGACGCACAGAACAGCGCTGGACATGGAGCTGCATATTTATAACACATTATATCTGTGACGGCTGTGATGAGATCGTCATTGTTAAAGCGGCACAACCTGCAATGCAAAAAAAAAAAAAAGCACCTCTGCTGCCTTCAACAGCAGAGAAGATAGAACCTCTACCTGGGAGGAGGAGAGGAGTGGATAAACACAATCTACTTGGGAATGCTAGTAATCTTCCAGCGCTGAAAAAGCATTCCCCTTTGTAGGTCACATTTTACATTCATGTCTGCACACTCGTATACTAAAAGTGCTTCTGATTTTGATGTTACCTGTCATTTAAGTCCTAAATCATGAAATACAGAGGATAACACAAACAGAAAATATCTGTCCTGGGTTGATATTTTTCAGTGATTCAGTCATCTCAAGATCTTTTCTTTCTTTTTTTTTTTTTTGTTTTTTTTTTGTTTTTTTATCTGCAGACAAGCCATTGATAGCATCCAACTCTATGCTTGTACAAGAAATCCCTGCTGGCTGGATGCTGTCTTTCCCCGCTGACATTGTGCTTGCAGCTGTGCTGCTGTTGCAAGATGCTTCCATGAGTGAGGAAGTCATTTTGAGAGAATCTTCTCAGCTGTGGAGATGATGGACGGAGGAGGAAGAATGGAGAAAAATGGAGCTGGAGAGACGCTTGTTTTTCGTGGACCTGCTGTGCTGTGAGACTAGAGGATAATGATGCAAATATAAAGACCACATGGGACTGGTGCCAGGATCTATGCACAGTTTGAAATTAATCAGACGTCACTGCATCCCTTTCAGCATGAAGGAATGCAATCTTTCTTTCCCTTTGTCTTGGAAACACAGAAATGGAAAAAGAAGCTTGAAGCATTGTGGGTGTTGCACACTGAGCTCTTTGGCAGAATATATGAGTCTCATTATTATGCACATAGATAGATAATGTTTTATACACTTCATGGACTTTCTAACATATTAAAACTATGGCGTGACTGGAGTCATCTAGAAATTCGGATTCAGTGTAAGTTTCTTCTATATGTAAAATATCATTTATAGACTTTATAGACTCCTTGAGCAAATATTTTGTGACAAAAGGAAGGGAAAACTACATTTTGATTATGGTGGGTGCTTTCTCAGACCAGCTGAGGTTATGCTGATGAAAGGCCAAGAACAAAAAGAGAATTGAGTCTTTTTTGTTTGCACATGGTATTTCATTCATAGGTAGTGATTTTAATGATTGCTTCCAGCTGGGAATCCAATATGTGCCCCCACCTGAGTGAAATCAGCAGTCCAAGAGAACTGCAGCGTTCTCGGCTCTGGGCTTTGAAGGAAGCATTAAACCATGCAATATTTCCCAAACGGCACATTAAAGCTACTATAACTAGTATCCTTATGTTAAGAATCTGATCATATGTGACTCTTCTGTTGCGCTCACCGCTCTTAAAACTGTATTATGTAACGCTGTGACACTGTGAGCCAGTGAGCTGTCTGGAGAGACTGAGATCAGGGGTTGAATTACAGTTCTCAGACTTGACGGATGAGTGTTCAACTGGCTGTCAGCTAAAGCTGACAAACTGCAGATGTTTGTTGCTGTTGGTGTGAAATGATGTGAGAAGCGATGTTCGTTGGTCCACTACGCTCTCAACTCCAAAACTTATGCAGTGAAGAGGCAGTAAAAAGCTAACTCAAACCAAAATATGTGTTAGACATTTATAATAAAGATTATAGGAGTCATTACAGTGTTGTTAGCAACCTGCTTTTTTGCGCCCCCAAGTGGATAAAAATCCACCGATGCCACTTCAAGAGTTTTTGAACAAGTTTAATTTATTTACCTTTTGTGCAGATTTTGTGTCAGTTGCATTAATGATATTGTTGAAATATCTTTTTAAGCACAACTTACTTATTTTTCTGTCTCTTTGTCAACAAGATTGTGTAAAAAAAAAAAAAAGAAAGAGAAGAAAAAAACACCGGGCCGGAACTCAGTGTAGACAGAACAGTCATTCCTGGTTTGAACCCTTGATTCCTAAAGCTAAAACTGTGTGAGCTGGCTCATTGTTCTGGACGCTCTGAACTTTCTACTTTTTTCCTCCCAGATTCTTGAATGGACGCTGCAGAAGTGGCATTTTAAACCTGGAACCAACCCAAACTAACCCATCTGATCAGAGAAGAACTTCAAAGTGTTTGTCCAGTGTCTGAAAAGGGCCTCAGCATTCACTTAGAAATATGATTAGCACTATATTAAGATAAATGTACAGGATTTGATTTTAATATTTCATTATAATTCACAGTGTCTCATCTTCAGACTCCCAGCTTGTCTTGTGTGGGCCTGCTGCTGAATCCACTTCCACCTCCTCGTCTGTGCTGGAACCCTCAAAACTCTGAGACCGTGATAATTGATTTTAACATTTAATTTTAGATCATGCCGGGAAGAAGAGAAGCATTGTTAATATTACTTGTGTTGCCTGTGCGATTCCTGCCATGACACGTCACGATGCCTCTGTTATAATTATTGCTCGGAGCAAACTTCGAGGTCTAAAAGAACCAGATTCATAACTATCAAAACTGTGATCTTCAGTTTGCAGCGTTAATGCAGAGCTGGTTTGTTTTGACGGCCTGCCTCACACAAGCAATACACACAATCCATTTCCTCTGTTTAAAAAACATCCTACAAACAATCTGCTCTCATTTTAAAAGTATATTACCGTAATGCATCCATTTTATTTATCTTTTTGTTGTTGTTGTTTTTGGCGACTACAAGAAAAGACAAATAGCCTCCTGCAGTTTGGAACACAGTCTGCTTATGCAGAGAAATTTACAGCTCTCCTGTTCAACCCTCCCTTGAGCATCTGGTTGGTCAGCTTTCCTTAATGTAGTATATATATATATATATTTTAAAAACCCATTATTAAGCAGCAAATGTGTCAGCAAATTGTGTCAGTTGTACAGTTGTGCCAGTATGTTGAGCTGCTGAGTCTGCAGCACACAGGAGTTCAATTTCAAGTCTCTGACCTCCGGGAAGCTGGTTATTGAAGCATACAGACTAAGAGAGAGAAGAAGGCACCTGCCCAGATTGAAATCTTTATTTTTATTCATTTCTTTTCAACTGTGTCGGGGAAGGGAAAATAGAAAAATAAAAAAAATCATCATCTGACAAGAAGAGAAATAAGGATCTGCTTTGGCTCGTTATGCTCACATTGTTTTTAATCTTTCTGGGCTTGATGAAAACGGACTGTGGCACACTTGCTGGAGAGCGGAAAAGGTAGAGTTATTTACAGCCATGAGTCATCTGCTGCAAGAGAAGATGCTACTCTCAAGCAATAACAATCCAGTTGTCAGGGTAAAGGGCTGTAAACACTAATTTTAATCATTTTGAATAACCTTAAACTTTTTTCAATAAGTTCAATAAGCCTCTCTTTTACAGAAACCATAGCTCTGTCATGAATTAGTATTCACTTTTCACTTCAAAAATCTATTTCTGCAGCGCTGCTGCCTCTCAGCAGGGTGAGCAGGACTCCAGTGCCTTAAGCCTCTGTTACATGGAAATGCACACACGGACTCTCCTCAATCTCCTTCTGTTGGGTTTTTATTTCTGGGACTCAGTTGGTAATTTGTACCTGCAGAGACACTGCAATTTATGCGACAAAGGGTGATGAATGTCAGGGACACTCTGAAGCCAATGTCATGGCATGTTTGGTCTTCATGTTAAACAGACCAAAGTGAGAGCAAAGCACCAGTGGAGCTTAAAATGTATGTGTTGACATATACTGAATTGCATGATTTCTTTTTTTTTTATGCTTATGTCCATTCACCATTAACATCTGTCTTTGCCATCCTGTCTTAATAGCAAGGATCTTTTCATGAGCAATAACAAAATTGCTCAAAGCTTTCTCAATCTGTAGAGAAAGCTTTTTGGTTCCCTGATACAATCACAAGTAGTTATAATGGATTTCCTGTTAGTGGCTTTGAGGACACTTGCGCAGTGGACAAGATCGATTTTGTCTAAAACTTCATGATACCATCAGCTTAAGACACTTTGTTCTTAAGAGGCACTGTGTGCTTAAAGTCATATTGCCTATCGCAGATAAATTAGGGGAAAAAACGCGTCATGATTTGGTACTGTGCCCAAAATACAGGAAGTGGAAATTTGAGTAAAAACATAAAACACAATTGATGGCATCCATATTTTTCATTAAACAATGCTGATATTAAATTAGTAGTTAATGAAGAATATTCGTTCTTACTTGCGCCCAAAACAAGTGTCAAAGTACCTTTTTAGGTTCCTTTAGTTGTCGTTTGTGATTCTGCCACGAGGGGGCGTCTGAGCTAGTTTCCCTCACCTACATCTACATCAACTGAATCAACAGCCACCTGAAAAGCATCATTAAATGAGAAACTGCGCCTTTATTGATAGCAATCAACAATATTGCTGTCCAACAAATGGTGAGAAGGAGCCCTGAATCAACTTTTAAAAGAGAACCATGTTTCAAGGTAAATAACCATTAATCATGACAATGAGGGACTTTCAAATTAACTCTGTCTAATGTTCTGCAACTAATGAAATAACCACAGAAGGATCATTTCATCCCTCACTCCCTGAGCCTCTGCAGATCTTTTGCAAAGAGCATGACGTTGTTGGCCATTAATGGGCTAAGACAAATTTGCTCTAATTAACTGTTAACCTCTGAAGTTTATTTGGATGATTTAAGAGGCCCCAAGAATATGTTACTAAAAATTGTAATAAAAAAAAATAAATCAATTGCTTCTGTTTGACCAGTTTTAGCAGAAACGGGGCTAAAAAGTTTATGAAATGAATTGCTTTATATTTTCCTTCATTTTAATAAGTTGATTTTAATAAGCATGTGCCTTTAAACCATCCATCCTTTCTCTAAACCAGCTTCTTCCCACTCAGGGGTCCGCTGGAGCCTGTCCCAGCTGTCTCTGGGTGAAAAAAAAGAGTTTATCATGGACATGTCGCCAGTCCATCACATGAACAAGCACTGGGACCAGGATTATTCTAATCTGACCCTGCATCTCATAACGCTTCATGAATTCAAAGTTGTAGTTTGTGGATTAAAAAAGTTAGAAAGAAAAAAAAAAAATCCTCTGAACAGAAGCTGAAATAAATCCAAGCCTAACGATCCCACCTGTTCGACTGTGAGCAGCAGTGATAATTCAAAGATTAAGAGGCCTTTAAGAAGCTGCGTTCACGCTGTTAGCATGACAGCCTCGCTCATATTGTGGTCTAATAAAAGATCTAGCCTTGGTCCTTGAAGACACACGCAGATGCATTGCCTGATCTCGCTATTTATAGCAGAGCCCAATGGCTGAGCAGTTTCCTTTGATATCTGCCATAAATATTTATTGTGTGAAAAAAAAGAAATTACACAGCACTTCAACTGTTTTCCGTTCTTAGTGATGGAAGATTTATTCTAGAAACACAGGGAGCGCTCACATTTCTCTTCTACGTATACATCTGAGGCATTTTTAACCAATAAGGAAATAGAAACTTTTAAAATACAATCAAACAGTTATGCTCAAAAGAAGATGAGTGTGTGTGTTTTTGCCTGTTATGGACCCATTCAGCTGCTGTCTTGTATATTCATGGTAACAACACTATAATTGATCCAACTTTACAAGGAAATGATTTCTGGAGGCTAATGATTCACATTCTGTAAAACTGCATCTTTCTGTCCTCTGAATATTCAGAATCGTTCTAATGAGTCTGTCACAGCAGTGTTTGCTTGGTGATTGCTTCTCTCCTGACTGAAGCAGCTACGTTAGGCTCGAGTGAGCTGCACAGTGTTGCCTGATAAGGAGAGGAGACAGTAGCATTAGTGAAGACTGGAAGAGCTGCCCGGAGATAAAAGTGAAAGTGACTGAGAAAATGTGTAGAAATCAGCCTGGTCTGTTTTTCTTTTCTTTCTCTCTATCCTTCATTCTTTCTTTTTCTCCAAGGAAAAAGAAACACTTGTGATGTTTCCAAGCATGCGTGGCAGTGGTTTCTGAAGTCTGAAGACATGTGTTTCGTGTTTGTTCTTTACACAGACACTAAAACAATACAAAAGTTTGCTTGAAACAGCATCAAAGTTCAGAAAAGAAAAAAAAATGAATACTTTATCAAGAAATTCGCAATAAAAAAAGATCTGTTACTTTACAAAACATGCACTTCATATATAAAATCAAAATATCAAAATACAGAATTAGAAACATTTGCACAGTTGTGCAGTTTGAATCATCATCAACAACATACAATATAATAATTATATTTTAAATGGCAGAGCAAATACAGTCGTAACGTGTGTATGCACTTCATAACAACGAAGACGACCTCGTCAACATTTTAACGTGGACAAACGTGTTAGTTTCGATGGAGGACTTGTCCAAATGAGTGTTGCAGAGGGAAAGTTCCAGACCTCTGCCCCCGCAGAAACATGACTTGACCTTTGTTTCTTCTCTTGCGTCTGGTTTTTTGGGGGCTGTGTGCTTTTTACCTCCTGGAACAAAAAAAAAAAAGGTCAACAACAGATTAGCAACAGTTACAATTCCAGTGATAGTCGACCTCATAAACTCAGGGTTATGTACCCAAGATCTCCCAGAGACAGACTTTGACTGGTTTTCTCTCTGTCACAAAACAATGATTAGCTGTGTGGTTTTGTTTAGAGGTCACACAAACGGTCCCTTCAGATGCCAAGCATTTTTAAGCTTGATAATGAGAGCATCCAAGTACACTTTGGTCTCCGCCCAATTCCCTCTTTGGCATAATTCGAAACAGTTATTGCATCTCAGAGACGGTTACACTCTCATACCTTTAACACAGACGTCCATGCAGCTCTGCCGTGACACAAAGTTGTTGCTGCTCCCCCCACACCCCGAGTAGACGAACTCCTCACACATCTTGGTGGCTGTGTTGTAGTAATACCGAGTTATGGAGGCTGAGCACCTCCCTTTGTCGAGAGGATCCAGACAGAGGACAGGAACAGCTGGGAAACACAAACCGTGACAGTGAGACCACTAAACCCAGCCTGTAATTATGATTCCCTTGTGATTAAAAAAAAAAAGTCTGTATTTGTGATGCAGCAGCAGCAGCAGCAGCAGCACATTTTCTTCAAAGTTTTTACTAACTTTTTTGTGGACTGCAGTATTCCATGCAAGATGCTGGGTCTTGGAAACGGTTCGAGTTCCCACCACAGCCCCCGTAATAGAAGGGCTCGCACTGCATGGTGGTCATGTTGAAGAAGTAGCGGGGGAACAGGGCCCGGCAGGGGCCCTCCTGCTTGGGAAACCTGCAGATCTGGGGGATCTCTGTGAAGAAGAGTGGGGGGGGGGGGGGGAGGACAGTGAGTAAACTCAAAAGACTTACAAATTTATCTGAATAGGTCCAAAGCAAAAAAAGGAGGAAAAAAAATCAAATCAAACAAAAACTTTTATGCATTTCTCCATATGCTCTTCAGGAAGAGCAGAACAAAGGGCAGAACAACACCCACCCGTTGCTTTCAAAAGTTTCAAATTTCAAGCATGCCCAACCAAACTTACACTTATTCACGTCGCATTTGATTTAAGAACTCACTTGGGATTCTGAAACAAGCCTTCTGGCACTCCTGATAACTCTTGAAGTTGTTGGCGTTTCCCAGGCAGCCTCCATAGTAGAAAACCTCACACTTCTGGGTGATGGTGTTGTAATAATAGCGCTGGATTTCTGCCCGACAGGGTCCAACATCCACTTGAAGAAGACACGCGCCTGCGGGCAAAGCAAAGATTACTTTTACTGGAATAAAAATGTGTTTTAAAACATTGCTCATGACTCGCTAAACTGTTAATGTTACGCCCAAAGTCATGGGGTATCCAACATTTTTCCCGTTTTATTACATCGGTAAAAACCCTGCGGGGGGGGGGCTAAAGAGACCTGGTGATATTACCTTTATGTATGAACGCCAACGCGCTGTGAAACGAGGACAAAAGTGTAAAGAGCGTTAATAAGTCCAGCTCCATTGCGCAAGTGTTGGTCTTTCCTCAGTCGGTTCCGCTCCGTCCCTGCCGACCATCCCAGACACTTCCAGCTTTATAGAAGAGTTTCTCTGGGGAAATTCAGGGGCGGAGATGTAATGACTCATTTCCATACTACACAGAAACTAGATTACTGATGGATTCATTAATGACATCAGACAAGAACGTATTCACTTTGTAACATTTGCGTAAATGGTTATTGTTTTTGTGACTAACAGTATATTCAACCAAACTAATCTTTTTTTTTTTCCCTCTGCTTGAGTGGAGTCAATCAGTCGTTGTCATGGGTCACTGATGATGCTGAGGATGACACAGAGAGATCTAATACCACAGCATCGCTGTAAAATTCCCACAGTGAAAGTATTTCCTCTAAGGGACAGATATTGTTGTGAAATATTAACAGATGTTGTCAGAGCCATCCTTCCAGTTCACACCACAGACTGGTTTGTCTGGCTGTGAGTGTTCACACGCATGATTTCCCTCAAAGCCCTGTGTTGTCATTTGGTTTTTTTCCTCAATAACTGTTCTATTCTTTCAGGGATCAACTTCCTGATTCCTCTGACTTGTAAAGCAGCACCAGGCCTGGGGGGAAAAAAACAGAATAAAACAGAGATGATGGGTTTCATTTACTCCACCACATCTAAGGCTGCTACTGGAAAACTGCCATGCAGTCATGTTTAGACCAATGGTTCGTCTCCACCTTGACAGGTAGAGGCTAAATACAGATTAACCGTCTTATCAAAATGACCTGATGTATAAAGCGCCACCCCTTAACCCACATCTGACTGTGAGGAAGCACGCAGCCAAAAACAGCAATAATCCAGATTTAATATGTTATGTACAATATGTATATTTGCTTGTTTTCTATAAAAAGAATCCAAACAGACACCTGAGTGTTTTCATGCTGCCCTTTGATAGGGTAGTTTAGTTGGGTTTGATCATTCAGAGGGGTCTTTGTTTTAATCAGATTATCAGATTAGAATTGTTTGTGGAGATTACTTTATAACCCAGATTGAGCGAGAGGAGAGGGACTCTTCAGCAGGATTTCAGCGGTGAAGGACTGCTACCTGTAAGCAATCGTAAGTGTGTTCGATTATTCTAGTTAAGTTGTGTTGGACTGTTAGCTCAGATTCTTCAGGATTGTTCACCGTTCATGTGGACGTTTCTCTTCCTTTGACAGAGAATGCCAGTCATCAATGTGGAAGAGCTGACGGACAAGGACAAGGCTGTAATGGAAGTCACCCAACTCAAACTTGAAGTAAAACTTGAGAGGTGGTTGGTAAGTTGGGTCTTTCTTTCTTTTAAAAAAAATTAAAAAAAAATACTTTTGTAACTAGAACAATAAATATAACTATTAATCTTATATTTAGCTAATTATACAAAGTATATCATAATGTTCTCTTTGAATAAAAAACAACTAATCTGCAATGTCAACTTATCGCCTGATCCTTTTAGACATCTAAATGTTGTGAAGAAATCAAGGACTATATTGAGGCTGGAGTGGAGGAGGACACTCTCGTCAAAGGCATTTCAGAGGAGAAGAATCCCTTCAAGGAGAAAGGTGGCTGTGTCATCTGCTAGAATGGACCTGAGGAGCTTTTCATATCTCAGATTAGCACCCAAGGACATCCTCCCTCCCCTCGTGAAGTGGATTTGCTGACTGAGAAGACTAGAAGGACACAATAAAGAAAGAGTTTATAAAACAGCACAAGCTCCCATGTAAATGATTCCCCATCATCTGGACAGATTTGTAGCCTTATAATTTTATTCTTTGGAAATTTATTCGCAATAAATAAGAGTTTAATTTGGCAAGAGTTTTTAATGATGCTTCTCTCTCATGTGGTGTATATATAGTCAGAGCCAAAAGGGCCCATGTGTTGTTTCGTACATTGGAGCAACTGTCATTAAATGTGCATGTTTATAACTCAGCCTGTCTCTGTGATTCCCTCAGGGTTTCTAGGAAGGTTCAGGAACAAATACAACCTCATTACTTATTTTGCTCACATTCAGAGTTGGCCCATTTTTTTGTCATAATGTTGTTGTTTTTTTTTTTTTTAATATAATTTATAGCACTTTACACTTTAAATACATTTGTTAGCAACTGGTGTTTGTGCAGTTGTGAATTCTTATATAGATCTTTCTTTGTAGATATAGTTTATCCCATATATGCTTCCTATAGTTCAAGCAAGTTCATGTGTTTAGGACTTTCTTTCTTTCTTTCACACACCTGCAGGGTCTGCTGGTAACACCATATCAGAGACAGACTGAACCCTTAGACATGTCCTTAGGACATCACAGGTGTCTTATTATGAAGTGATTTTCCTCCTGCGGATTTTTGGCGATCACTTGAATAATTCAGAAGGACGGGGAAAAAGAAAAAGAAAAAAATAGACAAGTCAAATTTGCAGAATACATATTTAATCGCAAATTTCCTCAGATTTCTAGGCTGTCCTGTAAGATTCAGGTTCAAAACACATGCCGTATTATGAAAATATATGTGTAGTTGAGAAAAATTATTTTCTTTGACCGCTAAAGTAAAGTCAAACTTAAGCAAAGGTTTATGTTCGACTCCTTGATAACGTCCTGCGACCGCTTGCCAATGAGGAACAGCTCGCGCATGCGCATTCACACTGTTGTCAACAGAGATGGCGCTGCGCGAGGGGGCTCGCGGCTTAAACTTGTTCTTCACCTCCCGTAATTTTTCACAAATTCACCTCTTTCGTCGGGGTCCGCTCGGTGTCTGAAAATGTGTCATCTAAATCTGCAACGTCCGGCGCCCCGGAGACCGCGGGTGACCATTTAATCTACACACAAGAACACTTTGCCTTAAAGGAGGCCCTCAGAAAGGTATGCAGGACTTACAGAGCTGGGAGTTCACGAACCAGCACAGTTGGTTACATTTGACTTTTCCTTTGTTTGTTTGTTTGTTCTTCCCCGAAGCAACTATAAAGTTTTGCTAAAGTTACCTCAACTCAGCAGTACTACGGTTCTTAACCTTAAGGAAGTATTGTAGGCTGTTATGTAAAAGTGGGTGAGAGGTCACTGTGCCGGTCGTGTTGATGCAGAGGACAGGGCAGGTATCGAGCACAGCTGCTGGCTCCACCCACTTCCACGCCCCCCCGTCTCAGTGCCAGATGTGCTCTTGCCAGCATGCAGGACATATGTTTTTCCTCCTCCTTTGATCACGAAGCGCAAATCTTTAGCTGATCTTTACATTTGCCAAGTGTAACTTTTAACATCTGCAGCTTGAAGGCAGTTGCGTGACTCGTATGGGTCTGGATGAACACTGAGCTTTCGCTAAGGGAACCACATGTGAAGCTGCTGCACTCATCACATTCATCAATCTTTGTGATTGGCTCAGACAAAGGCAAGACACCTGCATCACTGAATTTAAATACAATAGCATGTTTAAGACCAGTCCAGGGTGTATCCCTGCCTTTCAAGAGAGCTGGGATAGACTCCAGCAGATCATTAAGCGGGCATAGATGATGGATGGATGGATGAATAGCGTATTTAAGTTATTACACAATGTTTCACATATATCAAAAGTATTTAACTTTTGAAAGATTGTTCAAGAGACATGTGACCTGCTAAGTGATGATACTTCCTCTGCAGCAGATGCAGACTGAACCGGTTTAGTCTTTGAATCAAGGAAACATTTTGAATCATGTGTTGCATCTCATTTACCTGAAAGCCATTTATGTTTTGTCACACAGATGAGAAATGTTTTATTTGTTTTATTTTATGTCCTCCCCCTGGCCATTAGGCTGTCAGATTCATGTTGTTTATTTTAAACCTTGATTTAAGCAGGAGATTCACAGATGTCTTTTTCAAGGGAGTCCAGGGCAAGACGGCAGCAGCAACAACATACAGCATATGAATTATATTCAAAACAAAACAAACAAACAAAAAAAAAACTACTGAACCTCATTTACTTTGATTAAAGGTATTAATTTAAATGGAACCACAAGCCAAAATCCTGTAAATGTTAATCCTTATCAGTCAGTAATTCTGATGCATGTATTTCCATCAGTTCAAGGAGCCTTTATTTTTTTTTATATCAGTCAGTAATGCAGCTTATTTAAGTTGATGTGAGATATCAAATAGGTTTGTTTGATAGCTTTAAGAAAATGTTTGAGAGGCTTGCCAATAGTTTTTCATTGGAAAAATTAAATATCTGTTCATTTAAAAAGTCAAAACTATTTTTGATTTTGTTCATAGTAATGATGTAATGATCTTAGTTATATTTGTGTGTTATCTGCATCGGTATCGGCCTTTAGAAGCTGAAAGTTATCGGTATTGGTTTTAAAAAACAGCTATCGTGCATCCCTAATTGTATGGCAAGATATTTTTTAAACCAAATTATGCATTAAAGGTTTAGTTTTTTTGCTTGAGCAAGAATAGGATTCAGAGTGACAGTATATAACTCAGAAGCCTCCAGCCTTCTTGTGTAAATACTTTGCTTTAGCATTTAAGGTATTCTTCTTTTAAAGATGTCAAAATAATGATTCCCCAACCATATTTATGTGGTTTTCTCAGCAGGTTTCACCTGTTTTCTGTACCATTTCAGAACCTGCAGAGATTTTGATGTTGCAGACGGGTGGCCAGCATAGAGCTCAGGCATTAGTAATCAGCCTGACTCACTTTGGATTTACATTAATAGACAGACAGTGAAAACAGAGGCTGCAAAAAAAAGCAACAAGACCGTAAATAATGCAGGAAGCAAAAGATGTTGCGGGAAATTGAGCGAAGCTTATTGTGTGACTGAACTGCCACGAGGTTGAAAATAAACTAGCACTGGGAATATTGGGAAGGATGAATATTTGAAAAGGAAATTCAGAACAATAAGTTGGCAGTGAAGGACTGGGAAATTGAGGTGGGATGGTTTATTAAAAGAATTCACTGTAGAGTAGTTTGTGTGTTTCTAAATGGTATACAAATGGGGTTGTAGGAAATCCTTTAGTTACTGTTCAAGGATAGACACTCAGAGGACCAGTGTTTCCACTGCTAAATTTCTCGCATAGTCCTTCACATATACAAAAAAACTGGTCCAAGCTGGAATGCATGGCGGGTCAGCGGCCACATTTAATGACAAGCCAAATAAAGATTTCCCGAATATTACTAGGAAGAGGCTCATCATGTGCAGCCTTCCTTGACTTCGGTCGGAGATTTCCTGCGTTGCAACAGAGCCAATAAAGGCAGACAGGCCTTAGGTATTAACCTGCGACGAATCTGAGAGTGTATTGGTGTTCATATTTTTGCTTCATTCCACCAGTAAGAAAATGGATTTAAATATTTTTCCTCTTATAATTGGTTGGTATTATTAATGCAATATCAAATGGAATGTAATTATTAGAGCAGTTGGCCCTGTGATAGACTGGCAGCCTGTCCAGGACGGAGGATTGCACAAGCTCCAGCCACCACCACAACCTTTATTGTGCGCATACATATTTTATTTCTTTTTTTCCTTTTTTTTTTACTGTGTGACAACATATGTTGTGTTTCTTATACAAACATACATATTATGCCCTGTCTTAGGCAAGATATTGCAGAGCATCCTGTATAATAGTGTAACATTTATTACTGGGAATATGTATCTGAACAGCATCTGAAAACATACAATTATTATTGTCGTCCTACCAAAGTTGAGTCACAATCCTTCTGTGTTTGCTCTAACCTGAATTTCTGTTCTCTACTGTTGGCGGTCTGAACGGTTAGTACACGTGGATCCCTCCCACACAGTTCAGAGCAGGAGTTTGACAAATACCGTTTTCAGACACAAAAGCCATTTATTTAAGTTTGCAACACAGCAGGAGAGAGAGAAAGTGTGACAATTCAGACAGACCTAAATGAACTCCAGCCCACTGACTCATTTGTTCTGGGCGGGATATTGAAGAACATCTATTCTCATCTTCATGCTGAAGCTGTCTGGCTGCTCTCTTTTCTGTCCTAATTCTATATCCAAACTGCTCTCAGAGCTGCAGGACTGTGAGCTGTTTGGATCAGAAGCTGGCCTACAAGTGTTGGATAATATAGAACTGCACGTATCTGTCACCCACTGCTGTCACACTTCAAAATCAAGAGACTGAGTCAGACTGATGATAGCTGGTGATGTTAGCTGGTGATGATAGCTGGTGATGATAGCTGATGATGATAGCGGGTGATGTTAGCTGGTGATGTTAGCTGGTGATGATAGCTGGTGATGTTAGCTGGTGATGATAGCTGGTGATGTTAGCTGGTGATGATAGCTGGTGATGTTAGCTGGTGATGATAGCTGGTGATGTTAGCTGGTGATGATAGCTGGTGATGATGGCTGGTGATGATAGCTGGTGATGTTAGCTGGTGATGATAGCTGGTGATGATAGCTGGTGATGATAGCTGGTGATGTTAGCTGGTGATGATAGCTGGTGATGTTAGCTGGTGATGTTAGCTGGTGATGATAGCTGGTGATGTAAGCTGGTGATGTTAGCTGGTGATGATAGCTGGTGATGATAGCTGGTGATGTTAGCTGGTGATGATAGCTGGTGATGATAGCTGGTGATGTTAGCTGGTGATGATAGCTGGTGATGTTAGCTGGTGATGTTAGCTGGTGATGATAGCTGGTGATGATAGCTGGTGATGTTAGCTGGTGATGATAGCTGGTGATGTTAGCTGGTGATGTTAGCTGGTGATGATAGCTGGTGATGATAGATGATTAGCTGGTGATGATGTGATGTTAGCTGGTGATGAGCTGGTGATAGCTGGTGATGATAGCTGGTGATGTTAGCTGGTGTGATAGCTGGTGATGTTAGCTGGTGATGATAGCTGGTGATGTTAGCTGGTGATGTTAGCTGGTGATGATAGCTGGTGATGTTAGCTGGTGATGTTAGCTGGTGATGTTAGCTGGTGATGAAGCTGGTGATGTTAGCTGGTGATGATAGCTGGTGATGATAGCTGGTGATGTTAGCTGGTGATGTTAGCTGGTGATGATAGCTGGTGATGATAGCTGGTGATGTTAGCTGGTGATGTTAGCTGGTGATGGTAGCTGGTGATGATAGCTGGTGATGATAGCTGGTGATGTTAGCTGGTGATGATAGCTGGTGATGTAGCTGGTGATGTTAGCTGGTGATGGTAGCTGGTGATGATAGCTGGTGATGATAGCTGGTGATGTTAGCTGGTGATGTTAGCTGGTGATGATAGCTGGTGATGTAGCTGGTGATGTTAGCTGGTGATGATAGCTGGTGATGTTAGCTGGTGATGATAGCTGGTGATGATAGCTGGTGATGTTAGCTGGTGATGATAGCTGGTGATGTTAGCTGGTGATGATAGCTGGTGATGAGCTGTGATAGCTGGTGATGTTAGCTGGTTGATGTTAGTTAGCTGTGATGATAGCTGGTGTGTTAGCTGGTGGTGATGTAGCTGGTGATGATAGCTGGTGATGATAGCTGGTGATGTTAGCTGTGTGATTTAGCTGGTGATGATAGTGATGTTAGCTGGTGATGATAGCTGGTGATGTAAGCTGGTGATGTTAGCTGGTGATGATAGCTGGTGATGATAGCTGGTGATGTTAGCTGGTGATGTTAGCTGGTGATGTTAGCTGGTGATAGCTGGTGATGATAGCTGGTGATGTTAGCTGGTGATGTTAGCTGGTGATGTTAGCTGGTGATGATAGCTGGTGATGATAGTTGGTGATGTTAGCTGGTGATGTTAGCTGGTGATGTTAGCTGGTGATGATAGCTGGTGATGATAGCTGTGATGTTAGCTGGTGATGTAGCTGGTGATGTTAGCTGGTGATGATAGCTGGTGATGATAGTTGGTGATGTTAGCTGGTGATGTTAGCTGGTGATGTTAGCTGGTGATGATAGTGGTGATGATAGCTGGTGATGTTAGCTGTGATGATGATAGCTGGTGATGTGATAGCTGGTGATGTTAGCTGGTGAGTGGTGATGATAGCTGGTGATGATAGCTGATGTGTGATAGCTGGTGATGTTAGCTGGTGATGAGCTGGTGATGATAGCTGGTGATGATAGCTGGTGATGTAGCTGGTGATGATAGCTGGTGATGTTAGCTGGTGATGTTAGCTGGTGATGTTAGCTGCTGTGGCTTGCAGAGTCAGCAGAACTGACTGACTTACCTGCAGCTGCCTAACGCCACGTCTCGCGAGGGCTGGGCAATATGACCTCAAATCAATATCAGGATTAATTGTCAGTTTGACCTCAGTTACGATAATTCAAGGATTATTTTGCTTTTTCATTATTTTTTGTATTCATAAAACACTGACAAGTTTTTGTTCTGTAATTGTGCTCGTCTATTACAGCTGGAGTATGAAGCTGAACATACCTTTGTGATTTTAAAATAATCAGTGTTCTTGAACACAGTCAGTGACTAAAGCAATAATAGAATGAAAGAATCAGTTTAAATGATTGGCACGGTTAAGATTAAGTCAGTTATAAGTTGTCAGTTTCGGTAAATTTTTGATTACTTGCCCACCCACCGATACTGTAGCGGTTACGATCAGTGATGTAATGATGTTTTTTTTCTAGGTGGTTTCAATTCATTAATCAGTTGCCATTAGGATCTGTAGATGCCTCTTTTGCAGAGCATTTTAACAATTTTATTGCAGATGACTGTATCAGTGTGAAGAAATTGTTCCTGAATGAGCACTTTGATGATTTTTGGTGATTGCTGTGTGATGCATCACACAGCAACTTTTCCCGCACCATACTGTTTCAGACTCAACATGTTTAAATGATGACCACCCATCATTATATGGACTGATATCTTGTGAGCTCTGCTCTGCAAATTTTGTGCTAAATTAGAGGCTTTCACCCTCAGTCTCAAAGTGGTAAAACAGGGATGTGAGCCACGCCAACACTGATCTGTTCATAGAAAGCAATAATGAGCTGTTCAGGCCCTGAAATATCAAACTGGTATGAAGAACCAGCGGTGAGGGGTGGGCCTACGACTGTGTGTCCTCATGTGTCTGGGGAGAGGAGCAATGTTTGAATCGATTGCAAAAATGTCATCCACATGATAACAAGGTCATGAAGCTGTACGTCTCCAGCATAGAAGATGCTGTCTGTGAGCAGTATTCATTTAGGAAAACTGAATAATGGAGAAGACACGAACACACTTGAAAAATGACGGCGATAGACATATACTGACAATCTCATCAGCTGTCTTAGTTACTAGGATGTTAGTTATATTTGTTTTGGTCTGAGATGCTGCCACCCTTGTGTGACATCCAGGGGACCAGGTTCAGTCGAGTCGGTGCTAGAAACCGAGCTAGCTCATGCTTGGAGTCTGTCACCATGGTAACTGACTCTGAACTAAACCTGGTCGGGAGCAGGTTTAGTTCAACATACCCCGAGTTACTTTCTAGCTCATCCCCTTTCACGAAGCTAAAACAGGTTCAGTTTCATCAGATGATCGACTATATAAGGCGCATTATGGAGATTTCTGAACGGTGACATGTCGCATTCGAGTCGGGGAAATATATTGATGGTTACAATAGATTAGAGCTGAGCGATTTTATCGATTCTGCGATATATGTATCGATATTTTATTTCCCCAGAGAGTATTGATTTTTCAGCCGCGGGTATCGATATTCTAAGCTTCTTTCAAACCCCCGTGTCCCACCTTTAAAAGCTTGCAAGTAACAATTTGCACTGTTTAAATAAATGAAACTATTTTTCTCAACAAATCTTTTATTCATTTTGTCCAGCATTTGCAAGCTACATAATGTGTAATTGATGCTTTCAGTTCAATTAATTCAAACAAAGTCATTGAAACACTCACAAGATGTCACCAAAATCACTTTGTCCCTTTAAAATCTTTCGGAAAATGATGTTATTGTATTGTAAGATGAATATTGATATATATTGTATCGCGAGCTGAATATCGTGTATCGTATCGGGAGATTAATGTATCGCTCCCAACAATAGATAGTTTACTGTCGTTACTGTCTTACTCTGCTGCTTTAATAATACATGACTATATTGCATCATATCATCATACGGTAAATAATTTCACCTTCCACTATGAATTTATGAAGAATTTATATCTGTAATTTAAAGTTGATAGACAAAGCCTAAAGTCACTAAGTATGAAAATGGCTAACTGAAGTTTCTTTTGTTCGTTTGTTTTTTCTAACCGTAACAAAACAATAATCTTGTTCCTGGTCCTCACAAAGTGGATTGGTTTACTTTTGAATCTTGTTTTATTTGAATTTAAAAAAACTGGAAACACTTCATCCAGATTTCTTAGAAATCACAGTTTTCTCTGAAATAAGTCTCTTATATGCTTGTTGACAGATTAGTTTAGCAAAATAAGCATGAATTGCATCTCAACTATGTAACTAAATAATAATAGAGACATTTCACAGTGAAGCAGGAATAATTGAATTTGTCTTTATTATATGTAATCTCGAGTCACCTCATAATTTCCAGTCATAATTTGCTGCATTTCCTTTATATAACTGTCCTGGATGAACCGTTTGTGTTTAACAGGAAAGATTGGCGCATCGTTGTCCAGGCTTCGAGGCTCCAACCTTCCAGAGAGGACATTTTAAAATAGTCAATAATGTAATGTTTTTGACCTTGTTTTACTTCATGGTTGCCCAGTGATATGAAATCACTCTGGTATGTATCACTAGTAATGCAAAATAACCTTTTGGACTTGTGACATTGCTCCCTGGTGACCTTCATGTTTCCCTTTCCAGCCGTCGACCGTCCCTCCCTTTCCTTCTCAGAACCTGAACTTTGAACAGGGATTGGAGCTTAAGGGAGATGAACGCCATGTTTTTAACTATTATTATACTTATTTTAATGTTTGTTCTTCAGTCAGCTTGTATTTAGGTCCAGGCGTGGATATCACTGTCAGTACTTCCTGTGCTGAGAGTAAAAAGACGATAACAAAGTTTCCTTTCAGAAATCATGTTAATCGTCATGTGTCTGTTTTTCCGACGTTTCTCACAAGGTGACGGTGATCGGCTGTCTCGAGTTTGCGTGTTTTGGCAGGAGTAAGTCGCTCTGTGTGACCTGGAGAAACCTTGTTATTCAAATCTTTTTTTCCCCCCAGTGCTGTTCAGTCAGGAGATGGAAACTGTACAATCAACCTGTTTATTGGACAAAGTTTAAATATGATGACTACCTCTTTGTTGTAATCATCACTTTGCATTTGTGTTGTAAAATCTAGAGCATATTCCTGTGCAAATAAACAGCTAATGAGCACATTATGTGCATCTCTTTAACCCATAGTTCATTAAAATGTTTTTAATATCAATAACAACTATAGAAATGGGTTATCCATTATTTTGTGGATTTCTTTTTTTAGAGAGAAATAGATAACAATAACCTCTCTACCTGTTACTTGATTTATTTGCTGGTAATTAATTCGCTGGCATGGCACTGCTTCAGGGCAACTGTTGTTGTGTTTAACATCCTGTTGACAAAGCCTGCGCCGTGAACCAGAATTGTTTAAATAGACTGATGACAAACGTATGTGAACTGTAGCCACCGTTATGGATCAACAGCCCATTCTTTGTGGAAGAGCATCTCAATAGACTGGCCATTCATAAGTGCTTCTCCAGCTGTGAGCCACTTCCAGGTGCAAAATGACTCACGGCGCCAAGGTTCTAAAGCACCGAGGTTATCTCATATCAAAGTCTTTTCCAAAAACTGTGTTGCAACACTCACTGCAGTCACTGCAGACACTTTCATGACTCACAAAACCAGCCGACGGTGACATCGATGCTGCTTAAAGCTGGACTGGCAGAACGACAAAAGCAGAATATTGAAGAATATTACGTAAAACTTGATAAGACGATGAGTACAATGCATTTGTTCCTCCAAAAAAAAAAAAAATATTATTTTATTCTCTCAGAAAAGTGTGAGTTTTTCTGATAATAAATTAGCCTGTTGTTCACGTCAGACATGCGCACCAGTTTGCGCCACTTATCTCCTGTACAGTGAAAGTTGTTCCTTGATGATCCCATCCTTCATGGCAGCTGCACCCCGGGCTTTGTGGCTAAGTAGACGTATTGGCTGCTGACCCACAAGGAATTTCATTATTATGTGTTTCACCGCTTAGCTTTAGGTTTGAATGCAGATTTAAAATATTAATTCAGAGGTTAATTGTACCCTGGCAAGAATAAATGATGCGAGTAACAGCCATTCAAATATTTGCTTGCAGACAGTTGAGTGCAGCAGCGCTGAAGATCACAATACTGACCTTTGAATTCGTCCGTGCACGAGCATAAGTATCAGCTCCTAAATTCTCCTTTCCACTGATGCAGTATTACATGTGGAAAATGACATACCATCGTGACTCGCACCGTATTCATCATGATTGCAGACTCTTGCAGTCTTCCAGCCTCCTTTCGATAACAAGTTGTAACTTGTCCCTTTCTGCTCAATGACATACACATTGTAAAAATGTAAAGCACGCTGCAAAAAACAACAAAATAAGCATAAAAATTATGTGATGTTTTATATTATACTTTTGGTCTTAGTTTCTTATCCAGGGTTGCTGTTAGCATCACATCAGGAAAAAAGAAGTAAATAAATGAAGCGTGTTTATGCAGCATCACACACAAACATGCTCATTTACACAGTAACTTCACTATATAACGTGACTGGATTTCATGCACAGTGTAAATTGGAAGTATGCACACATATCAACACAATTTCACCTCTTGGCTGTTATCTTTGTGCTGCAGCTCATTGACCAGGAGATCAACCCGTACGTGGATCAGTGGGAGGCAGATGGGACGTTTCCAGCCCACAAAGTCTTCAAGATCTTGGGGAGCGCTGGCTTTCTAGGAGTCAACAAACCAGTTGGTAGGAAAATGAATGTTATTTACACCTCGCGGAAGTTCACCCCATTTATTTTCAGAGTCACAGCTTTGGGTGATGTAATAGCTCTGCAGTGACACCAGCAATCACCAAGATAGTCTCCAGTTTTCCCGTTTTTGTGTATTTGGGCGTAAAAGCTGCACGTAGAAATGAAATTTATCGGATTTCTTTGGGCACCGAATTCATTTCTAAATCTGCTTGTCTTCTAAAATCAGCAGCAACTCTGTTTTTAAAGCGAAAATAATAATCTTGTGGGCTTCATGCTTCATCTGGAAGAGAGATTAAAGAAAAACACTTGTTTAATTCTGAAATCCCAGAAGTATTTATTTTTAAAAAGAGGGAAAATCAAAACATCAAGGTGGAAAACTCACTGTACCTTTCTTTCTGTTTAAAATAAAAAGCTTTCATCTGGATTACAGTCGTATTTGAAGAATTATCTACCTGCCTTTAGTCGACCTGGATGTCTTACTTGGACAAATGTAGCGTTGAAAGCTGGTCAGTGCTCTGGAGATGGAAAAAAAACATTTGCTGCATGATAAATGTGATATTTTATGTGTAATACGTTTGTTAACTTAATTCCATCTCTGTCTTGCTGAATCCTTCTGATAACCCGTACAACCAGGAAAACTGATTAATCTGAAATGTACATGATTCAATATGTATCATTGGGATGCTGTTTCTATTTTTATTTCAAAAACCTTCTGATGAATATGTTACACATCTCAGAAATGGAAAACCCCAATGCAAATATTGCTTTGATTGATGCTATTTTTAACCCAAGAAGACAGATCAGTCAGAATTATAATTTATTTGCTGTGCAGGTAGATTTTAATCCTTCAGTGGAGAATAGACCAAAGAATCCCTCATCTTGTATCCGTTTTCATCACTTCTTTGTCAAAGGAGATTTAACACATCTATCTTCCAGCTGAACCCTTCCTGCATTCATTTCTCTCAGTCTGACAGCCAAACATTACAGTTGTTCTGGTTCACAAATGTTCACAATGTGATAATGGGTGTTGGTGTCACAGTTGTAATCCCACAGCAGCTACAGCATGCTGCATTTTTCATTTCTACATGTCTGCTCAGCTGAGTCACTGCTGTGGTAGAGGAGTGAAAAGGCCAAGTACAGTACAGAACCACTGAATGTTTGTAATTGTGATGTGTAGTAGTCTGAATATGTTAAGAGATCTGGTGGGAGATGTTTGACAATTAGCGGCAGAATGCGCGATCCTCCAACGCTTTCCACATTTCCACGGTAACAAACTCATTTCTCTCAGTAAAACGTCTGACTTTTACGTTCGATGTCCTGGCTGTGATATTTGATGCAGGAAAGAACAAATATGTTGAGCAACAATGTTGAGCATCGAGTGCCGTGGAGAAAATTCCACCACAAGTCTGTAGGTCAGAGGAGAGGGAGGGTGAGGGAATTAAAATGTGCTGACTGCACGAGCATTAAGCATTAGTTGACAAGATTAGAGAGGAGGATCGGCCCCGCGGTAGACTGAGTGAAGAGACACTGTGTAATCAGCTAGTAGATAAGTTAATATTTTGTAGAAATATTCTTATTCTCAAATCAAATAGACACACTGTACCAAAAAGGAAGAGATGGTTAAACTGGCTGCCGTTGACACAATGGCAGTGAGCGTTTGCATTGGAATGAATGTCAATGGCAGCTAATGAGTTATGGACTCACTTTAGAGCCATAGTCTCACCATCTGTCAGGCTTTCGCTAACTATTTGTGCATTTTACAATAACAGAACATACAAAAGTAATCATGGCGTCAACAAGACCTTAAAAAGACTGCGGTTGGAGCAGCGATAAGAAAATGTTTACTTTTGGTTGTAGTGGTGAGTAATGAGAACAGCATTAAAGAACGCTACACTGATTAATTGGTTTAGAGGCTGGGATTACTGGAACGGGAGTGGAGGTTTAATGGGGTTCAATAAGGAAATGATTCATCAGGTGGACTGGAAGAAGTGGTCGGCCTTACTCAGAACAGAACAAAAGTTGAACACAGTACATGAAAAAAAAAAAACGATTTCCTACGAATGATCGAATCTTACAACAGACATACTTCCGTAATAAAACTTTGCAGTTCTTCCAAAATGGGCGTACGATCCTTTTGATTAGTTATATGAATGTTTTGAAAAATGAGAATGAATTATCCAGAATTAAGTGGCAGTCTTGATGCGGCGCCTCGGCAGCAGTGAGATACCAATCTGTGACATCTGCAAGGAGACCAAGTGGAAATTGATCTAAGTTCACAGTAATTCTAAACTTACGAGAAAAGCAAAACAAAACAAAGGACAGTATACCACAAACTAAAACTGGAAAGTTTGCCGCACCAAAACAGACTAAAGGGAAATGAAAATATCACTTGTAGAATGAAACTGTTGTAATGTGTGATGTAATGTGTTTGCCTGTATGCTATTTACAATTGTTCAGTTTACTTACAGGTCCAACGTTGTGTAGTTTTTGTTCACTAATGGGCCTTTTAGCACATCAAGTGAGTCCAAATAAAAATTAGAAATTATGATAATAGAGCAACTGGTGGTGTTTATTGTAAGCACTTGGGTGTCCTCTTTGGGCAGCGATGACTTTGATACCAGGAAAACGGTGAAACAGAAAACTGTGGAACTAAAGCAGGGTTTGCATGCGCACTGCATTTTAAAACTGCAACAGATTTAATGTGTCTGTTTACAACATTCAGAGCCATCTGATGAGTCTCCTCGGGCAGCTGGTAGAAAAACTCAACGTTTTCCACAGATGATTACTTTGCAAAACACGAGAACAGGAAGTTTTCCTAAGGCAGCCATGTTGTGGGAGAAGACGGAGCTGACCTCTGGCTCCCTGCCTGTTTTCCTCTGCTCTGACAGAAATGGCCTTGTCCCCTGCTTGACAGAGACAACCTGCAACCCTGCACATTCTCGCCTTTGAATAAGTATTTCTAAAGCAAATGTTCAAATTAATTAGCCCTTAGTGTCCAGGCTGTTTCTTTTCTCACCATTTTTAGCTTAGGAACACTGTAATAAATTCCTAATCATAGCTAGTTGTTAAAGCCAGAAATATTACGTATGCACTGATTCCATACAGCAAAAATGATGCATGCATTCAAGAGAAGAAAGCAGCATGATTAAATTTATTAAATTAAGTTCTCGATGAATCTTAACTTGTTCAGCTTCTTCTCTCACCATCCACTGGAGAGACGTGTTTTATTTTATGAGCAGCAGTACCATAGAAAAGTGCAATAAATGCCTTACATCACTGTTGTGTTCTACTTAGACCTTTAAATTCTCAGATTTTGCTCACTTCAGTCTGTGTTTTATATGGAGCTCCACCCAATGAAAACCTATGGCGAGGCTCATCCGTCGCCCCGGAGAAACATATGTGTATAGGCTTCACGTTTGTGACAGAATTCTGTTTGCTTTTCTTCCGCTTGCTTGTTCAACCAGACAGCCTGCTGTTTTGTTTAAAGTGGGATAAACCTCGGTGCTTCCCTTCCCTCACATTAGCCGCCGCAGGGTTTCCAGGGCTCAGAGAGTTATCACTGCACAGCCGCACCTGTTTCCTCTTATTTTCCACTACCCCACTCCCTTGTTTGCTTGCCCTACTATATTTCCCTCTCTCTGTGTCCCAATTTATTTGGCTGTATTTCTTTCATCCTCTGGTTTTGACATTCGGCCAGACTGTGCCTTCCATTTTTTAATAACTTCTCTAATAAGTGATAATAAACCACTCTGCAGAGTTGTAAATGCAGTCATGGTTCTTCCATTGTCCGCCAGCTCTTGCACACATTGTTCAGTTGCTGGATAGCACGTTTATTCATGGGAAAACTTTGCACAGAACATTAACATATTCTTTTTTTTTTTTCTCTTTTGACCAGCTGGACGTGATCGTCAAGACAAAATGTTTAGATGTCAGGTCACTTTTGTTTGACCAATCATGAGATTGAGATGTTCTATTTTAAGTCCTGAAGGTAATTTTTCTAAATCAGTAAAAGAAGGAGGCATTGTTTCACATTTGGATAGACATCGAGCTGATAACACTAATCCTGGTAATTGTGGCATTTGTAAAGTATCTATTTTAAAATATGACTGTTAATGATGCTCAGTTTTTCCAGTGTTTTTGGATCATGACTGCAAATTTATCAGCTTTATTAGCAAAGCATACATGCACAAATACGTGTAAGGATCTGCAACGATCGTGATTTAACAATGATCCAATAACAGTGAGACTAAATGAAAACATCCATCAGACATAAGTAAAAGTTATATATATAAGTGGCCTATTGTAGTCAGTTTTTATTAGAGGAACAGGTTCGTTGTTGGTGGGTTGTTTTTGTCATTTAAATTTCTAGCTGAAACCAGAAATGAAAATGTGAAATTATATTTTTAGTTACTGAATGGACGCGACTGTGAAATCATCTCATAATCGTCTCATGACTCATATTGGCAAACACTGAATTGAGATCCATTTCATCGATGTAATATTGTATCAGGATGCATTTTTCTCACCTCTGTTTAATACCTTTTCATACATTTCCTTCCAAGTGTTTTCCCACGTTGTTCTTGTAGATTTGGCTGTGTAACTCTGGCGTTACGCTCCAGAGCATTTGTTCCTGTTCATGTTGTTGTAAAATGTACAATTGCATTCCAGATTAAAATCCAGTTTAAGATGATTGTAGAATGAAATGAAGGTTATAAGATGGGTTATTGCATGAGTAGCCAATAGAAGACTGGCACTTTTGCACAGGTTAGTGTAAAAACCAGATAATTAACAGGTTACGACTGATTATAAAAAGGCTTTTCTGAGGATGACTGACAGAGTGGCAGTCTTTCCACTGCCTGACGGGATAAAACACACATCCAGTTTTTGACTTATTTAGCAAAAACCTTGAATTAAAGATCAAAAATAGGTTTGGCATACTTCAAAGAACAAATGAGATGATACTGAGATGACAGAGCCGTGGCCCTTATCTACAGTGTGCCTAATAATTACAGATAAAATTAAGGAAACATCCTGATAATAATCCACTGCCAACGGATCATAGTATTCTGAACACATTATATGTATACTGTGTGTGTATGCGTGTGTGTGTGTATGCGTGTGTGTGTGGGAGGTTTTATGACAGAGATAACAAAGGATTGAAATGAGGCAGGGTGGCTCATTTAATGACAGGCATATTACTTCAAAGCAGCCCTTCGTCTGTAACCCACACGTTCCTCCTCTTTTAACTTAGCTTTAAAGCTACGCATGAGCTATCACATTCTTTAGAAATAAGAACAGACAAAAGAAATTGACAAGAATAATTCAGAGTCCACAGAGCGAACTGGCAGAGTTGAACTGTTCTTTTTAACCCTGTGCAGAGTATGGAGGCTTGGGGCTCGACTTCAGCTACAATATCGCCGTGGCAGAGGAGCTGGGCAGCATCCGCTGTGGAGGCATCCCCATGGCCATCGGTGTACAGAGTGACATGGCTACTCCAGCACTGGCCAGGTACCGTCCCACAAACCTGTATTACATATAGTGTTGTTCCAGTTCCGATACCAGTATCAAAAAAATTGCTCCGATACTGCCAAAAATGCCGTTACCGGTATCGGCATTTGGTACGGGAGTCCAGGCACCAACCAATACCAAGTCATTTATATTTAATGGTTTATTTACTGGTTACTTCCGTGACACTACCAGCAAAATAAATACTTTTTAATTTTGCAAAAACTGTTTCATATTTAAAAATTTTAAATTAGCACTTTTTACATGGTGCATGGGTTAAAATAATATATTTGGTGATAGTTTCACCCATGGAGGCCTTTTGCTTGTTGTCTGAAGTCCCTCTGCTAAGAAACTGCTGATGACACAAGACTGAATCCAGTGAAATAGACAGTTGAGGCAGTTGGAGTCTCAGGGGCTTAATTAAGGATCTACACTCGCCTGCAACAAGGTTTAAGTACAAAGAGAGCTGCACAACGGGGGGAATGGTACCATGGGAGCCCCCCCCTCCCTCTGTCCCAATGGAAGTGGCTTTTTACTGCAGCACATACGTGACAGAGGGCGGCACAATGTTTTTTAGACACTTGTCTGACATTTTGCAAAACTTGAACTCATCCTAAGGGGCCCTTAGAATGTTATGCTATTGTTAGTATTTTATTTAGTCATTTATTTTTCTGCATTTCTGTATATCCGTCTGTGCAGGTTTGGCTCAGATGAGCTCAAGAAGGAGTTCCTCATTCCGACCATCATGGGAGATAAAGTGGCCTGTCTGGGGGTTAGTGAAGTCGGAGCTGGTTCTGACGTCTCAAGTATGTCTTTTTCCTTCACAAGCTGATAATAACTTGTTTTCCGATAATTTCTTCTTCTTTTACAGTCTTGTATATAATAATTTCATTTAAGTGTCAATCCTCTTTCTCATCTTTGCAACTCTCCGCACACTCCACCGTTCTGTGATTGAGGTATCATGACCAAGGCGGTCAGAAAGGGGATGAATATGTGATAAATGGAGGAAAAATGTGGACCACCAATGGGACCCAGGCAGACTGGATGTGTCTCCTGGCCAACACCAGTGATGGGCCTTCGCACAGGAACAAATCCCTCATCTGTTTGCCCATGAATCTGCCAGGTATGTTTCTGAGTCAGTTATTAGTTGTAATAAACCTTTGCCAAAAGAGGAAACGGCCGTCAGACTGCATGTTTTTTTTTCCCTGAAATGACATTTATTTAATGTGCCAATGTACGAAGATGTTCATCCTGTTTTATTTCTTACCAAAAACAGGAGTACATATTGCCCGCAAGATTGA
This sequence comes from Hirundichthys speculiger, assembly GCA_018398805.1. NCBI lineage: Eukaryota > Metazoa > Chordata > Actinopteri > Beloniformes > Exocoetidae > Hirundichthys > Hirundichthys speculiger. The sequence continues at coordinate 1,749,408 of JAGFBZ010001649.1, read as the reverse complement.
TAAAATGGGTATGTGGTCGTCAGATACAGCTCAAGTGTTTTTTGATGACGTCCGTGTTCCCTGCAAGAACCTCATTGGCCAGGAAGGTTTGGGCTTCACCTATCAGATGCTTCAGTTCCAGGAAGAGAGGCTCTGGGCGGCGGCCAACAGTGAGTAAATCATATATCACCAACTCTCCCTGAGCATTATCCAGCCATTGGACATAATCTCCCTGTGTTTTCTTTCTTTCTTTTTATGTTTTTTCTGTGATTTCATCTTCTTTCCTGGTATTTCTTTTGCTGTTCTAGTTTCCAAAAATTCTGTTCAGATCACATAGTTTAAGCTATTCAGCTTTTGTGTAATGACTGTTTATCTTTTGTTTTGTGCAAGAAGTGCAGTCACATGAAAGTTACTTCTTTAAATTCTGAGTGGAATTGAAGTGTATCAGGACATACCAGGTCCTAAACTTAAATAAATACATTCTCAGATAGACAACAATAGAGAGCAAACAAAGAATTATAATATCTTGAGTTCTTATTGAAGTGATCTATTAGAGATTCACTGTATTGAAAGAAACCCTTGGAGTAGCTCTGGATCAGTCTCCCATAACGAACGAAGAGGAATTTCTGAACATTCCTCTTCACAGATCTGCTTCAGTTCAGACACACTCCAGAGAACATCTATGGGGGATAAGATCTTGGCTCTGACCAGGTCACCCCACCCAAATGGTGTTTTTTTTTTTTTCTTTTCTGAAGCCATTCTGCACTGGATTTATTTTGACGCTTACATTGTCTTCCTTCATCGCCTGCCTTCTACTAAGCTTCAGCTACACCGACACTATCAAGAAGGATATTTCGGTTATTATTTTTCTCCTCAATATGGCAAGTGGTCCAGGCCCTAAGGCATCAAAGCAGGACCGAATCATGATGCTCCCTCCACCGTACTTTACCATTAAAATGTTATTTTTAAGTGGTGCTGTACATAGTGCTCAGTGTTCAACCCATTTTCTACAACATTTTCCTTTTAGCACAATGCAGTAAATGCAGGAAACCAGTAATGTAAGAGGCTCACATATTTCTCTTATTACTGCATTAAAACCTGTTATTGTTTACTGTTTATTTTGTGAAAGCTAAATGCACAGGCTTTTCATGGAAGATGTTAGTAGCTATTCCTGCTTTCATAGTTAACGCGTTAACGCAAATTCTGTTTAACGGCACTATTTTTTTTAACGCGAGACTAACGCCAGGTGCTGCAAATAAAATGTTACGCGATTAATTGATCTCTATGAATGCTGAAACTGTGGCACTTCGCTGGTTGGCGGCGTGCAGGTGTGTGTTAACATGTCAAGGAGGAAAAACATCAGCAATGCGCTTAGAAAATTAATTGGCCATCAGTCAAGGTTATAAGGTTGCAAACACATTGGAATTCATTATTCTACAGTGAGATTTGTTCTCAAGTGGGATGCATTAAAGACAGCTACCAATCTTCCCAGGTGAGAACAAGTTCACCCTTAGCATCTCAAACAGTACAGGCCTAAATTAGCATGTCAAATGTTAGTTCTTTGCAATGTGAATTGAACTGAATTCAATTGAAACGAAAATAATCTCAACAGAGAAATTACATTGTTGCTGTGCAAAATGGATAAGTAAAAAATAAAATAAACATCATGTGACAAAAAGGGAAACGCGTATGAGTGCATTGGGATGTTGTGCCTGTAGCCGGGCTGCAAAGAAGCAGCGTCAGCAGATAACACAGGTGAGTTCTCAGTAGACAACATGGACAGAGAGTCACAGCCAGCAGTTCAGCATCTGAGGTGCAGAGGCATCCCCTCACAGCAACGTATCTAGGACCACACCATCTGCTGTCAACAAGCACTGCCAGCCCTCCTCGGGCCACGTCTGGTGGCTCAGCCGTCCGACGTCCCGACGTGTTGAGATGCGCTGGAGTCTGAGACGTGCTTCTGCAGCCACATCTCAGCGTAAAAACAATACAGCATTCCTGAGTCTCCCGCTGTCTCCCTGTCAGCCCAGTGATCTCACATCCCCCATGGCAATAGAAGTAAAAAAAAAAAAAAAACATTTCTTTAACTCTTCCTTCTTCTTCAACTTGCCCAGATTTGTGGTCTTATTTTAGGTGTTACTTTGGAAAGATTAATCAGCCGTTCCTCATCGGAACTACGTGCACATTGTCATGGGTTGTCATTAGAACAGATTTTTTTTTTTTTTTTTTGAACAGTGCCTCATATTGGATTACTAGTGTGGTACCACTTTAGATTCGTTCTGTAAGCTATTGAATCAGACGTGTACATGATTTTTTCTCACACTGCTTCCACTTTTGTCTTCATTTTTCTTATATAACTAATACAGTATGATACAAAACGTGTTGTATTCAGGCTGCAATTCTCTAATTATAAGACCCGGTAAGGTCTAGATTACTTTTCTTAAAAATAATTTTATCATAATTAGCAGTGCTGCACATCAGTGTTGTTGGCATTTATTGAGGATGTGGACAGAAACCTCTCATCACTTTTCTTTCTCAATTTTTCATCCTGCCAGTCTTGACCACAATGGACAGTATTATTCAGGAGACCATCCAGTACACTCGGAATAGGAAGATCTTCAAGCAGCCCGTCCTTTACCACCAGGCGGTTCACTTCAGGTTGGCTGAGCTTCAGACGGAGGTCGAGCTGCTCCGCTCTCTCCTCTACCGTGCTATAGGTAAAGTCACTTGATACAGATGAAAAAAAAACTACACTGCACCTCAAGGTCTCTGTTCCCTCTTTAGATTGCTCAGGTTTGTTCAGAGCATTGAGACGCACAGAATTAACACACATAAAGCTCTCTAGGTGTGATTTCCTTTGCCTATAACACCACTTGAGCAAGTACCACTATGAACATTTTCTTAAGGTATCTCAAGGTATCTTGCACAACAACCGAGGGTCTTTTCTCCTCTATTTTTTGTTCCTCTCTTTCTCCTCTTTCCTCTGTCCTGTGACCCAAAACCGCTCACCACATGCCATTGTGAATGGTGTGTCCATTTTTAAAATGTATCTCAAGGACAGAGAAGCGAGGAAGCTTGGAGGAGGAACTGTCAGCAAGGATGCACAGGTGTATCCTGTGCTGAGGAGTGAGAGGCTTGGTGTGTTGTGAGTTTGATTAAAAGTAAATATGAAGGTTGTTGTAAACACCGTTTATGTTCGTCTGACAAAGATAAAATACAGCTGTCGGCCAAAACAACACAGCTGACAGATGATGCAGCTGTGCCACAGTCATGTTTAATCAACACCAGTTTTAAATGACAGCTCTGGAGCAAAACCTTCTCATGTTAAATGCCTGCTGTCTCGACTCCTCTCATGTCTCTGACCTCTTCAAGTTTCATTTCAGTTGAATAGCCCTGGGAATAGAGGGTGCACAAACATAAGACTGCATCAAGAGACAAACACTGAAGCCACCTAAATCCACATTAGATCTGTGGCAAGAAAATGTGTTCATGCTATTATTTCTGATAGAGTCATCATTGAATTTTGAATGCCTAAATGTGTAGCACTTGATTTCCACGTCATTACTTATTGATAAAAGATTCAATGTTAGGAATAAAGAAGTTGAACTCTTTTCAAATTAGACTTTTTAAATAATATATTTTCTGTTTTACAACATAAAAAAGAAAACATGGTGTTTGATAAATGTTGCATCTGCTTTTATGGACCAAGATGAGGAAAATAAAATCTGATATCCTTTTTTTTTTTTTTTATTTAAATAACAGTAACGTTAATCCTGTTAAAGAGACTTTCACAAACCACAAAAATGGTTGTGTTTGTATTCAGAGAAAGCATGAAATCCCTGTCGTCTCCATCTCAGTGCACAGTGCAAAGGTGTTGCAGTAATTTATAACTGATACCCAATTGAACCATCCCGCTGTCCCTATGACACATAGTATCATAGGGACAGTAAGACCGAGTAAGTAAGACCGAGGCGTCACTAGCCATGGTTGACTCAGCTTCCCGAGAATTGATTTCAAAGTCTGGATGAATAACCACACATAGTCAGTGTGTTAAATAAAAAAAATTAATGATGTTGGCATTCCTGCTTACTTCAGAAGAAGTGCCTGGGCGGGCTCATGGGTGTTGCTGTCGGGGGTCTGGGTGCTTGTGTTGATGTGGTGCCTTATGTGGGCCAACCGGGTCGGGGACCCTCTTGGTTCTGCCCTTGCGCCATCATTATGGGGGGCTGGTGGGGGGGGGGGGGGGGGTACTGGGCTCAAGTGGGTTTGGTGTCAGAGTGCAGCATGGTGGGATGGGGGGGGTATCTGGGTGCTCTCGGGGTGCACTGTGTGTGTGTGTGTGAATATGCAGAGTGAAGTATATGTAGTATGTACTGTAGTATATACTATAGTATATACTACAGTATGTTACTGTAGTGTGAACGTGTGTATCAGTATGTATGTATGTAGTTAAATGTCTATGTCTATTTGGATATGAAATTACAACTAAAATTTAGGATAAGGCCTCAAAAACTGGATAAATTTTAAGGGTAATCATGGAACATTGGAGAAGGGGTAGGATTAAATAAGTTTTACTTCTTCCTATCCCTTTTCAGACATGTTAAACCAGATATGTGTTTTGCATATTGATATGTATATGTATGTATATAGATCGGTGGTATACATTGGGTATACATTTTGTTTATTTTTTCTTTCTTCTTTTCTGGGGGGAATATGTCCATTTAGTATTTAGATTTATTTACAAGAGGTTCTATATGTTTCCAAATTACGGTTATGCACATGTGTCAGTGTATATTGATTTATGCATTATTATATATTTTATAAATATATTATATTTATTTTCAGATACATAGATTCATAACAGTGTTAAAATTGTCTATGCTTTAAAAGATTGTTTTGACACGTCTGGAATGAATCAATAAAATGAAAATGAAATAAAATTAATAGTATAATATTAACACTGATGATAGGCATCTGAAAAATAGCGAATTAACACAGTCCTTAACGGAGGAGCAGAAAGCTTGTCCAACCTAGCAACAGTAACTAGGGAGGGGGCGGTGCTTACCTGAAAGGTCAATTCTGCACTGTTTGCTATGAATTTGCAGCTGCATCTGTCAGAAACGTGTCCAGGGTCTTGTGATTTTCTCGCTCCTTTCCCAGCCATGCACTGGCCTGCAGCTTTAAATGGTTTTCATCCAGCTCGTAATGGTGCAAGTCCAGTTTGTCCGTAAATCAAAGCTGTTTCTTGTCACAGGTAGATAAGCACACAGCCAGTCTTACAAACACAGTGAATTGGGACAGATAATGCAGCTTGCATGCATCCCTCCAGAGGGTACATGCAATAAAAGCACTGATCAGGTCCAGCTGAAAAAGGCATGTTGCAGGAAAACGGTGAATCAACACCAGCCGCTGGTGACGCTGAAGCTGAAGCACGTTTTTTATTACGATCCTCTTTCACACTCTTTCCTGCTTTTTTTTTTTCTACTTTTTTTTTTCAGCATTGTACATTAAAGGGAATGATGTCACCAAGCTGGCATCCATGGCCAAATTAAAGGGAGGACGCCTGGCCAGAGAACTCAGCGATGCCTGTCTCCAGTACTGGGGAGGAATGGGGTTCACCAACGAAGTGCTGGTTCAGCAGGTTTTACAGGTGAGGGAAGAGAGAAAACAAATCTACAATAGCGTCTTTCTGAAGCCTCAGTTATGAAACTACTTTTGCTTTCATACATCTAAATAGTTATATCTTGACCAAACATTTTTAAATTGTGACCTGAACCAGACAGCAACAAGTTATCTAAATGCATTAAATAGATGAATAAATGTGCTGCATATTATATTGTTGGGCTGTGTCTGTGGAAATGAAACATGAAGTGTGCATACTGTGATTTCCTCTTACTGGCTCCAGTGCACTCCATTAGTCCCAACCCAAAAACCATATCTAATCTGACCACAAAGCCATGACATTCTGCAGAAGTCACTCACACATCATTATGATTAAGGCTGAAACTTTGAGCTTTAAGACTGTAGTGTTGCCATGGCAACACAGCAATCTCTTGAAATTCAGTAGACTGATGATCCTTGTGATCATTGTATTTTATTTGGAAGTCTTGTTTGTTTAATTGTTTTAAGGATATTTGAAACAATATCCACTAGATGCATCACTAGATGCTGACATCTAGTGATGCAGTAAATAATGAAAGTATTATGAGTCATGTAGTCTGTGTGTGTGTGGGTGTGGGGGGGTGGGGGTTAATCAGATCCACACTTCATTTCAGTGACAGTGAAATAAATCAGTGGTTTTTGTTTTCGGCAGGGATTCCAGGTTAATGTCGATTGGTGGAGGAGCTGATGAGGTCATGCTGGCAATCATCTGCAAACACATGAACATCCTACCGGAGAAGTGAAGTTATCAAAGACTTCTCCTTTGGCTACGGCTTCCAATCTGGTGTCACAGACACCCTAATTAGCATGCTAATAATAATAATAATAATAAAAAAAAAAAAACAATATCACCAAAGTGCAATTTTGATGTTTTAAGATTCTGATCTGTTGAACAAAGTAGAATGTTTTAAAATTTGCACTCAAGAACTCAGACTAATTGAAGCTGAGTTGATTTTATTCTCTGTTAATGTAAATTGTGATAGTTCTTTAAAACTTGTTTTAAAACTATATATATATATATATATATATATATATATATATATATATATATGTATATATATATATATATATATATATATATATATATATATATATATATATATATATATATATAATATATATATATATATATGTATATATGTATATATATATGTATATATATATGTATATGTATATATATATATATATATATATATATATATATATATATATATATATATATATATTAGGGCTGTCAAAGTTAACACGTTAATAACGTGTTAACGCAAATTCTGTTTATTTTTTTTAATGCGTTACTAACGCATACACGTTTCTGTAAATATGATGCTCGGCCAAACCTGTAGTTTGGAGGAACAAGAAATGATGTAAGTGTATTTACAGTCAATGTGTGGGACAGACATGGCGACAGAAAAGGGTCTCATGAACAGCAAGTTTAGCTTTAAGGTGCTGCCAGATGGGTCTGTTGTCAAGGAAAAAGGTTACTAGTATTGTCGCTGTGAAGTGAGTCACCACCGCAGGATGCAGTAAAGTTAGTTTCACATTCGACATTCGCTTGTTTTTTTCTCTTTAAACTTTAATAGCGTCATGAAAACGGCACCGATTCCATCCAGGTTGGTATCATTTTGTCAGGGCTTAAAGTATTCCGGCTCCGTGCCGGATCTCCGGCGTTTGACTATGATTTAGGAAAAAAAAAAAAACACGCACAGAAACAAGTTATCTATAGCCGGCGGTTTTTTCTCCCGCAATCAGAAGAATGGAGGCAAAATTCAGGTGGTGCTGGGCCTGGACAGAGGAAAGGGGCGGGGATGGAGAGCCGGTTGGGAGCTGGTGCCAGACGCTAAGGAAGCCTGGTACCTGACTTTGTGCATTGTGCTCCAAGATGTTAGTCTATAGCAGCAAAAAAAAATAAATAAATAAAATAAATCCTGTCCAGAACCACTCAGGTCAGATTGTTCCATTATTCCAGTCATACGAACGTTGTTCATGTGTACTTGGAGTGCTTGGAGGTTACATTGCTAAGCGAGACGAGAAACAGGAGCTAGTGTTGTCCACGCCGGGGGACAAGGTAGACGAGCGTACGTTCACATTTCCTACCTACATTTACTAGTGGTTTGTATTTGGTGAGTTATGGTTTCAATCGTTTTCATATTTTGCGGTAGTGCTGGGCGATATGGAAAAAATCATATATCACGATATGGACTATTTTATATCGCGATAACGACATATATCACGATATACCATAATAAAGTATGTTTTCAGTTATTCTCTGAAAAGTTTGACAAAAATTTCAGTGCTTACTTTTCAACTTTATTTTGAAAGGACATTTAGCTGAACTGTCACAAACATACATTTTAGTGCAGCAAAAACAGGTAGGTACAGAGGTACAGTAGCTTTCACATTTTTTTAAAGTGCACAACAGTTTCTGAGAGGAAAAACACATTTTTGCACTGAAGTTCAGCTATAAAAAATAAACACAAATTTTTTTTTCAAACTTTCTGAAATCTGTAACCTTGTAGTGCAAAGTTTGCAAGACCAATATAAAGTGTCTAAAGTAAACATCAGGGTTGAAGAGAACTCTGTTTAAGGCATTAACCATGAATAAAAGTGCAAACATAAAAGGCTACTTTGTAGAAGTAGATATGTTTCTATCAAATTTATCGTTGCAGGTTATTTAATTACATATTTGCTGTAATAATTGATAAAATTAGGTTAGAAACGATAGAAACGATATAAGAGAAATGGCACGATACACACTTTTCTATCGTCCCCACGATATATATCGTCATATTGCCCAGCACTATTTTGCAGTAAAACAAAGTTACTGCCGTTCGCTACAGCTAACGTTGAATAGGGCCCTATGGAATCAGCGATCACAAAAAACAGAATTCACTCTAAATGCGCAATATAACAGATTGTTGCGGAAACTCCCAAACTTTTCTCCAAACGCAAGCCGCATCTCGGCGCGTACAAGAGCGCATCCAAATGGCATCAATGCGCGCCCACCTGGTCACATGTGGATGTGCACAAACAGCTCTCTACCTCTGGAATTAACTCTTGTATAAAAAGCGTGATTTGTCCTCAGTTGAACCCTGAGAAAATAGCAGAGATCGTCTTAAACGGCTTGATCGCCAGTTAAACCATAGACCGACCAGAGCGTACTTACTGGGAGGACACCGACTATCTGGGACTTTCAGATAAAAAACACACACGGACACACTCATACACACAACCAGTGTTCAGTGCTTTGGATTTCATAGTATCTACTTAAACTATAGTAAATATAGTTTTTGCTGTCATCAGACACAGTTTGTCTTGACACACCTGAAAAATATCAGGTACAAGCTAAAACGATCAGTTTACTGCTGTTGCAATTTCTTTCTTTTTTGCACTTTAAATGGATTTTACCTATTTGAGTTTTTTTTTTCCCTTAGTTATTTATTACACAAAAAGAACTTTTGAATTTTTTTTTGTTTGTCAAAAAAAAACCAAATGTTTTGTTGGACACAATATGTGTCTAAACTTTCATCTGGAACAAGGAGAAGACTGATCAGAGATGCAGCCAAGAGGCCCATGATCACTCTGGATGAACTGATCTACAGCTGAGGTGGGACAGTCTGTCCAGAGGACAACAATCAGTCGTACACTGCACAAATCTGGCCTTTATGGAAGAGTGGCAAGAAAAAAGACATTTCTCAAAGATATCTATAAAAAGTCTCATCTAAAGTTTGGCACAAGCCACCTGGGAGACACACCAAACATGTGGAAGAAGGTGCTCTGGTCAGATGAAACCAAAATCAAACTTTTTGGCCACAATGCAAAACGATATGTTTGGAGTAAAAGCAACACAGTTCATCACCCTGAACACACCATCCCCACTGTCAAACATGGTGGTGGCAGCATCATGGTCTGGGCCTGCTTTTCTTCTTTTTTTTTTTTTACTTTAAGCCATTTTGTGGATATAAGTATGGCAGACATTTCACAAGTGTCATCAACCCTCCAAGCTCAGTTAGTGTGGCTAAAACTCTCAGGAACAGCACTGAATGTCCTTCTGAGTACCTGCTGCTGCCGTGGAGCTTAGGGACCGTCAGCAAATTACTGCGGTCAAGCAGCAGCCCCGACAAAATACACTAAGAAGCTCATGAATTAAGCTTTCAAAAAGTACAGCAGCATTGGTGGACTTCCAGTTTTCAAACTAAAGGTTTGAAAAACAAATAAAGCAGATCCCCGTGACCCTGTATAGGACAAAATGGGTATAGATGATGGATGGATGGATAAACAGAACATAAAAAATTATTTGTGCGATTAATCGCAAGTTAACTATAAAAATCTCTCGATTAATTCGCGATTAAAAAATTTAATTGACTGACAGCCCTAATATATACATTTTAGAATGAAGCAAAAAAAGTTAATGAGTCATTGATTCATTTGTAAAATCATGTAACCGATTTTCAGCACATTCGATATGTGCAAATGGAAAACACACTGACCTATTCAGATCATAAAGTTTTATTTACATTAATAACATTTTTACAAAGGTGAGACAGTGTGAAAAGCTACGGCTGCACTTGTTTAGAACGCAGGTGTATTGAGAAGGAATCATTGGCAGTCACACATTTGTAATAATTGTCTTTACAAGTGTATATTTTCATGATTTGTAAACTTTTGCTGACTCAATAATGAAATTACTTAATAAAACACAATTTTACTCCTTAATTTAGTCCTTGAGAGAAAAATGTGCTTAAAAAAAGCACTGTATGAGATTTTTGATGTTGCCTGTGTGTGTTTCTGTTCTTATCTTACGCCATCAGCAGCCTGGCTGTGACATTGATTTCTGAGATCAGTAAGTACAAATGTCACAAGGCTACTTTACAACCTTCCACATTTTACAGAAATTACACCTTTAAACTCAAATAGGAAATGAGTGACAGCACGATTATTTTCTACAGTTACTTAATCCGATTACACTTTTAGCTTGGATGATGCTATATTTCCAGGTGATTTATTTCACGGCCTGACGTGTATGACAAAGAGAAGTTCAGCATTACAAACAAAAACAAAAAAACCTCATACAAATCATTACAAACATATAATCATCTTCTCTATGCAGGTTAAGTGATAATTTCACAGGGTCAGATTCCCATTTTGAGAGACAAAGTAGGAAACTACTTAGGTTTTCAAAGTCTTTTGGGCTCATGGGAATTACCTCGACCCACAGCCTAATCAGACTACCGCGCAACTTCAGTCTATTTTTTTGACGTCTTGTGATGTTAACTCCCCTGCCATCCATTTTTAGGACACCAGGATGGGCACAGCTTTCTGTCTTGCCACTGCACAGAAAATTTGTCTACATCCATTTATTCCTGAACACAATAAACACTGGAGTTTGTGTTTATGATATCAGTACAGGACTTAAAACACTTTTATCAAACACACTGTATGGTAAACTGTTCAATTAGCTGATGATCATTCAAAGTTCATAGAACTGCAAAACAGTTCTCGACAGTGGAATTTTCCACTGTTGCTAACTTCATCCTATGTTCTATGTATTTCAATCAAAGTAGATTATCTAATTATGAAGCACATATAAAGACAGATGTTGCTTCACGTATTTAAACAATTTACAGCACACTTTCTCTGGGCACATAACAGTTCAGAACTCTTCCATTTTACTTGGTCAGTTCTACTTTTTCACATTGCAACAAATACAAATCATTCTGAATAATTTAGTTACTCAAATTCGGTATCATCATGGGACAAGCTCAGATGCCAGAGCACATAAGGCCTAGTCATTTAATAAAACTTCTCAGCCCTACACCTTCATCATCCCAACTGTTGGTCTAGTAAAAGATGCATTAAACTGAGAATGAAAGTGTTTAGCGAAAGGGGCCAACTCCATCAGGGTGCTCTCGTCACCTCAGTTTGATGAACCAGTACAGGACAAAGAAGACAAAAAAGCAGAAGAGCAGCATGTAGCAGAGGAGCTTGGTCTGACTGCCTCTGGACAGCTGTTTCACTCTGCCGATTGTGGCTCCAAGCAATCCACCTGTTGAGTCAAAGTCTGTGTCCTGTAATGGAAAAAAGTGATTACAAGGTACCAAGTCCAGCAGGCAGAAAACAGCAAAAGCATTATGATGCTTAAACAATTTGCAATGGTACTTATACCCAGTTGTGGGCTATTTGTATTCACATTACTTTATTTCACACATCATTCCTACTTCAGAAGTTCATTTATGTGTCAAAGATTGTAGTTTATACCTCTATTACAATACTCACATGGACTGACAAAACATTTGACCCAGTTATAAAACAGGAGAATTCAGTAAGGAAACAAAAAGTTTCTATCTTTCTCCCAAACAGCTCAAGTCTAAATGTTTCTGTCTTTCATATTTGTGTAAATAAAAATTGAAACTTACCATATCATCAAGCATTTTATTTTGGTATTTGACTTCCGTTCCGATGTCAATGGATAGCTGTAAATACCAGATATCAAATAATTAATGGCAGCGTGTAATAACATAAAGCTTACATTTATTTACATGAAATCCAAATGAGAAATATTTCAAAGCTTTCAGAGATAGTTACACCAGACATAAAAAAAAACCACAGACAGAACATGGCCAATGTTCAACTTCGATGCTTATTTTCTCAGTAGAGATCGCTGACAACAAAATAGTTACTTACACTTTTTAAAGCGTTAACTTTAGCTCTCAGACCCTCTTGTAGGTGCTCATTTTCCTTCCTCATACACGCTGTATCCGCTTGCTACATAATTTCCAGAGCCTCCTTCACCTGTGTGAACCGAAAATAACAATTAATACACCGTATCTGAGACATTATCTTTCCATTCTAGTCCTGCTGTAGAATCAAAGGTAACGGATTTCTATCAACCTGAACCTCTGATGGAAACAACGCTTTCTAACGTCAGTTAGCAAGCTAGCACATGAACGTTAAATATGAAGATATAAATCCTACTTTAAATGTGTTTCTTACCCAGTCCGGCGCGCCTCATCTTGGTCGACTTTGCTAATATTGTCTAATATGTTTATATCTATATGATGTAGGAATACGATAAAGACTTGTCAGTGACAGGAAGAACAGACACATAAGGAAACGCCACGTCATCATACGGTGGCCGACGAGGAAGACAATTCTTCACTGACAACGCAGCAAAAATGCGTTGGTTTGATAGAGAGATACAGTAATTCAAATTTTAGTGCAAACTCAAGGTCCAAAAAAAAAAAAAAAAAAAAACACAAAAAGAAGACAAAAACACACCAAATATTAACTTAAAAGACAACTATACCAGTGTCTCCAGAGTTCAGACTGGTAGGGTATAGCACTAAACTTGATATTTGAAAACAGCAAGATTATTTCATTTTTAGAGTCATTTAGTCTGCCAATAAATTTATACATAAGACCCCTCAGAACAGACTGTAAAGAGCTGACTCGCACTGCCACAGACATTTCACTGGCACTTGTCCATTGAGGTCTTTTCAAAAGTGTCCTTGGGCCATCATTATATGCCACTTGTAGGGTCTGAAGGCTTCTTGTCTTTATTTATTTATTTATTTGTGATGAGACCAAAGATGGGTAGTATACAAGGGAGGAGTACAATAAGCTTTGAACTAAGTCACCTTCACAGAATTACTACATAAACTGAATTTCCGTAATAAAATATTTGCTTGCACATCCAACATACAACGCTGTCGGTAAATATCCTCATCATCTGTAAACTGATCTGTAATCCAATCCGTTGTTTGTTTTGTTTTGTTTTTACAACCTATGCTTCCAACGTACACACTGGGTCTTACCTGTATAAATTAATTGTAGAATTATGATTTTGACTATTATTGCCATAGGAAACTAATTTCAGTCACCAGTTTATAAATTGAGAAAACATACACTGTATTAAAAGAACTGGATAAATCCCAAAAATGTCACCCACAGGTTTTATGCTGCTGCAGACTCAGTCATCCAGGTCATGGCAACTCTCAAAATTTGAGTAAAGGTAACAGGACTTCTTTTTAGAAAGAAATGCTGGGCACAGAAGAACCAGACAGGGAACGCTATCACAGTATCACAGGGACCCGTCTGCATTGGGAGGTGGCCGCTACATCCAGGAGCCCAGCTGCCTGGCAGGGGGCCACAACCCGATCCCAGGCAGGGCAGGGTGCCAAACACTACCGTTGTAGGGCAGATACATGGACCCCAGTACAACCACAGAGTGAGCATATTTACTGCCTGGTACAAAAATCAGTTTTGGTCTCTACGCAGCTCCTCCAGTACTGATTGGCTGAAGGACCAAGGAGCCACAGCAGAACATTCTGGACCCTCCTGTATGCTGGGAGCCAGATTCAGTCGTCTGATGACTTGCTTTCAGTACGCTTGTCCAACTGCAACGCGTCTATCCTCTGCAGCAGAGCTATGCTAGCCCTTGTTTCAGCAACTCGTTTTATTCTGAACAACGGCCCAACATTCACTCAACTGTGGATCATTTTCTCTTATTCAAAGTGAGTTCAATTTCCATCTGTATTTTTACTAATATAAACACCAAGACATTGAACCGTCATTCCCAGATTATTATTTATTGCCCGCTCTTCTCTAATTTTATTTATGACAGTGTTTGCTCTGTAATTCATTAATATAACCTTTTTTTTAATATAAGTAGTCAATGAACATACAATTACAATTTATCCTGCTTCCAAGCTTACATCTGCTTCTTCCGTAAACTGAAATTGAATATGTAATTGGCAATAAAGTTATTATGTGTGTATAATATAATCTCCCTTTTGGGACAAATTGAATGACATTGAATTTAACTAAATTGAACTGAATTAAATCAAGTGGTAAATGCAGAGAAAGGCCAATATGAATCCATCTTGCATTTTTCTGACATTCTCTGCTGGTAATGTGTAAAAACAGCTTAAAAAGTAACTTTGCAGCAGATTTTTAAAATGAAAACTACATGCATTGAAATTAATTTACATGGAAATTATCAATTAAAATTAGTTGGTCTTGTGATGAACTGGAGACCTTTTCAAAATATACTCCACCCCTTGCTTGATGTTAGTTGGAACAGGCTCAACACCCACAACTCAGAACAGGATACAGTGATAACAGAGCATCAGGAAATTTCTTTTTTTTTTTCTTATTTTTTTCCAAATGCAAAAACAGTCTCATGCATGTAAACTAACAATGGGCAACATGACTGATTTAAGTCATTAATGTAAAATAAACAGAACCTGAGTTGTATTTGGCTGTGCGTCTCCTGCAGTGTTTCTCTGCAGTTTATGGTCAAGTGTGTTTGCGATAGGGAACCTAGTTTAAATCCCACACAACATATTTTAAAATCACAGCAGAAATATGAATGAGAAAGCGACAAAGCTACTAACAAAGACAAATTGCATTCATCAGTGAATTCATCACCATCCATCTTTATTGACTGTGTCTCATATATACTCTGGACTAACAACATTCATCCCAGGCAGAAGTATGGATCGAGAGTTCATCATCTTATCAGGCAAAAGTAAATGGTGTGTTTTCCTCTCAAATTAATGAGACAATTTTGAATACTGAACAGCTTTTCTCTTTTGTGTTTCTTTTTCCCATGTATAGTCATGTGGCAAAAGTTAATAAACCCTCTTTAACTTTTATGTTTTATTCAAGTAAAACCATCACCAAAAGAATCTGATCAGAGTGGATCTTAGTATTATGCAAATGCCACCTCAGATGAATAACAACATATAACATTTCTCAACAAAAATGAAGACCATCCAGAGAGTTAGTACACAGATCAGATGTTAACAGCAAAGTTTTTTCAGTCTCTCGCAGTCATAGAGGAATTTTCAGCACTGCTTCTTCTTCATTGAGGTTTTTGGGCATTCACTTATGGACAGCTCTCTGAAGGTCTCATCACAGCATTTCAGTTGGACTGAGGTCTGGGTATCGACTGGTTTATATTTCAGCTCTTCTGATGTAGATGTGCTGGTGTTCATCAGATCATCGTCCTGTTGCTTTAGCTGTAGGACACATGGCCTCACATTTACCTCTAGAATATTCTGGTTTACAGAAGGAGTTCAGGGTCAACAAGGTGTCCACGTCCTGTGGTGACAAAACAACCCCAAATCATCACCCCTCCACTGCTGTGCTTTTCTGTGGCTATGGGTGATTGGTTTTCACCAAATATGATGCTGGTCATTAATGCCAAAACATTATTTAGAAAAAAAAATTTAGAATTAAAAGAAGCAATAATAACCTTTGCACATGTCTCATATATCTAAATGCGACTTTGGTTTGGTTGCAGGCAGCACAGTGGCTTGGTGGTAGAGCTGAGCGATTTTATTGATTCTGCGATATATATATATATATATATATATATATATATATATATATATATATATATTTTATCGAGTATTGATATTTCAGTGCGGATATTGATATTCTAAGCTTCTTTCAAAACCCCCGTGTCCCACCTTTAAAAGCTTGCAAGCAACAATTCGCACTGTTTAAATAAATGAAGCTATTTTTCTCAACAAATCTTTTATTTATTTTGTCCAGCATTTGCAAGCTGCCTGTCAGCCATATAATGTGTAATTGATGCTTTTCAGTTCAATAAATTCAAACAAAGTCATTGGAACACTCACAAGATACCGCAATAAGCCTGAAATATTGTGTATTGTATCGTATCGTATTGTTTCCTCCAGGTACTCCGGCCTCCTCCCACAGTCCAAAGACATGCATGTTAAGGTTATTTGGCTGGTTCTAAATTGTCCGTAGGAGTGATTGTGAGTGTGAGTGGTTGTTTGTCTATATGTGGCCCTGCGATGGACTAGCGACCTGTCCAGGTGGACCCCTGCCTTTCACCTGAAGAGACCTGGGATCCTGCAGAGGATTAAACGGGCATAAATGATGGATGGATGGATGTTTTGGTTGCCTCTTTTTATTGTGTTTAGATGTACAAATTAACTACATCTTGGATGTGTTCAACAGCCCTTTAGATAAAGATCAAGATAAAAAAAAAAATCAATAACAGCTATCATTAATTATTTTTGCTGCCAAGCTTAAATTACTCCCTTTAACCCCAAAAGTAACAGTTTGTGGTAAACATTTAATTTATATTTCAGATCTATCATTTTAAAAATGAAAT
The DNA here is from genome assembly GCA_018398805.1 of Hirundichthys speculiger. Taxonomy (NCBI): domain Eukaryota; kingdom Metazoa; phylum Chordata; class Actinopteri; order Beloniformes; family Exocoetidae; genus Hirundichthys; species Hirundichthys speculiger. The sequence goes on along the minus strand of JAGFBZ010001649.1, from coordinate 1,732,622 downwards.
TGAAAATGCTATTTAAAAGAAAATCTAATATTATTCTCCGCATTTCGTAATAATCTTTGACACAAAACAGGTCCAAAAATGGCAAACATCTTTAGGCAAATCTTACTTCGGTAGCAGAACATACGATTATATAAAGAAGGTTGCTATGATGTTCTTTTTAATCCAGGCAGATTGTTTCCTTTTAACATTTTGAAAAGTAATCACCATAAAATGGAGACAAATTTTCTTTCCAGGTTCAATAACGGGGCAGACCAGCACATCCATCTACACTGCATGGGACAGAAAAGATTTCAGAACATATTCTAAAATTCTAGAGGTGCTCACCAAGCCTTGTGCCTGTATTACAGGAGGCAGCTAAGTTGATTTAAGAAATTGAAATGACTTTCATGCCATTAATTTATTTCAGGTCAATATACAATAACTGAATATAAATTTAAGCTGAGATCTACCATAATGCGTTTCAGTGTCTGGACAGTTATCTCTTTATGTCTCACCGAAAGGCTTTGCTGTATGCATGACCTTGAAATGAGCGTCACAGAAACAGAAGGCATTGATTGAAATATGTGAGTGAAAGGCGTCTCAGCTGGCTTTGTGGATCTGGGAGGACTGGATTTATCCAGACGATCTTCAGAGCCTTTGGAGCTTTGGAAGTTGTTACTGATCGACATACACAATTCAGTCTTCCAAAAAAGTGGAAAAACCATCCACACGAAACAATCTTTCAGATACTCTGCATTCCTCAGATTTAAAAAAAAAAAATGCACTCTGTGACTCACTGTGTGTTAAATGAGAGGGTTTGAACCTTTATTCATGTCCGTAAATAACATATGAAACTAAGAGAAACAGGAGGAGAGCAGCTTTCATCCAAAGGTGAAAAATTCTACATACCAGCCCCTCCTCATAATTTTGCATGAACAAAATGGGTATTATTTATTTGATCTTTTAAATTGTATTATGATCCCAACTATTTCTTGTCTGGGACCAATTGTAACCAGGACTATCCCTGATCCAGGCCATTAAAACCAGTCCTACATCCACTAAAACATGAAGAACGTTATTTCCACATTTTAGCTTTGGAAGTTCCACTGGTTGATTATTCCCTGAGGGTTCTGCAGGGTTCCTCGGACGTTACAGTCCCTCACAGCCTCTGAAAGGTAAGTTCATGATCATCAAGGTAATGTCTTGTGAACATTTTTTAAAATGGTACTTTATAGTTTCACAGTGGCAACTTTTAGAAAACCTCCAGGGAAGATTTCTCAAAAAGTTACATAATGTAATCGATAAGAATCACCAGGCTGCAGACTGGTTCCAGGCTGTGGAGCATTTATCCTGTCAGGAGGGGTTTGTTCTTTTCTTTTTCTTTTTTTGGTTAATTTCAGCTGTGGTTTTGTTCTGGAAAGCAGAGGCTTCTATCCATTTATCTTAGCTTTTCTGAGAAATGTGTTCTTCTGAACAAAGATTTCCCCTTTTATTTATTTCTTGGAATCTGCTTTTTTTTTTTGGACTCTTTCTGCATCTGTTCTTCTTCCCCTTTGAGGTCCTCCTAGTTTTTAAAGCTCCTCATGTCCAGCCTTTTTGATGTTGTTTTCACTTGGTAATTCAACATCTGTCACCACTGTTTTCTTTTGGAGCTTGCCAACCGTCACTACGCCCATCTGGTTAATTATCACCACTTGGTACGAAATGTCCAACTCGTATTTGAGACTCATTCTTGTATTTTTGTTATGATGGTTGTTGGTTCTTGCTCTGAGAAATTGCTGTGGTCAGGCCTCAGATCCACAGGCCACAGACCATTGATGTTTTTTGACACCTGTATCTAAGTTTTACTTTTCCTAATAATCTTCATACCTCAGTCTCAATAACCGTCCACTTTGGATGCTTCGGTGGAAACCATCTTGCATGTCCTCTTGGCTGCTGTTTCTTTCATGCGCTTGCTTGTTTGTGGAGCCAGAGGTGTGAGCCTTTGTTTGGCAGTCTCCAGTGCCACAAGACTAGGGTTGGGAATCGAGAACCGGTTCCTGTAGAGAACCGGTTCCGTGTGTTTTATCTAGCGATTCTCTTATCGATTCCAACCAGCACGAATCTCACGTAATTTACGCAAGTTACGCACAGTCAATTCCAGAAAGCACTTACGTGATTAAGTTACGTCGGTTTAGCACGCGCATTGCAGTTGTAATAACAATGGCGCCCACCAGGTTCACACGCTCCAAAGTTTGGCTTCACTTCACCAAAGAAAGATGCCAACAATGCAACTTGCAGTCATTGTAAAGTGGAGATAACAGCGTCGGGAGGGAACACGGCTAACATGCAGAAACATTTGCGCACACAACATGCGATAACGAGTGTTTTTGACGCTTCAGACTGATGGATCTCAACCCAGCAGCAGTAGCCAAGCTGTGATCACCTTTGCAGTTACTACGGAAAGCAACTCTGGTAAGTAGCTATCCCACTGCTGATGTGCTACTTTGTAAAACATGCTATAACATTAAGGCTATGCTATTAAATGAATGCCTTCTGCATTACATTTAGAAGATGACCGTGATGAGAGAGAGAGTCTGGCTGGTTTAGAGGCTGGAAGACATGCTTATTTTTCTGCAAAAGAATTGTTAATTCTTCATAGTATTTGCAGATCTGCACTATTCCATTGTATTTGATAGTATTTATCTTTCTTTATTATAATTTTTGAGTGCTTAGTGAGCTCATATATCCTTTTAAAAGGGAGATTTTTTTTTAAATTTCTAGTAGGAAAAATCTGTTAGTAAAATGTTACATATTTTTGTGTATTTGCACAGTTACATATTACAACAGTTAACACGTTATCTTTGGGCCTCTTTTGACCTCGCTGTTGAGTTTGTGAGGTCGTGACTTCTAAGTAAAAAAAATTGACGCTAATAAAACTGTTTGTTCTCCTTTTTCCCCAAATTAGAATCGATAAGAGAATCGATAAAGAATCGAATCGTTAAACAGTATCGATAATGGAATCGGAAAAATCTTATCAATTTCCATCCCTACACAGGACAGTTTCATTTTGTTTCTTAGGAATTGCTTTCTCTGTTGCATTTTTCCTTTGCTCTGATGGTAATTTACTTCTCTCAGTGCTGCCTTGGTTTTTCCCTCCAGCCTCTTTCTCCATGTAAAGCTTCTTCTCACCTGTGATGTTAATCTCATAGCCAAGTAACTTAGCCATGAGCTAAAACTAACTTTTTTCTTGAATGATAAGTAATATATCTGAATATACAATCTGGCCTAGTTAGGTAGCATTCTGTGACAAAGCCAATAAGAAGGATTTGTTGATAATAATCAACTTGAACTGTACACAGCAGCCTGTTACTGGTTCCAAATCATTGTTGGAATCTACAGTACAGAAATTTGATCATACTGCATTATAATTATACAATCACCTTTTTATAATGCACAAGAGGTCACAGAATCACAGTCACCAAATTTGTATCCAGCTGAGCATCTATATCACGCTTTACTGCCTTTCTTAAGATCTGCAGAGCTCGAGATGAGGAATCTGAATAATTCTCAAAACAATCTGTGTATAAAGCCTGTGAACCATCATAGCATTCTGAATGTGAGATTGCTTCTTTTTCCAAGAGCAGATTAAAACACAGAAGCTGCCTCTGAACACAGGACCACTTCTGTCATCATGTCAGCGAGAGCAGGTTTCTGCTGACCCCTCCCAAACCATGCCGATAATCTTATCATCTTATGCAGATGTACATAAGATATGCATTTGTATTTATCCACATACATACATACACAATGTAGTAGTTTGATAATTTTATATCCTGCATGCATTCCTTTTTTTTTTTATCATGTCATCCTTTCTCTGTTCCATTATAGTTTTTCATCTTATTACTTTTCCAAGAAAGGCCAATAATCACCAATGCAAATATTCCACTTTGTGGAAGTAAAATTTGATGCTGAAAAACAGATGATAGAAAGATTGTAAAAGTCATCTTTTAAAAGATGTACAGTTTAGCTTCATGGCACAATGACTGAATTCAGAAGTAAGTTTCGTAAATTTCCCCATTGTGGGACAATAAAGGAAAATCTTATCTTAAGTTATCGGTACGCCACGCGTATCAGCCTCTGAAAACTGGGATTCCCAAGAGCAGGTTTTTGTAGGTATCCTTACAGTATAAATGCCAAAATCCTGAACGTAATGACCTTAATGCTAAATCAAGCAATATAACATTGTAGTATATGTTTATATTATTTGTATAAAGTGCAGTTTAAAAGATAAAGTTGTTGTCTAATCTAATAGTCCAGGTCACATGAGGGTCTTCACTGTAACTAGCAGGTCAGATCAAATACTGTATGTTAGATCATTTTTGAGCACTTAAGAGGCCAGATTTATGTTTCAGTTCTTTTTCTTTCTCATTTTCAAATAAAGTGGTATGACTAAGCAATGAAATCAGGTAACTGAACCACTAACTGAATGTTTGCATAAGCTCTGCTGTCTGGCCCAAACATACAGTCTGTCAGGATCCATCCCACCCCAGAGTCCTTGAACTTAAATCCCTGACCAGAACAGAGCACCCCCCACCCCACCCCACCCTGTCCCCGCTGTAGTCAGTCCTCCATCGTACCATGAAGTTGCTGGACTTGAGGGATCAGGAGATCACAAAGTTGAGCAGGCAAAATGGAGGACAGCTGAAAATAAGGAGCTTAGTGACCAACAAACAAAACCTTTGCCAAAAGAATAAAAGAATATGGAACCAGAACCTCTGAAATAAGTAAATTAGGATTTATGAAATAAAAATAATCTGAAATAAGGACAGAAGTGTAAAATTAAAACCCATAAAATTGGTCATGACTTTAAATTAAAGTCATTTCAATTAGATGAAAATTGTTCTTTTAAAAGCATTTTATTTCAAGATGTATTTAATAGGCATATTTGTTTGTTTCATGCTCATGTTTATTTAAGTCATAGCCATATTTACTGGAGTATTATTTTATTTGATAATTAATTAACATGACATAGAAGTGAAACAAAGACTAATTCTTCATTGTATACATTGTGACAAAAAAAAACTAGTCTTAGTCTTGAGGCACATTCAAACAGAGAAGAAGAAAAAATCAATCAAAACAAAACCCTCTAATTTTTTGCATTTGCTGCCAGTGGACAAAGCTACAGCCATACGATGGACTGGCGACCTTTCCAGGGTGGGACTCTGCCTTTCACCTGAAGAGAGCTGGGATTGATCCCTATGACCCTGCAGAGGATTAAACATGTGTATGGATAGATGCATGGATGGATGGATGGATGGATGGATGGATGGATGAATGGATGGGAGGATGGGAGGATGGATGGATGCATGGATGCATGGATGGATGGATGGATGATGCATGGATACATGGGAGGATGCATGGATGCATGGATGGTTGCATGGATAGATGGATGGATGGATGGATGCATGGATGGATGGATGCATGGATGTATGGATGGATGGGAGGATGCATGGATAGATGGATGGATGCATGGATGGATGTATGGATGAATGGATGAATAGATGAATGGATAGATGGATGGATGGATGCATGGATGCATGGATAGGTGGATGGATGCATGGATGGATGGATGGATGCATAGATGGATGGGTGCATAGATGGATGGATGCATAGATGGATGGATGGATGGATAAATAGATGAATGGATGGATGGATGGATGGATGCATAGATGGATGGATGCATAGATGGATGGATGGATGGATAAATAGATGAATGGATGGATGGATATATGGATGGCTGGATGGATGGATGAATAGATGCATGGATAGATGGATGGATGCATGGATAGATGGATGGATAGATGGATGGATGGATGGATGGATGCATGGATAGATGGATGAATAGATGGATGGATGGATGCATGGATGGATGGGAGGATGGATGCATGGATGGATGCATGGATAGATGAATGAATGGATGCATGGATGGGAGGATGGATGGATGCATGGATGGAGGTATGGATGGATGGATGCATAGGAGGATGGATGGATGCATGGATGGATGAATGGATGATGGATGGATGGATGGATGGATGGATGGATGGATGGATGGATGGATGGATGGATGCATGGATAGATGGATGAATAGATGGATGGATGGATGCATGGATGGAGGTATGGATGGATGGATGCATAGGATGGATGGATGGATGCATGGATGGATGAATGGATGGATGGATGGATGGATAGATGGATGGATGGATGGATGGATGGATGGATGGATGGATGGATGCATGGATAGATGGATGAATAGATGGATGGATGCATGGATGGATGGGAGGATGGATGCATGGATGGATGCATGGATAGATGGATGAATGGATGCATGGATGGGAGGATGGATGGATGCATGGATGGAGGTATGGATGGATGGATGCATAGGAGGATGGATGGATGGATGGATGGATGGGAGGATGGATGGATGGATGCATGGATGGATGCATGGATGGAGGGATAAGGGTACACAAATCAGCATTTGCTGCAAATGGCTTTGCAGGTTTTTTGGTGTCTTCAGACTTCAGGAGTCTCTCCGTGGATCTGGGAGCTGAGTTAATGTACTTTGTTACATTCAGCTACTCAAAGTAATCTTGTGCTAAACGGTCACGTAGCTGACCCGGTGGCCTGTTTTGAAGGATGACAAACTTTGTAAGCATTAATTAACAACAGACTGTGTCATTTCCTTGATTGAGGGAAACATTAGCTCAGGATGTTTGCATATCTCAGTCTATTTTTGCAAAGTGCTTCCACTATTCAAACCTTAATAGAAAAAATAAATTTCATGGTCCTCCGCCTCAAGCAGAAAATAAATACAACTCTGGATTGTTGTATTTGTTGTTAAATAGCCAAAAAGCCCCACAAATGGGGAAAAAAAAAAGAAAATAGAACAAGACAAACCAGAAACTGCTGTTGACGAATGTTTGCTTTGTGTCACACATCAATGTTTGCAGAGAGATGTGGTCCTCTGCAATAACGCCTACTCTTACTTTTTATTGTTGTATTTACTTGAAGCCTTGAACCACATTTTCTTCACAATTCCTTTGATTTTTTTTCCCAGACACCATGAGGCACACACAGCCATCTGTAGCTGCTTTTATTTATCATCAGAAGATTAAAGTTCAAAACATATGAAGTGAATTGAATTTATCAGTCCTCAATGGGAAACTGTTGTTGCAGCGTAAAAAAAATATATAAGAAAGTAAAAATGAGATAAACAGAATTTCCCAAACTCTTGGAGATTAGGATGTGTTGCAGAGAGAGGTTTGGTAGAAATCTCCAGACATCGCCATCAGTTCACTGGAGTGTTGGTGTCTGTCTGTTGCACCTGGCAACAACTGTGCCGCTGACGATGAATAACTGCTTGAAGTTAAACACTCCCTTCTGCAGCTTCTTCCTACACGTCTGTGTTTAAAATGCAAACTTGTCTTGATTTGTTACTGCGTCCATGTATTTCAGCTGGAGCCACAAGGAGAACATGTAACTCACAGTTGCACAGCTACTGAGTGGCATCAAATATGTTGATGGGTTTGTTCTACTGTTGGATGGCATATGGTGTTTACACAGATAGATGCACATCCCTGGGTGAGCTTCTTTGAGCATCACAACACAGCTCGTTTTGTTTATAAAACTAAGAAATGAACAGGGTTAGGTACAAGTAATTCACTTCCCTTAGAAAACGCAAACAAGTGGGTGATTTTATTTGTCATTTGCAGGGAGGATTTTCTTGCAGCTTATGAAGGTATGTGATTCTATCACAGACCAACACTGTGAAAAACAGATGATAAAAAAAAATCTTAAATAAACAGTACCGGGACTTATTAGCTTCTACAGTACAACTGTGGAGAATAACAATATTTCCTTGAGTGAGTTATTACCAGAAATCAATTTCACTCTGCTCTACAATTTCTAGAAATGTTTGACAAGCTTTGATGAGTATTTCATAGTTTGTTGAGCAGCGTTCGGATCCCTGCCTTCCCGCCAAGGATGTGACAGAATATCAAATATTGTGTCTGTTGAATGCTAACTGGGAGTGGAGATGGCCTGACGCAGGTTTGGTTGATGCATCCGTGTCCAGGCAGTAGTCATTTTGAATGATGCTTTGAAAGTGAATTCCCGCTAAAGTGTCAGGCATCTTCTGCACAATATTAAATCAGGCCATATGGTGAACATAATGAGGCGTGTTTCACGGTTTCACGACAGGAAAATCATAGTTATTTTAAAAAACTTGGCAAAGTTTGTAGTTTCATAGACTGATCTACAAGCTGCTTATTCAGGGTCCAAGCAGTGAAGCTGGAAGCTTATTACATCTGAGCAGCAGAAACGACTGCATACACACCAGAGTCCCGCAGGATCTCCTCAAGATCTCTGACAATTAAAGGTAGGGTGAGAGATCTTTGAAAAAACGGTTCCAGCAATCCAACTCAAGTGAGATTTTGAAAATATACACCCCCTCCCTCCTCCCAAAGGCTCCGCCTCCTCCTCTTCAGCCCACCCCTCGAAACCACGCCTTCACACGATTCACGATGACATGAAAGCGCACGCTGTCTCGAGCGGTCACGGAACGAGCATTCGCGAGGACTCACGTCGATTTGTCAACAACAAGTAGCATCAGAGTGGCTGGCTAACTTCAAGCCACGGCGTCTTCTCCGTCAAGGATAACAACAGCCTAGCTAACGGTGTCACACATAGTACTGTAGCCTAGCTGACAGAGTTGGTAGCTTAGCGAAACATGCTGGAATATGTTCGTCATGTCACTCGATGGACAATAATTTTTGGGCTCTATTCTATTTGGGCAGCTATTTGGTTTGATTGAAATATACTTCTCAATCACCACTGCTCCTGGTGGGTATTTAATGGATAAGGGGACAGGTTTCAAACACACCATGATAATGTGTTAGTACAAGTATCCATGTCACCACAGGAGTTGTCATTTCTGTCACAGACCTGCCACAGATCGAGTAGCTAAGCAGCTGTATCTGTTGGTTCATTCAAGCACCGACATCCCCACACACATGCCGGTATGTTTTGTTGCAGTTTCTCAACTGGCCACTAGGTGCTGATTTCAAAACAGAATAAATCTCACTTGACTCCCATCAAACTCCCATAAAATAAAACTTAAAAAAACCAAACAGTTAATGTTTTACCCTATGAAAAAAAACTTTGCAGCAAAACCTAATAAAGAAAAATGATCACTTTAGGGCACACTATATTTACACATTCAAACAATCTTTTTTGTCATATTGTTGCATTTTGCAAAAATGAAAAAATAGATGAGGACCTAAGCACAATCTTTTAGGCAGACAGAGCAGGATTAGGAACTAAGTAAACTTATTCTGCAGTGACTTAACAGAAGGCATTAATATGGCAGGTATACCAGAAACCAAACAGGAAGTGGGAGAAAACGTGTCCAGGCAAGATCTGCGGGTTACCACAGAGGAAGGTAATTAGGTGAGCACAATCTTATGAGTTTAAATCCAGGATTTCCAGGGACTCGAAGAAGGCTCTCTTTTAACGTGACTCAGTCACCATCATTATGTTGAACTTGTTCGGGAGTAGAATTGTCTGTAAAATCCTTCACTGATTCTTTCCATGGTCATATCAATGTTTAAACAGAATTTACATGTCATCAGGCAGAATTAATCCTGTAAATGAATGTTTAAACAAACAATGTCAAATACTCATTGAATTTTCAATAAGTCAATGTCAATCTTTAAACTTTTAATTTTCCATCTTAATGTAATTAACATAATTAAATAATGCATAATCAATACATTTTCATGATCTGAATGTATTAGATGATCCTGGAGGGATTTTTTTTAAACCTATGATTAAGAAAAAATATTCTTATTTTGTCATCTTCTGTCCTTTTTTTTTAATTAATACATTTTTTTATGCTTAGTTCAGGTGTTAGCTGGTCATTTCAGGACAATCTGACCTGCCCAGAACTCAAAGCTGTTTCTCCCATATCAGACTAGTGCATAACTAGCCTGGAAAGATGGCCTTCAGTTGTATCCTTATCTCAAATTCCTTCTGACTTTCTCCCTTAAACACTTCTTTTCCCACTATTTCAGTATAATGTAGGCTGCTTCATTCTGTCTGGATGCATCCATTTTCAAAGAATAAACATGAACCAAGGAATCAGTCATTTTGACCAGAGATCACTTTGGAATTGAGAACATGAGACATAAATTCTCAGCTGAAGAAATACATCAAGTATCCAAACTCACTGAGGTGTATGTTATGCTTTCATACTAAATGTTTTAAGGGCCGTATTAGAAAAAACTCACTTGTACCATGACTTTGAGTTCACAGCATGACATGAAAAGCTTGTTCGAGGTAAGAAGGAATAAGCGTGGGAGGAGGAGTCGGCTTCCATGTTGCTTGTATCATCCTATAATATCCTGACCCACTTTCTACTATGGAAGGTACTGTTTTTTTAATGCCCTAATCAGAATATAAAAGCTGGTACAGGTATTAGTGCTAAAGCATTTTCCTTAAAAGGCAAACATGAATCACTAAAATTTGTCATGCCTCACAAAGGAAAAAAAGAATGAAAGAAACTGGAGGGTATGTGGCAAATCAGAAATGCGTATCCTCGTGCAGCACTGTGTAAGAGCTACTGTGTCTCGGTAATGTTGTGAAATTTACACCGCTGTCAAAACACCACTATTATAAACTCCTTAGCCATGCCAGCATTATCGATTTTTGAGCTGCAAATGTGGACGCAAAGTAGCTGAGCTAGCGGCTAGCTTAAAGCACGATGTGAATATATCTGTCACTCTGACAGCAGTCCTCCCTCATGTCTTCAGAACATTCATTTAATGTGGAGACGCATAATTAAATAGCATACACACCAAGACTGATTGACATAATAAGCCTGATTGGCACCGTCTGTGGCATTCAAATAACGAAAACATACTTTAGTCAGCATACTCCAGTCAACCATGTATAATTGATGACTGAGATTGGTGGCAACACAAACATATTATTTTGACATATGTCCTTTTTACCCTTTCATCAGTTTATTGTACTGTTAATTTCTCAGATGAGTCCCTGGCAAATCAAGTCCTTTTGACACTGGTCAAAAATATTAACTGGGGACAAAATTCATTGAAACTTTTAAAAATGTACTCTTTACTTTGTGATTGTAATTCAAGAAGTAAGTATGTTTAAATGCTGTGGCACTGAGTCAGGTTTGTTGGCTGCCTTGTTCACACACACATCTATTCAACTCTGCTGAATCAGCGTTAGGATTTTGCGACGGCCACTCTAAAACATTGACTTTGTCATCCTGAAGCTACTTTGTAACTCATTTAGTGGTACGCTTCGGTTCATTGTCCATTTGGAAGACTCATTTGCACTAAAGCGTTAACTTCCTGGCTGATGTCTGGAAATGTTGCTTCAGTATTTCTCCCTAATGTCCTTTCCTCATGATGCCATCTATTTTGTGAAGTGCACCAGTCCGTCATGCAGCAAAACACCCCACAACACGGTAATGTCCGCCATCATCTTCACAAGATGTTTTTGCTTTTGTTCTGGGGTTGAAGCACACATTTCACACCAATGTATGTTTATTTCTGGGAACCCGTGTTTTTCCTGAGCGGTATGATGACTGGACTGGACATTCCCTTGGTGTTTATATTTTCATATAATTGTTTGAATAGATGAACGAAGCACCTTCAGCGTCTGGAAATTGTACCCAGAAGATGAACCAGACTGGTGGAGGTCCACAAGTCTCTTCCTGATGTCTTGGCTGATTTCTTTTAATATTTCCCATGATGTCACACAAGGAAGCTGTGTGTTTGAGGTGTGCCTCATGCACATATCCACAGGTGTGTCTCCAACTAACTCAAATGTTGTCAATTAAGCTATCAGAAACTTACCAAAGCTAGACATAGTAATCTTAGTGCATGTAATTTTTGACCCTTGAAGTTATAAAAAAAATCTCTCTTTTATTTTTCTGACATTTAGCAAATAGAAATCATTTTGGCAGTCTGAGTTGAGAAAAAAAAAAGGTTATTTGTCTATTCATACAGCGTAGGTTTCAAATGTATATCCTTCACCACTAGATGCTGGAATGGTGTGCAGAAGAAGGCCAGGAAGGGAAAAGGTCCATTTTCCCATTATCATCAGCAGCTACACCTCCTCTGTAAATGCTAGCTGTCTCTTATGAACATTTGCTGAACCACAAGGTGTGAAATTGACTCTGGAGGGTTTCCATAGGCCTCCACCAATAAGGTTGTGCACAAAATTAATCCACTGAGCATCCTGTCAGCATAGTTACAAGTGTGTTACGTGTGTAGCCCTCTAACATCACTGTGTCATGTTTCAACTTGGCTCTTTATAAAAATCAATTCACACAGTGCAACTCAATTAAAAGTTCCCTAACAACTGCACTCTGAGCATATCAACTTGATTTTTTTCATCCTGGATGAGTATGCACTGAGTATGTGCTTGTCCAAGGCTAATGTCTGCAGTAATAGCATTACATTTTAAAACATTTATGTTCCTATGTATGCATGTCGCCTACGTTCTTGTTGTTCCTTCATACTTGCCTCATTGTTTTTCTTGTATTGCGATCAAACAGAATTGGAGGACAAACGTACAAACAGAACAAAACAAACAGAGATACACTGACAAAGAGCATACACAAAAAAGAAAAAAATTGTCCAAAAGAGAAGACAATAAAATAAAAAAACTTGCAGTTCCTTGACTGACCACTAGGCACCGGTTCAAAAAGAGTCAATCTCCATTGACTTCCATGTTAAAATGTTGGTCTCCATAACTAGATTTACATCCATGACAGCCATATGCAGGGTGGATTTTTTTTCTAACATATCAGGTAGAAATATAAAAAGTAACACATGTATGCATAATTATGAGAATGGTCTTTTGTTTGGAGGCTGGCAAAGCCAATGGCTGCCTGTAATCAGTTTTGCTACTAAGCACTAAGCACCATCTTGATTTCTCTGCATAGCTCCTGAGCTGTGAATAAACACCTAATCTTCATTTATATTGTAAAAAGAGAATGTGTTTCGTTGTCCTAAAGCTTGTCCTAAAGGTGGAGCCCAGTTGACATATTCTCATTTAGTTTTCTGATTTTTTTCATTCATGGTGGCAAATGATAACAGCATAAACAGCATCCAAAATTACTTTATAACCCAAGCCAAAAGTTTAAAAAAAGAAATAGAGGAAAGTGAAGCTCTGGCAAATAAATAAATAAAAAAGATTAGATCTTAAATCCACATGTAGAGTTCCCGTTCAGTTTGTTGGAATGACTACATACATTTATCTACCACCATGTTTTTTTATTGTTCTTGAGATAATATTGTGCTCTCTACCCCCCCACCCCCACTGAGCGTGCACAGGCTATGTGATAAGCAGATAAAAATCAATCTCAAACTGAATGAGATCAGCAGAGACAGATCCACACATTACTTGTGGATCTGCAGACAGTCAAGACATGTTGCCAGTTTTGAGTCCTCAGTGACTGAACTGAGCAGATCCACAGCAACCTGCTTTAGCAAACCTGGGAAAAAAAACCTTTCTATAAATACCAAGGTTGAGAAAGTAGACTTGTATTGATTAACCTTTCAGAGTGTTGTCTTACCTCCAGTATGATTCTTTTATTCAACGCAGAAAGAATATCCCTGAATATTCCTTCACAAAGTCCCCCAGGATTTAGTAGATTAACTGTAGCCTTCCAGCTCTGATAAGCCTGAAAATGCAACTTCCTGGAAACTATAAAGCAGCATGCAGCAGCTGTATTCAGACACTGGTTAGGAGACAGCAACTTTACTTTCTGTCCTCCTTGTAGTCAGTGGTTTCAAATCTAGCAGGTCTTTCAAGACGTAATGTCGCTGGACTTGTGTTTATTAAATCTTTTCCTGTCAGTCACCACATGGAAGCGAACTAATCTGCCTGCATGCTTCATACATCCGTAAGTCCATAATTTCATAGTTATTTCATAGTTTCATACACTCATCCAGTTAATGTTACAAGGAAAGCATTTTGTTTTGTTTGTAATTAAAACAATAATTAATAGGAACATGAGGAAAGACTCATGTTGTAAACATGATGATAATTTTTGTTCTGTTTGTTACAGTTTTTACTGTGTCTTGTGTGAAATGATGCATAGAGCCACAGTACAGAAGCAAAGAGAATAAGAATTTAAACTATTTATGCTTTAGTAGCTGTATATATATATTTTTTAAATCAATAATCAGCCTAAGAAGGTGATGAGTTAATAATCTGTGTAAAAGTAAACACTTTTGGACCCGTTTTGGAGCCTGATACAAAAGGACAGTCTTTCCATGTCAAACCTGCACTGATAACATCAGCTTTGTTTGTGTCATGAACTCATCATAGATAAATCAAGCGTTTGTACAATTTCCAATCAGAGTGACAATCTTCTGCAGAGGCTCGAGGCCTCTCAGTTGGAAGTTACCGTTCATCTGTCTCCCTTTACACTGAGAATCTGTGATAAAGAGGTCGAGAACAGTCATTTTTGGATCACATGCAACCGAAAAGGAGATTAGGAGTAAAATGATAGCAAACGTTTCTAAAAAGAAAGATTGTGATGTTTTTTCTACATTTGTGCAGAAATATTTCCCAAAACATAATCGGATTGTGACCTATCCAGGGTGTATTCCTGCCTTTCATCTCAACAGAGCTGGGATAGGCTCCAGCAGATCCCCGTGACCCTGTATAGGATTAAACAGATATAGACAATTAATGGATGGATGGATGGATGGATGGATGGATGGATGGATAGTCAGAATTTCACATAAGTCCTAACAGTTAATAAAGAGATTGAAATATAAACAAATGAGAAAAAAACATGATACTTAAATAACAGTAGATGATTGGAAGAGCTCTGATCTAATCAATCTCCATTTATGATACACAGAGATATTAAGGTTAGTGAACATATCTCAGCCCCTCCATAGACTCGGAGCCCATGGGTGGAAACTGGGGAAGAGGTGGGATTTTAAAATTGGCAGTGAGTTTGATTGGCGAGGCACATTAGAAGAGACAGAGACCTCTTGCTCCTTAAATATATGGTATAAACCAGGCAGGGAGGCGAAAGCGAACATAAAATGCTCCACACATGCCTGCCATAACTATCTCCCAGGGGTCACCTCATTTCAAGCACAAAGAGTAGGGAAATGTGTGCTTGGCAGATTATTTCTTTGTTGTGACAATGCTCGGCAATAAAAGACAGCTTGTTCATTTCCCTTTTAAATGCTGCCATATTTATAAGGAACATGTATTTGCGGGCTGAACAGCAGAGCTGAGTATGTGGGTTGCACCCGTGAAAGATTTGCTAAATCTTGACTGCCAAGGCCAAACATCTTTTTCTTCTTTTTTTCTTTTTTTTTTTTTTTTTTTTTTTTCTTCTTTTGCTGTTGCTATTGATGCTTGTTTTGAGCTTCTGGTACCCTCAAGTACTAAAAGTCAGGTGCCTGATTGTCAGCATTACTAATGAACCTACACATTTCATTAAAATGTCAGACTGGTTGATTTCTTTCTTTTTTTTTTTAAATGTACTAATGTTATGTACTTATAAGCATAGCTATTTATTGTAATATGTTGATAAAGTGTGAAGAAGCAGAGGTGTGCGAATTGCAATCTGCTATCATTGCATCAGCTAGCTTAGCCAACGCACAGACTGAGATAGAAATATCGACAGATCCAGCTACGAACCACGCTAATCGTAGTTTCTTTTAGTGTCAGCAGAAACCAAAACAACTTGACTTGTATTTCTAACGTTATGTAGTGTTTATCGTGTTTTAACAGACTGTGCTGATAGTTAGTCTGCTCCATGTGGGAGCAACTTTGCCTCTGAGTCCAACCTCCAATCACCACCAAAAGACTCCAGCTCCAAATGTAGGCATTTTATATTCAAATCTACCCATTCAGCTTTTAATAGAGGCATATCAATGAAGGACCACCACAGCAGAATTATTATAGAGGAAAAACAACAACAACAATACATCCTGGTGAGCTGTAATGAGGCCGTCTCTCTCTGCAGTGCTTTTTCCCTGTTTGTTAGTTTAGTCAAACTCACCACGCTGCCCATTATCCAGCACTTTGAATCAAATCTTTAGAGCCCTCAAAACACTCAAGGGCACATTTCAGTGAACTGGGCAAATTATCATGTGCATAATTATCTTCGTGTCCTGGTGACCCATCTGTTATGAGTCGCTGATCTGCGCCTGCCTCCTTCCTTAAGCTGGTCTATGAAGTTCTGACACTTTTTTCAAACTAATCTTTATGTATGGCTGCAGTTATGAGCATATGCCTGCATTTACAATTCTAATCTATGCAGATCGAGATTTTTTTTCCTCGTCGAGTCTCCTGGTGACTCTCGAATGACTGAGCAGCGCCTTTTGTAAGTGCAGCAGAGAGAGGCAGAGGGAGGGGAAACAAACATGGAGGTCTTTCTCATCACAATAAACGTCAGGCTACACTCAAGAGAGGATCTCTTCAAGAGAAATCAGAAGGAGATTAGATCTGACATAGCTCATTTTAGTTTCAAAAGACATCTAATCACATGTGGTGTTTTCTTTTATCACTATAAATAAAAGGGAAGGCTTCCTCCTGCGCTATTAGTGTTATTGGGGTCAAAAGAAAGCAGCGGGATTAGAAAAATTCTTAGAATTAGTTTTCTGAAAGTTCACGAGAATGTTGCAACTAATCAAAAGAAGCATGTATTTATATAGAAGTATTAACCCATTTCTAGAGAAATCACTGAGGCATTGCTTAGGTGAAAAACCCATTTAACCAGTGTCAGTCAATGTCATCCTGTATAATGGGAACCAGCGATGACAGAGACAGTTAGGAATGATGCCCAGTGCTGTAGTAATTGGAGAGCTTCAGTGAAACATGGTTGTGATCCAAAAGTGATGAGCAGCAGTTTCATGAATATGCTAACTTTTACTCATACATAACGACTGAAAACATTTATAATCTGAGCTTGCTGCATGAGCATTGATCAGGTCTGAGGAGTGCAGCGTAACTTTCTCTCACTCGCATAAAGCTGCAAGTTTAGGTGATAACTCTATTGCTTCATAGGTTCAAGTGGCTTTTGCATTTTGAGGGAAGACTGTGGAAACCGCAGAGTTCCTCTCATGGGTGAAATGGAAAGAAGGTCAAAATGCATGGAGAGAATAGCCATGCATGGATCATTGATCATGGGTCATGCCTGAAATCAACCATACAAATTCTTTCTTTGGTTGAAGAGGGCAAGAAAATAAAAAAAAATAAAAAATAAATAAAAAAAAAACAGAACTTGATCCACATCAGGCTGTATAACAACTGTTTGGAAATTTACAGCTAAACAATGACCACAAACAGACATTTATTTGAGCCTGATAGATCTAGTCCTGATACATCACCTGATGAGACTGTTACAGACTGATAAATGTCAAACTTCTTTGCTGTTATTGTATCTCAGATATTATATTTGAATGTAGATCACACAGGATATTAAACAGTTTTTGTGTTTTGTCTCTTGTTCCACATTATGAGAGCAATGCACCAGGAGAAAGAACATCTATTCTGTCTGTTAGCCAGGTCGTCCTGCCCCGAAGACTTTTATGTATTTTGTGGAGTGGTTAGTCAGAGCTCATGAAGCTTGAGAGAAATATTTGGAAGTGACTTCTAGTTGGGGATTGAAGTGGACGGTGTCCATTATGGCAGCTAGGAACAGAATGGAAATGAATGATGGGTCTTGACGTAGCATGAAATCAGTAATGGAGTCACCAGTTACATGATTATCAGACAAGTCAGGTTGTCTTGATATGGTTGTTTTGTCCCAGCGATAGTCCAGATAACAGGGAGGTCGGCTGATCACATACATAGATAATTAAATTAGGTCGCGTGCAGATTACATTTGCACAAGGGAGGCTGTAGTTGGATTCGTCCTAGGCGTTATTTTAGCATGTATAATACCTTTGTTGGTCATTTGAGAGGAAAAGGAAAGGCCAACATGAACTGAGATATCCTGGAAGAAATGAATTAGTTTTTTCTACAGCCCTGAAAGGACTACTCATAACTGGATCCTGAGAATCTGATAGATGGGTAAATAAAGGTCATGATGAAATTAGAAAAGGTTGCCTTGCAAGAAATGAAATGAACTCGGTGGACTTCAATCCACTTCAATCTGCTTCAGTCAAGACGTTTGGACACTGCTTTCAAGTTGTGATAGGTTTGGGCTCCTATCCTGGGTTCACGTGACATTCATTTAAACTTTCAAACTGCATGAGAGGCTCGGCTGGCAAGCATAAGTCACGACTTCCACAACTTTTCTTTTTTTTTTTTTTTCAATTTTCTTAACAGAGAGGCTTAGAAATCAGCTTTTACAGGATTCACAAATCAGTAATCATTTGCTGATGCCTTTGCAAATGAAGTCAGAGTTAGGCTGCTGTTTGTGATGCGGTGGCGCCCTCCAGTGGACAACATGACAATGATTTCACCAGCTGCTCTCAGCGGTGTGACTTTCACATCCAAGAATGTGAACGTGCTTGCAAAAGGAAGGATATTAATGAAATGTTGTGGCTAAAATGTTTTGCATGTACGATATTAGTAGTCCAGATTTTAGCAGTCCGCTGCTCTGAAATCTCTAATTTTGGATAGAGAAACATCAGGGAAAGATCCTCAACTCCAGGAGTGGAAATCTTCCCTCTTGGGACTCATTTATTGAACATTTTTACCAGAAGAGGATGCTGCTCTCTCATACATGAAGGGAAGGAATAAACCTTGCTCTGTCCCAACCTACGCTTAAAAGAAAAGCTCACAGTTCATGTGTCACTGGAAACTATTCACACTCGCTTAAAGAGAAGAAAAAGAAGACAATTACTAAAAATAAACAGAGATTATGATTCCATTCTTTAGACATTCATAGCAGAAACAGGAAAAGGTTTTAAAACATTTTCTATTCAATACATTTTTTCAAAGTGGAAAACTGTATTTGTTAATCATGAAGGTTTTACAGAAATGTTTTCCTCTAGTTTTCCATTGCTTTCTTCAAACATTTCCGTGCGTTCATTTTGGGAGAAGCTGTTACCTTTTTTTTTTTTTTTTTTTCTTTTTTCACCTCCCTCTCCCTTTTTCAGCAGATGGTTGGGGCAGACCCTAGAAAGGATTGTGGGAGGCGTTTAGACGCTTCATGTTTCTTGCATTGTTACCAGAGGCTCCTGAGGTGAAACGCTGTCTACGTATGATTTTTTTTTTTTTTTTTTTCTAATGTTTGGTTTTAAATGCTGTAATGAGCAGGTAGAAAGAGTTGCTGTTTTGATCACTGTGCTGCAGCCTCATGGACAGACTGAAGCCTCCACGCTGGAGGCGGCGTGAATGCGTGGTGAAGCGTTTGTGTCAGCACACATGTGGCATAACCTTTACAGAAAACAAAGAGGTCCAAGGTGCTACAGTTCAGTTCAGTGTCACAGGCTGGACTGAAGAAAATCTGTGTGTCAAATGTCAGAGGGAGGCACTCGATTTGTAGTTTTTCTGTGCTGAGATGTACAGTAGACTATGTCTGGTGCATGTATTCACAACCTGACTGAGCCATGCCAAGATGTCACCATTCTGTTACCATTCGTGGCAGGTTTTTCTTTGTCCTTCTTCCTCAATGATAGCTCCTCTGAAACACAAAAAGGAACTTTTTTGTAATTGCATTAAGAACGACAAAGACTTTCTTACACATGAGTGTCAATCTGTTTATTTAAAATCCACACTTGTTTTGGGATCCATATCTTCAGATAGCTGTGGCCTCTGAGGAAGAGGATCCTTCACCAGTCAGGGTTCAATTTTCAGCTTTGTCAAGTCAGAGAGAAGATGGGGTTTCTGTGATGCTCCTCCAGGTCTTCTGTAGAGATGGAGCAGCCTTCACCTGGTCTTCAGTTCTTCTGAAGGACAGCTCTTCCCACCCTACGTCCTCCAGAGGATCAATCCTTTGCCCTTGGAAACACGTATTGAGTTCATGTGACAGATTTATACAAGAAGGAGAATGAAAACAAGAAAATGCTTAAGACACACAGTGCGTAAGCTCTGAGACAGGCCATCGATAGGAAAATACTCTGTTATATTCACTTCCCTAAGCCTTAATTCAAATTATGTGACAGTTCTGAAGTGAATGTAATGCAGATGGCTTCAAAGAAAGCAAAACAGATTGATTGTTTGAGTTACCAAGAGTCATCTGGAATTTTTTTTTTTTAATGCACCACATGCATGTGTGGTGTATAAAAACTGAAAGGAGCTGACAGTATTCCTGTCTGTGAACTTTTACAGAATGAGAGAGTAGAAATCTGTGGAAAATGGCCTGTGACTGAAGTGCAGCAGCTGAACCATCGCTGCGCCCTTCGTGTAGCAACGTGTGGTCACTGAGGTGGCATTTAGGAAGCAAGTCGACTGGACCGACTCTCCCTTCCTCCCTGCAACAACCACATCACAGAGAGAGAGGGAGAGAGAGAAAGAAAAAGAAAGAAAGAAAGAGAAAATGACTGCAAAAAGGCAGACAAGGCCCACAGGAATAAAATCTTAGAGAGAAATGAAAAGCGTAGGGAATGAGGAAGAGACAGAGAGGCTGGAAGAGATGAGAGGGAGGGGAAAGAGGACGGGAGAGACGACGTGGCAGGAGGTTTCCTCTGATGTAGACCTCGGATGGGATGGGAGTCATGGTTCATCTTAGGTTGAGCGCTGGTAGGAAGCTCCAAGCAGTCTTTCATAAGTGCTGCAACTAAACAATCATTAACATTCAAACTGCTTTAACTGCTGTTTGCACTTCGTCAGACAGGTCTATTCTGAATCACATGATTTCGTTTTCACCACATATAAGATACATAATATATTGCATTTCTTTTCTACAAATTAATCCATAAATGAAGGCATTGCTCATGTAATAACAGCCCTGCAATGCAATGCATGCATATTATAGGTTGGTAAGAGTCCTAAGCACAGTCATTGCAGACAGACTGAATCGCATTAAATTTGAGCTTTGTGTTTACTTCCATGAGAGGACAGTTTGACCTTTCAATGAATTACAAGTTTTTTTTAAGGTTACAGAATCCTCAGGAATAATGATGAGTATATTAAACCCCACAAAAGTGTGAAAAACTGTTTCATTTAGTCAGCGTGGCCTTGGCAATGTGACTTCTTTAAGCACTCGATTATCAGATCTTCAAATGCGTTACTTCTGACATTTTGTCTGTGTTGACCTTATCAAGAAGAGAACTCATAAAAGTCATGAAGGTTCACGAACTTTGCTTTGAAAGGCTTTAAAGAAAATCTTTTAAATGTGCTGTTAGCTGTACACAATTCAACAGAAAAAAACAAAACAAAAGCAACGTGTGAAGCCTTTTACAACAAGGTAATAATGCAGGTAATAGATGGTTTAACCTCTGCGTAGCCCACCTTTCAATTTTGCACTTTATTGCTTTTTAAATGGGGGAGATTCCACCAACGTGCAATCACAGGCCACGTGCTGGTAAAGACCAGGTATGGCTGGCACGCTCATTCACTTTTCACACAACCAGACGGGAGATTTACAGGTGTCATCAAAGCTGCTTTCCCTTTGCGCTAGGAAATTTTCATCCATGCAGCCGTAACTTATGGACTGTTAACCTCCCGTTCACACAGTTACAGAATATTGGCGACAATTAGAAAGAACCCAAATCCGGTGCTCGTGTTTGGATTAAGCTTCCTCATTTTATGGCACATTTGCATAAAACAATTGATTCTTATCCCTGACACGTGTTCACATGTCCTTGGACAGGATACTGAACCCAACAGTGAGGCCGATATGTTCACTGGGGTATTGAAGTAGAACGAAAGTGCTAGTGAATATAGACTGCATATACGGAATAATAGAAGTGCTGTTAGTTTGTTTGGGTAAATAAGAAACATATTGTAGAAAATAAACGTTAAAAGGCATTATATCAGTATGAGCCATTTGCCATTAATGGCGCCCCTACACCTAAGCACGGTAATGGCAGCATCATCCTGTGGGGTTGGTTCCATGTGACAGCTGTAAAGTCCCAGAGCATGAGCTTGTCATGGTCTAAACCCAAACCCTGTAAAGTATGTCCTTGAAACCTTGGAAATGGCTGAGCGCGGACACTCCTGGTCCCGCCTGGTTGAGCTGGAGCGGTACCGGGAAGACGGAGGAGAGCGACCGCCGAACATAAGAACCTGGCAGGGTTGTGGGATCATTTCAAAGATTACTTCCGACATTGTTTACTATCAAGTTTTAAATAGGATGTTTAAATCTTTTCTTTCGCATCAACAAGCTCAAGAACCGTCTGTCCGTTTTAAGATGATTCTGAAAGAAGACGTGTGTAAACTTTATTTCTGTTCTGTACGTTACTCTTCAGATCATGGCGTGAAGTGTTGAGCCTATCAGAATGCAGTCATTAATTAAGAAAGCGATGAAGAAAGGAGGCAGACGGTGACGAGTTAGGAAAGAAGGAGTGTGTCTGCGTTGGACAGAGAGGCGTGACGGAGGGTGGGAATGAGAGGGGTCGGGACAAGGATGAGGAGTGGCTCTAACTGCAGGCTTCTACCTTATTTTCTCTCCCTTCAGTGAAAGTAAGTCATGTGTCCCGTAAGAAAACCCGTCCGCCTCTTACCGCTTCTCCTCTGCCTACAGGTGTCTTTACCTACACAGGCTGGTCCCACGTCCCCCTCTGACCACCAGGAAAGGAGAAGGAGACAGTGATGATCCGCAAACACAAACCCCCTAAATACAGAAATCCCAGTTTCATTCCTTCAAGCTTTACTTCCATTGTTACTAAAACAGCTGCAGGCTGAAACAATTCAGCAGTAGGAGCCTGAGAACGGAGACAGAGAGCAATGAGAGAGGAAAAAATGAGCGGGGGAAGGGAAAGCTATGAACCTTTTAAGTTGTCTGTGGAAAATGAATCATTGAGGCCAGCTCGGAGGAGGCGGGGGGGTGGATCCAGAGGAGAAACACATCTGGTTAGCAAGGAAAGAGAAGAAAACTGACAATGTTGCTGAGAATACTTTGATTTTAAAAGAATAAAGTGGATTATAGGATCTTTTCAAAGACAACCATTTCACTAAAAGTGAGATTTTCATGTGCCTTTCGAGAAAGAATAATAACATTAAGGAGAAAAAGAGAAACTGAGAGCTGAAAAAAAAAAAAGAGAGAGAGCGAATAGTTTACAAAGTGAGACAGTTTGAAAATGAGAAAATGGAGACTTGGAATTGTCATCTTTGAGGTTAATGCCATGTTATTGTAAACTGGAGACGCCCCTCCTTAAACACTGACTCTCCATCACAGACGGGCAGAAGCAGGCAAATCCAGACCAACGCTGCCAGCGCTCAACTCAGTCTGGCCGCTAGGGCTTGTCATTATGATTTTTTTTTTTTTTTTTTTCCTGTTCCCTTTTAGATCAGGGAAAAAAGCGGTGAGCAGCAGAAAGTCAGCAGCCTGATTCAGCCACGTCATCTGCAAGGAAAAAGATCACTGTGCGGCACATCATCATGAAGAATCAAAGGTGCACAGGAGAGATTTGACTGTCATTTCCATGGCAGCTTTGTGCCTTTGTAATCCTGTTTCCCACCTCTGTTAGATCTCAAGCTGCTTCAAGACACAGTTCAGCTTATTATATATCAGCAGGTTCATATTTGTTGTTGTTTTTTTGAGAAAAACATGTTTCAAGTGTAAAGTATTCAGTGCCAACTAGACACTTTGGCTAACTGTGTGAAAAAGCTGTCGCTCTTTTTTCAGAAGTAATTATTGCTAGAAATGAAGTGGGCTACAGACGTGGAGGATGAAACGCAGGAGGAGGAGGAGAGAAGAAGAAGTGGAGGATTCCAGACATGTTGGAAGAAGACCAGATCTGTGAGGACGCAGGCTGCAGATTAGGAGCTCAGACTGCATTATCAACTCTATTCTCTTTTCTTTTACAGCATTTTAAGAAAAATCCAGTCTCGCTGACTTCTACAACCAATCTACACAACACTGGGAGATTCAGTTTTAGCCACACATGCTTTGATATTTCTCCCCTGCCCTCGTTTCCACCAGAAAGATGATGGCATTCTTAGGTACTTAAATTAGCATAATTTTTTTTTTTTTTTGCCTGGCACGATTATTTAAAAGACATAAGCTTTGTTCACACTTGGCAGCCCAAATCTGATTTCAGCACATCAAGGTTGTATACATAGATTGACTTTTTGACAATCTTAATAGCAAAGAAAAACACATGAAATAGATTGAATCCAAACCACATATGAAGTAGGTTTCAGATTTGATTTCAAATTTATTTGCACACATGCATCTCAGTCTGAATGTTGCGGTTGCTCCTACAGGACTTCATCCACCAGAGTGATGGGGGACACCTCCATTAGCGAGCCTCAGCTGTCCGTCAGCTAACAGCTAACCTGCACAGACCATGCAGATACAGCTGCCCAAAGTAAAGCAGTACACAGAAGCATCCGCTCTCTCTGGAGTTGTCTTTGAAATTGAAGAAGATTTGCACAGCAGCTCCATATAACCATCAGTGATCACAGCCAGTTCATCAGACTCCATTTTAGGTTGTTTACATCCATTTCATGAGTTTAGGCTAACAGTGCTACCTGGATAAGGGATTGGTTTTGGGATGAGCGTGTAATGGTAAATCCATAGTGGATCCAGGTCAAAGTCAAATCTAATTACCAAAAGAAATGTAAACTCACAAAATGAACCCAAAGAGCAATAAAATTACTGCAAAATGATTCAAATAAAGACAAAAAAAGGGGGATGCTGATAAAATGGAAGGAAATGTGTGGTCAGCCAGACTCATGTACACTCTCACAAGCCTGATAATGAAGCAGACACAAAGACGCTATCTGACTGGAAGAAAAGCTGCCTTTTGGGATGTGAGCGGCTGCTGCGAGGCCATGTGTGTGTGTGTGTGTTTTTGTACGTGTGTTTCTGCGTGTGCAAAGGATAAAATGTGTATTAGCACCACTGACCTCGAGGGAGCTGTTAGAGGAAACACCTCTGAGTCCTGCTCAGTGTGGTCATCCTGTCTGACACCAGCTAAGAAAACACAGTAGCGTAGCTCCGTTAGCTGCAGACACGCTCACCTGCACCTGATCACAGCGGCCGCGTGGCCAGCTTCCTGTTTCATAAAACAGGCCTGAGCATCGTATGATCTCTGTGACAGTGGCATACCAACTTGTCACCTGTGCAGTATGCAGTCGTGCATGCTGCTTTATGTGCAATATGCAATGCGTGGTTTCAACAACTGCCAGTGTTTGTACCAACAATTGATAAAATAAATAAATAAAATCACTCGTCTGTGACTCTCTGCTGAGCAGGTATAGTCAGAGATGTCAGCCATGGTGAAATGTAGTTTGTGATTTCCATTTTATGAGAAAACATTTTTTTAGAGGAAGAGTGTCAGTAACATCTCACCACCGTCTTCCATGGTGTCAGAACAATGAGTGGTGAAGCTATAAGAAGATACATATAATTACATTTCTGTGACCAAGTTATTAAAACCAACTTTATGCCTAAATAGTTCAAATATTGTCTCAGTAAGAATCTGAAAAAATACACAAGTTTAGTTTAAATTATACAACAAAAACCGACAGAAACAAACCATCACTTTGAAGGTAGATGTATTTTTTTATGAGGATCATGACAAAGTGCCCTCCTTTTTGATGCTTTCTTTTTTTTTAATTTCTGCAGCTTCAAAGTCATATACCTTCCCCGAGCAAGAGCAGATAAAACCAGAGCCCAGGGCTACCTTCTGATTACAGGAAGGGATTAACCTTTTGATAAATAAGTGGATTTATGTTCAAGGTTGTTACCATCTTCAGTCTAGTTATTACCCTGTGCTCATTCTCACTTAGAAATTTACAAATTAAATGACAGAATGCAAACCAAAAAGGCACCATTGTGGCATTATATGGAGGATGTTTTATTTTTCTTGCTTTTTTTTGAGTTGGTATAAAAAATAAGCTGAAAAAACAATGAACTGGGTGCCAAAATGACGACACTGAGACCCTGGAGTTACTGGAACTAAGGACACATTTTATTTTAAGGAAAACTTAAAAAAAACTGTAAAAGAGCCAGTTTATGTTAATTTAATTTCCATGTAAATGGACTGTCGTTCTTGGATGAATACAGCTAAATTTGCAGTTTTGTGAGTTACGTGTGTCTGTATAATTGTGATTGTTGCACTTATACTTGTATCCAGGAGTGGATTACACAGATCAGAGTAGAATTATTTAGCCGTCCCATCTTCATCTTCATCAGCAGGTTCACGTCATTCAGGACTCAATGTGCTCCAGAAGTTGGTGCAAAGCTGCAATATTGATCTCAAAACAGGAACCGCCACAGAAGATGGAGGTGACTCCAACCCCAAAACCAGCTTCTACTAGGAAAGCTGTAAAGACATCACTGAAAATTAAGCTGTTTATTATGGTAGACATTCAAGACCAAGGGATGGCATGTCAACTTTTTTTTTTTAAAAGTCAATAAAATGTCACTTTTAGTGGTGATTAAAAACACGTGACTGATTCCACAATAAAGGAAGATATGGCCAGACACTTTTCCCACTTTAAAAAGTCAGTTCGAGTAATATGTTGAACAAAACTTTGTAACACAATATAAGAAATCCACTATTTTATTGAAGGGGTTGTTGTATTTAAACATGATAAACATATTAAGTTGTTTTGTGTCTTCTTTCCTCTCTGACAGTCCCTTCTATGCTCAAAGCTTCTCTAGCTGATAAACAGGCCTCCTCTGCTCTCTCCTCCCCTCACAGCCCGGGTCACCCGGGTCGCCCGGGTCACCCGGGTCACCCGGGTCACAACTGCACAGTAATGTTGAAGAGAATTTCATATTTAGCAAAGTGGCACTTAGAGAAATTAACTTCCTGCAGCACTGGACAAATGTGCTTGTTTGACGTCCGACAACTTCTTCTTGCGCGGTTCACATATTAAACTATTTTATTCCAACCCTTTGTCCTTGTGTGATTATTCTGCTTCTCTCTAAATCGTGCATATAAACAAACTGTGTCACATATTTATTTATTATATACTCAGTTCCAGTTGCTGCGCAGTACTTAAACCTTTGGTATGATGTTCAGTTTTTTTCACAGATCTATAATTTCCTTAGCGTGTCAGTGGTGTTAATGGGGTACTACTGAATGTTATATTTGATTTGATCTTTCCTTCCACTGTAACGGCTGTATATGTGTGTCTACATGGAGGAGGGAGATTTTATACTTCATCAAAAATTCACTCTTAAGATCTTCATTTTAACTCAAGAAAAGCAAAAACTCAGCCATGTTCTCTTCCTCCCCTCCTCCATCCCATTCCTGTAGAGGACACGTGGAAGACTTTTCTGGTTCATCATGAAGTTTCGAGTCCAGTTGAGGTAAAAAAAAAAAAAAAAAAGAAAAAGAAAAAGAAGGAGACAAAAAGCAGGAAAAGGAAAAGAGATTCAGACTCCACCTCAGCATTATGACTGGCTGCAGAGATCTCTGGTCAACCAGCTGAACTGCTAGAGGAGCAGAAGTGGGAACACTCCCTAAAGCTATGAAATGTCTGTGTGGCGGGTGTGTTTGTGTCACAGAAAAAAGAAAAAAGAAAGAACAGAGGGAGTCCAAGGGAAGAGAGAAGAATGCAAAAAAAAAAAAGAGGGGCAAACTTTGAATCTAATCAGTACTGTACAAATGTAGAAACAGCTGGCATGTTTCCATAGAGCAAAGAAATCTAATCTATTTTTCAGAGGAGGAAATGTAAAAAAAAAAAACAAAAAAAAAACAACCTTGATGGAAAAAGTGAAGGGTTTCCCTCAACAAATGTGCTTCCAGGGCTTCTCGTGGCATTTGGTATTTGGTTCAGCCATGCAGCTGCCGTAAAGTAAATTGAAAAAGGAAAGATGTATATGCACAGAGCGATGGAAAGATGTGCACGTGTATGTTTGAAAGGGAAAGGAGCGACAGAAACAAGCCCATACGTGTCCCACTGCCCCGTGGAATGAGAGAGAGTTCATGAGCTCTTTCATTAACCTTCACCGGCGTGATAAAGCCTCTGATCAGCTGTGGGACTCGTTCCTGAGCATTTGGCCAAAACTGAAAGATGAAAAATAATGGACTGGAAAGTAATGAGACGCATTAACACGATTTACCTGCAGAAAACTGTGAAAATTTGCATCTCGTTACTTCGCCATCCAGAGTCTGAGCTTTGCAGAAATTCTCTTTTTTGTTTGTTTGTTTTAAGTAATGTGATCTTTCATTTAACTGAAATGACAAATGGCATCACTAAAACACTAATTCATTGAAACTCCAGACTGGGATAAAGTTGTGATCAGAAGATGACTCCTATACTAAACTCAAAACTGCAACAAAGTGCAATTTGTTTATCATCTACTTTGTCTTAATAAGTTATCTAATACCAATAAGACATTGATTATATTTCTTGACATAGAAGGAACCAGATGCAGGAGACGATAGAGTAATGAAACAAAGGTTCTTCATTAAACAAAAGGTGCTACATGGGCCCATAATTAGGGATGGGAATTGATAAGATTTTTCCGAATCCGATTCCATTATTGATACTGTTTAACGATTCGATTCTTTATCGATTCTCTTATCGATTCTAATTTGGGAAAAAAGGAGAACTAACAGTTTTATTAGCATCAATTTTTTTACTTAGAAGTCACGACCTTACAAACTCAACAGCGAGTTTGGCCCAAAGCCTGGATAACGTGTTAACTGTTGTAATATGTAACTGTGCAAATACACAAGAATGTGTAACATTTTACTAACAGATTTTTCCTAATAGAAATTGAAAAAAATCTCCCTTTTAAAAGGATGTATGAGCTCACTAAGCACTCAAAATTTTTCACGTCAACACACGTGAAAAAGCTGACAGCAGCCCACCAAGCGGAGGGCTCCCACTAAAAATGAAGAACATCAGTCGTTACTTTTTGTAAATAGTTTTTCTTTTTGTTTTTCTCATTGCCAGGCCAGGCCTTGTCAGTTGCCTAGTCTGAAATTGATTAATTGACGCGCGAGCGCTTCCAGGATTTGATTAGTTAATTTACCGCTGTTCATGTGAAGTGTGCATGATGTTGTTGGCATCTTCAGTTAGCCTACCCATAAAACAGATTTTCAACTGATTCTGCTCTGGTGATATTTTTTCTTAGTTACAAGAATTTATTTACAAATGTGATTAATTAAAAAAAATCATAAAAGGCGGTGTGGCCTTTCTCTCTGTAGAAAGATCAATTTGATTTAAATTCAATCTCGCAGTTCAATCTCAGAAATTCAGCCTCACAGTCCAGAAGATCAACTGAAGAGGTTTCGGTCCCAGTGCAACTAAAGTATTATAATATTATTTCCATGTTATTCTTTTTATTATTATTATTATTATTATTATTATTATTATTATTATTATTATTATTATTATATACTGATATTTCCATTTCCACAAATTAAAATCCATGCTTACATACACAGGCACATTTTTCTTTTTTTTTTCTTCTCTTTTTTCAGGGGGTGGGGGGGTTGAGAGCATCATGGTGGCTCAGGGGGGGCCTTTGTTCAAAAAAAAAGGTTGAGAACCACTGGTCTTTTGAGATGGCCGCATCCATCACTGTGCTGCCAATTGAGACGCTGCTGTAATTTAATCACATAAGCGCTTTCTGGAACTGACTGTGCGTAACTTGCGTAAATTACGTGAGATTCATGCTGGCTGGAATCGATAAGAGAATCGCTAGATAAACTGCCAAACGATTCCATGGAACTGAAACACACGGAACCGGTTCTCTACAGGAACCAATTCTCGATTCCCATCCCTACCCATAATCCAGTAAAAAAAAAAAAAAAAACTAATCAGTTAAAAGGACCAGCCAGGGTGAGAAGAGGGACACGGTGGAAAGAGAAACGAGACCATTGCTGTTTCTCAGTACCAAGAACACTAAAGTATTCTAAAGTAGACTCTCCTGAGACGTACTTGGCAAGTATTGGAAGTATTGGAAGTCGTCATTCGGTCTTTCCTCATTTGGAACAGCGCTGTACTTGACAGCATCACAGCTCAGCTTGCAGGCAAACATGTACTCAAAAACATCAGTGATATAATTAACCTGAAAATTAACACTCTGAACTTAAATGTGAATCGGATTGGACCATGTTCTCCCCTGGCTAAAGCATCTGGAACTGTTACTTTACATCATGTGGGTTTAATGGGTTTTGTGCTTTTGCATTTCAGCCATGCCATTCATAAAGTTTGATGGAAACTGTCCTGAGGTTCTTCTTTATCAATTACCAACAGAGCTGAAGTTAGAAGAATTATTTTCTCACATAAAAACATTTTAAAAATACAAAACAGGAGGAGAGGTAGAGAAATGAAAAAGGAAAAGGAAACCAAAATCGTGACTAAGTTCATTCAAAGTTAAAGTTAACAAAGTAAAACTTAAAAAGTTTATTTGGAATTAATTACTGTGACTGCCTTTTCGCTGACATTTTAAATTTGCACATTACTTAAGTTTCCTCTGTGAAATGGGGATAATGAGTGTGTCATGTTCCTCCAAAGATTAATTTCTTTTTTTTTTCTGCTGTGACACTGTTCAAACCTCCATGCTTGATTAACACAGTGTTTTTAATTTTAATTTTAATTCTGAGTTACCTGATACCCAACCTCACTGTTGAGCCATTGCTGCCTGAGTTCCTGTGAAACAGCAGCATCCTCCTGTTTTTTCTCCTTGCAGTGTTTCAACTCAAACACTATCTGTTGGTTATGACATAGATCACAACCGGTTCTACTGGCACTTGGTTGAAAAGAGGTATATTTGCTGAATTAGCAGTCAGTTAGCTTAGTCAGTTGACTTTGTGACTTTATATAATTTTAGCAGGTGAGGTCCTTAAAAATTCACCCCCATACGGTCGTCATGGATATGAAATCCTCCTGTCAGAGCTAAAACCTTTTTTTTTTTTTTTTTTGTACCAGGCTGTAAATATGTTACTTCTGATGTCATGTTGGACGACACCGACTCGCTTTTGGAGCCAGAACATCGTGGTCTTTTGAAGAACCTCACGTTTTTTGACTCCAGTGTTGATGATGGTTTAGCAAGATGGAAGTAGCTCCTTGCAAAAAACATCAGCTAAGCTAAGATCCAGGTTTTAGGATCGTGGAGGGAAACCAGAGTACGTAAACGAAACCCAACCCAGACACAAAGAGAACATGTAAACCTCACATAGAAAGGCTCCACCTGAGACTGGAACTGACAACCATGCTGTCCTGCACTCTGATCATTGAATCATTACACTTAAACAATGAAAACCTGACTTCTCATCACACAAAAAACTGTATTTTTAGATTTATTTTAACTATTTTTCAGCCTGTGGTTTACGCTGCACCAAGCTCGAATAAAACACAGTTAGTCCATGAAGAGTTTTTAATCAAACTAAGCATTTCACCATTAACTTTAAAGGAGCCGTATGTAAGAAGTATAATAAAACGAATCATAAAATGACCCCGATATGTCAACTGACATTTGAAAATCATGTTTATTTCAAATACTTATGTCACTGACAACAGCACTCAAGCCAGGATATTCCCGTTTAAAAAGAGGAGTTGCAGCCCTCAACTGATGTTGATGTTGTCATTTTTTGTTTTGGCCTGAAGCGCCACCCTCCACCTATCTCCCAATCACGAAGTCAGTAGTGTTTCGGCATCCGGGTTGCCAGCTCGGCTCTAATTACCGCGGCAGCCGCAACGAACGTGTTGGATGAAAAAATGTCTAGCTTTCCAAAACCTAAAAGACCTCGTTATGAATCCGAGTTACGTCGTGACAAGGTCCGAAATAAAACAAGGATTTGTAAAGGAGATGCTTTTGATAGATGGAGACGGCTGAAAGCGGAGAAGAATTTGAAGACAGACGCCAACGTTGCTGATTTTCTCCTGGACAGGTAAGATTCATAGCTAAATGTTTGGCTAACGCTAATTTACTTGGACAAGGTAACAGTGGTATACAGTGGTACCTCTACTTACGAACGCCTCTACATACGAAACTTTCAGGTTACGAAACGCCTCAACGGGAAAATATTTCCTCTAGTTACGAAAGAAATTTCAGTATTCACTACGTCGTAGTATTCACTAGTTAAACAAAGTTATGCATGTTCGTGCATAGTAACGCTAGCGCTTAACGTTATGGAGCAGGTGGGTCATCGAATTGAAAAGGTAAATAATTATTATTTAGAATATAAAAACGGTGACTGATATTGCTAACACTAGCAATGTAACGTTAGGCTAATAAGCGGAGCCCGTCAGTCATCATGCCGTGGAAAACATTAGCATGGCCATGGTGTGGAATGGCCATGTGAAACCTAATTGAGACAGTAGCCTAACGTTACCACGGTAAAACGATTTCTTATTCGTTCTTCTCATATATTGTGTATTACACGTGCTGCAAATTGACCCATATGACCATTGCTAATGTTAGTTATTAGTGTCAGTCTTTTCTGATGGAACTGATAAAAAACGTTAGCCATCGTCGCTTGCCATGGCAGCCTACGTTCCTGCTGCATTCTGCAGCCTACCTGGCAACCTCTGGTCGGGGAGGAGGGGGAGGGTACACGCCGCTCAACAGTAATTTGAAAGTGACTGCAGTACCAGTTTTGGCCATAATCTTACACACGGCTCCTTTAACCTTTGTCGCTGTCAAACAAAACTCTAAATTAGTTCATCTCTTACGGCTATTTACACACCATTCAATATACTTTATTACTGACTATTGTTTCCCAATTTTTTCATCCCAAGTAATTACCTTACACTTATTTATGGAATTAAATCAATAGACTGTATTTACTTGGAGTTTCAATGCTTATATTTGAGTTTAAGAAAAACTGAGTTATAAGTTATGAGTCATGAGTTATTTTGCCTCAGTTTTTACTTATCTAAGGAGCAAAATCTGCCAGCTGCAAACTGGCTAAATACTTTCCCTCCGAACAACTTTAAACATTTAGGGGGGAAACGGGTTCAGATACCCCCTGGTGCTTTTCACTCCTTCTATCTGTTTTTTTTCTCTGCGAACAGAGTGAGAGAAACTGAAAAACAAAATCAGTAGGGAAGCAACACGCAGGTAAAAGGGAAGGAAATAAATGCAGAACAGAAATACAGAGGACGAAGTTGCAGTAGAGTCAGAAAAGCAATCAGGAGGAAAGCAGTTACCAGATGCAGAACTTTCACAGTGGACGTCAGCCAGCAGGCATGTACTCATGCTTCAGCTATGTCACGGGCCGCCTCCTCTACCCTTAAATCTCCTCCCCTCTTTTACTACCCCTTCTTTCTTTTAACCTCCCGCACTGCTTACCCCTCTTCAAGCCTAATCATATTTCCTTTTCTTTCCCTTACTTTTCAACCTCTGACTCACGCCAACACATACACAGCTCTCTGACAAAACTGGAACATGTATCTCCATGTTTCGTTGTTTTTGCATTTATCTTTCTCTTCTTTTTGTTTTCACAAATGCCCTTCGTGGTTTCTGCCTGGTCTTCAGAATAAAAGAGATGCAGTTTTAGATGCCTTTGAATTAAAGAAATAGTCTAAGTTTAGGTACGTTCTGCAAGCCCTGCAATGGCTGCGAGCAGATTCACAGGCCAGCATCTGCTATGATGGTGATTTTCCATCCGGCTCTCGAGAAGGCAGAGAGAGAGTAGGAGGGAGCGAGACAAAAGAAGCCGAAAAAAAAAATGTAATAATAAAACCATCTGTGAATCTGAGCTGGAATTTCTTCCATCATCAGCCAGACCTCCAAATGTAACCAGCAGAGGAGGTCGCCACTAATTTCAGTGGCCTTAAATACGCTATCAACACAAACTCTGATAGTTAAATTGAGAAGACGTCCGAAAACCAAAACCACACGAGCTAATTCTTGACACTGTTGTACTTCATGTAGATTACGAAAGGTCACTACTGCTGTTAAAGTTCAAGGGTCAGTCATGAACGAGAGCATCTTTCATCATGTTTACGTCGTAAAATCACCCTTTAAAAGGTTGAACCAAAGACATCTTGGCCTACGTCTGAGTGTAGAAAGGTGCTGGAGGTTACGATAGCCATAAAGACACAAAGCCAATCCGCCTTGAGCAGCACGTGACGATGTCATCAGGTCATCCCAAAAAACGGGCAGGCCGGCAGGGGGTGCAGACTTTACTAATGAGTGTAATGTGGGAAAGACAGTCCTCTTCCCTTTACTAAAACTCATGTGCCACACATGGTTCCTTCAGGATATATAATGCCTTCCAGGTGCTCATGGGAGCTTTTTTTCTTTTTTTTTTTTTTTTTGTTATGTTACCAAACTATAAACAGACCCTAACTCACTCAAATACATTTACACATACAGATAACCAAAGAGAAATCAGTTAAAAGTACACATATGTAAAGTAATTTTTCATTAAGTAAATTGATCCGATGAGGGTAAACATTGACAAATAATGCATCATACTTTAGCGTGTCAGATTTTTTATTTTTTTTATTTTTTTATTGCCATGCTTATGGTGCATTTTTTCTTCATGCCAAGCAGCAGCTTTAGTAGGAGTTATACAACGTATTTCTTTTAGAGACGAGGCGGGACACAAAAAGCACTGTAAGCTGATTTACAAACCCCTGAATTAGTTTGATTACAAACTAACATGCGTGCTGTGAAAGTGATTTACCAATTCAATTCAATTCAATTCAATTTTATTTGTATAGCGTCTGTTACAATGACAATTGTCTCTAGGCGCTTTACAGAGACCCAGAGCATGACCCCCGAGCAAATATCATTAACTAAGATTATAATATTAAAATCCAATCAGTGATAATGGCAGGTAAAAAACTCCCACGTAGGGAGAAAAAAAACCTTAATGCCAAACAATGGCAAGGAAAAACTCCACTTTAAGAGGAAGAAACCTTGAGCAGGACCTGGCTCATATGGGGGGACCCTCCTGCCGAAGGCCAGCCGGGTAGAGAAAGAAAAGAGGGGAGACAGGACAGAGAGAGGATGGAGGACGGAGAGAAGATGGAGGACAGAAAGAGGAGAGCACACAAATGACTAAATACAATGGCCATATAAACATAAACAGATGGAGGTAGCAGCACTGGGATGAGATGGCCAGAGGACCAGGTCGCCGATCACCACG
Organism: Hirundichthys speculiger; assembly: GCA_018398805.1. Taxonomy (NCBI): domain Eukaryota; kingdom Metazoa; phylum Chordata; class Actinopteri; order Beloniformes; family Exocoetidae; genus Hirundichthys; species Hirundichthys speculiger. The sequence continues at coordinate 1,697,460 of JAGFBZ010001649.1, read as the reverse complement.
TCAGTCGGCACCCAAACACAAGTGGAGGTGAACCCCGGGATGGACAGAGGATGGAACTGCAAGTCAGCATGAAACCCAGGACACTCTGGCCTGCAAATACACAGAAAGAAAAAGGAGGCAAAACCAGCACAACAAACCAGATTAGCAAGCAAATCTTATTCTATTGAACCAAACCCATTCCTGGTGCTATTATCTGATATGTGCTCAGCAAGAGCAGGTATCTTATGGATATAAAAGGAAAAGCGACTAATAATCTTCCTATGTGTCTTGTTTCATTCCTTCTTCCTGTTCATGTCAGTCTGTGTGGTTTTAAAAGCCGTTCTGTGCATTAATTCTTACCAGCACAAACTACAACCCACCATGAGGCCTGGTTGTCTGCGAGGGCTCTAATAAACGTACTTGTTCAGACACCTACTCCCAAACAAACTACCTGCATGTGCTTACAGTAACTCAGCAGGAACTCACCTTGGGTTTTCCTCCTGTGAGCCACAAATTAGTGTACTTGATACTCCAAATTAGGTGACTTTATCGCTCCAAGTCCATTGAGATAAATGGACTGTCACCTACAAACACATGCCTGCCACGGGTTATAACTTTATAATCAAAAGGAGAAACAGTGGGCTAAATAGATATATGGATATGCCACTGATCATCAGTTAATGTCGTTTTTAAGTGATTAAATGAATATAAGTATGGAGACATCTTCGGGCTGCTGGGTAGCTCGGTTGCACGATTCCATCATCGGACGGTACCGAGACATTTTATACATACATGGCATTTAGGGGGGAGGGGGGGAAAGTAGTTACTCTATACTTTATGTCTTTGGGGCTGACACATTAACTTTCTTGTGACTGGTTACCCCGTTTTGGCCTGAAGTGATATGGTGACATAGTGTGTCTTTAATATCTGCACAAATGTGAGTTACTAATCTGAAAGAATCGAACAGTAATTTTCCAAGCATCTAAATCACACTTGTAAGAGTGTCACAGTCAATATTAGCACAAATGCAGAATTCTGGCAAGAGTAATTCAAAATGGATTCCTTGTTAGAGCTTTTTTAAAAAAAAAAAAAAAAAAAAAAAAAAAAAAAAGCATAACTCTCTAATACATTGGCACTATATCTAAGTATGCCCGCAATCTTCCTCTTTGAACTCTGAAAAAAATAGTTAGAATCTATATCAAGAAGGAGCAACAGCACTTCTAAGCTGTGTAACACAACACATTGAACTCCTCCCTGCACTAATGTGAGTTCTCCGAGCTTTTTTTCTGCTTTTGTTTGGCTCTGCCCAGTGTTTTCTCTGGACAGCAAACCCTAACATTTGGATCCAGACAAGCTGTGCTACAAAAAGGGAGGAAAAAAAATCCACAGGAAGATGATGGGGGAGGGAGACAGGAGGAGGAGGAGGGAAAGGAAAGAAAAGAAGTGATGATGTGGACCTTGAGAAACTAGTATATCACCTAAGAAGAGGCGTTTTAGAAAAAGAGACAAGAAAACGGGATTTGTAAAGTCGTGTGTGCATGTGTGGTTTTTTGATTGATTACTGATATATATTATGATTTAATTTTAGATTTGTTAAACATGATCTCCTGGTTATCACACTTTTTGAAGACCACAGGGGCATGTTGATTAGTTTAACACATTTGATGCAACTCAAAGTCATCAAATTGAAAAGTTACAGTTTTTAACCTGAGTTCATTCAAACCTTAATAATGACAGTTCACCCTCCTCACAGCTTTTTCATTATTTGCTACAATGGATAAGCCAGTGAAATTAGATTAGGCCTTCTGTTTTTTCAGCCTGAATCTAGAACATTTCTCTAACTGAGCCATTCAGATTTTCAGAGGTCTGTGACATCACATTTCCATCCTTTCCATTTTTTTATTCCACCAAGTTGACATCCTGCAGGATTTGCTGTTCCTTGAAAGGGATTTGAACAAAGTGTTAATGTTTATTTTAAAAGATGGAGTCTAATTGAGGGGCTAAAACCTGCTGAGAACATACATACCTGCAAAAAGATTTCAAAAAGGGAAGCATGGAACTTAATCGTTTTGGTATTTAGACAAAAGTATGTCATGGACATTTCGTTAGGGTCTCAGAGTAACATCACCTTAAAAGAATATTCATCCTCTTCCACACCTTCTGCATCCTAAGATGCTCCTATCAGGATGGAGATCTCACTCCTCTTGCTGTGACCAGCAACGGATACTACAACGTACCGCAAAGCTCCAGAAGTAGCACGTGTGGTGCTAACTTCTCACTTCCTGTTAGCTACTCAGACATGTATCTTAAACCAAACAAAAAGTTTGCCTTTGCTCTACATTATCATTCAGATTTAGTCAAGGCAGGATGAGAGAATTCATGCTCAGACAGGATTTTCAGGCCACGCTTCTAAAATAAAGTTTTTTTTGTTCAACTTCATGCAGGCTCGAAGTGGCTTTCACAGGTGAAATCTGACGTTTGTTTATGTGAGTGTTCTTTTCCATGCTCCAACACACCTGGATTTAATGAATAGATCACAATCAGCTTATAACAGAAGTCTCCACCAGACTGCTAACGAGCCATTTATTTAAGCTAGGTGTGCTGGTGCAGGGTAACATCTAAAACAAGCAGGGCAGTGCATCCTGAGGACCTGAACTGAAGAGCATCTATGCAGAAACCGATATCAGCAGAAAAAAACAATCAACTAATATCATTTTTTTCACTTTTAACTAAAAAAAATTCATGTTAAATTCAATCTGATGTTGTCTCTGGTCTCCCTGCTGTCTTCCACCCTGATGTGCTTCTTCCCTCCGCAGCCACCCCCCTCCCACTGGCGTTGCGGGTGGAAAAAATGACACAGCAGCAGACTTAAATGCAAGAGGTGGTGCTGCTCCCAGACAACAGTCAAATGGAGGATTTACTCACGAAACGTACTGCATAATGGAAACAAGAGATAAGAGAACTTAACTTGTATGCATCGTAACTTTTAGACAGAACACGCTGTATGATTACAAAGCAGAACATAAGTGTTCAAGTGTGGGGAACAATGTACTGGTGGTGATGGCCTTCACACATCCATCTAAAAAAAACAAAAAAAAAACACTCATAGCATCTTCACACTACAGACATCATCTACTGTCACTAAGTTAGTCATTAGTTCATGTCCAAATAAATCATTTTACAAAGAGTGGAACTTAAAGTTAAAAGAAAAAAAACTTTTGAAGTTAAGATCAAGTGCATGTGAAGCGCAACAAAATATAAAAGAAACGAAAAGGGCTTTTAGTGCCTCATACTGTCTTTCCTCCGAAGCTACTGTTTACCTTCCACCTGAGAGGTGTTGCACATGTGAAAATCAGACAGCTTCATCTGTCAAATCAAACTTAATCAAATTAAACTTTATTTATATAGCACTTTTCATACATTAAAAATGCAACCCAAAGTGCTTCATCTGTGACAGTCGTTCTCTCGTCTCACAGGTCACATAGTTTACCACAAGTCTGGGGAACTTTAAAGGGTAAGGCGCCCCTGGCAAGCATCCACCAGGTGCATTATGTGGGAAGTGCAGCTTTGATTGGTCGCAGGCGGCAACTAAGGCTCATAATGCTGCAAAGTAGAGTTTCTGTGAAGGAAGAGGGAGGCATTTATCTCCTATATGATCATAATCATATAATTAAACATTTTATACTTGGTATGTATGGATTCTTTCTCCCATCTCGGACACTGAGACTTGGTCAAGAATCCTTGGTGTCACATTTAATGCACTAAATACCCTTTTAGCCTTGCTTATTAGTGTGCAGGCCGGTGATCAGTAATATCGTGTCTCTTCATTTAAGGGTGGAGGAATAAAACTCAGGAGCAGCTTGCGTCCCTCTTGGTTTCTCTCAAACACAAAACAAGGCGACTCTTTGGGAGCTTGTTCACCCAGACAATCATAAGGAACATTTTATGCTCACCTTCAACCCTCCAGATAGCTTATCCCATCTCATTCATGGATGAGATGGGATACAAGAAACAAGACCTTCCTGTTTAAAGAGCAAGAAGGTCTAGTCTCTCTCCTGCCTCTCACTGCGACATCACCTGCTCCCCACCTCCAGCCTGTGGGATCAGATTCTGTGGACAGGGGACGGATACATTTTGTTCATTGCCCCCTATAAGCCTAATATTGATTAGAGTGGAGCTGAGACAACAAAACTCAAGTGTTTTACTATTAGTAAAGCATTCGATTGCTGACTTGTCCAGGGTGTACCTCAAATCCGGCCCCTCCACAATCCTGAACAGGGTGAAGTGGATACCGAAAATGGATGGATGGTTTAGGAAAAATAATTAGGTATAATAACAGATGCACTACAGACTGTCATTATCACGGTGTAATAACACTGAAAGTAAAACATTAAAATAAAAAAAACTTAAGACTTGATTGTTCTGTCAAAATAATGTTATCTCATAAAATATTAGACTATTCTCAAATCCAATCCTGCCCTAGATAAGACTAGGTTTGGGTCAAGATAAGGATAATCTTTGGATTGGTTTTAGGTTTGAAATGCAGTGAAATGTATAAAAATAACATTTTTTTAGAGCTTTGAGGCTTAAGCATATGACTTTAAGTCAGCTTTACAGAGATGAAACAGTCTTGTAAAGCATCAAAATCAGGATTATTAAGAATATTGTGACTAACAAAATCACATAACCAATCAGATGTTTATCCTGCAGCAGGAAATTACTGGAAGCATTTTCTCCTGCATCAGAAACCTTTTTCTAACTTTACTTGATAGAAATGCTACCCCCCCCCCCCCCCCCACCCCCCACCCCCACCTCCCCACCCATCCCATCTGTGAATTCATTCAAGTATGGAGGAGGTCTAGAGGAGTCGTTTTACTTCCTAGTTGTCTCACTGACTGCAGCAGTTGTAAAGTAAAGCCAGGCACTGAGATTCTCTTTGACGAAGAAACCCGTGGCCGGAGAGAGTGATGAGAAAAGAATGATTAGAAATAACTGTTGAGGTAGAGGAACTAGTTTTCCTGTTGAGATTTCTTGAAATGCCTGCTTTGCACAGAGCAGGGGTCATGAGTTATAGACCTCCTGCCTATAAGTCATGTTTGCCACCCATCGCTCTTCCTGCAGCAGCCCTATAGCCTTTACATGTACGTGTATTAATTAGGCAGGAAATACAGAAAAGAATTGCAGGAGAAAATGGAAAATAAGAGACAGTGCACTTCTCTTTTTTTTTTAGATCAGACAGCATCTGAACAGAGCTGTTCAGAAGTAGCTGAAACCACTGAGGCGATATTATTGTGGCATGTGGAGCTAAGGGGGAACAACACTTTCCATGCTGGAAAAAAATGTTAAATTTCCTCCCTCATGAAACCTCAACTAGTTGACATCCATCGTACCAAAATAAAACTGCAGCGACCAAAGCAATTTGAAAGAGGTGGAGCTAATGAAGGAGGGTGAGGGGAGGAGCTAGAAAAATATTACTATTCTACTTGTTAACATCTTTTTTTCCTTTTGCTCTTTTGTGTGTAAAAAGGGGTCTGGTGTGCAAACCAAATAAGAATCTCTTTTCTTTTTTTTTGCTCCCACGTTGATACAATGGGAGTTTCATCGTGTATTGTAGAGGAGTCAGCATGTTTGATCTTTACAAAATGTGTCTCTTTTTCAAAAGTGCTTTCCACAAAGGCTGGATATGGACAGAGCTTATTGTCTCTCCTCTTTTTCTTTTTGGTGTGTCATCCGGGGCTCTGAGTGCATTTTCCCAGATGTGTAATGGTATACAGCTGTGTCGAACTTACCCCTGACCAGCCAGAGAAAGAGAGAGGGGGGGGGGGGACTCCAGACAACTGAACTCCCGTCAATGTGTTCCTCATGTGTGTTGTAATGTGGAAACGATTTCAGTGCTCTCTCCTCCGCTCACCATAACTGAGCTCAGCTTAACCCTTTAGCAGCCAGAAGAATAAAAGAAAGCCATCCTCCCTCGGTGGATTGAGCCTGTAGAGTCTGGATCCCAGACACGAGCAGCCAAAAATGTTCCACCTGAACTATTGACACAAACACACTGAAAGTTCTGAAACACTTCACTTAGTCAAAACTAAATGAACTACGAACCCTAAACTGTCTGTGTTTTTCAACTGCAGTCTATAAGTGGGAAAGCTTTTATATCTTTACTCAATTTGGACAGAACTGTCCAAATTTGGTATTTATATGTCTACATATGGATGTGTAAGTTCATTTAACCATGTTGTGAATGTAATAAGCTTTTTATGAATAACATCTGTAGATGTAATGCCTTTTAGTAGCTGATGTCTTCGTGTAAAAAAAATAATAATAATAATAGAAACTTTAAATAAGCTACCCATTTGACCCCTTTTTGACAGCACTAGTTGAACAAGACGTTTTCAGACATTAAACAGACCCAGCTGAAAACAATTATTCATGTATCGTCAAATGGAAAACAAACCATGGTGTATTTCAGTTGTAAGATTTTAAGCACAAGAACACAGTGATTAAGGAAAAACATCTGGTACCTACTAGATCTAACTAAATAGAGCCTCAAATGAATGAAAATACTGTCTGATCTGTCTCTGATTTTGCAGTGGGGGAATCTTGGCTCACTCTTTTCTGTAATGTATCTTCTGTTCATTGAGATTTGGTCATTCACTTTCAGGAACATGTTTCTGAAGGTCCCTTACAACATTTCAGTCTGGTGGAGCTCAGGACACGGACTGGGACTTTGCAACACCTTGATTCTGGTCCTTTTCCAGCTGTGTTGAATGATTCAGTTTAAACCAAGATTTAACTGGATAGCTGACCTCACGTTTAACTGATTGACTAATGGTTGACTGTTACACGTCCTGTCGCTAAAGAAATCATCACCTCCCCTCCTCTGTGCTTGACAGCTGGTTTGAAGTGTTAATGCTCATACACACGTGGACAAAATTGTTGGTACCCCTCAGTTAAAGAAGGAAAAACCCACAATTCTCACTGAAATCACTTGAAACTTACAAAAGTAACAATAAATAAAAATTTATTTAAAAAATTAAATAATCAAAATCAGCCATTACTTATGAATTGTAGATTAAAATAATTATTTAAAAAAAACAAACTAATGAAATAGGACAAAAAAGATTGTACCCATAACTTAATATTTTGTTGCACAACCTTTTGAGGCAATCACTGCAATTAAACGATTTCTGTATTTGTCAATGAGCGTCAACAGGTATTTTGGCCCACTCCTCATGAGCAAACTGCTCCAGTTGTCTCAGGTTTGATGGGTGTCTTCTCCAAATGGCCTGTTTCAGCTCCTTCCACAGATGTTCAATGGGATTCAGATCTGGGCTCATGGAAGGCCACTTTAGAATAGTCCAACGCTTTTCTCTCAGCCATTCTTGGGTGTTTTTGGCTGTGTGTTTTGGATCGTTGTCCTGTTGGAAGACCCATGACCTGCGACTGAGACCAAGCTTTCTGATACTAGGCAGCACATTTCTCTCCAGAATGCCTTGATAGTCTTCAGATTTCATTTTACCTTGCACACATTCAAGACACCCTGTGCCAGATGCAGCAAAGCAGCCCCAAAACATTACTGAGCCTCCTCCATGTTTCACCGTAGGGACAGTGTTCTTTTCTTCGTATGCTTGGTTTTTGAGTCTATGAACATAGAGTTGATGTGCCTTACCAAAAAGCTCCAGTTTGCTCTCATCTGTCCAAAGGACATTCTCCCAGAAGCTTTGTGGCTTGTCAACATGCATTTTTGCAAATTCCAGTCTCGCTTTTTTATGATTTTTTTCAGCAGTGGTGTCGTCTCCCATGAAGTCCACTTTGGCTCAAACAATGACGAATGGTGCGATCTGACACTGATGTACCTTGGCCTTGGAGTTCACCTTTAATTTCTTTGGAGGTTGTTCTGGGCTCTTTGGATACAATTCGAACGATCCGTCTCTTCAATTTGTCATCAATTTTCCTCTTGCGGCCACGTCCAGGGAGGTTGGCTACTGTCCCGTGGGTCTTGAACTTCTGAATAATATGAGCCACTGTTGTCACAGGAACTTCAAGCTGTTTAGAGATGGTCTTATAGCCTTTACCTTTAAGATGTTTTGTCTATAATTTTTTTTCAGATGTCCTGGGACAATTCTCTCCTTCTCTTTCTGTTGTCCATGTTCAGTGTGGTACACACCTTTTCACCAAACAGCAAAGTGACTACTTGTCTGCCTTTAAATAGGCAGACTGACTGATTATGAGTTTGGAAACACCTGTGATGTCAATTAAAGGACACACCTGAGTTAATCATGTCACTCTGGTCAAATAGTTTTCAATCTTTTATAGAGGTACCATCATTTTTGTCCAGGCCTGTTTCATTAGTTTGTTTTTTTTAATAATTATGTTAATCAGCAATTCAAAAGTGATGGCTGATTTTGATTGTTTAATTTTCAATACATTTTTATTTATTATTACTTCTGCAAGTTTCAAGTGATTTCAGTGACCATTGTGGGTTTTTCTTTCATTAACTGAGGGGTACCAACAATTTTGTCCACGTGTGTATGCTGCGCTTGGTTTGCACCAAAAATGGCCCTCTGCATTATAGCCAAACATCTCCACTTTGGACTTTTCTTTGTAAGGAGGAGTGGATTGTAGGAGATTTTTTTGTTTGTTTGTTTTCTTTTTGTTTTTTCATTGTATTGTCCCCAAGGATCAGTTGAAACAGCCAAAGGTCAGCGCCCCAAGGCCCACACTTTTGGACCAACCCGTATGGCCCCTCCTTCAGCTGGTGAGCCCACTGAAGGGCCAACCCAGGCAGCTCATTTGAGCCCAGCTGGGTGAAGGCTCAGTCACCTAGCCCCTCCCTCAGGCCGCACCTGTACACCTCATCAAGGTGATGGACATCGAGCTCTTAATTGTCTTCTCTCTGTACAAGTTAGTAGAGTCACACTTAGTGTGGCCCAACCCCCCCAGGACTAATTATCCTTGGGTGGCGCTGCCAGGGGCAAGACAACATTGTCACCCTGAGGCAGGCCAACGGCTGCTGGAGAGATTACATCCCCCTGGCCTGGAAATGCCTCGGTATCCTCCAGGGAGAGCTGGGGGAGATGGCTGGGGATGTCTGGGCATCTCCACTTAGGTCTGCTGTCCCAAATCCAAAAACAGATACACAGAAATGAATGGATGGATAGAGAAACGTGCCCTGCTGTGAACTTTAACACTGGAAATGCTAACTAAAGTATGAACTGTAGTTCTTGTTTTGTTTTGTTGTTTTTAACTATAATTTCTGAGCATTGCATGTCTGGAGTGCTTTTCACTTGTGAATAACATTTGTCACCGTGGAAAAGAGATAAGCCAAATATTTTGCAAATATAACTTGACAAACACTACAAAATTGATGAGCAGCAACAATTGATTCTGAATATTTCCTGAACATTTGTCTTTCCTTCTTGGCATTATGTTGAGACATGCTTTTTTATTTTTGCTTTGTTTTGTTTTGTTTCTCCTTCCTTTAGTTTTAGTTTCAGCTTTGGGCTATGTGTGCTCTTCTGTTGGGTTAGACTTTCAAACTAAAACAGGAGATAAAGCTAAACACAAAACAGTAGTCAGTTTCTGGTTCTGCTTGGCTGTTCGACCTTCGTCTGCATCTACACAAACACAGTTAAATCCCCAGTCGTGTTCACGCACCGCCCAGTTTATCAAGGACCAAATGGAAAATTAGGTAGAGTTGAGATGGCCAAGTGTCCCAGAATGCATTTCACAAATACATGCAGGAGTAATGGTGGAGGAGACGCCAGTAAAGAAGACAGTTGCTACTTTGTTGTTTTGTAAAGGAAGCGCAGTTTTAAGATGTTTTAATGCGAGAATATAGTTTGTCTAACTTCAAATTTGTGGTAAGTTAATCAAGATAGCACCTATTCCAAAAATTCTTACAAAATCATCAGGATTTTTTTCCTTTCACCTACAACAAACTGAACATGACACGGCTAACACACCGAAGCATAAAACTCAGTAAAGACATCATATTGTGGCGATCACATGGCTTTCTGCAGAAACCTGAGACAGCTGCAGCGGTGAAGGAAAGTGAATGCCTTAGTCAAATATTTAATGGCAGGTGTAATGCTGCTTACGGAAAAAAACAAAAGAAAAAAATATTTTGAGTAGCTGAAGTGAAAGTATAGAAATACTACTCTGGCAGGTAACTCAAATGTAGCATCCCCATTATGATTAAGAAAACTGACATTTGCAAATAAGTAATAGCTAATAAAATAAACAAGGTAATAAAAAGTAATATGACCCAAGCTATATTACATAAAGTATTGATGTACAATGAGGATATTTGTGATGTAGGGAAGGATAAGATCATGTACTGTATATATAGGTTATGTAACTGTAGTAGAAAAGATCGTTGACCACAGTAATATATACCTTCCTGACCAAAATCTTCAAAATGCACATGATGAGATTGATTCATGAAACTGAATCAAATTTATTCCCAACAGAAACTAAAGAATACATCGGATGTTGAAACCGAGACATTTCATGTAAAATATTAGTGAACTTTCACTTCAGTGGCAGCAACACATCTCAAAAAAGTTGCAACAGGGGCAACAAAAGTCTGGAAAAGTACATTTAAAAAGGCGCAAATCAAAAAGGAGGAAGATTTGACAACGAATTAGGTTACCTGGCAACAGGTCAGACAGGACTGGATATGAAAAGGAGCGTTTCAGGGAGGCAGAGCCTTCGCTTCAGTCAGTCAATCACACTTTATTTATAGAGCACTTTTTGTGCAAAAAAAATGCAGCACAAAGTGTTTAACAAGGGAAAAATAAAGCAAAAACATAATCCTCTCTTCCCAGATGTTTAGTTGTTAAACGACGAGGAGATGCTACACAATGATAAACCCTGTTACAATTTTTTAGAGATGTGTTGCTGCCATCAAAGTCAAAATGAGCCAATATTTTTCATGAAATAGTCAAATGTCTCAGTTTCAACATCTGATAGGTTTTTTATGTTCTTTAGGGAATAAAATATGAGGTTTGCAAATCATTGCATTCTGGTTTGATTTATCTTTTACACAGTTCTTTGTCCGTGTCCTTCTTTTTCCTGGTCTCTCACCCTTTATCCTGGTTTTCTGATCTGTGTCTTTGCTGGTTTGCTGTTTATTTGTTTATTTGCTTATTCTATTATTCAGTCTTTTTGCACGTGCATTGTCTTAGTTTGTATTTTGTTGATCAGAATAAAAGTTGCGTCTGAACCTTGTCCAGCTGTACCAACCCACTGCAGACTTTTGAAATGAATGTCCAAAAATCTCTTTTCAAAAGAGAATCTGAAAATTCCCCCAGAAGATTCCCAGAGAAGGGCACAGCAGAGGACTTGATGTAAAAAAAATACAGTTTATGGCAACTTCCTATACTATGATTTTGAGAGAAACAATAATCCAGACGGAGCTCATTTGAATGAGCCTACGCAGGCGCATGATGAGTTATCATTGAAAATATCTGGGACCACCTGACAACTCAGTCCCCTTTAGGTTTTCTTTTTTTTTTTTGCAGCATTTCAAAATGAATAAGAGGAACTTAAAAAGAAATCTACATGTTTAGACATTCACTTGCCTCCCTCTCCTATGAGCTGGACTTTTTTTTTTCATCTGTCAAACCACGGTCCAACTCTATCTAGCAATTATCTGCCTGCTGTGGACTCTTGTGACATTGTGTGGGGATATTTCTGTCACGTTTATTATGCGTTTGCTGACCAGACTGTGAGTCATGTGGACATGGAGGCATATCTAACCATGCGCTGGTTCCAGCCAAGGGAGGTGCCCTTTTTTTGATTTTTATCCTCTCGCCTTCAACTTTTTTTGGTGATTCTCACGTTCCTTCCCTTCTCTTTACAGCTCACTGAAGGAAAGGCTTTGCAGTGCTTCGACTTTGATATCATGTCAGGCTTATAATAAAAAAAAAATTGGGTGGAAATTCATGAGCAACTAATTTTTTCAAATGCATACTAGTTTTTTTTTTCTAAAGCACCATTCTCCAACACTCTCACTTGCAGTCCCTGACAAATATTTATACTCTCGCCCCCACCACTGACTGGCTGCCTGCATCCATTATCTCGCTGACATCAGACCAGCTCTTCAATGATCCCGCCTCCTGGCAACAACTTTAAAATGCTCAAGAAATATAACCAAGTAGGAACGGGCTAAAGGTGGTGAAGACAGACATTGCAGACACAAAAGACAGAGGTGCGAGGCGGGATGAGACACAAAATTGACCTGAAAAATGTGAATGAGGAGGGAACACAAGCAACGCTTGAAAAGGAAGCAAGTATGCTTTATATACACAAAGGCACGCTACAGACTTGGTTGGAGTGTTGGATAATTTCAGGCACTTAAAGTAAATGAGTGCTTCTAAAAAATCTTGGCCAGTCCTTAACTGGTTCCTCCTGTTGTTTCTTCCAAAAACCTGCTCCACAGTCAATCAGAATAGTGAACAACACCAGTTTTAAAATTTTGAATAAAATGAAAACTAAGACTTTCAAATCCCAACAGCCAATATTTTATTCACAACATAATGAATGTTTAAACTGGGAAATCTACACTTTCATCCACTACATGAGCTAATTTCAAATGTGATGCCTGCTACAGGTCTCAAAAAGCGTGTTATCAGCATTCAGTTCATCTCTGATGGTGTGGAGGTGCGTAAGTACATATGCTATGGGCAGCTTGCATGTTTTGGAAGGAACTATAAATGCTGAAAGGTTATAATCCTCCAAATGACATCTATTTCAGCTGAAGGCCTTGTATATTTCAGCAGGACCAGCAGGACCAGCGAGCTGAACTGTCCTGCCTGCAGTCCAGATCTTTCACCTTGAGAGAACATTTAGTGAAGAATACGTCAGAGACGTCCATGAACGCTTCAGCAGCTGGAAACCTGTATCAGGCAAGAAAGGGACCAAATTCCAACAACAAAACTCCAGAAACTCATAACCTCCATGTCTTCAAGCTGTTTAGAAGAAAGGAGATGGTCCACCATGGTGTCCAACTATTTAGAGACCTGTAACAGGCATCAAATTAGAAACGAGCTCATTTAGTGGATAAAAGTGTACAATTTCCCAGTTTAAACCTTTATGTTCTCTATGTTCTGTTGTGAATAAAATATTGGCTCATGTTATTTTAAAGTATTTATTATTCAAATTTATTTGTTAAAATTTAAAAAGCACCCCAACCTTTCTGGAATTCAGGTTGTAATTCTTCCACCCAGCTTGCCTTTTTCATCATGCTCAAACACTTTTTTTTTTTTCTGAAGGTGCAGAAAGCTTCTACACAAAGGAATTTATTATGTCAATACACCAAATACTTTTGCATTTCATATCGGTTTGTCCTAGTTGTGAAGACACATGACATTATCAAATTATGAACACTGACAAAGTTTATATATTTTCGCTACTTTTTACAAATATCCTGACAGCTGTAGGCTGTAGAATATTTTCTCTCAGCTCAAGCCGTTTGCAGAAGTTTTCACCTTGCTCTGGCATGCAGCAGCCATCCAGTCAGCTCACTGGTTAAGATATCGGGTTATGGTTAGTAGGCTTAATCTGTGAGCTTATTCAGTAGAGTCCATTTGCTAAAAGTCCAGCAGCCATTATTTCTGAGCGTCTGGAGTAATCTATGGATGTGATGATAACGAATATTCAAGCCAGGATTTGATGCTTTGTGAACCAGCTCTTGCTTGAATGCAAATAAACTTGAAGAAACTAGTTAAAAAGTGATATTGTCAGTTGATGGCTGATAGTTTCAAGATGGTATTTCACTATGTTTGCAAACACAAACAGTCGTAATTGATCGAGACAGAGTGAGAAATGAAGATTGGTCAACTGATCATTCACAACAGATCTGCTCGACTACGTCATGTTACTTTGGAGAAAACAGAGGACTCCATTTTAACGAGCCATATTGGCCAGTACCATTTTTTTTTTAAATTAGTGTCTTCTTGTAACATTGGTTTCCACCAAACAAAAAGTAGGTTAATATTACATAACAGTGTCACAAACGTGACTTAGCTGGTAGCTCGTGCTGTATATAAACACAGACATTCACATAACATCCACCTGTCATTATCACCTGTGGTCACCATCATGGGTATTCAGTAGATGTCACTATCTAATATTTTCTTTGTTTAATATGATCTGTAGTGTTCTATAAAGCGTTTTTACAAACCGACCAGAGTATGAAGTACATTTAAATTGCATCAGGGGAAAAAATTATTTTCACATCCTTAAAGAAATATTGAAAAATATTTTTGTTCTTTGTCTTAGATGGGATTACTGATGTGACTCTTGTGTTGCCAGGTTCTAAATAAAGAAAAACGGCCGGATAGTTGAACAGAAAACTGGAGACTCGCTAATTTGGTTCTGTCAAGTGAAGACTGCCATTCACTGAAAAGCAACAATTTTCTGCTGTTTCTTTTTACAGACTTTTTCAAGCATGATCCATGTTAGTTTATGGGATTTCTGAACAGCCTACTGCTAAGACGCTGGTCACCTTTGAAATGGCCTGTTTTCCATCTGTTTCCAGTCTGTGTCATAAGCTGAGCTGGTCATTACACTGGTTGAGGAGTTGGAGGAAAAACTTTTTTTTTTTTTGCCACAAAAGCACCAGAATGTAAAAAAAAACAAAATAACAACAGCAACAACAACAAAAAACATCAGAAGTAGCTAATTCTCATTCTGCAATCCAGCTTCTTAAAAGTGACTATAGCGCCTTCACCAAAAACATTATTTCATTGACAAACCAAGTGCTGCGTGTTTTTCTTCAGTGCGCCTGTGAGGAAGGTTTTGCTGCAAGTCTTCAGCAGACAGAAAGAACTGAAAGGACTGCCTGGAATAAAGCCTGTAATTTGAAAACCTCAGCCACCCCTGCATGTCTGCCAGTGCATATATGCAGGCAGTGCCCTGTTTAATTACCGCCTGTCTCTGTGCGACTGTATCAGAAAGGAAAGCATGTCTGAAGCTTATCCATCACTCTGTATTTCTTTCAAACTAAAACTATTATTTTATGTTTGCTCGTGTTTTTGTCTCCATTTGTTTTAAATGAAAGGATTAGAAGTCTGTGTCTTTTTAATAACTACCTCTCTTTCCTCTCTTCCTCACCAAACGTCCCATGTCTGAATGTGAGTGCCACATGGCCGTCCCAGTAACTTCACCGTATGTGTTTAAGAGTTCAGTTTAAAAGAAATGTGCAACCAAACTGGGCCCCGTGTCCTCCAGTTCCCACCTGAGCTGCGTTTCAACGCTGTTTTAAAGTTAGCAGGGCCAGATGATGAAGTCTTGAATGCATTCACTCAGGACATTAAAAATAAATGACTTCTGTACACTTGAACAAGATTTTAATAAAATAAATGGGACATTTCTGTCCCGATGAAACAACTGTTTTCCAACTATGTCATGTCCTCCATCATGTCCGTGGCAGAATTTGCTCTAAACTAGCACTCATATACCTATTTTTTTTCTTTGTCAGATGACATTCCTGGTTTTCTTGTAATCATTTTTTACTCTGAAGTGATGCAGTCGAGTAAATTAGCTTTCACATCCATTCTTGGGAAGATTGGAAATTGTCTTGAGTACATCCCACTTGTAAATAATCTTTCTCACTGGAGAAACATCGATCTGAAAATTGTTTGGAAATGACTTTACAAAACTTCACAGACACATGTGTGGCAACAATTGCTTCTCTAAGCCCATTGCTTATGTCTTACCCTTTTTTTTTCCGGCACACACCAAAACGCTTCAGGCCCAACTCCTAAAAACTGCTAAACGTCTGCATTATAGAGGTCTGCACACCTGCTGATGATGACTTCATCAAGGACTGATGATTAACACCTGTCTGCCCTCTTAACTACTATGAAAGCAACTTTACTTATGTCTTGTTGAATAAATAATGGTTTTCTGTTCATTTATATATCTATTCAGTAGTGATATGTATTTATTAGTGTGTTTTTTTGTTTGTTTTTTTAATCAGGATTAAAAGGGGGTCTGGTCACTTTGCACATTACTCTATGAGCCTTTTGAGCCTTATAATAAATGTAGTTAGAGCTGATGTTTGGCAATATTTATTTGGCAGCTTTATGCTACAATATTAATATTTGTATGCTGTAGGTTAGTACCCTTTTCATGCTCTGCTTGCACTAAATCATTTGTATTGCTGTCACTGAATATATTATCTGGTTTAAAGCTACAAGATGACATTGCTGTCAGGAATGACACAGCTTTCCATATCCGTCTCTTATGCAGAACGTATCTGCTATTATCATCACACTCAATAGAACTAATCTCACTGATTATGTGCATAATGGGGGGTTGGAGGTCTTCAGCTGCCTAAGAGGTATGATCCCATAACAGACATCCCAGATTTATAAAAGCACAGGCTATATTACAAATAAATAATAGCAGACTATGTCCTGGCTATAAAATACACACACTATGCTTCATATGAGTTTCCAAACAAAAATGAAAAAGAAAAAAAAAAAATATATATATATATATATATTTATGTATACTGTATATGCTAGGAAAATGTACAGGCTATATTTATATATTATTTATAAATAAATATGTATTAAATTTACAGGATATGACATATACATACTAAAGTGCAGGCCATGTGTTTTACAGTGTATTAAAGTGTTCAGTCCAGATTATTATCTGTCACACAGAGATGATGTGTTGTACAACCTTATATTAACAGGTAGAAAAGATTTTCTATCGCAGTTCCTATAAAAACAGAGCCGTCTGAGTCTTTTGGGGAAGTCGCTCTGTTGTACATCCAGCGTGTGGTCGAGGTTATCCATGATAGATATCCATCCATGATAGTTGACAGTTTGTTCAGCATCCTCCTCTGAGCCACGTTAAAGGTCTCCTGTCGGTGGCCAGTGACAGAGCCAGCCTTCCTAATCAATTTATTTGGTCTGTTTGTGTCACTGACTGAAATGTTGCTCCCCCAGCAGACCACAGAGAAGAACAGAGCAGCGGCCACGACTGGCTGGTAGAACATCTCCAACATCTTGCTGCACACACTGAAGGACCTCAGCTTTCTCAGGAACTGGATTTAAATCAGGCCTTTATTGAGTGCAACTGTTCCTGTTTGTCCTCCAGTTCGGCCTGCTGTCAGTGTAAACACCCAGGTGTCTGTATCCCTCAACCCTCTCCACACCGTTACCCAGAATGCACAGGGACTGCAACGCTGTTCCTTCCTTCCTAAAATCAATCACCATCTCCCTCGTTTTGTCCATATTCAGCAGCAGGTGATCTACTCCGGCCCACTCTACAAAACCGTCCTGTACTCCTCCTCCTGTTCATCCCTGATACATTCAGCAACAGCAGAGCCATCAGATAACCTCTGAAGGGGAACTGACTCTGAATTTTACTGGAAATCTGTGATGTATAATGTGAACAAGAAGGAAGACAGCAGAGTGCCCGAAGGAGCTCCTGTAATCCCTCACCACCACATCAGAGAGAAGACGGTACAAATGGACAAACTGTGGCCTGGCTGTCAGTGATGCAGGACACTCATCAGCCTCTCAGAGCTCACCTGTAGCTGAAATAAGAGACACAGAGGATGCAACTTAAACATCTTTCTTTAACTTAAATGTATTTTACTTTACTCTTTAAGACAACCTTTTGCATGACTAAAATCACATTAAATTAAAAAAAAAAGAGTGTGATTCACGTTCCTCAATCTGAAACACTCTAGAAGGAGAGTTTGTGCTGAAAGCTTGAAAGTTTTTGGGAAAATGCAGCATGAATGAGAAGAAAATAAAGCTGCAGTGATGAATTTTAAACCTAAATTTTAGTCAGTTTTATTTTTTTTATAATCCTCTAAAAATATTTTTAAAACAAAATATAAACCGTGACCAGAATGGGATCTATTTACTTGGACAGTACTTAAATGTCTACTTCATGTGGGGGGTTGGAGAAAAACGGTTGATGATGTGGAGCTTTGCAGCCATCTTTGATTTCCTACACCGCCTGTCTGGTCTTCACCACTTCAGCTCCTGCAGAAAACATGAGAACGTAATCCTGCTGCAACTGGGAGCTCTGCCATCTTAAAAGAAAAAAAAAAGTCTCTTGCTCCGCCTCTTCTTTTTTGTATCACTGTTTGACTTGGGGGAAAGAAAAAAAAATCTGAGGTGAAATTGTGGGGAGTGTCCACTAATTACTTTGTTTCTGGTGCAGAGGGGGGGAAGGAAAGATAACAGGTCTTCTTTTTGGGTGGAGGAGAGGAAGAGCTGTGCAGTTATTTAGAAGAGATGTGTAAACTTTAACAAACCCAGGTGTAAAATAAACTCTCCTGTGTCTCAAAGTTGATCATTAAAATGCACACTTATGATGTTTGCTGAGCAGAATGAGCTTCAAAATGCTTTGAAGATTATATGCAGGGAACCTCCTTCAGATGGCACAGAGTAGGAATTATTTTTTTTTCTTTTTCTCCTCACCTATATGTTAAGACACACACCTGCACCATCTGTGCCACAACAATGAAGTTAACTGAAGATTAAAGATGCCCTTGTAGCTCATGAACTGACGGTGTCATCATGCATCTGGCCACGTCTACTCTCTAAAGTGGATAGTGACTGTTTGATTAAGGCAATAAGAGGCCCACATGAATGTAGTTGCAGTGGCAGAGGAGAAGGTAGCATGTCTGGTCATGTGGGCAGGTAAGAGTCGCTCAAACAGTGAACAGGAGAGGCTGAAACCAGAGCTCTCCTCACACCTGCCTTTGACAGTCTGAAGCCCTCCAGTGCTGTGTGTCAGCCCCTGCATTCCACTATGCTCTTAAAGGTTTTTTGGCTTGCTGTAAGTTCAGCATCTTTGGCAGAGTAGAGGTGAATAAAACGTATCTGGAAAACGCTTTATTTTAAAACACAATGGAAAATGTTGAAGGAATGCTTAGTGCATATGTGTGAGATTTGTCTGGAAAGATGTAGATGGCTCGTTTTGCAGTGTGAATGATATTGTTGGCAGCGTCACATACACCCCGAAATGAAACTGTCTCTAGGATGTCGTCGAAATCCGCGCGTAAAACGTAAATTCCAAGAGACCCCCAATAAAATAGACGAAGAAAAATCAAGAGACAACCCTGACTCTCCTTTTAAGTTACATTTCCTATAAAATCCAACGTAGAAAAGAAGGAGCAGGTCTTCGCAGAGCCAAATAATGCCCACCGACGTGCACCGAAGAGGGCACATTTTACGCACATTTTACGCCAGGTTGAGCACCCGGGGGCCCGCGCCTCAGCCCTGACCCTCCGGATTCACTGCGACCCATAAATAGAGAAAAAATGTAGGCCTCCATCTCCCTTTTAAACCTCGACGCTGTCCACGTCCTCAAAAAGAATGGATCTAATTAAAACGTTGCACTCGTCATCATCGCCAAACCTTTGCCAAACGCGCTCTGGTGGAGAGAAGGCAGGGAGATGCAGGACCACATGACTGCCTCCGAGCTGCAGAGGGATGGAAGTCAGATTGGGTTTCTCCTCTCTCATTGGCCGGTGGGCTGACTTTTGACACGCAGACCAGGGACCCTCCTGCCGTATAAATAGGCCTGATAGGACTTTATTATTCTAGCATCACGGCAGCAGGTTTCTGCTAAGTTTGGAGTTACTAGCGTCACCACAACTGTATGCCTGCCTGAAGGTGGTTTAAAAACAGGGGCTCAGCGGCACAAGGAGTCTGCATGTCTGTTTAGACATGCTCAGCTTTGTGGATACCCGGATTCTGTTGCTGCTTGCAGTAACTTCATACCTAGCATCATGTCAATGTAAGTTCAAATGTCTTTCTCTCTGATGGATATTTTTCTTCTTCCTTTTTTTTGTTTTTTTTTTCGGGGCAGACTGCTTGAGGATCTTTCGCTTGGCTTTTGTTTGGGACTTCCATGGTTTGTCAGTCTGAAGACAGATCTAAACGCTGCTGAATAAAACTCAATGGACTGAGCTCATGGAGGATTATTCACTTTTTTTTTTTTTTCCAAGGATACGATCATGATGAGCTTAGTTTCCGAGGGCGAGAAGTTGCGCTGCTGAAAAAAAAAAGAAAAGAAAAGAAAAGAAAAAAGTTTTTCTGTCATAGGAAAGATATTTGTGTTGAAGTCCTAGTTTTCACAATATATTTTGAGTTACTGAAATGGGCTGGGTGTGCATTTTCTTAAAGAAATAGGATGAAAAGCTTTGTGGGGCGTTGTACACATTGTTCCATCCAGACGTCCAGGGATAAGAGCTTTGCAATCGGAAACTGCAATATCTCCCCCTGGTGGCCATGGGTGCAAACATCTACTTGGCACCAATTTAATTCCTTCCCTCCTAACACATGAATATTTTTTCTTTTTCTTCTACTTTCTTTCTTTTTTTTAAGATACCCGATACATGACACAAAAAAAGAGAATAATCTATTTCAATATTTTCTAATAGTCTTGACTGTGACCTTCTTAACTTTTAAAACTGCTACAACTGAACGTCACTCTAACTGCAAAAATTATTTAAAGGTAACCCTGTAGTATATGGATTTGATTTGGAGCTTCCTGGTAACTATTATATTGTTACAGCACAAATAATAGAGAGATAAATAGTCTCACAAAAATCTGAACTTCCAAGGGCGCCACCTTATGGACTAGATAGGTCATGACAGGTACAAGTTCATGGGGAGGTCCCAGTTATGTCAATCCCAAGCATGACCAGTGGGTCCAGGGGCATCCGGAGCAGCTGAAGTTCACCTGCACAGATGAGATGCAAACATAAACCATCAAGACCACAAAACCGCTCAAGTGCTGCTCTGAAACTCTGAAACTCTGAGTTTTTAAACAGCTCCGTCACGAAAAGCTCATTTTCACAGCAGTGCAGCAAAGGTATTACTGTCTACTGTCTCAATATTAGGTGTCATCAGAGGCAATCCAGCTCTTGCGTTGTTTGCAGTAGCAGGTATTCATGTCCCTAGGGTATAAATTACCTGTTTGGGCCTGTTAGCAGCTGGAGCCTTAATATCAGGAATGCCTCAGCGCTGAGAGCCACATCCTTTACAGAGTTAGACAGTCTGACAGAAATAACAGTGATTCACAAACTTTGTAAAGCAGGCATCACCCTCAGCTACACTTAATGCAGGGCTTTGACGTGTTAAGCAGTTAGCAGAGTGTTAGCAGATATAGGAAAGTAACCTGAGCTGACAAGGAATTTATGTTCAGATAATGGCTCAGGTGAAGTTGACTTAGGAGACGTCTTTAAAGGCATCTGAACAAACAAAAATCCCCAGCTTATTTTTTTAAACAATATACATTCTTGAGTATTTTTAACTTTCTACATGAGCACATGTGATCTGAAAAGTGCAGCAGACACCCCACAGTCTATGTTTATGCTCTTTTTTTTTCTTTTCTTTTTACAAGCAAAGGAGAATGTGACACTCCAAGAGGAAGTTGGCACTCTGAACACGTGTATAGATGGATGGAAATAACTTTGCTTCTTTTTTTCAGGTTTTAATCTTAAATGTATATAATGTTCTAACAGAGTATTCCCTTTTCTCTCCCCCTCGTCCTCTTCTGCCTCCTCCTCATCTGTACAATGCCACAGTATCGGTTAGTACTCATGCATGCTCCCGTGAAAATAATATATGTTGAAGACAACTTTACCTGGTCAAATTGCATTTTCCTTCCGAAACCTGTGAAATATGCCAGTGAAGAAGGTTTCAGCCATTCTTGACCGTCTCAACTCGCAGCAGAGCATTTCAATCAGCGACTTGTGACTCTGAACTCAGTTATTTCATACAGTTTTCTCCCTTCCTGTCCATGAAGAGGTGAGGGTCCCATTGGCTAAAGATTGTGTCAGTGAAAGTTAAAACTGCCGTGCTGAGGCACCCGTAGGGCCTGGTACAAAGGATCCTTTCTTAGGACAGCAGAGAGGGGGCATAGGAAGTCTTGCCCCTCACAGCTGGCCTCGGGTCAGTTTTGCATCTTCCTCTGCTCCTTCATTTGCTTATATTTGAAGATGAAATCCTGGTCTTAGATCAGTGAGTTAAGGCTGAAATTGATCACATAGATAAACACACACATAAACTAGCTAAAAAAAAAAAAAGAAAGAAAAGAAAAAGGAATACTAGTTGTATGAATTTCTCTGCCTGTTACCAAAACTTATTAGGATTAAACACCATTTTTAAGCTTGGTGCCTGCAGCTTTAGCTGCATTGTAATAAGGTGCACCATTCACTGTGGGGTTCTGGTTTCACGTCAGGACGTGGCTGGTCCCACATATTAACATCCTAACTTATGCTCAGAGACGGTTGAGTCTGGTTCTGAATCATCTTCATCATGTTGCTTTGTAGCATGTCTGTGCACATCTTCATCATTTATCTCATTTGCACATCGCTCTGCTCTGAGACCATATTGTTATCTGTATTAACAATATCTTGATTCATGTACAGTATTATTATGACATAATATGTGCATGCAGAGTTTATTTTTAAATTATGTTTGAAAGCAATAAGGTGCATGTTTTTTATTGTCATAGAAGTGTGAATGAATAAATGACACATTTAGTCATCTTCTGTATGGAGGGATGAGTCTCTGTGGACACAATGCTGTTCTTCGCTGTCCTTTTTGGCCCGAGTTGTGTGGCATGTCAGACACATGAAGCATCTTTTTGACGTCCGGCTGAATCACTGAAATGTCTTCTAATCGGCTTCTATCCTCAGTGGAAAGTCACATAGATTTCCTGATTATAATTTATGCTTGGTGCATGATTTGCTCTTTTCAATTCAGTGTAGATTAAAAGCATCAGATTGCTTTGCTCGAGAGATAATTTGGATTTAACATGCTGCTAAAGCAATAAACCAAGCCATCTGCTGCCTGTTGTGGTCTGACTGAGTGATTTCTGTGCTGCAGGGTCCCAGAGGAGACAAAGGACCTCGAGGTGACAGGGTAAGATTAAGTTAAACTCTTCTGCCTCAGATCTGACAAGCAAATGTGTAATTACTGTATCTGATAAAGTTTATTAGAAAGGTATCTTTGGGAAGCGTTTGTTGATGTCATCTGACCCATTAACCTCAGTAGGCCACACCCCTTTGTTTACATCGACCATTACGCTCGTCATGATGACATGTGAGCATGTGTTAGATATCGATTAGGTTTTTTTTTCTTACTTTTCCTGATATTAACCCTTTAATTGGAACTTCTAGAGACATGTCGTACTGCAGCTGTTGTTCTACTTTACGTAGCTCTACAATATAATGTATGTTTATGACAGAATTTTGAGGATTGGCAGCAGATCAGCCTCTCAGTTCCTGCAGGAGTCATATACGTCCGTAGCTGATCAATTATGTTCATCCACTCATGTTGTCTTTTTCCAGGGTCTTCCAGGCCCAAATGGAAAAGATGGAAAGCCCGGACTCCCTGGCCCCCCTGGCCCCCCTGGCCCCCCTGGACTCGGAGGAGTAAATATTTTATTTATTCACAAGAAATAATCTGTGTATGTTAGGGTGAAAATGGCAATTTTTTTTCAAACTATATCAGCAGCAAAGTGGGCTAAAATCAGACCCACATTTGGCCCGCTGCTGTATGATATGACCGGTCCCTGATTTTCTTTTATTGAACTCTGTTGACCTCATTGCCTCATTAATCACGTGGCAACTGTGCAACTTTTTACATTTTTGTCCTTTGTTTGTTGAAATTTCAACACAGATTGAGGCCACCAGGCCAGGTGTAAATCTGTGCTACCTAATTTAACTCAACAAACCCCGAAAAGTGTTGGATTTATCTATTTATAAACTTTTAAGTCAACCCATGAGCAGATTTATATTGAAATTTGAAGCTTTAGTGTGTTTTAAATGCCTTCTCTAACGCCTGCACTGGGACTACAATGATTTACAGTATTTGCATGAAGGCAAGAGTCCTGATATATATTCAGTCAGTGTAGACTTCTCAGTAGGCACATAGGTATTAATCCGTGTAATTCATCAGTTTTTTTTTTTTAACTTTTCAACAGAACTTTGCTGCTCAGTACGATGGTGTAAAAGCCCCTGATCCCGGCCCCGGACCTATGGTGAGAACTTCTCTTTTCATCCCAATGCAACGACTCCATATCGACCCATTTCCAAACAACCATAATGCTCCACATCTAGCAAATCTATTCAGTTAGATTATAGATATGCCTTCCAATGCTTAACTGCACATTAATAGTTAAAGTGAATGATGAGTTTCTGGCATATCGCTCACCTGAATTTCACTTTTTGACACAGTAATGTTCAGAAAAAATCAATTTACATTTGATGACTTCATATCTTTTCTCCTTTTAGGGTTTGATGGGTCCCAGAGGCCCTCCTGGACCTCCCGGACCTCCTGTAAGTACAAAAACTTACTACAATTTCGCCTACTTACGATCTCTTAAAGTCTTCATACATCAGGACTGATTACTGTTCCTCTCCTCATTGAATAGGGACCTCAAGGACACACAGGACACCCTGGTGAGCCTGGCGAGCCTGGACAGTCTGTAAGTAAAACCTCCGAAACATGGCCAGCCTGGAAACATTGACTTCCCAGGACCCATTTTGATCCGCAAGACCTTCATGCTGTACCCTTTTGCAGGGTGGCGTTGGAGCTCGTGGCCCCCCTGGACCCCCTGGCAAAGCAGGAGAAGATGTGCGTATTCATTTTTGAGCTTTTCTTGTCCCACCATATTTCTGGATTATTTTTGACCTACTGCTGTGATTTCTTGCGTTTAAAGATCAAATAGTGACATCTCTACTGTTAACACACAGGGTAACAACGGCAGACCTGGCAAGCCCGGAGACAGAGGTGTCCCCGGCCCTCAGGTAAGAGGCCTTCAACTAGTCACGGAGCATGATGCATTATCAGGACCAGAGAGTTTGACTGCAAATGTCACACATACTGTATATGACCTTTTATATTTTTGCTTTTGAATTGCAGGGTGCTCGTGGATTCCCCGGAACCCCCGGACTTCCAGGAATGAAGGGACACAGAGTGAGTGTCGATATCTTCCTCTGCTTTACCTGAGCTTTACCTTCTCCGTCATGCTCGTCCGAGTCCTACAAACACAGTAGGCTTGTAGAAGCACCTGTGCTGTGTGATTTCAGTATCATGCCCCTATAATGAGCACTGCTCGATATGATTACAGACCGAACATCCTGCCACTGCAGGGTTGAGCCCTTGGTTTGCTGGAAAATTAAAAGACATTCCACTTAGGCTAGACTCAGATGTAAAGCTTCCCCTGCAACCACATCAAAGGGCAAAAAGCATCCTTATTGATTATTGTGAGGTTTTGCATGTACTTTTTTTCATGTCCTTTTTTTTTTTTTTTTTACACATAAACTATTAAGAAAGGCTCCAACAAGCCACGTCTTGTTCGCTCTCCCTTGATAACCGTGATTGTCTTCGGTAACCTTTACTACTCTCCTTTCATATATTTAATTCACTGAACTTCTGTGTTTAAGGGTTACACTGGTCTGGATGGACGTAAGGGAGAGCCCGGTTCTGCTGGCGCCAAGGTAAGGCACCATGTAACCCCCACATTTGCATCAGCTAATGTTTCCGCTAAATACTTCGATTTATTTTGTTTCCCCATGTCCTTTTTTAATATTTGGTGTTTCTTTATGCCTGTTTCTCTGCTTCACCTGTTAGAATATCACCATGAGACGGATGCTTTAAAATGCAACTGTCCCTCTTTTCTTATAGGGTGAGCCTGGTGCCCATGGAGCTCCTGGAAGTCCTGGACTGGCTGTAAGTTTTTGACGATATATGTAGTTTGGGCACAAAACCCTGAATACTTAAAGGTGGTGCCATCAGTTATCAGCATGTTCCTGGGAATAAAGTATAAGACATAAACAAGCTAACTGCAGTGAAGGTAATGTATGTCTTTAGGGAGCTCGTGGTCTCGCTGGTGAGAGAGGTCGTGCTGGCCCTGCTGGCCCTGCTGGTGCTCGTGGTGCCGATGGCAACGTTGGACCTGCTGGCCCTGCTGTGAGTAACCCTTCTCATCACCGTTGACGTTAGAAGTGGCGGCATGAGCAGGATACATATTCTGTCTGTTCTTCAGGTTCTCTCTGTGTGTAAATGATGATGGTCAGTTTAAAACTTAGAAGCAATTACGTCTACTCTGGTGTCAGACATAGTTGGTATAATGTTATCTCTTCTTCAATCTAGGGTCCCATGGGTGCTGCTGGTCCCCCTGGCTTCCCCGGTGGTCCCGGCCCTAAGGTAGGTGTGATGTCACTTCCAGATGGATGCCTTACTCACATACTCATACTGGATTTACTTCCTTGATGATGCTTCCACTTTATCTATCAATTAAACCTGCAAGTTATATTGATGTATTGTTTGACTGTGGATCCATGTCTGTCTATAACAGGGAGAGATTGGACCTGCTGGAGCAACTGGCCCATCTGGACCTCAGGGATCTAGAGGAGAGCCCGGACCCAATGGTGCTGTTGGCCCCGTTGGTCCACCTGTAAGTAAACAAAGAAGTAGTTGCCTTTCTTATTTTCTTGTCAGGTACTGAGTTGACTTTAGGTCTTTGAATTAGTCTTAATATTGAGATCATTGTGACGTTAAAGACTAGATTAATTCATTTCACCTTAACTTCCATTAAAGACATTTAAATTTTAGCATACCTTGCTTAATTCTTATATTGAACAAGCTGCCATTTTGTTTTTTTGTGCCCTCATTTAGAATCAGACCAGTCAAATGTGATAATTCCCTAATCTCTTGTGCTTTCCCCCCCCAGGGTAACCCTGGTGCCAACGGCCTGAATGGAGCCAAGGGAGCTGCTGTAAGTATCCAAGTTATGACAGAGGTTACTGTGAGCTGATAGTTTGGTGTGCACAAAATATTAGTAGAAAACATTTTTGGAACGGGATTACACCTGCTGTGACGCTCAGATCCATCCCAGGAAGTTTATCCACCTGATACACATACACTACCTCACATTTAGGGGGAGGTGCAAACACATTATGCCTCCATCTCCCATAAAGCAGTGGGAGACAGGGCATGATGCACATCCATTTTACAAAGCAGTTTCATTTTGATTACAACTACACACCTTTGAGTGTATCCTTTACTTGACAAAAATTGGTCAGATGCACACACATAAACACCCACCTAAATACTCTGTAGGTGTCTGCAGGAGCCCTTTTTGTAGTGATCACATACACAGGTGAACATAAAACCAGCTCTGTTGATAATTAGCTTGTTTTTAAAAACAAACAGAAAGCTGCCATTTTTATTTTAATTTTTTTTTTTTTTTTGGAAATGCATGCTGTCTAACAGATTTACTGAGGAGTTATGTTGAGCTGTCATTGTGCCTCTTGTTAAGGGTGCCCCCGGTGTTGCTGGAGCTCCTGGCTTCCCTGGACCAAGAGGAGGACCTGGACCCCAGGGACCTCAGGGTGCTGCTGGACCAAGAGGCCTTGCTGTGAGTATCACCAAAATATTCAGGAGCTTCGCTACACACACATGTAGACACACAAAGTGCTGTCATCGCTCACATTATTGATCCTTCGACTAAGTCTGCTCGTTTATCTGGATGTATTTTAGGGAGATCCTGGCCCTCAGGGTATCAAGGGAGACTCTGGTCCCAAAGGAGAGCCTGTAAGTTCTTATTTTGATCAATTTAACATTTCACCAAAAACTTCTGCAAGAATTGGGTTTGACTCCCAACCTTTTCCTTTTTCAGGGTAACTCTGGACCTCAGGGAGCACCTGGACCCCAGGGTGAGGAGGGAAAGAGAGGACCCACTGGTGAGATCGGTGCCACTGGTCTTGCTGGTAACCGTGGAGCTAGAGTGAGTACCACATCATCAGCGGTGATGCTCCCCCCATGACTTCCAGAGTTGCGTTACTGAGATGAGATATTGAGCCCTGTCTGTCTCCTTCAGGGTTCTCCTGGCGGCCGTGGCCTGCCTGGTCCTGATGGAAGAACTGGCCCCATTGTAAGTGTACCACCCAGTGACAGTGAACATGGTGTCATGTGTCGGCCATTTCTCCTCTTGATTCATTGTTTCTCTCCTTTTCACAGGGTATGCCCGGTGCTCGTGGTGCCACTGGCGCTGGTGGACCTCGCGGAGCCCCCGGAGATGCTGGTCGTGCTGGTGAGCCTGGCCCAGCTGGTCTTAGGGTGAGTCTTTTTCTAGGTGATAGTTGTTTCCAACAGTGATGGATAGAATCTCTTAAAATCATCATGGCAGACAACTGCAAACATTTCAGTGAAAGTAGTTACTTCCTCTTGTAAGTAAAGTAACCAAATGGCTACAGTGACAGTCGTTAACTGTACATTTCTATGACGTGACATTTTAATGGTTAACCAATGTGTATTTTCTACAGGGTCTCCCAGGAAGCCCTGGCAGCTCCGGACCCACAGGAAAGGAGGGACCTGCTGTAAGTAAATTGATAGATATTTGTGGATATCTCCTGGTCTCATTCTGTAATGTTTAGGACAACATTTGGTTAAATGAATACAGGTAACACAGTTTCTTGTTTTGCTTCCTGCTTTAGGGTCCATCCGGACAAGATGGCCGCTCTGGACCTCCTGGCCCAACTGGACCTAGAGGCCAGCCCGGAAACATTGGTTTCCCCGGACCCAAGGGGCCTGGTGTAAGCAGAAATTAAACAAGACCTAAAAAAAAAATAAGCATGTGGAACTATATCCGATTTTCATTTTGAAACAATTTGTTGTGAACCTGTCTTTTACCTCAGGGAGAACCTGGCAAGCCCGGAGAGAAGGGAGCTACTGGCCCCACTGGACTGAGAGTAAGTTACAAATCGTGAAATATAATAAAAAATAATTTGCCTCTGTAGAACTCATGAGCTTTAGATTGATGTATTAAATTCCTATCTTTGTGTTTAGGGACCCCCCGGACCTGATGGCAACAATGGAGCTACTGGCGCCGTTGGCCCCGTTGTAAGTGTGACATGCACAAATGCAACAAGCAGAATAAGATTTTACCATCACTAAAGCATTTTTATCAGTAGTAACTCTTCTTCACTTCTTGGTGTAGGGTGGACCTGGTGAGAAGGGAGAGCAGGGACCTTCCGGAGCTCCTGGATTCCAGGTTCGGATCCATCATTTGTCAATTAAGAGCAGTTTCAGTTCGGGAAACACTATTCTATGTTGTTGACCTTGAGCCGTTCATTGGGATGGTGAATAAAAATAAATAAGTAATGGGAAACTCTTTATCTTATTGTAAGTGGCAGGTTCTCTGATAATTCTAGAAAGGAACAGAGCCGGGCACCTAATATGCTCAAGTGCTTTTCATAACCACCATAACACTATTTATTTCCTTCCCGTTGACACCATTGCATCTGATGTCACTACTGGATATTTTCAGGGCCTGCCTGGACCCGCTGGACCTGCTGGAGAGGCTGGCAAGCCTGGAGACAGAGTAAGCAAAGACAAACTGAGCTTTAGCAGAGACTAAATACAAACATTGCAGTATAAATGCTTCTGCAGTGTATCTCTAACCAACTGGCCGTGTCTTTGTAGGGTATCCCAGGAGACCAGGGAGCTGCTGGACCCGCTGGTGGCAAGGTGAGTTCGCTTGTCTATGCATTTGCTTTTGGGAGCACGTAGCTTGTACATGCACCAGCACGCAACTATGGATTAAATTGGACTTAATTTAACTTAATTTGATCATATCTGAGTTTATTTAAGTGTGCTTGAATTTAAATTCTCTCCTTTTTCTGTAAAGTGAAATATTGGTTGAATATTGATTGAAGACTTAAACTGAACTGATTATGTGCGATCCTTCAGGGAGAGCGTGGTAACCCAGGCGCTGCTGGAGCTGGTGGTGCTCAGGGCCCAATTCGGACCCCGTGGACCCGCTGGAGCCCCAGGACCTGATGGTGGCAAGGTAAGATGATCAGCTGTGATGACGACTGGGGGAAGCTGCAAGAGGCAAAAGTTGCAATAAAACAAAACAACGAATATGATTTCATCCTGTCCGTTTTCAGGGAGAGCCCGGTGCTGCCGGAGCTGCTGGTGTACCTGGACATCAAGGACCTAGCGGCATGCCTGGCGAGCGTGGAGTAGCTGGTGCCCCCGGAGGAAAGGGAGAGAAGGTCATTTACCCGCAGATAAGCTAATCACTTATCATTTTTTAATTTCTCTTTTTAGCTGTTTGTCTCATACCCACTTCTGTCTTTGACTGACAGGGAGAGGCTGGACACAGAGGCCCTGATGGAAATTCTGGCAGAGATGGTGCCCGTGTAAGTTAAACTGTCTCCTCTTCAGGAACCTGACATTATAATTCCACCTAATTACGTTATGAACATAAGTTCTGGTCTCACCACCCCTTCCTTCCTCTTACTAGGGTCTACCTGGACCTGCTGGACCTCCCGGACCCACTGGAGCCAATGGTGACAAGGTAAATCAATGGAATAATTACCCCCCAAAAAAATATATAGACAGAAACTACAAACTTGAACATATGTGAAATTTTCATTACAAGGAAATACAATCAAATGTCACATTCATGCCTATGACACTTGTCTGTGATGGTAGTCACCCCAAAATTGCCAATCATATCTGTAGCTAAACCGTCAACATTGCCATCTGATGGCCGTTGTATGAAACTACAACACTGGTTCCTAAACCACACAATGACAGTAGCATTTTTATTCCTTTTTCGTGGAACTTTTGAAATTGTTGTCCGGCAATGTACAAAACAAACACAGTCAGTTTTTTAAGAAACAAAATACTTAATTTGAAATTCATTCATTCATTCACTCTAGCATATATAAAGATGAACAGATTGGAAGTCAAAACATATATTATATTGTTAATATCGTGCATACCTATCAGTGGCTGGAACAATGCTAAGTCAATGTTCTCTCCTCCAGGGTGAGAGTGGATCATTTGGACCTTCCGGCCCCGCTGGACCTCGTGGAGGCCCTGTAAGTAGCTGTTGACTGCTTTATTGATGTCAATGGATATCACATTCCCTGTAGGATCAATATGATATTATAAACACCAGATGATGACCTTAGCAAACCTTCTAGTTCAAGCAGACTTTCAAAGCAATTGTTTGTTCTCCACAGGGTGAGCGTGGAGAGGTTGGACCTGCTGGAGCCCCTGGATTTGCCGGACCCCCTGTAAGTTTGCTGCTAATCCTCCCAAAAGTGTATCCAGATTATGATTAACAAATAAAGATTGCTAAATAGTTACAGGTGACATACAGAAGCTTTCCCTGATGATGACCTGACCCTTTTTATTCCCACCTACAGGGTGCTGATGGTCAGCCTGGAGCAAGAGGAGAGCGTGGACCTGCTGGAGGAAAGGGAGAAGTTGGTCCCGCTGGCCCCGCCGGTCCCTCTGGACAGACTGGACCTGCTGTAAGTAGACACACGCACACTTGCAAATCTAATCTAATGGTTTGATTTAGGGAGCAGCAGAACATCAGATGAAAATCGGTCATTTCAAACTGAGGACATTTAATTTATTATTTTCTGTTATGACTTAATATTTAACAAGTTAGTTTAATAAGTTATTTCACATAGAAGCTGCTAATCATGAGCATGATCATGGAGTTTAGGACAAAAAGTTTATATGGTCTTAAGGGATACGAGAAATACTGATGTCCTTTTCTGGGTATTTAGGGTGCTTCTGGCCCTGCTGGACCTGCTGGTGCTCGTGGAGACACCGGTCCTCCTGTGAGTATATAAACAAAGGCACAAATTCAGTTGTTTTTACATGACATGTAACTGCCTGACATACACACATGCACACCTTTAAACATACACACACACACAGATTTATCAGAGTATGTAGAAAGTAAAGTCTCCTTAAGATCAAATAATCAAATAAACATCCAGAGCGGGACAGCTTGATTTTATATATATATATATATATATATATATATTACACAAATATATTTATATTTT
Source organism: Hirundichthys speculiger (assembly GCA_018398805.1). Classification (NCBI taxonomy): domain Eukaryota; kingdom Metazoa; phylum Chordata; class Actinopteri; order Beloniformes; family Exocoetidae; genus Hirundichthys; species Hirundichthys speculiger. The sequence continues at coordinate 1,665,593 of JAGFBZ010001649.1, read as the reverse complement.
CCTTTGTCAAAACACACACACACACACATATAGGCACCCACATCCACACCAGATATTAGCTATGACCTCTGTGTATTCACTGTGTGTGTTTCTGGTCAGGGTCTGACTGGTTTCCCTGGTGCTGCTGGTAGAGTTGGTGCTGCTGGCCCTGCTGTGAGTACTCATTTTACATTTGCAGATATTAATAAACACACACATGCCCATCACCTTTAACCCATCCTCCTACTCTTCCATTCTCAGGGTATTGTTGGACCTCCTGGCCCCTCTGGTGCTGCTGGCAAGGATGGACCCCGTGGTCCCCGTGGTGACGTTGGTCCCGCTGGTCCTTCTGGTCCACAGGGATTGATTGGACCACCAGGTCCATCTGGAGAGAAGGGAGCCCCCGGAGAGGGTGGTTCTGCTGTAAGTTGGAAGAGACTATAAGGAACTGAAATTTTCACAACTGCTTAGTTGAAACCAACAAAATTTCGTAAATATGATCAAGTTTATATATAAATCACCATCATCAAGTCAATGATGTGTGGCTGATTGTAAGCTCTTGTGCATTTGTTCAGGGACCTCCCGGTTCTGCTGGAACCACTGGTCCTCTTGGACTTCAGGGATTCGTTGGTCTGCCTGGTGCTAGAGGAGATCGTGGTCTGCCTGGTCCTGCTGGTATTCTTGTGAGTACAAATTAATACTCAGTTTTGTTTTGTTTTTTCCAAAAGAATAATCTGCTAAAAGCTGTGATATGTCACAATTTTATCATTTAAGCCATCTGGGTTTGACGAAACAGTCAAAACAATGAATATTTGATTTTATCCATTTGGAATATAATGCATGCAGGTTTTTTTAAAATATGTACTCTATGTACATCAGCGCTAAAACTCAGTCACCAAGGGGTCACAAGCCACTGTTCTCATGGTGCCGGTTTCTGGCCCAGATAAAAGTGTGTTTTCAACACACAACTGGTGACGGAGGAGGAGGTAAGATGGAAACGGATGACCGGCTGTGGAAACCCCGAACAAGAAAAGCTGAAAGAAGATGTACATCAGCGCTAGACTAGCTAAAAGCTGTTAGCCTTGACCATCTTCATCACTGACACATTTCAGCTTATTTTTCTGTCTTTAGCTCTTTTGAGTAGCTCTGCACCTAGCATAACTACAAAAGGTCATAAATATTTCAGACCAAACAAAAATGGAAAATTAGAAGGAGAGACATTTCTGGAAAGCAAAAGGTTTTACTGTAACTGTTAGCTCAGTTAAGTGTCTTCAATTGTCTTCTGATATTGTCGAATTCCTATAGGAACAGGTAATGTCTGGAGACCATGGCCTTATAAGAAAATTATGCACTATACCACATAAAACAGAGCCAGTGATCTCACAAAAAGAGTGCAACCTACGGTCTGCAAGACTACGCAAATCCTGCTAGCATACGTACTCCACATGTTTTTGAGCTTCTGGTCCCATACAAGATGTTAGTTCATCGTTATAGCATTGTACGTAAGTGAGAAAACACAAAAGCCTAGTATTGCTGGACATGGTGCCCACTTGGTGAACTTTTACACACGTCACCAATAGGTGACTTGTTATTGTGTAACAGTGAAATTGCCTTTAGGGAACATCCTTCCTGCTCCCACATCACCAAGCACACTGTGAAACTTTGAAAAATAGAGGCGATGGCATCTTTGCTCCACGTGTACACCTTAGATATTGATTTGCAAGCGTAAGACTCGCGTGCAAACGGGAAGACTGCAGAACACTGTAAGGCATTTACTTGTCTTTGACTCACTGATTTTCTCTGTGTTATGTCACAGGGTGAGGCTGGTAGAGTTGGACCTGCTGGTCCCGCTGGAGCCCGTGGACCCCCTGGCAACATTGGCATGCCTGGTATGACCGGACCTCAGGGAGAGGCTGGACGTGAGGTAGGACTTAAACATACCCGTTAAAATCAACATGGGAAGGTTGCTTTTGACATGTCAGAGGTTAAAGATTACTAGTTTCTTTGTTGAAAATTTAAAAAGTAATGAAAATACCCATTCACATCATTGAGATGTTGCAAAATATCACAACATAAGCTATGATTATTTAAACTTGCCAATAAACCTAAAAGTCAAACATAAATTCAAAGTAGGCTCTGTAAACCTCACTGCAGTTGGCAGATGATGCCCAAATTCAAATAAGAAAACTAATTTAAATCAAAGTCCAGGTGGTAAAAGGACAGTCTACTGAAGACGCTGCTGTTTCAGCCATTAGATCCTTGAAGGTGTTTTCAAAGTTGTTACAATTGCTTTGCTGACCAACAGTTTTTTCAAAAAACAAGCCAAAAGAAACCTTGACTGTCGCAGACCATTTTATGGCAAAGAACATAGTATATGACTTAGTAATGCTCACTTTAATGAGAACAACTTATGATCGCTTGCACTTAAAAACAGCCAGTACATGGACCTTAATTACAACTTAACTTTGTAGCTTGATCTGGAACTAGAACTGAAAGGGTTTTGTTTTAAACTTTATTATTCTTTGCTGCCTACAGGGTAACACTGGTAACGACGGACCCCCTGGCCGTCCTGGTGCTCCTGGATTCAAGGTGATGACCCTGGATACACCTCATGCTAGAATACACCCACATATACTGTGCCTTGACCTGCATTTGCCCTGACTCTCCATGCTTAGGGAGACCGTGGTGAGCCTGGATCTGCTGGTGCTCTTGGACTCGCTGGTTCCCCCGGACCTGCTGGACCCACCGGAGCTGCTGGCCGACCTGGAAACCGTGGAGAGGCTGTAATCATTTTTATTATTTAATTCCCATTTTTCAGCTTAAATCATATGCAGCATACTTGCTTCTACAGTCATCTGCCTGCTCCAATCATATTCTTGTCTTTCCATGTCCCTAGGGCCCACAAGGTCCCTCTGGAGCTGTTGGCGCTGCCGGAGCTAGAGGCGGCGCTGTAAGTACACAACAGTGCTCAGAGTTAAAAGCAGAACCATTCTACGTGACATTTAAAGCTCTGCAATACAGTTCTTTTCAAGTCTAGCTACAGGATCTTACTGAATGTGTGTCTGGTCAATGTAGGGACCCGCTGGACCCCGTGGTGAGAAGGGAGTTGCTGGAGACAAGGGAGAGAGAGGCATGAAGGGTCTGCGTGGACATCCTGGTCTCCAGGGAATGCCTGGACCTTCCGTGAGTGGCTGCAAACTAACACATTGGACACGCGATAAAAAAATATAGCACTGAATGTGCTGATAGAGCAGACATCAACCAGGAATTTAATATCCTTTTAGCTAGCAGCTCATGCAGAGAAGGTCTTACTGTAACTGCAATGTCCCTCATCAATGTTCCTCTTCCTCCAGGGACCTCCCGGTGACTCTGGACCTTCTGGACCAAGCGGACCTTCTGGAGTCAGAGTGAGTGGAGTCCCTTAATGTTCTCTCAGCGCTGCAGTGAAGCCACTGGGCATCATTTCACAACATTATACCCTGATGGAAAAGTTAGCAAAAGTGATTGTACTGTAGCATGTCACTGTTGACTCATGTTGAACCCGTCACACTGAGATATATATAAACTAGAGTTTCCATTAAAAAGTTAGTTGACTGTATAATGTGATTATTTCAGGGATCTGCTGGACCCCATGGACCCGCCGGTAAGGATGGCAGAGCTGGCGGCCATGGTGCTGTTGGTGCTCCTGGTGCTCGTGGACCCCCTGGAACCTCTGGACCTGCTGTAAGCTTGACTTCACATCAACAGCTCATTCGCACTGATTTTCATAATTTTGCCTACTTTGTAAACCAGCTGGAACCTTTCCCTCAAAGGTTACCGGTGAAGCTTCCTATCTGCATATCACTTCACTATCTTATCCATTATAGGGTCCTCCCGGAGCTCCTGGTCTGCCCGGACCTCCTGGCGCTCCTGGTGGTGGATATGATGTCTCCGGATACGATGAGTACAGAGCTGATCAGCCCGCTCTGAGAGCCAAGGACTATGAAGTTGATGCCACCATCAAGTCACTCAACACTCAGATCGAGAACCTTCTCACCCCTGAGGGCTCAAGGAAGAACCCCGCCCGTACCTGCCGTGACATCAAGCTCAGCCACCCTGAGTGGAGCAGCGGTAAGCTTGGCTTTATCTGACAGCTGCATGACATAAATATAGTCCTGTACTTGGTAACATTTAATTGTCTTTTCTCAAACTGGACCAAAAAGACAAGGTTGACTTTTTCTCTTCTGATCTGTAGGATTCTACTGGATTGACCCCAACCAGGGCTGTATTAATGATGCCATCAAGGTCTTCTGCGACTTCACCACCCGCGAGACCTGCATCCACGCCCACCCTGAGAGCATCGCCCGCAAGAACTGGTTCAGAAGCACCGAGGGCAAGAAACACGTCTGGTTCGGAGAGACCATCAATGGTGGTACTGAGGTGAGAGGGGGAGCCATACTCCTTTATTTGACACCGAACAGTCATATAAAGCCAGAAGATAACAAACGTAATATATCCTTCATTCAACATATTGATTGCTCCTCTTCCTGTCTTGCAGTTCACCTACAACGATGAGACCCTCAGCCCCCAGAGCATGGCCACCCAGCTGGCTTTCATGCGCCTGCTTTCCAACCAGGCCAGCCAGAACATCACCTACCACTGCAAGAACAGCGTTGCCTACATGGATGGTGAGACTGGCAGCCTGAAGAAGGCCGTGGTGCTCCAGGGCTCCAACGACGTGGAGCTCAGGGCAGAGGGCAACAGCCGCTTCACCTTCTCCGTGTTGGAGGACGGCTGCACTGTGAGTAGATTTTTGCTTCTTTAATTAGATAGACATTTCAGTAGGTTTCAGTCTACCTTACACGTAAGATGTCATTTCCTTTATAAATGGCTTTATTTAATAATTGTTAGAGCGTTAGGGTTACAGCTAACATGTTATCCAGATTTTGATGTGTACAGTTAAGCTTCACTGAACTATATTGATACTCATTCTCTCTTTTCTGTTTCCTTTGACCCTTGCAGAGACACACTGGTGAGTGGAGCAAGACAGTGATTGAGTACAGAACAAATAAACCAACTCGCCTGCCCATCCTCGACATTGCACCTTTGGACATTGGTGGAGCTGATCAGGAGTTTGGTTTGGACATTGGCCCAGTCTGTTTCAAATAAATAGACTCATGATAAATTAACACCAAAAAGAGAGAAAGAACGAGAAAAAAAAAAAACCAAAATCTCAGCCCTGCCCTTCTTTTGTGTTGTTTTTTTATACTGAATGCTGATTTCTCTCTGCACATCCACTTGTTTAAGATGGGCAACTATCGGAGAGGACTGAACGGACTAAATGGAGCTTTTGTGCAATGCAAATTAATACAGCCAACCCAAAGGGACGCGGGAAAACACCTTGTTGTGGGACATCATGTCATCTTTTTGTAAAAAATAAAAGAAGTGTAATAAAAATGCTGAAAGTGTGCATCACTTTGTGGTCTTTGTATATCTTCCAAAGAGGAGGTTTAAAACCACAATTTCCAAGAAAATGGTTTGAACTACCTCATGCCTGTACGTAAAGAAAATACTATTGACAATACCCAGGTCCACAACCGAGATGTTAAGACTTCTAATGCTTCAAGCTTTGTCCCATATCAGAAGGTGCTTAGTTACTTGAAGCAGCGATCTATGGTGCTAATATGCAGCTGTGGAGGAAACCACTTTTTTTACTGTATTATTTTGTATTGACCTTTGAGGAGTCCTGGATTTATCCCACTGATATTTCCCCATTTTAAGCAGGTGGATTGTTTCAAAACCTGATGTCTGTTTGGTTTTTTTTCCCCTTTTGTTTAGTTTCTGTTCTGTTTTCTCCTAGGTTTTTTTTGTTTTGTTTTGCCCTTGTTTGTTTGTTTTTTTTCTGATCAGGCTTTTTCCTCCTCCGTTCCCACTCCAAGTGGTCATACTGGCAGCACATAATTCATCCAGTTCTAAATAGTTTTTCAGCGGCCTTTTTCTCTCTCAGACAATGACACCACAAAGTCTATTGTACCTATTTTGTATATGTGAGATGTTTAAATAAATTGTGAAAAGTTCTGAAATAAAGCATGTCCAATGTTCCAAAACCCACAACGCAGTGACTTAAATGCTTTCATGTTTTAATGGCACCATTGCAGGTGTGTCACTGTATTTTATTTCTGGTTTTATTTTGGTTGATGATTTATATATCGTCACTGACTTAAACATCTTCCTATTGTGGAAGCAAAGCCATATTTTGATTTACCTTCCCCACTTACCTTGCCTTTCAGAAGTACATCCAATTTTTAATGTATAGTAAATTTCTGTTTACACTGTCCATGCCAATGTGTGATTACTAACGTGCATTGCTTCTTGTAAATATGCGTCCTCTCGTGTTGCTTTTTCTTGCATAATACAGCTTTTGCATCCAAATAAATCTCTGTAATTTGGATCAAGGCTTGAATTAGAGTGATGCATGAATCATCATTCAGGATGGGAACACTGTTTTTCTATTATTTTTTTGTCAAAAACACAGGAGAACAGTATTGGAGTAGTTCAGTGCTACGGAAAATGGGTAATGCAGTTTTTTGTGAAAACTGTTAGAGGCAGTTCTGTTTAGCTCATTGGTTGAAAATACCAAGATCAGCTGCAGCACCTTGTTTGACCACTAGATGGCAGTGTAGTTTAAGATGAAATCAATTCATTGTTATACACAAAGAAAAAAACACCTTAAAACCATACTCCACTCATTTACCTTCACATAAACAAAAAAACAATACAAGATAGAAATGATTAGAAACATTAGTAAAAATGGATAGTAAAGTCACCAGGATGTGTAAAAAATAAACGGAACGGTGCCTGGAAGTGGAGCTGTTGTTGTGGGTTCTCTTGATGACCCCGTAAGTATTAATGTCAGGCTGGAGTACTTTCCTCTCTTGCACAGTGTGGTTTCTGTGCTTTGATTCATCCTGTGTGTGCTGTCAGTGGCCAGTACCTCTTCAGCGCAGTTAGTGTTAAGGGTTTTGAAGCGAAGGTAGAACTTTACCTGTAGGTACCTTGTAGAACTCATCTGGCAGCGTGGCCTGGTTGGTCTGTAGTATTCTGCATGACACTGTGAATCCAAGGCTGGAATACTCCAGCTTCAGTCGGTACTATCTCTTGGCTTTGTTCATGGATCTACGCAGGTTTAATCTGTCCTCTTTTTTTTTTTTTGTTCCTGTCAGCATCAGCAAAGGCAAATTCAACGGAGTAGACATGCAGCATGAACTGTTCCTCACAGTTATTACAAGGCTTATTATTGGAATAGATCCTGCAGCATTTTGTAGGAATTAGGTTGGTAATGCATGTACAGATATACCTAGTTACAGTGGCAGTATACTCTTACAAATCCACAGAGGAGTCATTTTTAAGACACCCCAGTTAGCACTTTCAAAAAAAGTCCTGATGACTTTGATCAATTTCTTCATTTCATGCTTGTAATACTTCCTGGTGGGGCTCTCTAGAGGAGTTGGATGCTCTCTGGTGTGGATGCAGTAAAAATGACAGATGGTCTGACAGGGGGTAAAGTACTGTTGGTATCCTTCATGTTGCTGTAGACTGGATTGAGAATACTTCTTTGGAAAGTCTACCTAAGACTGATGGGATTTGGGGAGGTTATTCTTCGAGTTATAATGGCCATACCATCAGGAGCACTGAAGTGGGATGGACGCTGCTGATAATGCTGTACAGGGTCCTCAGTAGAGTGACATGATAGGCCCATGGAGGAATGTAACCAGACAGTAGACACACAGCTCTGAACTTCCTTGGTGTGGCACACATTATCAGGTCTCATTTTAACAGTCAACTCATCAGGACGTGTAAGTATCCAAGCAGAATTATTATCTTTGAACACTGAGCTGCTAATACTTTGGTACTTTGTCCATACAGAGGTCTACATTATCTTCCATCCATCCATCCATTAACTTCCACTTATCCAAATTCAGGTCATGGCTGGCAGAAGCCAACGTATCACCAGTTCTATTTTTTCTGTGCTATATAGCACATGTTAACTCAAAAAAACAGCTAGAGGAGAAATAGCTTCCCAAGACTGTGAACTGAGCACTTGTGATAAGCTCAACTTTGTGCATATATTTGCTTTTATTCATAAATGAAAAGCAGCCAATATTCAGGACACTGCAGAAGGCTTTCTACAAGTGGCTGAAGGCTCTTTTTTCAGATCACTCTAACAGTGTTTGACACGTTTAGCCTCCAGAGATGGCTCTCAAGATTTTTTATTACAAATGAGGTGTAGTAATAAAAATATGCTTCAGCCACTTGTGGCTTTTTTCATTCACCTGTACACATTGGCTCAGTTATAATGTCATGAATTCTTCTGTTTTAGGTAATAAATTTCACTGGCCTGAAAGTTCATAGTACCCAAGGCACTTCAGTCCTGCAAAGAGCCCCACAGCATCCCCTTTAAAGACAATGCTTGATCATTTACGAGGTCAATGCTTGATCATTTGTTTAACTGTCATTGCCACTGTTGTTCCTGGAATTTAATATAGGAGAAAAGAGAGGTGTAGTGAAATTTCAGTGCTACAGTACAAGGGATGAAGCTAGACGAGTGATTTAAACCACCACAATCTGGACAACATACTGGACTGGAGATGCAACCGCACATCTTCACCCTATGTTTTTGATCTCACTCCAGGAATAATTATAAGTCTCCCACCAGAAGACCTGAGAGTCTGAGGACGTTCATAAAATGCAAGCAACTTAGATAAGAAGGACAGAAACCATTAAGAGTTTTATGAACTAATTAAAGCTGCAAGCAGCATTTATCGTGCCCTCACACCCATCACCACTGCCCCCCCCAGGTGTCCACCGCCTCCATCTCCACCAGACTTGACTACCATAAGGCTCTTGTCTGATTAGACAGCTTCAATTCATCATGAACGCTGTTGCCTGAGTTCAAAGAAGAACCAGAAAAACTGAGCATCTTACTGCTGCTATGAGATCCTTTCACTGGCTTCCAATTACCTGCAGAATATACTTTAAATTATAATTTCCTGCCAGGGACCAATGCTTAACTATGATTGATTTGACTGGCTGAATTTTTCACATTTATGGGTGGCAGAACCACCCAAATCCTGTTTCACAGCAAAAAAAAAACGCAGGGGCTATTGGATGTCCATCCACAAAACTGATGAAGCACTGACAAAATACACTACATAATGCAACCAAAAGTCTCCTCAAATGTACAGATTTTGGGGCAAATTGGACAATGCATGTGCAAGTTAGAACAACCTTTTTTAGATCATAGTAAGACATCGATATTTGCTGCATTCTCACAGTAATGCCCTTTAATAGAAAGCTAGTTGAATTGTAAATCATCTTTAATATCTTAACTACTGATTGATCAAGTCCGTGTTGCATCTGCTAAAGTGAGTTGAGTTGGGATTCGTAATACAAAACATGACACTCCTTGTAGTCAACAGATGGCGCTACAATTGTTCCTGAATATTACCATATAGATGTGTTCAGGTTCAGTATACAATCATACACTAATTTTGGACCAGATTAAACAATGTATGCCTGAGTTGGAGCAGAGCCTTTATTAGCCTGCAATAAGTCCTGCAGAACTTAAATCATTGCCTGCATTATGCTTTGCACATCCACAAATTTGCAAGGGTTCTCCAGGTTCTGCATGATGTCAATTTTTTTGTCTGGATTGTAAGTGGACATTACCTCTTATGATACATATTTCTTTACTACTTTTAGGAACGTGGGTATTGATGATTAACATGACCAAAACTAGGTCCACAATATACAGGGGAGAAAAGACTAATGACCCACAGGAGTGATGGGAGGCTCACTGATTTACATATGACTTAACATCTTACAATCTTTACACTAAACAGTTTGAACTGACCAAGCCCTCTGGATGGAAGGTGTAACACCTCTAAGAAAAGAAAAAAGAAGTCCAGTTACCTTGATTAAAACCTTTGAGAGTTGTCACGATCTGGGTGATTATAAAGTTTACTCCAACATAGTTTCAATTAACTTGGGTAATTAAAAGTTTAAACAGAAAGTTTCTAATTTTGTCTCTTCAGAATTACTCCATCAACCAAGATGGAGAGTGAGCAGTTCAGATTACTGGACAGGGTATGTTAAAGCAGTGCACTACAAAAGTGACCTAACTCTGCCTTATTAGTGAACAATATCAATATTACGTTAATACAAACCTTTATTTCCCAACCAGCATGCTCAAGAACTGTCAGAGCTCTGTTTGGAAAACAAGCTGGTGACAGAGCAGGAGTTGGACATGGCCAAGCACCTGGAGGACTTCATTATCCAGAGCCAGGATGTGAATGCAATGCTGCAGGTGGAAGTCAATGAGCTGCGGAACCTCCTGGTCGTGCAAGCAGAGTTAGCTTGCCAGCGCCACCTTTAGGTGAGTTTGTGAAGCATTTTGTGGGTTTATTAGCGTGACCCTGGACTTCATTGGGCGCTTTGTCACACAGTGTAGGGGCTAATAGTTATAGCAATAGTTATAGGGGCTAAGACTAGAGTAGGCTTGTCTTAATCACAGTTTTATCATAGCTATGCTGCTATAGGTCTACGCTGCAGGGGGACGCCAACATGATCTGCTGAGAGGTGTCTCAACCGCTCTTCTCCCTTTCCTCCTTTCCTCCTCCCTTTCCTCCTCCTCCATTTATTCCTTGGTTAATTAGGAGCATCTTGGTGTGATTGAGGAGGAAAGGGAAGAGGTTGAACGGAAGCTGAGTGCTGCCATTGCAGCAGCTGAGAGACTGAATGTAGTGGTAAGAAGACACTGGCAGTCATCAGTCAAGGTTAACTGATAAGCTCTCATGAAACTCTGATAAAAAAAAAAAAAAATCTCAAATTTTAATTAATGTTGTCATGTTTCCAACCCCACAACAGGAAAAGCTTTTACTGAACTTGAAAATATTTGAAAACTGAGCATACTCATCTAGGACATTATTAAGCACAGGAAGTTACATAAAAGACACTTCTTTTCAAGAACTGGCATTATATGAATATAGTTATAATGAACTGGATATAACTTGATGTTAACTGGATTGAGCTCATCTTCCATTGAACTGTGTTTGTTCTGTAAAAAGCCCTTGAGATGACTCCTCTCGTGAACTGGCACCATACAAATAAACTGAATTCAGTTTAAATGTAACTGCTGAGACAGCTAGTTTAAAGTGGAAGGACATTTGATGTCACCATGATTTGCATTTATGCAAGACAAATACATAAAACATGCAGCTAGCATGAAAGGTAGTATGCTTTCATACATGTGAAAGCTAGAGAATTTATCTGCATTTCTATTTCTGTATCTCAGCTTAAAATGTAAAAAACAGCTTAAAAAACAAGTTTTACTTGTAAAGCTTTCTGTCAAATAAAAACTATAAACGGCCTTCTGGTTTATTTTGAAAACTGTCATCCAAAATGGTTACAAATATAATTGCTGAAGTAATAAGATATAAGAGTAGTTTTGATATATTTGTCTCACTAAATCGGTATGAGTTATCATAAGTTGCTTTATTTTTCTGCTCTTTTACATTTTGGAGCAAATATTACATTCTCGGCTATAGTACATTATTCCTATACATATATTACCTATAAAACCTAAAGTGGGAAGTTCACTGCTTGGTGCTTTCAGCATCTATCCTTTAGTGTCTGCTTGAACGTGCTTTGATTTCTGCCCTGCTAATTACAAGTACCAAATCAATATTTGTGCTTTTTGCAGTTTTCCTTGACACTTTATATGCCTTTTTAATTTTGCTTTTTAATTTTCACAGTTGTAGCCTTAGTTAAAGTTATTGGTTTTGCACTCTGTAGTCTGTGTACTCTCTGTCTCCCTCGTCATCCTAATGTGACAGCAACCTGATCTGTGATCCCATCCATCCATATAAGCATTAAAGATGATTAGTAGCATCCAATGAAACCAATGAAGAACAGAGTGGGTCATTTGTGGGTGTCACAAGAAAGTGAAATACATTATCATTTTCCAGCCAAACTACTTCAATTTCAGGTTTAAATGTACAAACATACAGTGCCTTGCAAAAGTATTCGGCCTCCTTGAACTTTTCAACCTTTTGCCACATTTCAGGCTTCAAACATAAAGATATAAAATTTGCAATTTGGAAAGATATAAAAAAAAAATATTTTTTTGTCAAGAATCAAAAACAAGTGGGACACAATTGTGAAGTGGAACGAAATTTATTGTATATTTTAAACTTTTTTGGGGGCGTGCAATATTATTCAGCCCCTTTACTTTCAGAGCAGCAAACTGACTCCAGAAGTTCAGTGAGGATCTCTGAATGATCCAATGTTGTCCTGAATGACTGATGATGATCAATAGAATCCACCTGTGTGTAATCAAGTCTCCTTATAAATGCACCTGCTCTGTGATAGTCTCAGGGTTCTGTTTAAAGCTCAGAGAGCATCATGAAGACCAAGGAACACAACACACAACAATCAGTCATACACTGCACAAATCTGGCCTTTATGGAAGAGTGGCAAGAAGAAAGACATTTCTCAAAGATATCCATAAAAAGTCTCATTTAAAGTTTGCCACAAGCCACCTGGGAGACACACCAAACATGTGGAAGAAGGAGCTCTGGTCAGATGAAACCAAAATCAAACTTTTTGGCCACGATGCAAAACGATATGTTTGGTGTAAAAGCAACACAGCTCATCAGCCTGAACACACCATCCCCACTGTCAAACATGGTGGTGGCAGCATCATGGTCTGGGCCTGCTTTTCTTCAGCAGGGACAGGAGAGTCCCAAGGGACTTGCAGCTGTAATTGCAGCAAAAGGTGGCACTACAAAGTATAAACGCAAGGGGGCCCAATAATATTGCAAAAGTACCCTTTTAATGTACTTTTTAATGCTCTGTAATGCTTCAAATGTTTTATCTAAAGCACCTTGAATTCTTTTGTTAATGAAATGTGCTATACAAATAAACGTGCCTTGCTTTGCCTTGACTTGTAAATATACTATCACCCAGGTTTTTTGAAAATACAACAGAAAATGAAGCGTTCATCCCTTATATCAGTGGTCTTCAACCAGGGGTCCGTGACCCTAGGGGGGCCGCTGAGGTACTGCAGGGGGTCCTCCAACTTAAAAAGAAAGGCAAAAAAGGCATAATTTGAGAGTTAAACCAAAAATAAGGGAGATATATATATATATTATATATATATATATATATATATATATATAGATATAGATGATAGATAGATAGATAGATAGATAGATAGATAGATAGATAGATATATATAGGATATATATAGCATCATATATATAGATATAGATAGATATATGGATGAAAGATATATATGAGATAGTCTTATAAGATATATAATATAGATATATAAATATACAATTAAAATGTAATTAAAACTAATTAAAAAGCAGGGGTCCCTGCTCTGTTTTTCTCTCATCCAAGGGGTTCCTGGGCTAAAAAAGGTTGAAGACCCCTGATTTAGACAGTTAATACCTCAGTATGCATTCTTAAAAAAAAGTGCATTTTCTTGAAGACTTTAACGTAAGTATTTTAAATCCTAGGGATCATATCAGATTATTATTTTGATCTTTACTGTTCATAAATGTCATTTTTATTATAGATCAAGACCGGGTTTTGGGTTATTGCATTTTCATAGTTAGATTATCATTTCAACAGAATGCACTTGAACGCAACTTAGGAGCAACCTGTTGCTATGTAACAGCGTTCAAACACAACCGTTGGAAGACGTTAGTTGGACATTTTGAATTTGTTCTCAACTTTGCCGAAAAACAAAACAAAACAAAACAAATTAAAAGACTTCCCTGTTATTATTGGTAAGTACTTAAAAAGCCACGGGAAATGTTTACCTTATCCTTGTGCCATCTTCACGATCTTTTTTTTTTTTTTTTTGTCTGTTCGTTTTGTTTTGCGGAATGTTTAGCTGGACAATTAATAATGTCCCTTACTTTGACGCTTTTAACAGAGTGAAATCTGAAGCAAATCGAGCGAGCAACATGGCCACATTTCCAGTTGTGATGAATGAGGAGCTCTTGAGGGATGCTATATATGAACAATACTGTAAGATCGAACTGATAAAGAAGGACGAAATCGTCTTCAGTGATTACCCCGAGCTCCGCTTGGAACGCAAAGGTGAGGAAGATTATAAATTTAGCTACTAATAAAAATTCATTGAGTTTGGTTATCTTAGAGATGATTTTCCCAGGGGATACGGTCTGGTTCATCGGTGTTTCCTCCTCTGACCTGGAGATATCTCACTTGTCATCGTTTTGGATATATACTGGTTTTAACGGCTGCTAACTGTTTTAACGGCTGCTAACGGCTTTTATCTGGAGTTAGCACTCGGACCAGGGACCTGGCATGAAAAGGAGCGCTGGACACTAGCAGCTCTCCTAGTACACCAGATTTTTCCTGGTGTACTGAAACTTGAATTTCTCCCTTGGGGGATTAATAAAGTATTTTGAATTTGAATTGAATTGAATTTTTTTTTTTACAGAAATCCTGGACATAGATTGCTTGACTGAATTCACATCTCTGACCAAGCTTGATCTGCACAGTAATCTCATAACGAAGATCCAGGGCCTGGACTGTCTGCTTAATCTCAAATGGCTCAGTAAGATGAAACTTTTTTTTTTCCCTTCTGGTCAAGTTTTCTGGGAATTATTGTGCAGGCACTGGTAGAAATCTTAATTTAAATTGTATAAGAAGAGCTCAGAAAGTATTTGTAAAGCGATTACAGCTGTTTTTTTTTTTAAATGTGTCCTTTAGATCTGTCATTAAACAGGATCAAGAAAATTGAGGGTCTGGAGTGTCTGCGAAAGCTTGAAGTGTTGAATTTGTCCAACAACAGAATCTCTCTCATTGAGAACATGGATGCCCTTGAGAACCTCACTCATTTCCACGTTGCAAACAACTTCATCAGTCAGCTGGACAATGTGAGAGTATTTTATTGCACAAACCAAATGTAACATAATGCATTTGTGTTGCAAGCACCCTCTGACCTTTAAGTAATTATTTGCAGAATGTTCAAATAACTTAATGTAAATCTTATGCATTTCAAAGGTGCTGTATCTGAGGAGGTTTAAGAAGTTGTTCAAAGTGTATTTCTTTGGAAATCCTGTCTCTAAGGAGAAAGAATACAAAATGTTCATTGCTGCCTGTCTTCCAAATTTGATGGGCCTAGATGAGATGTTTTTTAACATGAAGATAGTGAGTATAAATCACTGAACATTTTGACAAAACCCGTAACTTGAAACATTTATAACTACTTTACCTTCATACTTTACCATCAGTTAAATCAGTATTTTGTTATAAGTTTATTATGTTATATTGATCATGCATACACCATACTTGTCTGTGTATGTACAGAAAGATGAAGCATCCGCCAAATACAAAAGCATCACTGAGAAATTGAAGCAGAAAGAGCTAGAGGAACAACAAGCTGCTGCAGCTCAGAAACGCAAGGAAGCTGAGCTAAAATTACACAAAGTATGATAAAGCTGATGTTAATGTTAATACGGTTCATGAGGTATATACATATCACTTCATTTTTTTTCTCTTTTACAGGATGCCTTTGTAGAGTCTCTTAATGGGCCATATCTTTTTAAGAGCATGCTTGAAGAAGATCCAGAGGCAGCAACACTAGGTTGCATTCCAGGAGTGACTTCTCTGCTTCAGACATATCCTTTTTTGCCCTGATTTTTTTGCTAGCATATATGGAAGTATTTCTAACATAATGTGTAATTACTTGAGTTCCTTGACCTTGCAGTTACATTTGAGGACCAAATGGGGGTGCTGTGTATGTCCTTATTTGACACGGGGATATCTGAGCATAAACGACGGGAATCAGAGCTGAACTCTTTCGTCAGTGGCCAAAATGATACTGAGACATACTACAGGAAGGAAACATCTAAGATACTGGAAAAGTTGGATGACCAGCACAGCGAGGCAAGCATGCGGGACCATTACAGCTTAGATAAGACTTGTTCAAGTTGTCCAGCAAATGCCTTTGCTACAATTAGTTAGTAAAAATTTTAATTGTGATTAGTGTTGTTAATCGCTTGTGTTTTCAACTTACTAGATGAAAACAAAGTTAGAGAAGTTAACAGACCCAGACCTAATTAAGGTCGAGATGAGCCACTGCAATGATGAGATCGACCAGCACATCAAGAACATCATGACGCTTGAGTTCCAGCTGATTGGGAACCTGCAGGCAAGCGTCTGCATGTGTTTTTATTTGTGTATTATTTTTCAAAAATGATTGCGTTCTTTAAGAAAAAAAAGTGTATAATTGAATTTGAACAATTTACACTCAAAATCTGAGAATGTTGTGATGGCATGGAAAATGAAAATTTAAGAATTGTTTGTTATATTTACTTTAATGTGAATGTATATGCAGACAATATCAATCCCAGATGTTTCATACTTTATCTTGTCAGCTTAATTCCTTTTGTTTTTCAAAAAAAAAAAAAGTCACAATATAGCTTTTACCTCTTTGTAATGTTTACATTCCTTCTCACAACACGTGCAAGATGTCATATTAAATCTTTCAAACTTAAGGTTGTATAATATTATTCTATATCCTAAAAAATGCAGACTGAATAATTTTACTCTGATTATATGCATAAGTTTCACATTTACTATCAGTGATACTTTCCGTTCATTTCAGGATAACATCAAAATTTTGGACACCTCCATCTCAGAGATGGTTGAAGAATTTTCCAAAACTGCTCAAGGAATATATCTTTTTCTTCTGTGTCATCATAAGCACTATTAATTATTTTTTAGCAACACTTCCTCCTTACCATTTAAAGTGAAATGTATACTGTACATAATCAATATTGGGTTAGCCTGATACTAAAGGCAAATACTCAGTTTGGGGAAATTTGAACATTTGTTTTCTTTGTGAAAAAGACCTCCACGTTTTAAATTCTATTTTCCCCCTAATTGAATTTGAATGAGACTACATGTAAATCCCAGAACTGTAGCTTTTACTGTTTTGCCTAGTAGGTATTTCTGTCCTATGTAAATGATTTCTTTGACACAGTCATACATTTGATCAGTGTCGAGATCTGGAGAAGGATTATCATCGCAAACTGAAAGAAATTGCTGTTGACATTCTGAAGAACGTGGC
The DNA here is from genome assembly GCA_018398805.1 of Hirundichthys speculiger. NCBI lineage: Eukaryota > Metazoa > Chordata > Actinopteri > Beloniformes > Exocoetidae > Hirundichthys > Hirundichthys speculiger. The sequence goes on along the minus strand of JAGFBZ010001649.1, from coordinate 1,648,462 downwards.
TCAGAAAAATTTCCAGGAGGACATGCCAGCTGATCTCATAACGGTTCATATTATATTGTTACGTTAGAAGTTGATCTTAGTTCTGTTCAGTTTTGTTGAAAAAAAACCCCACCAAATTTCATTATGTTTTATGTGCAGTTGTTTAAAGATGAAAATGCAGTGATGAAGGCATTGGCCGCCAGCCATGATAACCACCTGCAGAAGATCAGTGACCGGGAAAATCAGCTGCTCACACGTGTCACCTGCTGGAAATCGGCCCTGATTAAAGAGGTAGGAAACTAAAATGACTTTGAATCAAGTACTTGGGGATATTTTCAAGTATTCATGACTATGTTCTCCTTATTCTGTCACAGATTTTATATATGTTTTTCTTTTTTTGCTTGTCTTACAGAATGGAGAAAAACAAGTTATGTGGCACCGCCTCCGCCTCTCAGATGCCTTGAGATATGGGGACTATTTAAAGGAGTGCTTGAGCAAGAACACTAGTGACACTGATGCTTCTTATACATTTATGTGTCAATTAATCAACAATTAATCAGTTAATTAATTATTCTGCCAATAATTCTCTCAGAAACGTATTGATAGCTATAGAAAAACATGGTTACATTTTTCGGGGAACATTTAGTGACAAATGTTTGTTGAGTTTATCCCTATGATCTTGTAAATATTTATGATTTTTTTGTTCTCTGTTGGTTTAAAAAAAAAAAACGAATGAGTGAACAGACTTGAAAAAGTGAACTTTGGATTAGAACTATACGTTGTCAGACATGAGGGGTACTGATGTTTTTTCCCCTTGGTAAAAGCAGACCAAAATGTAGAACGAATGTTGACCAATATCATAATAATTAACCAAATGAAAGTCAGTTCCCTCACAAACTGACCTCTGACTTGTGTTGCAGCTCTGTTGGGGCTGTGTTGCTGAGCGTTGAGCCTCTCAGAACTATTACTGTTGTTGTTGTTGACCTGGATACCATTCTGCTTCATCAGCTGCATTAACTCAGACTCTAACGCCGCAATCTGTAGAGACAGAAACCAATCAATATTAATGGGCTGTGAACATTTACCAGTCTTGGTAGCTGCCTTAAAGCACTGTAATAAAATAAATTGTGAGATGAGAGTATTTTGAGTAATGTTTTCTATTGAATTTGAAAATGCTTACAAAGGTTGACTAAGTGTTTGTCAAAAGCTACGTAATTGAATATGCAGTGTAGTTGTAAAATATTAGTGCAGATGGAGGAAAGCCTCTGTCTTAGTGAAGATTTAAAGCACAGATTTTAGAGTTTTTCACTAATCTTGACACTGGTTCTCTTCACAATTCACCTTTTACAATGCCGTGTATTCAGAAAGTAGAGAAATAAGTGTTTATTGTTAGAAAGCATTGTCACAGAGCAGAAACAAAAACAACTGTTGAGACAGGAAAAGAGGAGAGGAAGTCTGTAACCATGTGGTTGTGTGACATGCACCTGAACCAGATCCATGTTTTAATGAAGCCACTAAATCTGCTGTCACGGTGCACAGATCCTCTGTTCGTACTTCTACTGGTAAAACAATAGTAAAGTTGTCCTATTATTGATCTGCTTTATAAAGTTTACAACCGGACTGATTTTCCCACATGTCCGAGCACCTGGGAGCCAGAAAGATTTGCACTTACAACAGATATGAAAGGTGGACCGAGTGAGTTTGAAAAGCGGTGCTTTACCCTAACTTGCAGTCCCTGGATCTCAGCCAGGTGAGCTTTTTCTGCCTCCTCCAGCCGCCTCCTCTCTGCATCCTCCTTCTGGATGAACTCCACCTCTCTGGAGGAACAAGAGGGAGTGTAATGAGTGGAGTGGTTGTGTGTTAACACAGGAAAACAGGGTACTGGTTCACTGCTTTCGTGGGTTTGTCCTTTCACCATGTGTGATAGTGGCTGCCTTTAACTCGTGTGATTAGGGAGAGATGTTAAAGGACATCAGCACGACTCGTTTCACCCTCACTCTGTTCTTCATACTGAATACAGATATAACACAGATATATAAATATGAATTTACACAACGAGAATACTAATTGCAGGCTTTTTTCTTGCTTGAGCCTTTATCACGGAGTTCACTTCTCTTTTACGGCTCTGTCCTCAGTTACAGATAAGGATGGAGGGTTTCTCCCTTCAGTTTCCTTCGGCCTTCAGGGGGGCAGAGCCAATTAGATGCTGTCAGACTGGCACTGAGCAGGAGAGGTTGTAATGGGACTGACCAAAGAAAATGCTGCACTGCAAAAGCAGGAGAGCAGCACTGCATGAGACTGACAATTCTACTTCTCACTGTTGGAGCAGGATCAGACTTGGAAGGAAAGGGAGCTTGGTTGCTGCACTGTACTTTAGATGGAAAGGGAATAAATATTTCACTTTTACATTAAGTAAGGGAAGTGAAGGAGGAGTTATATAATCGTTCTCCTCTCCAAGCTGTTCAGATCCTCTTTCAGCAATTTGAAGAGACAGAATTGGTTAAGAAAAAGGGAGCCTACATGCGTTACAACTCTTGGTGCACAACACTTAGTGGAGACGTTACAAAAATTAGCGTCCAACCTTTTTCATATACTATAATGATTCTAGCTGAATAAATAATCCATTATGTCTCATATCAAACATTTGTATAATCTAGTGGTTCTTAAATGGCAGTCTGATCAAGCATTGACTTAAGGAATGATTATATGGCAGTACCAAATAAATCATCCACAACTTGGTCACAACCAGAAGATTAGGAAGTTCATCCTGTGTTCTCTCACTTCTGCTGGAAGTCTTTGATGAGTTTCTTGGCTTTGTTGTACTTCTTCTCCAGAGCCTGGTACTGGGCCTGGGCCTCCTTCAGGTGCTCATTGACAGTGTGGCAGAGGGTCTGGGCCTCGATCCAATAGCTCTCCAGCTTCAACATCCTCTCCTTGTTTTCCTCAATGCTGGCCTTCAGCTGGCTCTTCTCCTTCTCCCAGCGCTGCTTTTCCCTCTCGACTGATGCCAACTGCAACAAGGGAAAAGGACCTTTAATTAAAACATGCAGACATTATAGAGTAGTGTGATCTATCGAAAGTGAGTTAGAACTTATTCAGTATTTAAACAAAAAATAAAAAATAAAAATGTGATGTGTTTTGAATAATAGTTTTCATATTTTGAAACATTACAGTATATAGTCATGAAATATAATAATCACATTAAACGGTACAGTAAGTAGTTGAATATCCTGCTTTACAATGGATTATCTTATAAAAAAAATGCTTTGAAATAAAACAAACCCAGATTATCACCACTGGTAATGATACTACATTCAGATACTCAAAGGGTCATATTGATCATAAAGATCCTAAACATCATATTCTCATATTGCCTTTTTGGAACAAAGTATGGATTGGGCTACAAAGTGGATCACTTTATTTCAACTTTGTGGTCACTTTATTTCCATGGAAAAGCAAAACCATTATTGCCCTTTAACAGGCTTTTTAGGCATCACCTAATTCAATCATATTGATTTCCACCCCATTAATTTGAGAATGGATCAAATTAGGCCAATAGCATTTAACAAAGTTCCCAAATTATACACTTCATGTGTGAAGTGCATGTAGACATAAATTATCACACAAAATAGCATTCAAGTTACAGAAAGCAAAGTAAATAGAAAAGAAAGTACATGGTGTTTTCATGCTCTTACATAGACATTTTCAGCAACAAAGGAGACAATTTTGAAATAAACTAAAAGAAACAAATCTATATAGGATGTGATGTTCATTCAAAGTACTGATTGAGAAGTGAAAAAAATCTTAAAGCCTTAAAAACTCTTTTTGAATCAAAAATTCTCTCACATCATTCTATATCAAACATCTATTCCCAAACACTTCCCACTGATCCGGTGCTCCTCTGCAGTAGCCCACATGTTGTAGCCCTCCACCGGTTTATTTTAAGTCTGACCTTTTAGTCATTCAGACAATGTACCCTGTACCAATTCAATTCAATTCAATTCAATTCAATTTTATTTATATAGCATCTGTTACAATGACAATTGTCTCTAGGCGCTTTACAGAGACCCAGAGCATGACCCCCGAGCAAATATCATTAACTAAGATTATATCATTAAATCCAATCAATGATAAATGACAATGGCAGGTAAAAAAAAAAAAAAAAAAAAAAACTCCCACGTAGGGAGAAAAAAAACCTTTATACCAAACAGTGGCAAGGAAAAACTCCACTTTAAGAGGAAGAAACCTTGAGCAGGACCTGGCTCATATGGGGGGACCTTCCTGCCGAAGGCCAGCCGGGTAGAGAAAGAAAAGAGGGGAGACAGGACAGAGAGAGGATGGAGGACAGAGAGAGGATGGAGGACAGAAAGAGGATGGAGGACAGAAAGAGGATGTAGGACAGAGAGAGGAGAGCACAGAAAAAGTAAAAAATAATAAATGGAATTGTTGTAGGGTGAATGCAAACGGGCTATGGAGGGCCCTTGGGCGTGTGGTCAGCGTAATGAGCCATGATAGGCTCTTGAGTATCAATAATGTGCGGGTGGGGTGTAGGTGAGGTGTGTGCGAGAAAAGGGGGAGGTGGGGGGGAGGAGGGGGTTTGGGTTTAAGAAAAGAGAAGGGTAGGATTTCAAGCAAAAGGATGCGATATATAAACATAAACAGATGGAGGCAGCAGCACTGGGATGAGATGGCCAGAGGACCAGGTCGCCGATCACCACGCCAGTCTGCACCCCAAACACAAGTGGAGGAGAACCCCGGGATGGACAGAGGATGGAACTGCTAGTCAGCATGAAACCCAGGAAACTCTGCAAATACACGGAAAGAAAAGGGGCAGAAACAGCACAACAAACACAGGAAAGCAAAGAAAATGGAGCACAGTTTCAGTAACAGGGTGCTCCCAAATAATTATAAATGAGCTGGAGGAGGAGGAAGGGAGGAAGAAAGGGAAGAAAAAGGAGAAGAGCAGTGGAGACACCACTCAGCAGATCATGCTGGTGTCTCCCTGTAGCGTAGGCCTATAGCAGCATAACTATGACGAAGCTGTGATTAAGACGAGCTACTCAAGTCTTACTACTACAACTATAGTTATAACTATTAGCCCCTACACACTATAGATTAGACTAACTGTAGGCTTTACTGAACAGAAATGTTTTCAATTTAGTTTTAAAAATGGAGATGGTATCAGCCTCCTGAACCCAAACTGGTAGCTGGTTCCATAAAAAAGGTGCCTGGTAGCAGAAGGCCCGTCCTCCAAACCTACTTTTGGATATTCCAGGAACGACGAGTAATCCTGCACTCTGAGAGCAGAGAGCTCTATTAGGAGCATAAAATGCTATCAAGTCTTGTAAATAGCACGGAGCTAGGCCATTAAGGGCCTTATATGTGAAAAGCAGAATTTTAAACTCAATTCTAAATTTCATGGGAAGCCAATGGAGGGAGGCTAACACAGGACTAACACGTGTACAAGAGCACGTCTGGTACACGTGCAGAGCTGCAAAACACACGCACTTTGTTTAGGCCTCACGAATGACTCAAGGTAAACGGTGCTAAGCTATTTCATGGATTTGCTTTAAATCAAATGAAAAGTAAAAAAATTTTAATAAATTTTTGTTCTTGTGCACTGCAGGATTTGAATCCACTCAGGTATTGTGAGATGACAGCGTGACCATGTTATTGACATTGTGCATGTACTTAACAGGCTGAGATATGTTTGCTTGCAACTTGTCAGGACTGTGTGTCTGGAAAACTGCTGCACACAAAGTGGCCTTTAAATGTTTGGAGTTGGAGATCGTTTCAACCACCTCGTCCTGGTTATGAGATACACAGAGGCCCATTAAAGTGAGCTGCAAGTTGAATCACAGACACACCTGTCCACGTAAATGACCGATGAACAGGTATAAGTTCCAGGATGAGGATAGGTACCTATCAGCATAGCAGAAATAAGAAACCAGCATAATCTATTCCTGTGTATTTAGAATAACACAGATCCCCATAGTAATTTGCCATTGTGGTTACATTATGCTTTTTGAAATAATAGAAATAACTACTGATTTAATCTCAAAATTCCTCTGTGGCTTCCAGTTTAATGAATGTAAGGAAGTGTTTTCTCTTTAGCATACCATTTATACGTCTGCGATAAATGGGATTTCAACATTTGGATATAATATACTGAGAGAACAGTGTATTATGTGTATTGTTATGACTGGGTTTAAAAGGCACAGGACGTGAGCCATACAGGATTATATGGACATGGAAGATGGAAAAGAGGTGAAAGGTAAAATGAGGTCATTTAAGATTACCAAGTTGAACTTTGAGAGGGAGAAGGACTTTGAATGAGTACAATTTATAAGCTCCTGCCTCTGCTGTTCTTCAGTACCGCATCCAAAGCCCTTCCCTACTGAGGAGGCCAGCCCTAACTGCAAAATTGGAATTATCTGTGTTTCTGTCCAGCTGCAAAACAAATATGAACTAAACATGTCCTTTTATTTGCTGCTGTAGGCTGCATAGTGTTATCTGCCATTGGCAGTAAAGTTTTTTTGGAGAACAGCTTCACAATGCGCGTAAAAAAAATACCTTCTGAGAAAAAAAAAAAAAAGATGACTGAGACCCCTTTGAGACTCTTAGCTCTGGCTGGCTGTTTCCACTTGGAGATTCCCAAAGTTTCAGCAGAAAAGACACAATGTTGTTCTGTTCAAGTCACAAAGTTCTGCTTTGAAGTGGACATTCTGATAAAGTTTGACCAGAATATTAAGTCGCCGTGTCTGTTTTTACAGACTAACCTTTGTTGTCCGTTGTCTCTCTTGAAAGACGTGAGGCCATGTACATGACTAAGTGCAGTCTACCAGAAAAACAAGCACTTATTGTGGAGTGGTTGGTCAAGAGTGTGTTCGACAAAAATAGGAATATCACGAGTTTGAGAGGGAGCATCAAGGCTGGTTGCCAGGTGGAGCTGGATCCTCTTCAGCATGAGGCAGCAGTATTGTAGAAAGACGGGTTTATTAACACTCCAAAGGTGGAAAATAACCAAACGCATGTCTCAGAGACGCTAATGTCACTTAAAAAAAAACAATGGCATTTGAAGGTGAAGCATGTAAGGAGGGCGTTTTCTCACTTGTTCCTCAAAACTGTCACATTCATAGTTTAATGGCTCACTGATTAATAGTGAGTTACACGTCTTCCTTTGTAACGTTCAACCTGAAATCAGTTTTACAGACCCAAATCACAAAAACCTGGGACGATATGCAAAAAACACAAAAAAGAAGTGATTGTTACTGTACATTTCACTCTGGCTTTAGTTTATTTCACTTTATTTTTTTTTTAACACACTGTATGTACTCAACATATTGACTATTTTTTTTCTCATAAACTTCATTTTGTTTGTTAAATTGCATCCATTTTTGGATTTCAGGCCTGCAATAGATTCCATTCCTCATCATCCCTCTTTCAATGCGTTCTGGCGCTGATATCAAGTTGTAAAACATTTCAGTTATATTATCTCATTGTTTCTGCTAACAGGTCTTAAGCTCATCATTGTTACATTTTTGTGATTCAAAATTCTCCACACATTCTGTTTTGGTAAAAGGTCAGGACTGCAGGCGGGTCAGTCCAGTGTGACGACCGTTTCTTCCTCAGCCATCCCTTTGGAAAGTGTGTAGAATGTGGTTTTGTTGAAAAATGCAGACATTTCTGGACTAAGACGTGTTTTGAAAGGCAGGAAATGTTCTAAAATCTCCTTGTATCTTTTCTGCATTAATGCTGCCATCACAGATGCGCACTGACGCAACCCCGTACCACCACAGATACCGGCTTTTGGACTTCTACCTGATAACTGTCTGGCTTGTCGTTTTTTTAACTTTGGTCCAGAGCACAGTGGGCTTATTTCTTCTCAATAAGACACACAGATTCATCTCACTACAATAGACATGTCCACTGTGTGATGGTCCGTGCCAGATGCCTCCGAGTCCAGAGATGTCAACATCACCGCTGAACAAGGTCAACACATCACCTCTTTTCTGTACAGTAAAGTTTTTAGTGCACTGTGTTTATGAATGTAGCTCCATATTGTAATTCTTGACAAAGGTTTCCTAAAGTAATTTCTTGCCAACGTGGCTTTATCAGCTGTTGATCTTTGGCTTTTCTTGATACAGTGATTATATATGTATATATATATATATATATATATATATATATATATATATATATATATATATATATATATATAATATATACATATATATATATATATATATATATGTACAGGCAGTTCTAAATATATAACTGCCCGAAGTTAAACGTTTCATTGTTGGAAAATAAAAATAATAGAAAACATTGTCTCATACCAACTAATAATAATTATAATAATAATGATAAAAATAATGATATGCATGAAAGTTTTATCAAACATAAACACATGTAGGCTAATAACCCAGTCAGGAATTGGTTAATAAGATGAAATAAGCAGAATAAAATACATCTAAAAGTAATTATAAGCCAGGCTTAAAATGTGACACATTAAAAAAAAGGGGGGGAAATAAGAATTACAAGCAGGGGTCCCTGCTCTGTTTTTCTCTCATCCAAGGGGTCCCTGGGCTAAAAAAGGTTGAAGACCCCTGCCTTATATGGTATTTGACATTGTCTAGTTGTTCATTTTAAGCAGTTTCGGCATTGCACTGGTATTTACACTGTCAAAAGCAGAAAGAAAAAGAAAGTCACAAAGATGGCACAACCTTTATGAATGTCAATATTAGGTAAAAATGTATTCTTTCTCTTATTTCAGCATATGTCAAAGTCAGTGTAGCAGGATTGGGAAAGAAGGGAACATTCAAGAAGGGTATCTTCATTGGGGTCTACAGGGCACCCTAACGCCTGGATGTTTTCTCAGCAAAGCTGAAAGTTAAAAAGAAGTGTGAAGATTCAAAAAAGAAAAAAACTGTAAATAGGAAAAAATGCATAAACTCATAGATTGATTTTGCTTTGATTTTTAATTTGAATATATTCAAATTAAAAATCAAAGCAAAATCAATCTCTTATTTGCATTCAAATAGCCAGATAATTATTTTTTGAGTTTGCTTTTTTTGAACAATTAAGTGCATTTCAATTTTGCTCTCTCTTAATCAGGCAAGGTAAGAGGCCACTCAAAGCTTGAGCAAATATATCAACACGAAAATTAGAAAAATAATCTGCACATAAACTGCGTATCAAAACAATAAAGCAGATAAACCTTTTGGGTGCTGGAGTTAAAGTAGTTTTCATTTGCAGCACTGCAGCCTCATAGTGTTGCTGTGATGATTTGCTGCCACCTGCTGGTAAAAGAATGTATTTAATTTAATAGACTTGAAGCCTATGTGAGCTTTCAGTAGAGCAGCTTCCTTATGTGGAGACTTTCAGACAGACAAATCCTTCACAATGCCTTTAAAAAATATTTATGGTGATAAATATAAGTGTATAGTGATTATAGTGATATTCTACCATTAACATCTGACTGTGGTGTTTTAAAACCTCAGGTTATCTTTAGGTTGAGACATATCATATTACCTGTCTCATTATTTATTTTATTTATTTGACTAAATGTACCTCTGCTTTCCAATATCATAGTCAGATTCAGTATTGTTCATATTTTGTGATGTGAGGCATATGCAGATAATTAAATACAGATTTGCAGATTTGTATCATAAATGTCTATTTTAGTTCTCTTCAAATGATTACGTTAAATTAAAACAATGTAACAACGTGATTATTAAAGTCCTCTATCAAACTATTTAAGTTGAAAAAAAATGTGTGCAACTGCTGAAGGACTACTTGCACACATGTTCAACTACAATGGGAGACAATCAGAAATATCGTTACCTAAAATGTAAGAAATGTTAGCATCTCTTCCAAATAGCAAATGTAATTTAGAGACCATACTTGTCAAACGTCTTCTTAGCAGTACGTCTGTCATGGACCACATGATAAAATTATAAATTGACAGGAACACACGTTAATTAGTGCTTTGATTACTATGTATTTTATTCATAGGTTTTATTTTACTATTAACTTTCAATACTAAATTTTTTTCCTCCCCAAACGTGGTGTGAAACAAGAGAAATTAATACTTCCCGCTGGAAAATGATAAACTTTTTATTTAAAAAAAAAACTTGAATAAAAAGGAAAGGAAAACATGGTCTTTATGTTCCTAAAATCACATAAAGCCCCAACTCTCCCCAGCCACCAGGACATGACTGGTCTTCTTCCACTGCCACTCAGTTTGCCCGACACCAACGACCACTCCTGCATCTTCTTCCTGCTGGCCCCAACCTCAACCTGACTGTTAATTTGACAGGTAATGTGTCCCTCATCCCACCTCAGAAGAAGAAGAACCAACTGGACGTCGGCTCATGCTGGGGTTTCCGGATCTGGGCCTGGTCCGGTGGCTCAGATTCCCGCTTCACGGTTACTTTGTGTGAAGAAAACATTACTTCTAGGTCAGAAGATGCTCTGTGAGGTATTTCTTTAGCCATTAATGATGAACTGCCTTAAACCTCAAGTGTGCCAGTTTTGAAGTGTTACCTGTGATGTTGTCTTCTGCCTTTCTGCCGTTTTTTTATAGTGTGGTTGTTTATTTAGGTAAATTTGTAGTTTTGGATGATTATTTTTTCCTTTTTTGGTGTTTTATTTGTGTTGATTTTTATATGTTCCTCTCCATTAGTGTTGATCCTAGTGAATCAAAAGGGGGAAATGTAAATGAAATTTAGGCTCTTATATCATAAATGCAGCTAACCTCATATAACCTGCATCTGACCTCATATAACCTTTTATACTCGTCTTCACATCAGCTTATGTTCGTGTGCTATTGTATCTTTGCAACTGAAAGAGCACCCTGTTCTTGCAGGCAGCTGCAAGGTCAAATACTAGATATGAAACTAAGGAGAAGGTAGAGACAATCAGTAATACAACATGACCATATATGGACTTCTGGTCCTGCTACTTTAAAAGGTCTCTGTCTCTCTGCCTTTGCCAGAGAAAAACCTTTGAGTTCTCTCTCCATGCGCATGATTTCTTTCTTCTGACTTGACTTAATAAAAACATTGTGAACGCAGTTGTTATATTTGTCATTCTACTTGGATTCTTCTTCAGATAATGTTCCACGACAATCTGAGGTCATGTGGATGCTATTGAATTTTAAAGTTTTTTTTTTACGGTGGAAGTTGACCAATTTATTAGTAAATAATGATTTAAAAGAAATATGAGTTGAGAGAGAGAGCATAAATTTGAATATTGGCTTTGTGTGGAGCATTGGCTGCTACATCTGTACAGAGATGTCTAAAGATGAGTCAAATCCAGAAGTGATCGTGACATGAACAAGTTTCATAAAAACAGATTTCAGACGTAACAGGGACAGTCACAGGAACAACTTTTTTACATGTAATTATTAAATTTCTTGCTTTTGATAGACTTAATTATCCTCTATGAGGTGGTTGATGATCTAAACTTTAGTGGTAATGAAACACACACACACACAGAGATAGAAAAACTAGATTCTGTATGCAGAAAAAGAGAAAAAAGCAGACTGAATCATTTGTTTTATGATATGAAAAACTAGTGAACAGTGTAAATATAAAGCAGGCATCTGAATAAATTCACACCATCAATTTTTTACATACAGCATATGTCTTTTCCATGCATAAATGCATAAATAGCATAAATGGGGACCACATGGATAAAAATAGCTTTGACATCTAAACTTGGAGTAGCAAAGGACAAATAGCTTTTTCATGCACTGTCCATTAGATGTTGCTGTAATCCAGATGGAGAAACATTCCAGGAACTCCATGAAGGGAATTGGATACATTTAGGTTTCTAGATAGTAGCAAGTTTATGTTGGGTCAAAAGCAAATTGTGTATACTTACAGAGCAGGATTTGGACTTAAAAAGAAAAAAAAGACCCTGCATCATTTCAGCTGTGCTGTATCAGATCAGAAAACAGGTCTTGAGTCAGAACCTTGAGTGTTTCCCTTTTTGTACAGTTTGATCAAAATGTATTATCAGAAAAATGTGTCTAGTTACATAGATGTAGTTTTCCTGTTTGAGTTTATACAACCAATTCAATCCACAGTTTAGAATGAATATTTAGATATGTTTCCATAAATTTGGCTTCATCAAAGTTAATGTTTCTTCTGCTCCAAAAAGATTTGTGCTGTTTCCTTGAATATTCTCCTGTTTGGATAGCACACAGGCTAACTTCTTAAGATCTACTCCATATTCATATTTAATGTGCAACAACAACACATTAACACCATCCTGAATGGTCTTAACTACTTACTCTTGCATTATTGCATTTCTTGAACTTTGCCTCTTAGATTCATTTTTAGGGTTACTACACAATGACTCCCAGCACACATTAACAACCTCATCATGGTAACAACATGCTAACTCCTTGTACAGGAATACACCAACCCACGGGCTATATTTTCAATTTTAGTGATTAATTTATTCTACCCTGCCAAACAAAGACTTTTTATTTTTTTTACTAAACCTTTAAAGGCCTGAGGATGACTGAGCCCTGCATCTATAGGGTCCAGGGCAGGTGATATATTGTCTCAGACCTTGGAAGCAATATTCAATCTCACACTCTCCAGTTAATGTTGCATTTAGGTCACTTTTTTGGGAACACCTGTAAAATCAAATGCATTCAGTTGCAACCTGTACTTTTCCAAACCTTTTTTCATTTGTATTATTTAACTTTTCAAAATCTATCATTTTGATCATATTTTGCACACCCCATGAACATTTTGAGAGGGAAAAAATATATATGGCATAAAATAAAATATTAGCAATGTGCTGTATTTCCACATGTGGCACAGTGATATTACACAAGTCTGTTATAAAACCTTTTGTACAAATAAGTGACAAGCACGCAACTAACAAGCATGCTTGGTCTTTTAAGAGGCACCATTGAAGAAGGGAAGGCTGCTCCTTGAGATCCATTTTGGATTCCTGACTGATACCAATACTGATTTTCTGATACAGTGTGTTTTTGTTTTTTTTCTATATTACATATTTTATTTTTGTTTAGTGAACCAATTTTGGGATATCGATAAGACTGCACAGGATGAGGGAGGGGTCAGATAGTGGACATCACAACAGTTTACCATAACCCCACTCCATTTACCTTATACCTTCTTCATTATGTCAGCTTGATTGCTTCTAAACAGCATGAATAATAATTATTATCTGAACGTAGATTATCAAACTTTCTGTGGCCAAGAGTATTGTATGTGAATGACAATACATTCAATTTGATATTTATTTTTTAATCAAAAACACTAACATCCTGTTTCAGCTGTGAGTCAGTACATTCTGTATAAATTGTCATATACATATAAAGCATTCACCTACCTATTATGGCAATCAAAACTCCACCATGAGGAAAACATGTATGAAGGAAAAGCAATCCTCAATAACCTGTTGCTTTTCAAAGATTCATCATCATGTTGAGATTACTAAAATTCCTTTTCTTTTTTTTTTTTTAATCCAAGAATCCAACTCTATTATACACTTGAGTTTGTTTGCAGAACTGTGGTGTTGGGAGGATAATCTTAATGATTCTGTTGACAGGGTTTAGTCATGCTGAACATCAGTCTTCTGCCATTGACTTTCAGGACAGATATCCAGATGACGAAACGTGGCTAGTTGATGACTGCCAGAAGAAGGCAGTTATGTGATCAAACTCCAAACTCCAATTTTTATTTCATTGTTTGCCCTCCCTCCAATTCGCCCTAAAGTCCCTTGTACTTTGCTTTTTTATTGTAGTTTTTTTTTTTCTTTTCTTTTTCTTTTTGAGAGATCGCTGACGAACAGGCAACAAGGCAATTCAATATTTTTGGCATCTGGGTGGTGAGAATATTTAAGCGAATATCCACCACAACAATTTAAAACATTTTTGACTGGAGTGACAGAGGAGGCGGCGTCGTATGGATCAGCACACAGATGGTCCGCCGCTGCTGGACCGCACAGCTGCTCGTTGTCATGGAGGAGCAAACATGGCGGTGCTGGCCTATAGCCTGGGCAAACGCGAAATAAATCAACATTTTACCATAAGAAACGCCAAACTGATATCGCTAGTAGTTGTTATTTTTCTCCTTGTGTTTCACACAGCTTTGCGGCACTATGGAGGTAAGCCATTTTCCGTTAGTTGAACTGCGTGTGGATGCTGCCGTCGGAACACTTAAAGCTATCGGTGATTAGCTCGGTGTTTGTGTCTGTGAGCACTTCTCTCCGTGCACTGCACTTATCCAATGTGGCCTTGCAATAGAGGAAAAACACAAAATGTGAACCGTATATATATAATGGTGGGTTTGTTACATACAGAAAATCCAGCAAAACCACCAACAGATAAGCAGATCGACTTATCGGAGAGGCTAACCGATAATAATGCTAACGCCGTGTTTAACCGTGTTTACATGCTTCTGTCAGAACACTCTTTGTTGCACCTGGGAAAGCTTCATTAAGCTGGATTTAAATCCACAGTTATCAAATAAATTCGTACTCAAATACGCTGGACATAAATACTGCTGTTAAGATCGTAGCTTAAAAAAATTATATCTATGTGTATATATATTAAATTTATATGTATTATAGAGCAGCCTGCCTGGCTCGTTATTTTGAATTGTGTTGCTGGGCAAAGCTACGCAAATTTAGTCAAATCCGCGCATGGACTACGTATTTACTGGTGTCGAGTCTGATAGTTTGCCTTTTATTCAAGTGTAGGACTAACAATGATCCCTTCCACACAGTGAATAGTAGATAAAGTAGTCCAGTTTAGCGCACATTTACCTCTCAACTGCGCAGCCATGGAGTTTATCCACTTTGTAGGAGTTTTTAGGTACGAGGAAGTATCAGTACCTTTGGTCCTGGTTTCATTTTATTTTATTTTTATTTTTTTTGCCAATGATCTCAGAGTCATTTCTAGACTCAAAAGTTCCCTGAACGGGAAAGTAATCCCTCAACAGAAAAAACATATCTGAAAGAAAGAAATAAAATCATGAAAGTACTCTGGCCGTGTCAGAGGCAGAAGAATCTAATATGTAATTTAGATTAAAATGTAAACCTACAGTCGTAACAAAATTACTGAAAGAAGGCAGTATGGCATGATTGTGAGGTAATCAACGTACTGAGTAGGTTGCGCATTTATATATAAAAAGCGCTTTGAGTGTTTCTGTGGATGACTTAGTGGCAATAACTGTAGAATCAGGTTTAAAGGCCCTTTGTAAATATGGACACATCAATATGTACTTGATATTAAGATAATGTTTACAAGTTGAGGTTGAATTTCAAGAAGTAAGCATTAAGAATATCACAACTGTTTGTGTATGGGATATGTAAAAGTGTTTATTCTCTTGGATAATGTTTTCCATTTTGTTTTCTTTTTTATGCATGGTTTACATGCTGTAAAAATTTCAGTGATGATGCCAAAGATCTGGATACAGAATTTACTTTTGACGTTATCTTGATTAAAAAAAAAAAAAGACAGCTTAGGCTACATTCACACTACAGAAAATTAACCCAAATCTGAAGTTTTTTGCCTCCGTCTGATATATATATTTGTTAATTACTGTCTGAACAGCTCAGATGACATGAAATCAGATTATTTTATTTATTTATTTTTTTTTCCACATCAGACCTGGGCCACTTTCGTATGTGGTCCTAAATCTGACACGCATCTAATCATCCAGCCTAAGTGTGAACTGTCAGGTCGCATTTCATCCATCTCTGATGTCCCTGTTGTGCAGCTTCCAAAATGCAAGAACCTAAAAAATAAATTATACAGGTTTATTGCTGCTCCATAACTTCCGTACACCCGAATTTCTTCGTTTGATACCGCTTTGTCTTGTCACTTCAGAGCAGTGGCCGGTTCACACCAGAGTCTGATATAGGTCACATTTAAGATACTGACTTGATTAACTACACAAAAAATTGGATCATGGCAAAAGATCAGAATTGCACATTGAGACCTGCAGTCCTAAGAGACCACAAATGAAGCACTGTGAGCAGCTGCTTTGACCAGCGGTGACACTCAGTGACACGTGTGACACTCAGTGACACGTGTGACCATTTGTCTGGTTTTGTAGACTGATTTCGATGCTGATGGCTCCATTCATTTTGCACACAAATGAATAGCTGGAGTCATTTATGCTTGAGCGAAATCCCTGTTGGCTTTGCTTTGTTTTCTGACCACTAGCAGAGCTGTGTATTATATATATTCTTTTTACAGCAGTGCACTGAATGAAATACTTGGATACTATCTACACAGCAGATCTCTCTCATAGTCAGAACTGTGAGTGAAAGCTAGATAAAAGGTTTTTTGTTTGGACTTACTGGTAGCTTCTCTGCTTGTGCCTGCAGGTGGAGACTCTTGTGAATGGCTCCTGTCCAGAGGACGCTACTTGGGGGAGAATGTATGGCAGCCTTATGGCTGCATGATGCACAAGTACAAAAGCATGTGAGTCATACAAACTAGAGTCACACTATGTGTATGAGACAAAGATGTTTGTATGTGTGTGTCTGCAAGGGTGGATGGGTAATTCATGATCCACTTAAAGAAAAAAGGGTGCATACATTGGTGCCCGGCAGTCTGTGAACCCATATTTATTTCTTTCTTTTTTCCAAAAAGTATTCATATTGCTCCTGTAAGTGGAGGAAGAGAACCAGAATACATTTTTAAAATGTGATAACTGGTTCTTTGTTAAAGAAACTATTATTTTGGTTACAGAATTATACTGATAAGTCATGCACAGCACAGCAACATTACACCCTATACCTCTGTACAGGGCAACGTTGACTCTGAGACGTTGGTTGATTTTCTCACATGTACTGTTTGCTTTTGCTCCCTTTTTACATAATTTCAAGTAGATTAATGTCAGGACTTTTATTTGACCATTTCAAGGAGTTAAAATCCTTTGTCTATCGCCTTTTTGTGAGAACATCTTTTGTGTTTGGATCAATGTCTTTTAAAATTAACCTCATGGACAAACATTGCTGTCCTGACCTAGAAGCTGTAAAACGCTGCTCAATACCATGATACTACCACCACCATGTTTCACAAACAGGATAAGCTGGGTGTTTTTTTTAATGAATGAATGCAGTGTTTTCCTTTTGCAAAAAGTAATGCTTCTCATTAAAATGAATAAACAAATAAATAAGTTTGATCCAGGCACACCATTTTCCTGCAGTTAGCCATGTTATGTGTTATGTGATCAAGCATTTGAGGGATACCTGGTCTTTCAGTAAAACTGTGTGCTTCCTCACATGACTCTCATACTACTGTTTAAAAAACACCTTTGATCTGACTATTAATCCTAGACGTTTACATATTTTTGCCATTCACGGATAAAATTACAAAGTACAATGTATAACTACCAAAGTGCTTAAAGATTCTCCATCTGCAGTTGTTTTCATATTTCTTACTGTTGTGTTTCTCTTGCAGTGAAGCCAAAACATGTCTTGCAGACAAACGGGTGGCCTTTATTGGTGACTCAAGAATAAGGCAGTTATTTTATTCCTTTGTCAAAATTATTGACCCTGAGCGAAGAGAAGATGGAAATAAGGTATCTATTTAAAATGACATAGTCTGAGCCCTGTGCCTTTCTCACACGTATGATTCAGTTAGCGTTTAACAGGACAGGTTAATTGTCCACACAGGTAATTAACTTTGCTTACATTCAAGGTTTTATTTCAGTAACCATATATGGAATCCAGAACTAGAGCCGTGACCACAGCTTGCAACATAAAATTATTTTAACGTAGAAATATTTTCTCTGCTCAGATTCTGAGGGAAGCTTGTTAACTCAATCAAGATAATTAAAATCTCTTTTAAAGTAGTCCTCCATTAGGAGTAATCTATTATATGCTCTGTCAAAGATTTCAAAGAAAAAGTATTTGTGAAGAGCAAAAAGTGATATATCAAAGTGTCCCAATGTTAGGTTTTGGAAGTGAGGCTATATGAATGTCTGCCTGTGAGAAGTTATTGTTATGTTAAACTTGTATTCATTTTATTCTGAGTGAGAATTGCTTACTGAAATATTTTCTTAAAAAACAAACAAATGCACTGTAGTATCTCTGTATGTATAATTATGCGGAAGTAAATGTTTCAGTTTCAGTTAAAGCTGTGAAAAAGAGGAACACTTAAGTTGTTTTTTTTCTCCTGTCCAACAATATTTTGTTCTTTGAAGCACGAGGACATTTCCTTCAAAGAGGATATTTCTTCTGTTAATGTGGTGAGCTGCTTCTAAATATTTCATATTTTCAGTTAAGTAAGGCATAAACTGAACAAAATGTTTTAAAAAATGTACTTCGTGTCTAGGACTTTCTTTGGTATCCTGAGGCAAATAATTCTATGAAGGAACGCTTGGTGTCATGGACACATGTGAGTGTTATTCATTTATCCACGAGCCGTTGCATCTTTTACCAGAGAGGTGTCACAAAAATGAAATTTTCACAAGGTTTGGACTGCTCTTTAATCCTTTTTTTTTTCCAATGTGTAACAGGAAGCTGCAGTAAAGCCAGATGTCATCATCCTTGGAGTTGCCACAGTAAGCTTCTTAAATACACACTTGGCAATGCTTACGCATTTAATACTGGACATGCACAAGGTGTTAGCTGAATGATGTCAGTCTTAACCTTACCTGTTTAACTGCTTACTGTAGTGGTCCATCAAGTTGCACAGTGGCAGCAGTGAAACCCTGCAGCAGTACAAAGTCAATCTGACGGCCATTGCTGTGCATCTAAAGAGGCTGGCTGAGCATGGGGAGGTCTACTGGGTCCTGCAAGGTGAGCTCAGCTCCTATCAGAATACCCAGTTTAGAAATATGATTGATCATCATGTCAGTAGGGTTGATGAACAGTTACTGGCGTCTACCAGTAATAATAATACACAATACCACATCTCCATCCTGCAGATCCAGTAAATGAGGAGGTCTTGAGTGAGAACAGGAGGATGATCACCAATCAGCAGCTGGAGCTGTACAATGAAGCAGCAATAGACGTGCTCAATGGCAGCAAGCATAATGGCAAACCTCGGGTCAAGCTGCTGGCAGCATCCCGCCAGGCCGCTATGGAAACGATTGACAAATCAGACGATGGTTTGCACCTGCCCGAAGGCACCAGGAATGTGGTATGCTGGTGTTTTTTTTTTCTAAGTTTAGAGTTAGAATGTTAGAATTCAGACTGGCAGCACAAATCTTTAACTTGTGCAGTTTTTTTTTCTCACATACTCCCTTCCATGCTATGTCAATCTCTTGTCAGGGAGCCATGGTCCTTGTGAATTCACTGTGCAACAAGCTACTCAAGCCCATTGACGGGTCCTGCTGCCAGACATTGCCACCCCTAAATTTCCTCCAGAAACTGTCAGCCTGCTTCTTTCTGGGCTCAGCCGTCGTCTTTTTAGTCCTTCATGTCCTTGGCAACAACCGTCACCGTCGACCTGTGCCTCCTGATGTGGAGAGCCTCGAGGAGAAGAAACCAGCCACTGCAGCCGTCCCCCTTGGACCAAAGGCACCTTTTCAGGCCCTCTGCAGAATGGGCGTCATCATGGGCTACTTTTACCTTTGTGACAGAGCAGATGTGTTCATGAAAGAACAGAAGTTCTACACACATTCAATGTTCTTCATCCCGCTCATCTATATATTTGTATTGGGAGTGTTTTACAGTGAGAACAGTAAAGAGGTGAGTTGGAGTTGCTCAATGGGAATGAATGAATGAAATCTGTCTTTTTGTGTGTTATTATTGCAACATGACATCTGGGACACACCTGCTTTAGTAATCATAAAACTGTACAGTTGAGATCGAAATGAAAGCAGAGTTTAAACATTGGTGTTAGTCAAATATGGGGACTAAGCATACTTATAATCATTGAATAATGTAGTTATAACAACCAAGGCATTTATGATTTAAGATGTATACCCTTGAAACTCTATTACTTTGACAAACATCGTGGCGTCATAGCATACTGTCTACTTTTAACAAAATAATTTCCCTTGATACTGTATTAAATCAAGCTTTTTATAAAGTTTAATCAATTAATATAAGTTTATTCATTCAAAATTGGTCAGGTTTTTGATGCCATATGTTCATGTGTATTTTTTTGTGTGTGCGTTTGTGTTCACAGACCAAGTTACTCAACCGAGAACAGACAGATGAGTGGAAGGGCTGGATGCAGCTTGTCATCCTCATCTATCACATATCTGGAGCCAGTGCTGTGAGTCCCAGCTGTATCATCTTCACATCCATTTGCCTTCATCCTGATTTGAGACATCTTTTAATTATATTTTAATGATATCTGTGGAGAAAAATGATTGTTTGCCTTTCAGTTCATTCCTGTGTACATGCATGTGCGGGTGCTGGTGGCTGCGTACTTATTTCAAACGGGCTATGGACATTTTTCCTTTTTTTGGCTCAAAGGAGACTTTGGACTTTATAGAGTGTGCCAGGTAAGGGTCTAATCAGTTATAATTTATCTTTCTCTTGCAATATATATCATTAATATATATTTGTCTCATGAAAACACAAATCACTTTTAATTTGTGTGTTATGATCAATGATATGTAGGGATGCACGATAACTGTTTTTTAAAACCGATAACCGATAGCTTTGAGCTCCTAAAGGCCGATACCGATAACCAATAACACACAGATATACCTAAGATCATTACATCAATACTATGAACAAAATCAAAAATAGTTTTGACTTTTTATATGAACAGATATTTATTTTTTCCAATGAAAAACTATTGGCAAGCCTCTTAAACATTTTCTAAAAGCTATCAAACAAACCTATTTGATATCTCACATCAACTTAAATAAGGTGCATTACTGACTAATATAAAAAATAAAGGCTCCTTGAACTGATGGAAATACATGCATCAGAATTACTAACTGAAAAAGATTAACATTTAAAGGATTTTGGCTTGTGGTTCCATTTAAATTATTACATTTAACTAAAGTAAATAACATTCAGTAGTTTTTTTTTCTTATTTTTTAATCTCCTGGAAGCTTTAGATGAGAGGAATGAGGGAGAGGGAGGTGAGACTGCTGCTGGCTTGCTTCCGTTAGCTCACGTTAGCGCGATTTCAAAACTCCATGGAAGCAATTGTTATGTTGTAGGTGGCCGATCGGATTTTACGTATTAAAGCTTGTGCTTGTGCAATCCTCCTCGTAGAATTCGCTCAGAGGATTCATCACAAATAACCACCAAACTATCTTCTTCTGAAACTTTAACGAAGTTCCACGCCGCCATGTTTGTTGTGATCAGTACGCTGTGCCACCTTCCCTCGTTTGCTAGTTGTTCTTTCAGCCTTTTCAATTTTTTTCTTTTTTTTATCTGTAACATGTGGGAGAATACTGCGAATATCAATTCAAGTCAGCAACTACTAAAATTATGACCGAGTTAATGAGTTGTTTTCTGGCATGAGGGGGTATTCTTGATTTTCCTTACTGAGAAATCGTTTTTCTGATTATGCCGACGTTACTTGAACATAACATTCACTGCCGGTCATTCAAGGCTCGGAGGGAGCGAGGCACTGCTGTGTTGACAGAAATATATATGTTATCGGGGCTATTCGTCGTGATATAGGACTTATCGGGATGACGTCATAATTTCCTGTTATCGGCCCGATAGTTATCGTGCACCCCTAATGATATGTGTGTCACAAATTATCTTTGCATGTTTGTGTCTTCTTATACATGCACAGGTGCTGTTCCGTCTAAATTTCCTGGTGTTGGTACTGTGTGTTGTAATGGACAGACCATACCAGTTCTATTACTTTGTCCCCTTGGTTACATTCTGGTTTGTCATAATCTACGCCACAATGGCCATGTGGCCTCAGATCCTTCAGAAGAAAGCTAATAGTAGGTATTAGATATGCTGCATGCTTCACCCAATCGCATGCCAGTTATGATCATGTAAATCAATACTTGTGATGATTTCAGACATCACATTAAATGTGAGCTAATCTTTGTCTTCAGTGAATGGGTTACATTTAGAAAAATCCTGTATGTCTGTGTTTTCTGTACAGGCAGTGGCATGTGGCACCTTGCGGTTCTGGCAAAGTTACTTGGTCTTCTGCTGTTTATCTGCTTTTTTGCTTTCTCCCAGGTGGGTGGGTTTCAGTTACAGGCCCTTTCAATGCTGAGATTGTTTTTGCTGAGATACATAAATGGTTTTGTCGGTGGCACGATATCACATAACATGCAGTACAGTGACATTAACTATGCTCTCGGGTTTGGTTTTTTTTTTCCTTTCATCATTGTCTTAAATCTTATGTGAAGTTGTTGTTTTGACATTGTGACTCCAGGGGTTTTTTGAGACCATCTTCTCTGTGTGGCCAATCTCCAAACTCTTTGAGCTGAATGGAAGCATCCATGAGTGGTGGTTCAGATGGAAGTTGGACAGATTTGTAAGTTGAATTTCTCTCTCTAGACCCACCACGGTTAAATAGACAGCCTGCCTTTTCTTTAACATACAAAACAGTTAAAGATGCAACAGTTGTGTTTTTTTCTCTATACTAATTTTCTTAAGAGACATATTCTGTCCTTTGTTCACAGGTTGACACTATTTTCTGACATATTAATTAGATTTAAATTTGAAAATATCACAGAGAAAGTACAACAGCTTACTTTTCAGCTATACCTTTGCAACTCTCTTCATATCAACTGGTTTTAAGTATTGAATTCAGATACTCCACTTTTTTTTTTATTTAATTTAATTTTTATTGACCTTTATTGAGGTCAATTGAGTGAGGAAAACAATAACACTAGATTTAAAATCTCTTTTTCAAGAGTGCCCTGACCAAGTCAGGCAGCAACTAAGAGCAACAATTGTTATAAAACACAGACAGTAGCAATATACAGTGTGCATAAAATGTTCACTGAAACGCAACAAAACACCTCAAAACTTAATCATGAATCGTTAGCTATGTGTTCTGCTGGCTTAATTTTTAGGCTCTTGACCTTTGTTAGCTTCATAGCTGAGTTAAGAGGTCAACAGTTGACACGCTCAGTAAGGTAACACTGTTACAAGTGTTGGATCAAGTTGATCCAACACACTATCAAAAATATTTTTGTTGCATTTATTGATTTAAATATCTCCAATCATAACCTATGTATAACATCACTGGTCCGAACCAATTTGCCAAAAAAATGGCTGATTCTGACAATCAATCGCTGATCTGTTGCTGCATCTATAGATACTGTATGCATGCATGTATCTCCCTAAATTGTTCCTAAATGTGTAATACTGTTTTATGTTGCGATCTTGTTTTGCAGGCAGTGATTCATGGGATGCTGTTTGCTTTCATCTACCTGGTGCTTCAGAAACGTCAGGTTCTGTCGGAGGGAAAAGGAGAAATTCTCTTCCCCGTCAAGATTTCCAACCTCCTCCTCTTCCTCTCCATTTTCTCCTTCATTGTAAGAACCTTTACTGTTTTGTTAGATTTTGGTTACCCAAGTGCGAAGGTTTAAACTTTTAATTGAAGATTGCTTTCATCTCTTACATATTTGGATACCACTTCTTATATAGTTGTTTGTATTGTTTTTTTGTTGTTTTTTTTTTTTTTGCAGCAGCAGAAAGAAATTAGAGAATGGCTAAACTAATTTTTTGTATATCTCGTAAAAGATCTATCTTCTTGATATTGATTTAGAATTAAACTGAATGTAACTAGCTTTTTCTTTGTCCGTACTATTCTAGACTTACTCAATATGGGCGAGCAGCTGTAAAACCAAAACAGAGTGCAATGAGATGCATCCTTACATCTCTGTGGTCCAGGTACAGTCCTTTCTCCTTATTTGTTTTATCCCCATAAGGTTTTACATTTAGCACAACCTGTGAAGCTACTCAGGATTTCATTAGATCTTATGACTCAGTAGAAGTAAGATTAACTGACTGATAGTGTGTCACAACATCTGAAGATCTGAAGCAACAAATATGTTTAAAAGGCAACTAAGGACTTTTTGCTTACAATGATTATCTTGATTAAAGGGACATGATCTTTTTTTCCCTTTTATTTTGAAACAGACTAAAACTCACTCCCATTGGTTGAATCAGCATGATAGCAACCAATGGACTCACTTCCTTTTGAATTACTGTTTAACCCTCCTTGCTTTGTGAACAGTAGCTTCTAATGACATGTATCTCATAATATGCCTTTTTAGTCTTTGTGCTTTGACTCTTAGAAATGTCTCTAACCTCTTTCATGTTGACAGATCTTGGCCTTCATTCTCATCAGGAACATTCCTGGCTATGTCCGGTCTATGTACAGCTCATTCTTTGCGTGGTTTGGAAAGATTTCCTTGGAGGTAAAGTGATCTCCAGTCTCACTAATGATATCCTTCAGTTACACAGTGCATTGCAAAGGTATAATAAAATGTTAATAAAAACAAATATGTAAGAGGCTGTGATGGTCTAAATAAATAAATGAATAAAAGCAAAGCAGGACTGATTAAAAAGCAGGAATAAAAAAACATTTTGAATGTGTTAAAGCGGAATGAATGTGATCAAGTTAAAAATGAATGAGAACATGGTGCATTACACTTTTGAACATGTTTTCTTCCTATCTTTGTATTCCAGCTGTTTATATGTCAGTATCACATTTGGCTTGCGGCAGACACCAAGGGAATTTTGGTCCTCATCCCGGGAAACCCTTCTCTCAACATCATGGTCAGCACCTTCATCTTTGTTTGTGTTGCTCATGAAGTTTCTCTCATCACCAATGACCTGGCCCAGGTGGTCATCCCCAAAGACACCATGGCCTTGCTGAGGAGACTGGGCGCCATGGCGCTCTTCAGTCTGGTTGTATTGCTGCTAACCAGGGGGAACCAGCTGACACCTGGAGCCTGATGGACATGTCACAATGGAGGACAGGGTGGGCTCCAAGACCCAGCCGAGACTGACGTGAGGTACAAATACAGGTCAGAATCTGGCCTGGTGTTTTAGCTACGGGTGGCCACATGAGCTAAAGTCAGTAGTTACCTGTCGGGGAAACAGGGTCTGTCTGGCCGTGTTTAAACAGAGACTGTGCTTTTTGACTGCTGTGAAACATTTAACACTGAAATTAGGAAAGAAATAAAAAAAGAAGCCGTGAAACAGGGGATTGCTCCCCTCAAGGCCAAATGCAAATTGCACAAGGAAGAAACAAAAAGAAAGAAAGAAAGGAAGGAAAAAAAAAAGAACAACCACTAAACTGTTTACATAATCTGATTTCAGGAGGTCTCTAAAGAAGTTTTTACATTTCAAGATGACGTGCTTGCTGTGAATTTTGCAGCATTGCTCCTGTTCAGCCAAGCAAGTATATTTTTTACATGCTGTCATTCCTGTCATCATTTCACCATGGCAGGGATCTCTCCGTCCACATGGCAGTAGCAGCTGAAGGCCATAACTAACATATTCAGATATCTACTCTTTTATGACGAACATGTTAAAATGTGGTGTGTTTGCCATCATTATCGTACAGTATTTCTGGTGTTAAGATATCTAAATATGCAAAATATGGACCAATGACTGACTTGGGTGTTTAAAAACTGACAAGACTAAGGAAAGAATTTAGAGTGCAGTGGCTGAAATGTTGGAATATCCTTTGACATATTTTGCTAATGTGTTTTTTGTGAGTAATTTTAGAGCCGTAAGCCTTGCAGAAAGGCTCTGTGGTCACCTGCTGTAGCGCTGAAATATGTGACATGTACAGTATTTAATGATTTAAATTAAGCTTATATTTTATACATTTTTGTTGCCTTGTTTTATTTTGTACTTTGCGCCCCTGACTGCTATTGTGAAGGAAGAATTGCATAGATCATTTTGTACCCGTCCCAGAATCTCGATGAAGAGGTTGAGCGCTTTTGCCGACTGTCTTGTTAGCAGATCACCTTCTTGTATTTATGTATATTTGTATGATAGACTTTAGAGATTTATTTTGTACAGCGATGCCTCAGTGATGGTTTTAGTTGTTTATCCTTCAACTTTCAGTTCAAACATGCCTCACCACTGGAGATAAATGCACCACTCTGCATGTACTGTTCAACACTAGAAATAACAACTAAATGTATATCCTCTCTTTGTTGTCACGGCCTATGAAATTATAGATCTATGATTGAGTGAAGCGATTTAGTTGATAAATGCCTTTGTACATGCATCTTTTTTTTTTTTTATGCAGTGACTTATACGTACATCTTCAGGATAAGAGTCACATTTGTGACGTAGCTGAGATCACATTCTGTGATTTGGGACTTTGCATCAGAGCCACATCAGCTTGAAAAAAAAAACAAACTTGGTAATGCACTAACTGAGCAGAGCAGACACATTACTGTTACATAAATGGAAAATAATGGTGATTTTGTTTTGCCAAATGGCCAATGTCTCTTTGCCTGTTTATACTCTGCACTTTTTTTTTTTTTTTTTTTGGTTTTGAGAACTGTTTTATTTTTCATCTTTAGAATATTCACTGTGTTCAATTCGAGATAAAAAAAAAAAAAACTAGTGCAAATACTTTAAGCACTTTGGGACATTTTATTTGTTAATCAGATATTTTGTCACGGTACTTTTTGCAGATTACATTTTGCATCTACCTTTGAGTAGTAAAACATTGCAGTATCAAACTTTATATTTATGCTGCTTCTCTTTAAAAAAAAATAAGTGGGTCCACTTCTGTTTGTTTTTTTTTTTTTTTTTGTTTTTTTTTTTCAGTAGGCAAAATCTGTCTTTTAAGGTGCCTGGTGATGTTGTTTAGATTACACTCTAAAATTGGAACAGAGCCTAGAAGAGTTTTGTCTGACTCCAGTTGCCACTTCAGTGTATCCAGACAAATAGAATTTCCATGTTCATTTTTTTTTTTTTTTTTTTTTTTGACATCACTATCAACAACAAAACGGTAAAGTTGACATTTGTTTCAGGCCTTAATTGATCTCATTGATCGTCTAAAAGCAACAAATATTTATACCCCTGTGCAGGGTACTTTTAAAATATTTAACTTTTTTTATGTCTTAAAGTGTTAAATGTATTCATATTATTTATAAATGCCTTTATTCTGTTGTATATTGTTTAAAAAATATCTTCATAAAATGTGTGTTGGCTTCTTTATTTTTTTCATGTCAAAAAAAAGGAAGAAAAACGTTAATGTAATTCAGGCAGCGCATTGATTTTTTTTCTTCTTTTTTTTGAAAAGACAAAGGAAGTAAAAATAGAATTATTTCTGAAATACTTTATTATCATGTGACACTTTACAGAAAATGAGCACATGACAACTGAGACTCCCTTTTCCCTCTAAGAAGTCCTTTGTGCAAAAGAAGTAGAGATATAGATATGTTAGCTATATTTTCAACAAATACACAAATATTCAAAAAATGTTTCTTTAAAATCCATTAGGCTCCTTAGTTGTTTTTTTTTTACACTCTCACTAGGCAAAGTGTACGTGCATACGGACGATAAGACCTCACTTGTGAGACATGCATATTGGCACAAATGTTAAAAAGCACAGAAATGTGGCAGCTCCCACAAAGGTGTTTTAGGTCATAAATTCAGTGCTTCTGCCACCTTTCTCTCCTCAGGAATACCATTTACCTAGAATAGATGTAAGAAAAGAAATATTAATGGACAAGAAGCCGCTCCTTTTTGCAGGAAAGATGAGCTTAAATTTAAATTTAAATGAACTGCACATGAATCTGGAGACAGCTGCACCTACCTCCAGCCTTCGAAATGTTGACATGACATAGTTCTCTCCTTTGTTAGCAGTCAAGGGAGACAGTGGTCAGTTAGCACATCATGCAGCTAATCGCCAAGCTCACAGGAGGGTGCTCATGCATTCAGCATCATTAATGATCATCTCATCTAGTCAATATTTTTGTAATTATGAAGGCTCCTCAGAGTTAAATGACCTGGAAGTATCAAAGTAGCATCCATGACAGCAGCTGAACAAATGTCCTAAAATGCCAGAAAAAGGAGCTTCAGTGGTTCTTTTATGATCTCCTCTAGCAGAGGAGCACTGGAGTAGATCTTTCCTTCCCACGTGTTGAAAGTAACGCTTGGCTACTACCACCCACTCATCGTAACTATGTTTTTGTAAATGAGTATGATCACAGAAGGGTGAGTGAAAGATGAAACAGTTAATAGCCTGTGGAAAAAAAAAATCCCACTTTTGTGGCAGTTTCTTCTTTCAAATTCTAACATTAATAATGAGGAAATGTTTTAAAAAACTAAAAAAAAAGGTTTACTGAGTACTTAGGTGCACTTATTTGTATAAGTGTCATTATTGCAGACTTACAGCTTTAGATATGTTGTTGCAGCACATCTGTCTTTACCTAAGTCCGTACAAACTTTTCCAACCATCTTCTCTAAACCTCATGACATTTTACAGTATTTACTGAAAGAGTCTAGTGTTTAATATTATAACAATATGATCATGCTCACAGTAATCAAGAGGGGACAGGTTGTAAGCCAGTAAAGTGAAGTTTTAAATATGCCCTTTATATTATTAATGCAGGTGTTTTATTCAGGGTAGTGAAATATGAGAAAAGTGGATTAGTCATTTTATTCTTCAAATAATGAAGCCATGTTTTGCACAGGAGATTTAAAGTAGGCATAAAGCAGAATCACATCAGAATGACATGACATGCAAACAACATGCCTGCTGTTCTGATCCATTTATGAATCTTTTCCAATGTGGAACTGAATTATTACACATGCAGATGTTATACAATAACTGAAGGAAACTAACCTGATGGCCTTTGCTGTGGTATTGTTATCTGGTTTTGAAGATTCCTGCCAAGATGAACAATGTTATGGTAAACAGACAGCCCTTCACAATGTTTTCAAGGTATTAGGAGCAATAATAGGACAACTTGAAACCCTTAAATTGTAGTTTTGTGACTGAGGATTTAGCCATTTTTAACCGACAGTCAGAAATCAAATCATTTTCATGTCTTAAATTCAAGGCTCATATCAGAAATACGGTATGAAAAAGTGGGCAACAAAACCAAATTTGATTTTAATATTTAATTTTATGTAACCCGGAAATTGCTCTGTCTTGCTAACGTCAATCGTCAGCTTTCTAGCCGTCACAATCCATCTCCATTCCAGCCATGTATGATCCACCAGTCATGGACTATTATGTGTTGTTCAGAGGAACAAAACACGTATAACTTTGAAGCTGGGAGGCAGATTATGTCGAGCACAGAGTACTCTAACCCTTATTTCCGAGCACTGCAGTACATCCGACAATATATATGTAGAATATAGAGGGAAAAATAGTCAACAACGCTTAGGTTTTGTGTCCTCATGATTGGTCTTGTTTCAGGCCGGTTGTCAGGGAAACATGACGCTCTTCCAAGACTGTTGACCAATGACGGCATGGGCCGTTGTCACATGACATGTGGTGCAGCGTTAAACTAAGGTGAAAAACAACATTTTGTGAACACGAAGCAATTAACTGAAAAATTATACAATGTCATTTTGTGTGAAAACCACATTTAAAGCTGATGTGTGGTTCCAGTGCTGCCCTGGTTTCACTACATTACCTTTGACGAGCACGTAAACCCCCACCATCAAAACATTAAAATTAAATTTGGCCTTGTAGATCATTTTTCCATTTCATATTGGTGATCTAAGACTAAAATGTAAAGCATGAAAAATAAGGCATTTTTCGTTTATTGGTATCTGATTCAAAACAAATAACCGGACACCTTTTCACTTTTTTTGATTGTGAGCTGAAAACTGAAAGAATGAATAGTGCACAGATTGTTTTGAACCATATTTTCCCTATAAGGACTCTTACATATGCTTCACATTTCACCAGCTGATGAGCATGAAAGTAAGTGAACTGCTCCTTATTAATTTAATTCACTCACAAACCCTTCCTCCCACCAAATCCCTTCACTCACAACTGTGTCTGCATCAGTGGCATGCTGGTGGTCTCGAAGTTGTCGGGATGGATAGGTGGCACCACTTCACCGCTGACTGGGTTGAAGACAGGCAGGGTGGACAGAGGCCAGGAGATCTCACGGTTCTTGGACATGCTCCGCAGCTCTTTAGTGGACTTCTGGATGGCGCTGTGGTGAACCAACTGGATGCTGGAGGACAGAGATGTGATGAATTTGTATTGTAGCATGTTTTGGTTTTTCATCAACGCTTAGCATATCTCATCCTCAGAGGAAATCTGTGCTCAGTTTAAGCATGCATGACATAAAACTGACCTTTATCCTCATCTACTGGTTCGATTTCTTTAATTTGTTTGATTAGGGTTGCAGGACATTTGTTATTCTTCCAATACGGTTTGTCTTGAACTTATTTCTCATCGCTTGCAACCACTACAGCTACAGCTCATTACATTTTGAAGCAGCTCACTGGATGAATAGATGTCAACACATGTATGAGCATATGAGTGGATATGAACAGCCATTAATGACAACATAAATGACAAGACTGCCAACCAAGGGATAGGGGAGGGAACAGAAACGGACGCAAAACAAAAAGGAACACAGGAGAGGTAAAACACTTACTCTGGTGTTTGCATGTTTCTTTTTTCCCTAGAAACAAAACAAAATGGATGGATTAAATACTAATATTAATAGTTAAAGCAACATCTACACACAAGTGAATGGACTGTTGCATAAAGACGGGGTGGAGATGGAAGTGGAACATTGAGTGGAGAAGGGGGCACGCTTCTCCCAGCCTGTAAATTATGAAAAAAAATGTGAATGAATGATGTTGTGGCTCAAGATGTAATGACAACATCAACAAAAATTTGTGACAAATATTGATGAGCAACTTAATACAAAACAGACTACACTAATGGATGGTAATGGCAAGCTGCATTTCCTGTTATGTGATTATCCTGCGCCTAACTGGGCCCTTTTTTTTCTATCATTTCCTGCTTTAATTTAACTCCGATATTTCAAATAACAATTTTACTGCTTTTCTCAAATGTTAATTAGGGTTTCTGGTGTAATATTAGTGCAAAAGTATAAGACCAAGCACACTTACACCCCTTCCCGTCTGCAGCACATAGCGTAGCCAAGAATGAAGAAGAGGACTAGTGCCACAGCGGAGGGAACAGCCAGTGTAACAACGAAGTCAGAAAAGTAGTCCCGGCTCTTCAGAGACTCAGACGGAGGGTTGTACTCCCCGATTTCAGGCAGGATCCCCGTACCTGGGTCAGGGCGGGTAATATACACCGGGACTACTTTGTTGATGTCAACCTGCGAGAGATAAATCAGCAATAATTCGTTATGTGTGCAGGAGATGAAGTAAATATCATTTCCCATAATGGAAATAATAGGACTGAAGTTGTTTACAGTATCCAGTGTCAAATATGTATATTTTAGTTGAAGTGAATCGGTCCTCACCAAGGATATTTTACACCAGTCGATGTGAAACTGTGCTCTGAATTTCTTGTCACAGCTGATGGCAGGTTCCATCTCCTGACTGCAGCGCAGCTGATTGTGTGGGCTTTCCACCTCCCTCAGGCATGACGAGAAGGGAACATCAGCACCAACCATCACATAAACACTGGGAAGAGGAGGCGACGATCATGAGGACAACGCAGAGAAGAGTAAATAAAGCTTCATTTCATTTGTTTATGCTGAAGAATGTAATAATCAAACCATCTCTGCTCCAATGAGTTTTATCTGAGAAGCTTTCATCTTCCAAAGCCCCCCCCCCCCAAAAAAAAAAAAAAAATTAACATGAATCTTTGATGCACAACTAGTGGCAGTTCGTGTGCCCCCCCCCCCCCCCCCCCCCTCCCCAAACTAAATGAGCTGGAAGTCTCTTTCATCTAATTAGATGTGAACTGAGGATCCCCAAGGCCACAATTAAATGAAATGCTAGCATGGGGTGAGTTGGCTGGAAATGCCTGCAACTTGTTTGATTTAGAAAGGTGAAGATGCCGCTTGGGGAGATTCTTCAAAAGAATTCAACCTTACGCTTGCTGACAAAATACCATCAATATTTTAGTTTTTCAAATGTAAATTTAATATAAGCTGAGGAATCACGGAAAGAAAACACCTGAATTAGCTGTGACTAGTGCAGAGTTTCAATAGAAACGGTCAAATGTGAATCAAATGTGAAATAGATCCGGATCCTAACCCTTCTTTTAGATTGTTGATAGGGAGGGGCACGCGGCCGCCGCGGTCCAGCGCTGAGGTGATATTGATCGCATTCAGCCTTTCAGGCTGCCAAACATTTTTCACTGCGCCCAAGAAGTCTCCCAGCACCTCGCTGGCCAGCATCTCTTCCACGTTCATGTTTTTGATGTAAAACTCAGCTTGGTAAGGCAAAGGGAACTCTGAAAGAAGAAGAGGGAACAGTCATGGAGGTTTGTTGGATACGAAGACAAGCTTAACAGTCTTCCATTAAAACCCATCACTATTGTTATCTGTGCAGCTGACGCTGATTCAGGTTTGTCCAGTAGACTCTGATGTGTCTGCTCTGCTATGTTTGGATCCCCTAACGGAGCCAGATGGTAGATGACATCACAGCACAAGGGAGAGTGATGTCACTTTCCTGCCGTGAACAGCTGCTGGGACTTCCCTCTGACTCTCTTCATATTGTAATGCATGTACCATGACTGGTCAATAAACCAGCAAGCACCCGTACAGGTGCACAGATGTGCAGCGTAGTTTCAGAGATGAAAAAGAACAATTGCTCTCCAACAAAATACTGGCCTGAATAATAACATACTAAAATGGGATGTAACACATTGTCTTGATTTATCATGGTTCACTATAAGCACGGAAGATGGATGGAAGACTGAACATTAGATTCTCCATGAAATCAAACTAACATTCAGAAAATAATTGTTTCTTTTTTGCACAGCTTTGAGATCATTTTGTCTTCACTTCTGTCGCACAAAGACTGGTATTGTTGAATATTCGCTTTATTAATTTTATAAAATATTGTTTTAGGAAATACTCCTTTAAAAATTCTTAACATCGTGCAACTTTGATAAATTAGCTCCAAGCATTGTTTTGACAAAAAAAAACAAACTTTGGGACATAAAATCTTTTTCACTATAATGACACAACATTCAACAGATCATCAGCATTATTATTTTAATAAAGTGTTAAATCCATCTGGTGACAGAGGTCTCATGGTGGTGGAAGTGGCCTCGTTACGATAAATGATTTTATCCTTTAACCACTTGAGTCGATGCTCTCTTACCTGACAAGTTTATGAAATAAACTTTATGCCTAGATTTTTCAAATGCTCAAAACCTTGCTTTTGTTTTTCTCTTACCCTTTTCTTTGACATAAACTGCATTTAAACCAGAACTCTGCAGTTCTTTTAGTTCAAGGAACAGTTTTTTTGTTTTTTGTTTTTGTTTCATGAAACTACAATGTTTAATGATTAGGTAAATGACCCTGTGGTCATTTAAAAGACAAATACTATATATACGTCTTTCCTTGCTACTCTGCTAGAACTGCAGATTTGTCTAATGGAGGGACGGGGTACGCTCAAGCACAGTTTTTGGCAAGGATTGATCAGATATTGCTTATAAAAGTGGTCAAAAGCATCTTCTTCTTTTGACGGAAGCACATCATGCAGCCCAAGTACAGAATGTGCTCTCGGGATTTAATCAGAGAAGTTGAACAGTCCGATCTCTACTTGCTTTAAGCCGTCATGCTGGCGCCTCTTACCTTCTGTGGCCATGATGTTTATGACCAAGTTGTGCCGTGCTGTCTCAAACGTGCGTCTGTTGTATGCGGTAATCTGCAACATACAGGGGTGAAAGTTTAAGCCCAGATCAACGCAGCTTATATAGCAGCACCTCTCCAGACAAGGCTGTGCGACACACATATGTTCTGTACCCAGCTGAGACGCCCCATAGAGGTACATGAACTGTTTTTGACATGTTAAGCCTTTTGGCAATAAAGAAAAATTCCTATAGTAGCTTATGGGGGACAAGCAAAGGATAAAATATGTAACAGAAGTTAAGTCTGAAGGCTCCAAGCATCAAATGGTGCTATTCTTCTACTAAGAGAAAGCAAATTCTTTTAAATATGCAACTTTTCTGTTCCCCCAATGGCTACGTGCCACACTTTTAGCACCAAAATCAGCATTCACTTTCTTTTTCTCGCCAATATGAAAAAGCAGCACAAATGACTGAAAGCGATGCAGCCGAGCTACCTCTATGATAGTGGGCCGGCCCACATGCTCTCCAGTGGGGGAACCATAGAGCACCCCGTCGCTATAAGGAGTCCTCTGGATGTACCGCAACCATCCTGGCCTGTCGGGGTAGCCCATCAGGTTTGTGTTGAAGGTTATCGGGTCATTGCTGGCATCACCTGTAGACAGAGCAGCTTAATAAGGGACAGCCTGGTGATTTGCTCTGAATCAGCACCAAGCAACGCTCATTTAGACTCGCTACTTGACTTGTGAATGTGTTGCCAACAACGGCAATGCACATACTTGCAAGTTATAATACAGTCATGTGCAAAAGTACTAACTTACTAATCCTATGCTTTTATCTAAAGACATAATAAAGATAATCTGATTGTAATGGGTCTTAGTATTAGATAACCAGCTAACAACATATAACTTTTTTTCAATGTGCCATATTTATGTCATAAAAATTAGAAGAGAAAAAAAACCATTTGGGCCATAGTAAGAAGCCCCTTACTGTTTCCATAAGATTTAAGAGCGATCTATATCAGAACTGACTGAAAAATAAAAGAATCAGGGTTTTTTTTCAAAGTCCTGGTCAAATCCAGGTCTGAGTCCGACTGAAAAGCTGTGCCAGGACTTAACAGAGCTGTTCATGAGCAAATCCCCACAACAATGTGAGACTGATAAGGTCATACAAGAAATGACTGTTTCAAGTTATTTCTACTAAAGGTGGATCTACAAATTTCTGAATCATGGGGGTACTATGTATTGCCCATGTGTTTTTTTTTTTTTTTTTTTTTTTTTGCTTCATTTTGGTTAAATAAATAATGGCACAGAAGAAAAATTGCCAAATACTAAGACACACTGTGATCACTTGATTTTTATTGGTTTTTACAAAGACAAACTTAAACAAAAACATCACAGGATTAAATCTTCAAATTATTTTGTGGTATTTACTTGCCTAAAATCTATCAATATTACTGATTACTACATGAAAGCTGAGTTGAGTGTTTTGTACCTGATTTGGGGTAAGGGGGAAACTCTCCTTTAAAGTGCTCTCTCTCCAGGACGTGGACAAACAGCACTCCTGCTGACGGGTAGACATTTCGCTCTGCGTGCGACCTTGACAAGATGGTGATCACTGAAACACAAATTTGAAAGAATAGAGACCTTTATTTCCTGACAGCTGAACATTTCGTATTCTACGCTTACGTTATTGAAGAGAGGACTTGGTAGATTTCTCTACTGTCTTGCCTTACGACTGCATTCAGAGCTACACCAGACGATGAAGTACACAAACAAGCAGGCGTGAAATTAAAAGCTGATTATTATCTTCTAGAAAGACTGCACTTTGAAAAGAGGAAGCAGTGAAAGAGACCTACTGAGAAGCAGCAATGACTCATTCAGGCTCTTTTTATGCTCTCGCTCCCTGTTATGCTCTCTGTTTAGCTCTACTCCATTTCAGACACAGATGTAGACTTTATCAGTGAAAGGAATCACCAGGAAAGAAGCAGTCCCTTAACAGAAGTGTAAAATGTCAGGTTGGAGGGGATTTACCTCTTTATCTCTTTCCTTTCTTTCCCTGTTCCCCTCGTTCCTGCCTCCTCTTACATTAGTCAACTTTTAACCTTGCAGATTTCTTTTCCTTTTTTTTTTTTTTTGGAGCAGCATTCTTCTGTTCTTTTCTTTTCCCTCTTTCTACCAACGTGGGCGGAAACTCAATTTTTAATCACCATGGGAGACTGAATATACAAGGAAAAAAGGAGGAGGGAAAGAAGGGGCCAGGGGGACAGGAGATCTGTGCTATGAAGTGAAAGCAAAGAAAGAAAGTGAGTTTAATCCGCTCTTGCCTGCAGACACACAGCTACGGATGCATTAAACATCTGGGGGAGATCCCAGGAACTCTGTGTGCATAAACACGTATGTGCCACTGGCAAAATGTTACAGTTTCATTTTGTATTTTATTTTATTTTACAATTTCTACCTCCTTTTCAATCATCTCAGTAGCGGCTAACCAGCCAGTGCTACATCAGTATAATCCATTTATACTAAGAAATCCTTGATTTTTGTATTGTGAGGCCTTTGCTTGAAAAAACAGCTGACTTCCCAGGAGGATCTACTGAAGAAATGAAAATTTACATTTCCATGTGCATTCATTAAAAAGAAAATCAGTGTGTAATGTTTGGCTGTTTTCTATCAACTTACGAGGATCCCCAAAGGGGCCAAAAAGGTTAGACGACACAGCAAAATGCAGATTGTAACTCAACATCTGCAAGTCAAAATTGGCAAACTGATTAGAAAAAAAGACAACAAAAAAGTGTCTCATATGTTAATGCTGCATGCTGATGTATGCTGCAGCCAGCAACAGAGACGCTGACCCAGCCATATGTCAGAGGTCCCCGAGGGCTAAGTCACAGCTAGATATAATCAATAGCCTTTAACGGGCACTAAATGTGATGCTGCTTGAACAACCTGTGATTATATCGACCACATCTCTTCTCAAGGAAACACCTGAGCATGACTAATCCACAGCTAGCCCTTCTAGCTGAAACAACTGCACAGTTGACATCGGGATCTTGGTTATTTAGAGACCAAAAATAAACCTCACTTAGTTTAATTTCAGTTCCTAAGCGAGGACCTCAGTAGGTCTGTGCTCTGAATGCGCACACTCAAATCTTTTATCCGACCCACAGGGCCTCAGCAGTTTTTCAGCACACAAAAGACCATTTTCCGAGGTCAAAGGGGCCAGATGGGTGTGGTGTAAGGATCTTTGACAGGTAAAAGATATGAAACTAACACAGAATTTCAGTGAGCCCAGATGGTCTGCTAAGGGAATTTAAATAATAACCTATAATAACCTATGGGGTCTGAAAGGACTTTCAGCCCATCAATACCAGATATCTAATTCAACTCACTCAAAGAACAACTCCTGCTGCCTAACTAACAGATAACGTCTGGACTGGGCCTCACCTCCACCTTACAGCCACTTCCATGCAGAGAGCAGCCAGTATAAGTACAAGATCAGTGACTAAACCTTCCTGAGGATCTGCCAGTAGCAACAAATCTACTTATTTGTAGCAGGATAACTCTCTACAAGGCCTTCTTGAGACGATGAATCAAAGTGCTCTCAGTGCACACATAATACATCACCAATTGAAGGTTAATACAAAACTACTACTGCAGACTAACCTGCTGACAGCAGCCCTGGGCCAAATGACAGAGACTAGAGGAGTTTGATAATACTGCTAATGACCGCGTTCACATAGTAACAAGAAATATCTTCCAGAACATTAGCTATATAATTATACAGTTTCTGAAGCTCACACAAATGGCAACGAGATACTGATATAACCTGGTAGATCTCTGAGACAGTGGAAATGCGTGACCTGATTTTTTATGCATTTCTGGGCTGACCTTGAACTGGCCGGAGCAACGACTCAAGACCTGTCGCACACTTTACAAGTGCATGCGAGTACGCACATGTGACACATCAGGTCTTCACGGGTTAAAATAATGTGCCACCCAAATGGCTTCAGCTAACTGAGGCTTGTAATGAGCTGTGGCATGGACAAGGAAAGGGTGTCCTCTAGCTTTGTTGAATCAGCTTCATATGCGCGTCTTCCGGGTCAGGAGGAGTGCATGTGCTCCGCCGGGGAGCAGGCAACAAGGATTGCCACTGTTTATGACAGAGGCTTCGCTATTCTGTCCATGAAAAGTCTGAGCCTTGTTGTTCTGAACATGGAAGTGAAAGTAGCTGGTGTTGTAACATGTAGAAGGCAAAGGGTAAGGGAAATGGCGGACACGAAATAATCACATCAGTGTTGGAGCACTCCATAAAGGTAAGGAAGCAACTGAGCTGTCAAGAATTATTACTGAAAAGCTCTGTGTTATCCAGTTTTAAATGAATTATTTTGGTAAGAATATTGCGTTAAGTAAAAGGAAAACTATCTCTTTCTTACAGTTAGAGTGAGATCTACTTCTAACAGGAGCAAGGTTTGACTCGGTTTTGCTACTTTCAAATGCCGTCACAGTAAAAAGCAAAAAAAAAACAAACAAACAAAGAAAATTGGGTCTAGTGTGAAGGACGGCAAGACGACTCACAGCAATAACGCCAATATTAATGGGGAACAACCTGAGTGTTGTCACTGTGTTATGACAGCGGGGAGGGCAGAGCGGGTCAACAAATGAATTGCAGCACTTCACATACTCACCGTCTTTGTACAAGGCTGCTCTCTGCCTCAAGGCTTTGGGTCGCTCCATACGGACATTTCTCTCATGTAAAGCGCTCCGTGTTGCATCATAGGCATGCACAATGTAAACTATTGGATCAATGAATAGAAGCATGCATAAAACAATGACGTCTTTCAATAGCTTTTTAGAAAAAGACCCGTCCCCGTTTTAAATGTAGACAAAGTTAATACAGTCAATGATGCTAATCTTGCAGTAAATCCTATATTTAAAGCAACTGTAATGTTCTAGTGTTGTTTGTTTCAACTGGACTACTGATTATTTTATAGTAACTTGAAGGCTGTATTATGAGTGAAGTTAAGAAAATTCTATATTTGAAACTTATTTATTTATTGCAGGGTAATGAAGCAACACCATAAAGATGACTTTTCAAAGAGTCTAATAAGCAACATTAAAAGCTTTAAGCAATATAATAATAAAAATAAAACAGGGTATATATATATATATATATATATATATATATATATATATATATATATATATATATATATATATATACACACACACACAGTCATGGAAAAAATGATTAGACCACCATTTTTTCTTCACTTTCTTGTTCATTTTAATACCTGGTACCACTAAACGTCGTCATGTGACTAAAACAGACAGAAAAGAAAACACTGAATGCATAAAAGCAGTGTTTTTGGCAGTACAACACCATAGCTATTGATGTAAAAACTTAAGTGATTTAGGTTATAATCAAGAAAACCATGGAAAATGGTAAGATATCAGCTCTTAAATAAAACTCTTATGAGCAATCTTTGTGGTTATCGTTATGTTTGTCCAAACAAATGTACCTTTATTTGTACCAGGCATTAAAATGAACAAGAAACTGAAGAAAACAAGGGTGGTCTAATAGTTTTTTCCATGACTGTATATGAGATTTTTGTTTTTAATTTGTCTTTTTAGTAGTGGCCTCAGAGAAAGTAAGAAATCTGTTTCAGGTGGTCTGAGAGTTCTCATCAACGAACACAGATGCCTTATTCAGAAGTCAAAAATGTAAGCTTCTTTCAGCTTTTCCCCTTCGGGCTCACCACTGCAGGTCACCGTGTTCCACGTATTGATTAGCTAAAGGTTTTATGTTGGATGCACCTTCCTGACACAGCCATCCCCATCTATACAGGGTTGGGACCAGCACAAGGATCTAGTTTCCTTGAGAAAAAAAAGTAAACAGCAGTGATGCAGCAGTGTAGTTTTTTATTCATTTATTTATTTTTAAATTAATTCATGCTCAAGTGATATGCATGTGGCAGCCATGCATGTATGTATACATGTATATATGTGGACTGCAAAAAAATCCAGGTATTCCTGCTGCACTCAATCTTTTTTTTATTTTTTGTTTTTTGCTAAGTCCACCCACAAATAGAGGATAAAACAAGAGTCAAGAGTCTCCTTCAAGGTCTCCAGAGGTAAATCTCTATTTAGGATTTGGCTTTTTATATAGAATAACTGTTAACCATATTAATATTTTAATTATTTGATTCCTAAAAAAAAAAAAAAATCTGTATCAGCCCTATAATTCCAGCATGATCTTTACTGATCTTTACTGTTAGGAGCAGTCGTATCTACTGTAGATAAAAGCAGGGATTCAAATGGCTCAAATGGCATCATCCTTTATTCAGCAACAAGTTCTTCATTATTTTGGTGAATTTGTTAAAGTGAAAATGCAAATAATCTCTGGTTCGAGCCTCTAAAGCCTGGACATCTGATGCGTTTTTTGGTTCCTGATGCATTATGGGAAATTTAAAATCATCTTTGTAGTCGCATCTCTATTGAGACTGTATGACACATTGATGATACTTATTCGTGTGTTGTTGTTTTTTTTTTTTGAACAGCAGACAAATATTCAAGAAAATAATTTAAATATTCTTTTTTTTTTTTTTTTCTTGAATCCATGTGAATTAATGAGCTTTGCTTGAGATAAGAAGTTCAAACAGGTCAGATGAGCAAAACACGAACAAGCATGGATCACTGCAGACTGCAACATTTAACTACTTAGAAAACTGACAAATGTGTCGCAGTGAAAAACAGTTGTAGCAGATGGGATGTAGTTAATGCACAAGGTTCAGATAATGAGGCAGATAATTACAACTTGAGCTGCTCAATTAGCGTTCGCAGCGTAATTATGGATTCATATAAAACACCTGGTGGACATTTTACCAGAACAGGATAAAAGCCCTGACACAAAAGTGGGAATACTGTTTCCAGCTTCAACAGGAATGTACTGTAAAGTGGGAACCAGCTAAATGTGGCGTTATTCTTTAGAAACTGTTAGCAAATAACGGTACAGCTGTCAGTTGGTAGCCATGTTTCCACGTCTCCTCCTTCTGGAAAAAATGAGCTGAGCAGCAGCGAGCTAGCCGGCTAGCCAGCTAGCGCCGATGGGAAACGAGGGACAAACGCGTGAAAATGACGGATGATTTCCAGTTAAATCGATACCTACCCGTGCCGAGCCACACCGCGACAGCTGCAGCGGACATGGTGCAAATCATCCTCGTAAATATTGCATGAGAAAGGGTGTTTTTTAATCTAGTCGTCACGGGGTTTGACAGCCATAACAACGAGCATCCTGCAGCATTCCTTCCTCCGCCTCCTTCCTCCCCTGGATTCAGCACGACTTCTCATTGGCTGAACATCTGGATGGAAAAAAAAAAGAAGATAGCCTCGTTAAAAAGGGCAAAAACATGATGGGAATTGAAAAAAAGAGAGCGCCACGCCTTTGGCAAACGCTTCTGTGGGATGCTGTTTAATTTTCTCGCTCCTCTCTGGTTCTCTTAAAACATCCTTTCAGTGTTTGCTTAATTCCACGGGTTTATCAACTATTTTTTTGCTCTATACGGTTTTAAAAATGTCTCTATTCAGACACGCCCTCCTCCACATAAACAGCACCATCCCACCAGGGCTTGACCTTGTGCACAGCTGGAAGAGTCTGCATGAAAAGTCTGCTCCAATCTGTCCAGCCCTCCTGCAGGGACAGTCCTAGCAGACAGATGGTCATGGTTTGGCCCCTCTGGCTCCCAGTCAGTTCTGCCAAAGGGCTTTGGGACACTTAATTCACCATGCATGCTCCCTTGATGTCAGCCACTACTTAGAGACTTCTGATTTTGGCCAGTGTACTGAAAGTCGTGATGGCATGTATCTCGTTTGATAAATTGGTTTTTGATACTGACTTCTTGGCTTATTCGGTGGTGATCAACACAATGTCATGCATCCATCATCTGTGCTCTGTGGAGTTTGTCTGTTTTCCGGTCTTACCGCCCTCTTTTATCCTCTTAAGATCATTTTAGGTTACTCTGATTGCGGCTGGACCGAGTATGAATGTGTCACAACAGAAACAAATATGTGTATGTGCGCTGTAGCAATAAAGTCAAGGGAAAACACTGGCTTTTTTGTCCTGACAAGAGGCTGAATGTTTTTAATTAGCTATTCATTTAAAATATTTCAGTCCAATACTTCTTTCAGCACAGTCTGTCATCAATTCCTGCTTCAACTCTATTTGAACTGATGCGAGAAATAAAAAAAAAAGCAGAATTAAAACCTGAGATGCAATCATTTACTCCAAATTCAAGACTCCTGTAGTTAAAAGTGAGTGTTGAGGTTTGCAAGTAAAAGTGCTTTGACAGCATAGCTTTTACAGAGTAAATGTATAAACTTCTGCTTTATGTAAGTGCCAGTTTTTACTGAGATGGTTGTATAATTTTGTCGATCATATGACGCTTATTATGAAAACATGACAGTTAAAATCCTGCAGAAATACTGCAATCAATACAGTTTAATAATAATAATATTTTACTTTAATTTGAACTGTATCAGTTTGTTGTGTGTTTTTCTCAGAATGATTTGCAGTATCTGGTTATTATTATAGTTTGTGCTCATGGTGTTGTTGTCACTCAGCAACAGTGCCTTCCATAATAACACATCAGAATCAGTTCAATAACTCAGTGTTATTTGGGAAACACTCACATATTAAGATGTTGACAAAGCTTCCTTTTTCCTTGAGCTTATCACATGAATTCTGTTCTTTAGGTGCTGTCTGTTGACTCACGCATGACCAAACCAGTCTGGACTTCTTTTTACACAGATTCTCTTTTATGTTGCGCATAAAAATAGCACTCCTTCCCTAACTGAGAAAAGGACTTGTATAGTTAACTTTTATATCTATATATTTTCCATCATTAAACATTTTTTCTAAACATTGAACCTAAAGCATATTTCTGTATATATAAAACTTTTGAAGTGTTTTCTGATATACAGCGTTCAAATAAGACTTAGCATTTTGCTGCCCAGATCAGGTGAACCATTATATAATGTTCTTACTGAGCCATAATTACCATTTTTATAGACTTTTAGCTTGATGAAGGACTTTCTATTCAATCTGCATCTGTCAAAGAGGATGTACAACTCCACCAAGTGGTCAGAAGTGTATATATCCCAACATCTATAATCACCTCATTGAATCTCAAGGTGATATATTTCAGACAGTGTTATTTCAGTGAAGCATCACGTCTGACTGCTTTTACATTTAACATCAAACAGACCAACAATGACTTTTTTTTTTAGCTTTCTGTGAATACCATGCGCATTCATACC
Source organism: Hirundichthys speculiger (assembly GCA_018398805.1). Lineage (NCBI taxonomy): Eukaryota > Metazoa > Chordata > Actinopteri > Beloniformes > Exocoetidae > Hirundichthys > Hirundichthys speculiger. The sequence continues at coordinate 1,605,526 of JAGFBZ010001649.1, read as the reverse complement.
CATTCACTTGCTAAAAGTTCTCTCTTGTGAAATATCTTATAAAACGACACTGAAATATCGTGAAATTCTTTGTCTCAGAGGAAAAGGATGAGGACTCCAATTCTGGCCAAGCAATTCTGGGGACCGCCTGAAGTCACAAATCTCTCCTTTTGCTGTCATTCTCTCTGTAAACCAGGATTTTTATTTTTTTTTCATCGTTTAATGTAACGCAGCAGCTTTGTAGCAAAATACTGCCCATATTTCCATTGTTTTGTTTTCATCCAAAATGGGGGGTGAATCAGTATTGTTACTCCACTATTTTCATCGGTACAGAATGTACCGAGCCAATCCCAGTAGGCCTGGGTGCAAGCTTTTTTTTTTTTTTTTTTTTGATGTATCCCAGGAGATACTGCTGGAAACAACCAAGATGGCTGCAGGATTGGTGATAACATCCTGGATAAAAAAAAGATTTTACTGCAGGACCGACAGCAGTCATTCACTGCCGTTCCTCCTTCACTGCACACCATGTTTGAGTATCTTCTGTTGATACCAGCCTGGTTGTTGCTCTGCCTATAGTTTCTCTGATTGGCTGCATGTCTATCCAGTGACTTCCAGTGTCTTCTGGTTGTTTACTGGGTCCCTGGTAGGCCTGATTATTGATTATATTGTGCACATCAGTGCTAAATGTTGTTACTGTTGTTACTTTGTTAATCTTAAAAAAAAAAAAGGACATAATCTATTTGCTGTTTTATACTGACAGCACAAATAAATAGTCACAAAAGTTTTACAAATAAATGGAGAACAATGGCTATCTATGAAACAGGAAGTCTAGGCTAAGCCCTTATATAAAGTAGGAAAACCAAGGAAATAAAAAGGAGCATACCAAATCATGACTTAAATGTAAATAGTCGCACTGCAGCACTGGATGTGTCTTGTTTTGAACTCCAGCACCACTCTCTGGACCTCACAGCGCACTTGGGATCCTTGGTTTGAGAACAGCATCACTGTGGTCCCCTGACCCGGTTTACCCCAGCCAAAGCCCCCCCCCCCCCGATGAACAATAAGCAGCCAGTGAAGTTACATTTGCTGTGTGTTGGTATTTATGCCAGACCGCAGCTCGATGAAACCCCCTCCGCGCAGCAGATTATCGGACCGAACCATTGCCGCAGTTCAGGTTCTAGCGCCCGTCACATGACGCTTTATACTCCCGAACCGCCCGCTGTCGTCGCCGGCACCTCAGTCTACTTTACCACCCCGCGGACGTATGTCGGCCGCCGCCGTCCAGCCGACGCCGCCGCGGTGCAGCCGTCAGTGAGATGAGCGGCCGAACCGCACCGACACCCCCATTGTGCGACTGGCAGCATCACCCGCTGCCTGCAATGGCGCTGGAGCGGCTCTAGTCTGCTCGAGCGTTTCTATGGTGGCGATTCCATGCCGGACTATTTACAGAGACAGAAATGTTATACCGGGCAGGTTTCTACCAGGAGGGCTCGCACATTTCCCCCCAGTTTGCACTTTGGATTGCAGTTCATTTATTCCACGCGTTCGCCGGAGCCGGAGCCATAAATGTAAGTCTTTTGTTTTTCAAACAGTGGAGCCACACCGCTGAGGTCTGTGGTTTACACTTAACTTGGTCCCTTTTTCTGTTTTTATTTTTTATTATAGAGAAATATCGTCTGTCCTGTGCAGAAAGGTGCGATGATAAGATGTAAATAAATAAATGTGATACGGTCCCGAGGAGGGGGAACCTGAGCTGTCATGTTTGCGCGGCTGATGTGCGCTTGTTTGTCTCATTCAACTGACTCAGTGTTCAAGCTTCAGTTTTGTCTTTCATATTTCACCTCGCAGTGATATTTATCACTCAAAGCAGCGGCTCTTGAAGTTCAAACGAATGAATAAAATTGATAACTCAAGGATTTTTTTTTCCATACAGTAGGTGACCCACAAGAGTCCAGCTTGGTGAATAATGAATACTGAAGCAGGACATTCAGGTTTGAGTCAGTGCTGCTGTTGTGCCTGCGTCTATGCCATCCAGGCTGTGGGTTACAGAACAATTTAGGTTATTGGATCTTTTATGTCCTAGATTCTTTTAGCTTGATTTAGCCATGCTTCATCTTTGATTGTGTGCCATTCATTTCCTTACCAGTTTAAACATTAATAGCTGTAGATATGGAATTTAACCATTACCACCAGCCTACTAACCTCCTCTAATCCAGCATTATTGTTAAGGTAAGCAAAGGTCTTTATGAGATGTGTTACATTTTTGTCAACAGGATAGAATTAACATATCTGTATGTACATTCAACTTCTTCTCTGCACGGTAAATATTGTAAATAACACGTGTAGCTTTGTGTGATGGCTTACATTCTGTTTAAAACATCATAATAGGAGCTGAGACAGTCAAAGTTCCCCATTGAAAGCAGAGAAGAAGCATAAAGTGGTGAAGAAAATAAAGGGAATAAAAAGCAGATTTCCTAAAGAATAACATCAGAAACATTTTGCCTTTTACACTAATGTGTGCTGTAATTATTGATTTGTGAATTTAAGCATCAACAGAGTCCAAAAAGCTTTCACACACGCTGTTGTTTTGCATCATGAGCTTTTATATCACACATCAGCAATTCATATTTCACCAGAAGAAGTTATAGACAGTGATAGTGACACTTTTTAAACTTTTAAAAAACAATTGGATTGATTGTTTCTTTTTTTTTTTTTTTAATTAAATATGGTTTTGGATTAAGATGGTCACTTTCTGTGATATTATTTTATGCCTGAGGATTTATTGCTTTTGAATTTGCATTATGCAATGAAACAAAATGTGTCCATCAGTGAGGGGAGTGGGTTTACTCTACACCCACAGGCAAGATGGTAAACTCTAGAAGCTGTATTTTACTAATGCTTGTGCATATTAGCGGAAGCATTAATGGTGGAATAAGTAAGTGATATACAGTCATGGAAAAAATTATTAGACCACCCTTGTTTTCTTCAGTTTCTTGTTCATTTTAATGCCTGGTACAACTAAAGGTACATTTGTTTGGACAAACATAACGATAACCACAAAGATTATTCATAAGAGTTTTATTTAAGAGCTGATATCTTACCATTTTCCATGGTTTTCTTGATTATCACCTAAATCACTTAAGTTTTTACATCAATAGCTATGGCGTTGTACTGCCAAAAACACTGCTTTTATGCATACAGTGTTTTCTTTTCTGTCTGTTTTAGTTACACAATGATGACGTTTAGTGGTACCAGGTATTAAAATGAACAAGAAAGTGAAGAAAAAATGGTGGTCTAAGACCAGAACAGAACAGTAGAATATGAATGCAAACCATTTATATCTCGTTTTTATCTCTGCAGGTGTGACTGGGCTTGAAGGATTGGAGCAGGTCAAAATAGACTCCTTACACCCAAATTTCGAATGAGACCACAGCGATGCTGACATCCTCTCTCGATTTAAAGACGTCATCATGCTGAAGATGGAGTCCACAGGGGAGAGGACCAGTCTCCGGAGTGCCTCACCCCACCGTAATGCCTACCGGGCCGAGTTTCAGGCGCTCAAGAGAGCCTTTGACCAGCCCCGGATCGATGGGGACTCTAAGCCCAAAGATCTCGAGCGGGTGAAACAACCGAGGGGTCGGCAGTACGGCGCCCATGTCAGTCGCATCAAGGACATGTTCATGCAAATGGGCTCAGAAAATACAGGAGTTAAGTCCAGGGGTCGTGATGAATCCTCACCGCAGAAGCTGGTGAAGCCGACTAACTTCATCAACAAGGCTGACGGGTCGGTGGTAAAGCTCCACCATTCCTCGTCAGCTGAGAGGATCGGAAGTGCCGGGGCAAAGTTCTCAGAAACCAGGAAGCTATTTGAACAGCAGTCACGAGACCAATCCCAGTCACCGGTCTTTCCATATGGGCGTGACAAAAGGGGCTCCCATGAGCACCTTGACGACTGGCGAGGGGCGAGGTCCAACCGGGGCAGCACGGACTCCTTGGATTCACTGTGCTCCAGAACAGAGGCGTCCTCACCAACCGTCAGCCAGCTCAGTGCTGTTTTTGAAAACGCTGACCAACATAACCAGGGCGTTCCCTATAAAGGCGTCAGCAGACGAGCCCTCTACTCACCTGATGGATCCCACCGCCATGGAGGTGACCTGAGCGAGGATGATTCACGACAATCTCCAGTTTGTGGAACCTACCAGAACAGGATGGTGGGCAAGTTTCCTGCATCCTCGTCCTCCGAGGATCTCCTGAGCCCCAGTCCTGGGGCAGAGATTTCAGAACCTCTACAAGATGAAGAGGCCCACGGCGAAGCTGCTGCAAGTCTGAGGAAAGACAGACAGCATTCGTCTGGGTTAACTGCCAATGGAGGCCATGTTAATGGCTCTTGTGAAGATTCACAAAAACATACTGTGGAGGAAGAAGCCTCCAAAACCCCAAAACCTCCTCATGGTGCTGATATTACAAACAAAGCCTTGGAAGATGCGACTCATGAGGTGCTTCCCACGACAAGTCCACCAGCTGGGGAGAGCAGAGAGGATGGAGATGCTTCAAAAGACGACAAATGGTCCGAATCTCCCAAGGATCAGATGGAAGAACCTGAGGAGTACACTGGGAACGAGAGGGTTATTTTTAATGCAGATGGGGATGCTTGTTACCAGGGCTGGGGGGAAAGCTGCACAGATCCTGAGGATGACCTCTACGGTGACGATGAAGATGTCGTCTACGACCCAGGCTCTGATCTTACGGAGATCCCTGGTCTGCCTGATGAAAACAAAGAGGACATCCCTCCGAAGAGGAAGATTCGCTTCAGCACTGCTCCCATTACAGTAAGCTGGATGCTCTACAAAAGTATTGTGCAAGCCTAATTTGTGTAAATACTTTGAACACAATCCAGTACAAAAGCCTTTTTGCAGCTCTTATCAAAAGTAGGTTAAAACAACAGTTAAATATTTCTGTAGTCAGAGACTCTTAAACTGCACATTGTGACTAGCTTTTTTGTATGAAACTATACATTAGCTAAATAATTCTCATGAAATAACTCGACTTATTTAATTTTTACTATTGTTTAATTCAGTTTACATTTTCTTCATGTTTCTTCTCACATTTCTATATGTTAGCTCTTGATATGTTAGCGGCTGTGGGCGTTTGATGTGTTCATTATGCTCGTTCTATGCTCTTCTATGAAGATACCTTTGCATATTACAGCGGTAGAGTCTTCACGAGTCTCTACATTTTCAGCATGTAGTAGACCCATACTGCTTAATCTTGTTTTTGCTGCATATCTAGGTTACAATGAGTTAGTAGAGATTTTCACAGGGATGGATAAGCGGTAATTAAAACACAATGCCGTGTGTTGAATCTGCCTTTTGGTGTTTTGATGTTGTATTCAGCGCTGAGTTGGACACAATACAGGCAGTGTTTACATGGATCGGAGAGATGGCTTTGAGAGATTATGGGAAATATTTTCCAGTCTTTATTCTTAAGTATTTAAAATCACAGAGCTTAATGTCTTGCTTTTTTGTGTTAGGTTTGCTGGTGAGTTATTATTATTATCATTATTATTATTATTTTGAATGGGTCTTTCAGTCTAACAGACTGATGGTGTATTGGGTGCGATACAGTTCATGATAGTAAACAGCCTTGAATGACAGATTAAGCTTTATGTTTGAAAGCTCTAACTGGAGCTAACACAATCATCCCACCGGTTGTGAATCAACCCCACCCTCCTGTTGTACTGAACAGAAACAATTAGCCCAGTTATTCTGAGGAGCAAAGGTGATGTTAGCTAACTAATTATCCTGTGCCTTTTGCTCTTCTGTCTTTTCCTCTTGCTTCACATCCACAAGCACAAGAATGATAACAGTACATTTCCACAGGCTATCTTGAAAGTGAAATTATTGCATCATTTTGATTATATTCCCATTATTTTGATGACTCAAACTGTTGGCTTGTGTCACTTTAGTATCAGGGTAAAAACAAAAATGAGTCCATGTACAGAACCAGTTCATTCATGTTCAATGAGTGGTTGTGTCCAAACTTTTGAGCAGTATGTCTTGCAAATGCCTCTCATTCTTATCATTTTGTATCTATCAGTGAAAAACTAGCATTTACCTTTGATTGTGAAAACAGCTCTGCATCTTTCAGTTACTACACAGTGAACACTGCAAAGCTTGTTGCCCCATTTAGGCAGAACAATCGGAGAGTTTGCTCCTCTGTTGTTGTCTGTTGTTTCAAGGCTTCTGTTTTCCTATGAAAAGGGACCGGCGCTCATTCATCGTATGGAATATTCAAGAGGGACACTGCCCCCACCTCTACATACAAGCTCACGCCCAATTAGACATGCGTCCCTCCCACCTCTTCATCATACCCCCTTCTCCTCTCAGCAGACGAGGAACAAGCAGGGTTCTGTCTTTTGTTTGTCCATATCGTGAAAGACACAAAGCTTTTTTTTTTTTCTCGGCTCTCAGACCAGCACGAGTCCAGCTTGACCCCTGGGGTGGGAACTGAGAAAGTGGTTAAAGATAAAAGTGCTCTATTATAGTCTGATACGCAGCATTTCTCCATCTTAATAATTCTTAATCCCACCTTCTTTGAATGTAAAGCAGATTTGCAGTAACTCTGCTTTAAAAGGACTTAACTTAGACAAGTTTATAGGCGATGACAGGAAAAGTTGCTGTTTTAAAAAAAAATAAAATGTACAGGTTTACAGATCCAGATAATCAGAAAACTGTGTATTTTTTTTTTTTTTTTTATTAATTACAAATGAGTTTAGAAACCTAGACAGTGGCAGTATTGCTCCACAAGAAGTTCAGCTGTTCAGTCTGTGACACAGAACTGTGACACAAAACAACATCCCTGTTAATATGTTAAGTATATTTGGAACTTATCGGTCAAAGTTACCCTTTACAGATATAAATACTGCCTCATGAAGCAACATTTTCATCCGCCGACATCCTCGCTGACCTACTAAGAAGCGAGTGCCCTGAGTTATCAGACACTAAGCCCGTCTATCTTTCAGAAGGAATTAACCTCTAGAAGAGAAAGACGACTCATGTTCATAGAAATTGCTAGAACATACTTCACGTCAGTTAACTTGTTTAATGTGAAGTCAATAGATTTAAATGGTGGTACTTAAATGGACTCAGTTGTCATCACAGTTTTGATGTGCTGTTGTCAAAGTGTGTTTTGTATGACTTATATGACATAAATAACCTAATTTGTTACTTGGAAGTGTCGCAGACACGTCTCAGCCAGTGCTCTGTTCACCCTGTTTAAGGTCTCTCATATATTCAAGTTTCCAGCTATAATGGCACTTAAACCCCAAAAAAGCTTTTAACCATTCCTCACTTGTTGCTTTATGTTGTCTTCACCATCTCAGGAGTTAGACTGAAGTCTTCTGTCCGTGCTTGCTGTTTGCTTCGTCATTATTCCCTCTCATTTTCTCCCCTCTACATGGAGGGGATTTACTGCAAGCATTTTTTTCTGGCTGTAGATCAACTGCATTTTCATCAGTTGAGACGCAGCAATATCTTAATAGAATTAAGCAGATGTGATGAGTGAAGCACCGGTTAAAAGGCCAATAACTTGGTTCTGCCATGAGCCCCTTCACTCTTCATGCTGGCCGGTTTGTGGATCATAGAGATGGAGATAGTGTCTATTGGGTTCTGCTCCATCATTTGCAGAATGGATTTTTGGAAGAACATAGGTACAGCATGATATGTGGTCACTGTCCTATTTACCTTCAAATGAAATGCTCCCACTTGCAGATTAGATCCCACACAAGCATTCAGTTTCCAAAACGACCTACACTAATTTTCTTTGTATACTTTTACATTGTACATTTGTGTTTTTTTAGCTGCAACGTATAATTCAGACTTTACAGGAGCATGAAGCGGGAAAGCAGGAAGTTACTAATGCTGAAAACCAGAGAAAATACCGTTTTAAACTTTGTTATAGTCTAACTAGTCAGACATTAAGATTGGTTATTTTTCAGGAGGATTATTTGCTCTTTATTCATTACAAGCCTCCAGGATGTTACTTCTGGCCATGCTCTCCCTGCTGTACATGACAGCTTGTCTCACAATTTTCCTCATGTAGATCAGCATGTAAACATGTTGGATTCCAAAGCATCTTTATGTAGAGCATGGCCTAATACAGTCCTGTGCAGCCAACTCAGATTAAATGGGCTGCTGCCAGAAAATGTGTCTTCTGATAGACAGGATTCCTCTACTTGAGGGCAGTTAGTCTTTCTGGGTGAGTTCCTGCTATGTGTAACAGCATTACTCACGCTTTGGGCCCAATGCTTACATGACTATTTCACATTGACATTTGTATTTATTTGCGTTGCTACCGTGTCACCTTATTTAGTATAGTCTGCATTGTAGAAGATGCTTCTTCAGTCTAGTGTTGTTGTTTTCTTTTAGACGTCTCTTTTTCAGTCAAAGTCTACAAAATACAGCTGATCAGAATGAAACATCAGTTGAATTCTGCTAAATTATTTCTTTGACAGAACTTTCTGAATCATGATATCCCAGCTGCAGTCTCCATCTGAATAAAAATGCAATACAGTTTAATTGTATTTTGTTTATTTCAGGTTTAGGCAGCATGCTGCAGTTAGCCATGTGTAACCAGAAAATTGAAGCCTGATAGACAGCTGGGGACTTTTACACTCACCGGCCACTTTATTTGGTACAGCTTTCCAATACTGGTTTGAACCGCCCTCAGTTCTGTCTTAAATCTTTGTGGCATAGATTCAACAAGGTGTTGTATTTTCTATTTCTGGTGAGCCTGCGCAAATTGTAGCCTCAGTTTCCTCAGTTAGCTCACATGAGTGGCACCCGGTGTGGTCTTCTGCTGCTGTAGCCCATCTGGCAAACTATATATCTATAATAACTAAAAAAAAAAAAAAAAGAAAAATCTGAAGATGACTTTAGATTAATTTAGATTTTGTAATATATAAAGTGCAACCTTAACTTTAGAGCTTCATTTATTTCAGTATTGTTACGTAGGTTTTGGTATCAAAAGGTCAGCATGAGCAATTAATCAATGATTTATGTGCTATTCAGCCAAAGCTCTCCAATGAAATGCTGTGTTTTTATGTCTACTTGCCAATGGTTTTTTTTTTCCCCTTCCTCTTTTATCTCTGGGAGGTACAGATCTTGACTCAAATGTTGGGTACGTGCGTGTGAGTATTAGTGTGTGTTAGTTTTTTAGCATCTTAGCCACTCCATTATTAATGCAGTTGTGTTTTTGTTTGCTTGTTGCGGTGCCACCGGATCCTCCCTCGGGCATACATTTTTAATGATCCAGGAAAGGCGATACATGTGTCGTGGTTTTTGAGGCTGGTCCATTGCCACACAGAAGTCTGTGTCACGAACGATCATCCAATCTGCTCCTGTGCTAATGATTGTCAGTTGTCATTCCGGTGAGAAACTGCACGGAGCCGCAGTATTTCAGTCACATAATGTTCTCAATGTTTTCACAACTTGTGCCGAGGAAAGCTCAAACTGCTGTAATTTCACAATGTCATTGTTTGCAGTGGGTCAGAATAAGGAACATAACTAAGCTAAATGGATGCATCTAACACGGTTAAACATTCACAATTGTGCAGATCAAACAGAGTCATCATTATGCTTCATACACATACAGACCCACACTGTGCCAAGTCATTTTTGTAGCATAATGAGTAACATATAATAGCAAGTGGGCATGTGCTGCAACAAACAACATGTTGTTGTGCTGCCTCTTCTCCCCACCTCCTGCTCACTGTATATGATAATTTTGTCTGCCCCCTTGTTATAGGACGGCCCCTCTCTTCCCCCCCTTCTCTTTGTGTCTTTCTCTGCTAAGTTGGCCAGTGGCTTAGTTGTTGGTGGGAGTCATGGCACCCCCTGGTATTGTGGCATTGATAGTAGAGTTTCCTAATCTCAACTCTAAAATTACATCTTAATCACAGTTCAGTGATAAAAGTCTTTGTTTTCTTTTTCAACCAGAACACTTTCATGAAAGATGTGTGTGCTTATTTTGCATTCAGAAACTGTATGGGAAGTTTAAAAAAACAAAAAAAACATGCTGACTTCTTCAGCTGTTTCGTTCTGTGTCAGCGTTACATCCTCAGATGAGGGGTGATGCATGCCGAGATGACGGACAAGCCGGTCGTGAATAAACTCCTGTAGGCTTACACTTATCTCAGTATAGAAGTGGTGTGTGAATATCTCAGTTTGCTTCTCTCTTTTCTCACTTCTTTTCTTCCCATCTCAGCCTCTTTGTGCGTGTCAGCCTCTCCTGCTCTCATCATCACCAGCTGCCTTGTTCCCACAGAATCCAGACACTTTCCTCGGCACTTGTCAGCTCACCAGCATGGTGTTGTGTATGTGTAATGAAATTCAAATGTGCTGAGGTGTTGCAGCAGAGTGAATCGGGCCGGTGGGTGCACGTGTGTGCCACGCGGTAGTTAATCCACTGCAGGCTTGGCTGTACTTTTGCCACAGTATTGGGAACATTTTCTCTCGGGTTTTCCACCCTCCTACTGCCTTGGGCAGCATTCACTCTCTGGAAGGCACAGGGCAAGTGACGGCGTTGGCACCAATACACCAAAGGCCCAGTTTAATACCATCAGAGGCGGGTTGTCTGTTTGTTGGAATGGGCGCCATGCCGTGCTGTCTTAAGCAAAGACTCAGATGACCCCCCCAGAGCAAATTGCCTCTGGCCTGAGCCACTCCTTTTTTCATTTTCTTTATTTTTCTCTTATTCCCTGTTTCACTCTTTCGTAGTCTCACTGTCTGCTGCAGCTGGAGCCCATGAATCATATGAGTCATTCTGTTTCTCTCTCGATCTTGGTGGATATTATCACTGTTATTTACTGCCTCTCCTTTTCCTTCTTTCACCCTGGACCTTGCTCCTGTCCTCACTTATTTTAATGCCAGTCCTCTCATTTTCTCTAATTTATTTATTTATTACCTTTTATGCAGCCTTCTCCTTCCTTTGTCCTCAAATGTGTTTCAGACTCAGCTCATCCCTGTTCATCAGCTGTTGCTGAGGGTTGTTGTTCAACAACAAAGTTAAACAAAATCCAAAGCAACAAGCAGGCACGCTTTAACCAAGCGCACTCATATAAAGCCTATGTAAGACACACTGCTCACAAAATATCTCATTTGTATGCATACTCAAAAAGCTGCATATGAACAGAATGTTTTTAAAAAACTTTTCTATCACGAAATCAAAGCAAACTCCTTCCATCCCCGTGTGAATCTTTGAAAGAAGGTAACAAGGCTACCTGTCTTGGTCTGACATCAGCTTCCAGCAGTAATGTTGCTTAAAGTCTAAAAAACAAACATTTCAGAAATGTGTGCATTCATGATGTGTGAGATAAAAGAGTTGGACATCGTGTGTTACATACATGAGGAAGGAGTGAGGGGTGAGAAAATAGTATGAAAGAGAGGAGATGTGCACATCATTGGATTTGATAAGAGATGAAACACCACTGAGACGTGTTGTAAGCGTGTGCATTCCTTTACTGGCTCTGTGAACTGGAAGTGTTGGGGTGAGATTCTTGAAATAGCATGAACATTTACAAATGAACTAAAAAAAAAGTAACTAAAGTGTTAGATTCCAAATCTTTTAAGGTTGAAAGAGCCTGTCCCAAGTGTAGATGAGTATATTTACATGTATCTGGCTGTGTGTTTAAACTTAGATCCACAGGGGCACCACATGAGGACTCTGCCCACTTCACCTGTGTATGAAGTTTGTTCTGAAAGCATTTTTATGTGCCTCATTCACACAAATAACAGATAGATAGATAAACTTTATTACAGACTCAAAGTCCAAAAAGCACACATAAAAACATACCAACATTAATTTAAAAGACAACTGTACCAGTGTCTCCAGAGCTCAGACTGGTAGCGTATAGCACTAAACATAATATTTGATAGCAGCAAGATGATTTCATTCTTAGTCATTTAGTCTGCTAATAAATGTATACATAAGACCTCTCAGGGCAGACTGTAAAGAGTTCACTTGCGCTGCCACAAACATTTCACCGGCGCTAGTCCATCACGGTCTTTTTAGAAGTGTCCTTAGGGCATCATTATATGCCACTTGCAGGCTCTGAAGGTTTGTTTTTTATAACAAGACCAAAGATGAGCGGTGTACAAGGGAGTACAATAGGGTTTGAATAAAGTCACCTTCACAGAATCACCACATGAACCGAATTTCCGTAATAAAATATTTGCTTGCACATACAGCATGTGACGCTGTCGGTCAATGTCCTCATCATCTGTGAGCTGATCAGTAATCCAATGGCGAAGATATTCAACCTTATTGGAGACACGTAGAACATCACCTGCCAAACTAAAGTCAGGAAAGGTTATACATTTGTCTTCCTTCGTTCTACAGATCATTAAGACACTTTTTGTAGCATTATATGTGATGTCATGTTGAACCTCATAAACAGAGCAAATATTAAGATGCTGGAGACCTGCTGAACTTGGACTAAAGACCAGATCATCAGCGTACATTAGATGTTTCACCACAGCACTGCCCACCATACAACCAGTTCTACACATATTCAACTGTGTTGACAGATCATTACATATAAAAATTAAACAGAACTGGGGATAAAATGCTCCCTTGTCTGACACCATTACACACATGAAAGGGTGCCGATACACAATTTTCCCATTTAACCTGCATGGTCTGCTGTGAAAACCGAAAAGACAGAATTCTGACAATGAACTTAGGCACACCTGCTTGATCCAATTTATGAAATAATTTATTATGATTTACTTGATCAAAGGCCTTAGAGGCATCTAAAAAACAAGTAAGAACAGATGAGTTTTTTCTTTTGTAATTATTTATGATTTTCTTTAGAACGTATATACACATATCAGTGCCTAATTTAGGTTTGAATCCAAATTGATTATTGGAAGAATCAACAAGATGATTAATCCTGCCCAGAATAATTTTTTTCAAAGACTTTGAAATTGTACTAGCAAGGGCTATAGGTCGATAATTATCTGAACTGCCAGCTTTTCCTACTTTGTCCTTAATCACAGGAACTAAAACAACAGACATCATAGACTCTGGGAGAAAACCTGGGAGAAGAATATTTTACCATAGTGTTGTTGCCAAAACTCTGAAATCTTATTCGGACCAGAGACTCCGTCCACTACGGCAGAGAAGGTTTGCAACTGTTAGCATATTTCACCTCTTTCCAAAACTCTTTTATATTGTTGCAAAGAAGCTTGTTGGCCATAGAGTCAGGCCTCATGGCTTCTTCATTCTTACTAATAAAACGTATTGCATACTTATATTTTGCATTTGCAAGTCTCTTATATTCAAAAACAGGCCCCTGCCTGGGTTTTCCTGCCCTGGTCCAATATTATGCAGCTTCACAAGCTTCAGCTTGAAGTTCAGCCACACAGGTGTTCCAGCCAGGCCTAATTTTCCTTCAACTATTATTTCTATTATAAGGTTTACTTGCTACTAATAATGCTCCAACTATATTACTGTAGAGGGAGGAAATAGCTATTCTATGTAATGTATTAGTGCAGTTACCATCCCTACAGGCAACAGCATCCTCGGGCAGCTCAGTGGCACCCAACAACTGATCTGTATGAGCACAAGCGTCACTTATGTATGTATAACTATCTTTTGGCAAAAGCTCTCTGCTAGACATAACACACTGGCAAAAAGTGAAAAAGTGTAGATATTTAATGTTGTGACTTTATTTACACAAGTAGCTACATATTTGTTACATCAGTTTCCAGGGATCCATTTGTCCGATAATGTCACTCGGGAAGTGCCTGGTGGCGTTAGCTAGACCACATTGGCAAATTGTGATCAAGTGAATGAAATAAAATTAGTAATTTAGTAGCAGCCATTAGTAGCAGTTACACAGTTGACAGTGTATAATGTACATAGGTAATTTAGTGGCTCTTATGATTCCAGGCGATTTTGAGTACAGCCATTAGCAGCCAGCAGTGGCTCCGAACAGTCTGCTTACTCTTGGGCCATTTTTCACCTCCCCTTAGTAATTAAAGCAACATACAGCAGTAACCAACTATATTGCCAAGGTTAAGCACAATCTTGCAGTTTATCTACAAAATCATATCCTTACTTACAGCTCATATTTTCGTCAGTGTTTTCAATCTTATTCAGATCAAACCCAGTCCAGTTGTTGTCAGAGGACAAAAAGACACAATCCATTATAAGACGACACTCAGTGACTCTGACATTTCAGCAAGCCTTTACTTTGTCCTCTTTTTTAATTAATTTTTGAATTGTGTTTTTACTTTTGGAGTGTGAAAGTTTATCCCGCTGGCCAAGCTGGGCTGTTTCTCTCCCAGAAACCGGTTCGTTTGGACAGGACGGAGACACGCTGCGGTAGTTACACTATCAGGTGTCTTACTCTTGTGCATAAGTGAATCCAATTGAATGGGCAGCCTGCCTCTTATTTCTTTTTTCATTCCTAATTTCCCCGTGTGTAGTTTATCACTTATCTTGTCATTCCAGTACTCTCCTCTCCATCCTTTGCCTTCTCAGTCCATGTGTCTTAGATGTGATGAAATCCCTCTCATGCTCTTCTCTTATCTTTCTCCATCACTGCGCCCCCCCACAATATCTTCTCTGCTTGCCTTCCCTCATGGATCCACCCTCATCTGTCCTCGTCTTCCTTCATGACCTCAGTCTCACTCAAGTGACCTAGCCACGCACTAATGTGTTTGTGGAAAGCACACAGTGACTGAGGGAGGCTATTAGAGATCGTACTGACTGCCAATGGTGGCAGTGGGTCCAGGACATTGAGGACAGTTCAAGTGCTGCTGTTAGCATTTGTCAGCAGAGTGTGTGTTGTGTTTGGATGTGTGTCTTATGTTATGTGTTTGTCTGTGGGTATTCATCTCAGACCCACCCCATTATACATTATATATGATATATAAGCAAGTGGTGTGTGATTTAGTCTGATTGTATCTGCTGTACATGCATGCATGTTGTGCTTTTGACAAGCATTAATAATGCAGGACTGTTGATCACACTAAATCACTGATGACAGGGATCTTATGGATAGATCTGTGTCTGGATCACACAAAGGACATAAAAAATAAACAACCCTTCCATCACACAGAGCTTGGCCGATGTCGAGCCAACACATTGGGCAAGCTCTACAGTATGTGCTGTCTCCTTAACAGAAGCCCACTTCTATATTTACTTTCTTTGTTATGTCATCATTTTGTGGTAAGCTGTTAGGTAAACCTCTTCTACATCATGGTTGAATGTGTTTTTTAAAGCAAAGGTATCTCAACTGTGATGCAGTTTTCAGCCTCACCCTTCTTATTTTTCCCTGTTCCAGCTGAAATGAAATACCGAAGCAGAACCCTGCTTTGGTTATGTGAGCATTGTCACCCATCTCTGCTAAAGTAAATATATATATAGATATGCACACAGATCCCAAATCACCAAAACAAATCTGGCTTTAGGGTTTAATCAATACATGGGATGTGACTTTAAGCCTTATTGATTATCACAGATGAAAAGCATGCAGCGTTGTGAATAACTCTTGACAGCTGACATTGTTGAGCTGAACGCCTGATACGTTCTCTCTGGAGTCATTTTTTTTTTTTTTATAGGACAGTACACAATGTGGCACATGTCACTGATTTTCATAAACGTGGCTTACAGTCAGCGTGATTTGTGCAGATCCCGATTATTGACTGCAAAGACACTGTTGATGCCATGCAAACATGTTTATCTGTGTTAACAGTGTGCCTCTTTCTTTGGTACCAGCAGCCAGCTTTCTGCAGAACGTCATGCTACATACGTGACAGGAGCACACGTGTTTGAGTCAGCTCGTACTCATTGCTCTACCCTCATGCCCTTTCCGCTCAGTTCAGAAAGCAGTGGGAACAGTTGATAAAGATGAGATGTGAAACGACAGCTGACTCTTGAGGGGAGGAGGAGAGGCATCCCTGTTCTCCATCACCATGTTAAGTTTATCTGCTGTGGAGCTTGGAGTCGTCTGATTTGTCTCTGTAGTTGTGGCTTTGTTTTGAAAGACTTTCTCATTACAGTGTTCTTAGTTTTGTTTTGATATAAAACTGAGAAGAAAACTGTTGTGCTTGTACAAGACTGTAGCGCAACAGCAAGCGAGCTCCTGCCTGCAGAGTAACCACTGTCTTCATAAGAATGGCACTAATTAGTCATATTTATATGAGCTGTGACCGAATGTGCACCAGGGTTTTAACTTTAGAAATGTTATCAATGAAAAAAAGAAAACCTCTTCCTATTTAAGTTATATTTCTGTATAAAACTTAGTTAAGGTTGCAAAATCAGTGATTGCTTTCAATCTACTTTTTCTCTGTAACTTAAGCTTCGATAGTCCTTTGTGTGTCTCCACTGCCATTCTCTCGTGTTTTTCTCTTTCAGGTGTTCAACACCTACTCCAACGAGGACTACGACCGCCGTAATGAGGAGGTGGATCCTGTGGCCTCCTCCGCTGAGTATGAGCTGGAGAAGAGGGTGGAGAAACTGGAGCTCTTCCCTGTGGAACTGGAGAAAGGTGGGAAAAACAATCTGAGAGCATCTTAATAAGGAAGGGGTACTCTCAGTTACTCATTCACACCCAAGAGACAGAATCACCCACACAGCATGTCATTGGATGTATTTTATGATTAAAAGGCTGTTTTTCACCATTTTTTTTTTTTTTTTGACAGCAGTTTACTACATTTCTCAGAAGAATACACTTAAATCACAGAAGGGCGCAGTTCATCGATGCTTCATGCAGTTGGCCTGTTTCTTCTTCACTTGTCGTATTCTTTTGAGACATTTTCCATGTTACATGTCATAGGAACCTAAAATAGAGTGGATTTACATTGTGGAATTCCTCCTGCCTCTTGCTGTTATGCAATCTGAGCAGTTTGTGAATATTTAATGCAGGGTGGGGATGGAAGAAGGGAACTTCCCATCCAGCAATATTTCCTACTAATGAAAAGGCGAGCACATGTCTTGAAGGTAGATGTCTCTTTCCCCTCTAAATTCAAAAGGGGGGGAAAAAAAAGGTTATGTTTGAATGTGTTTCTCAATCCGTATTTCCTCATCGTCTACTCTACATGCTGCCACCAGAGGCTATACTGAATGACTACAAGCTGATTGGAAAGTTAGGAAGTGAAAGCTATAGCCTCATTCCACTTTAAAAAAAAAAAAGATAGGCATAAACACTTGAACTGTGTGTTTCTAGATGAAGATGGCCTCGGGATCAGTATCATCGGGATGGGTGTTGGTGCTGATGCAGGCTTGGAGAAACTTGGAATCTTTGTCAAGACTGTCATTGAGGGTGGAGCTGCTGAGAGAGATGGCAGGTGAGGACTTCTTTTCTATTATTTTGTTTCTGCCACTCACTTCAATACTCACTTCAACACTTGCTCATACAGTCAAGCCTTGTCCTTGTCAGATTTAACAGCAGGGGTTTGGATTAGATCCACTGGTCTCGAGGTCTTACACAGGGCTGCGTGTGTGTGTGTGTGCGTGTGCTAAAGCTGGATTGTGTGACAGAGATATTACATTCAAGTATGGGATTTTTTTGTATTCTGAGTTTAAAGAGTTTGTCTGCAGAACATTTCCCTTTTTCATTTTCTATTTCTGTACCTGGATTGTGCGTCTGTGAGTGCATTAAATAGTGAGTGCAGCGTAAGCACTCAGCCTACGGGGGAGGATATGACAGCTTCGCACCAGGCAACCTGTGGTCTCTGCCTCTAAATCACAAGCTTGCCCCCATTAGTGTGGTTCATGTTACATTTAAACCGAGTAAAACACTAATAGGAAGCACCACTCACTGCAGAATGAGAGGAGTGAGTGTTGTGAGCCCTCACCGAATAGCAATCCTCTTGCACTGGGGTTGTTTGTGGTTGGTGTGTTTTCTTCAGGGATTAATTCTTCCCTTTACATACTGTAGCTGCCACGGCTGCAGCTTTCCAGAAAATGACAGTGAGATTAGATGAAATATAACAAGCAGAGAAAAACAGAGGAGAGAAGCTGTGAAGAAACTGCTTGTCTGACAGAGGAAAGGCTGATCTGCTCCGAGATGACAATTGTACTAATTTTCAAAACAGTCCTCGATGTGGAGGAGTCATAACTTAGGAAAAGTTGGAAACATCAGAAGGAGGTTGTGCTGAAGCACATGTTCAGTGCATTTGTCTGCTCAGAGATTTTAGCCTTTTTGTCCCTTATTTAATAACAGGGTTAGGGTTAGGGTTAGGCAATAATTAACGGAGATACTGAGAAACAAAATTTCCGGCCCCATTGACCGCAATGTTGTCGAAAATTTGAAAGAGATCCAGAATCCAGGATTTCTTCCGGATCACAGCCAAAATGAAATCAGTTCTTCCTTTTCACATTTCTGACAACTCATGAAAATTTTTAATCAAAATCCATCCATAACTTTTTGAGTTATCTTGTACACAGACAGACAAACAGACAAACAGACAGACAGATAAACACCGGCAAAAACACGGCGGCAAAAACATTACCTCCTTGGCGGACGTAAAAATATTGTTACACAGACAATTCCTATCGGCTACCTGAAAGTCCCAGATAGTTGGTGCGCTCCCAGTAAACACGCTCAGGCAGAGCCGCGAGAATATATCCTCAGCAGCGGCTGTTTTGCGAGCCGACATGCCGGTTGCGCTTTCCACAAACTCGGTATCTTGCTTTACCGGTATCTCGCGGGTTTAGGATAGAGGGTAGTGAGTGGTCAGACCACCCGCTACCCTCTATCCTAAACCCGCGATCGCAAGATACCAAGTTTGTGGAAAGTGCAAGAGACACGCCCATTGCCGCGCCTACATTGTGAGTAAGGGAGTCTGCATAATGGGTAGCGGCTTTAGGGAGCAGAAGATTGCATTTGCAGTTGGCGGAGGTTTCCTAAATCAGCCTTTGAGCGGATAGTGGGTAGTGGCTGGTGAGAGGTGTACGATCGGGCCCATAATCTCTCCAGCGGGTCCTGGGTTTGTCCCGTGGCCTTCTCCCAGTTGGACATGCCCAAAACACCTCTCCAGGGAGGCGTCCGGGGGGCATCCTAACCAGATGCCCGAACCACCTCAACTGGCTCCTCTCGATGTGAAGGAGCAGCGGCTCTACTTTGAGTCTCTTCCGAATGACTGAACTTCTCAACTTATCTCTAAGGAAGAGTCCAGCCACCCTGCGGAGAAAACTCATTTCTGCCGCTTGTATCCGCGTATTTCATTCTTTCAGTCACTACCCACAGTTCGTGACCATAGGTGAGGGTTGGAACAAAGATTCTACCGGTAAACAGAGAGCCTTGCCTTTTGGCTCTGCTCTCTCTTCACCACAACGGACCGGTACAGAGTCCGAACCACAGCAGACGCTGCACCAATCCGTCTGTCGATCTCCCGCTCCTTTCTCCCATCACTCGTGAACAAGATCCCGAGATACTTAAACTCCTCCATTTGAGGCAGAACCTGGACAGGGACTGGACAGCCCAAAACAACGGGCCCAGTACCCCATACTCCTGGAGTACCCCCCACAAGGACTCCCCAAGGGACACGGTCAAATGCCTTCTCCAAGTCCACAAAACACATGTGGACTAGTTGGGCAAATTCCCATGTTCCCTCCAGGACCCTAGTGAGGGTATAGAGCTGGTCCAGTGTTCTACGACCAGGACGGAACCCGCATTTGAATGAAGAAGAGTCTGGGAATCTGGGATTCGACAATTGCTTGAACTCTCTTCTCCAGCACCCCTGCATAGACCTGACCAGGGAGGCTGAGGAGTGTGATTCCCCTGTAACTGGAACACACCCTCCGGTCCCCCTTCTTAAAAAAAAGAAACCAGGGATGACCAGAATGTAAATTCACTTGTTCATGTCAGCTTATGTTGAGCTTTCCACCCACGTGTCTTTCATGTGTTACAGAGAAAAGCAAACATGAAGAAAATCTCTATAGAAAATGATGTAAATAAACAATAAATACAGAGATTAACGATACACTTGCACATGCATTAAGACTTCAAAGATCCTAGTTGTTCTGGCAAAATTATGAAATCATCAAACTGACTCCAGTCAAATATCACGAGAGACAAGTCTTTATTGCAATGAGAACAGTCCACATATGCACGTGCATCTTTCTGAAGTGTTCTGGGGAGCAGCAGCTAGCTCACTGCTTTATAACGGTCTCTTTAGGGGGGAGAAGGACCCCTCCCCAGATAACCCCTATCAAAAAAAGTATACATTAGAGCATAACCAGAGACCATTTACACCATCTTAACTTCCTTTATGGACTTTTATTACCTTTGACCTGGTCTACGACTTATGACCTGGATCTTGGACTAAACCAGACCACGCACTAATCCCCCATGAGTCAGCATTTTCTTCAAGAAGACACACAAACCCGTAAACATGCTAAGAACACTAGAAAGGAGAACTAAAAAGCACTGGATAACAATATGTAGGAATAGAAACAAGATATTTAAAGTTTCCCATTACACTAGTGATTTGCAGAAGTATATTTTTCTGCCCGTGTCCTTGTTCTGGATTTCACCTGAGGACCTTGATCACATGAGTGGAGTAGACTGAAAACTGATATGAACCTTTTTTTTTACATCAGGTCCACCTTTAAGTGCTTGCACTCTCCACACACTCGGATGTTTTTTCTTCATGTCATTACCTCTCTTCCTAGAGGCTTCCTATCTATTGCTGGGGCAAACTTAATGGTCTGATGCGCACCAGCACACTCGCTCCCGGGCAGATAGATAAATGGATATGGCTGAGGTTCAGTCCACTGTAACTGTGTTGGTGTCAGATGAGGGTTATTTGGTTTTTGAATGTGTTTGTTTAGTTTTATTTTCATTAAATAACACTTGTCTTGGATTTTTTTTTTATTATTATTATTTTCAAAATAACTGGTGTTTTTCTTGGTGGTTATATATAAGCCAGTACTGGCCAATATAGAGGTTTTAAAATCAGTGAAGGTCAAACAAGCATCTGAGCTGCTGCTCTCTCTACCTGTCGGACTCATATGTCTACATGTATCCATATGTCACGATAAATAATCCTCAGTAGCTTTTCTACACTCCATTCATGTACACGACAGACTCTAAAAGCAGATTAAAGGACATTGGTTACTGCAGCTGATGCAGTTGCATCAGAGAAAACCTTTTTTTTTTTTTATTTTGATCTTATTTTTGAAATCGCTTCAAAACTCCAAACTCCATTTTGCAGCTTTTTTACAGTAATGAAATGTAAGTTACTGAACTTTGTAGTGCAGTTTTTGGAACTCTTGAGTACTCTGAATGAGACGTGAGTAGTTGAAATGTATTCCTTAACTTTTAACTTTATATATATATTTATATCTATATATATATATATATATATATAATATATATATATATATATATATATATATATATATATATATATATATATATATATATATATATATATATATATATATATATATATATATATGGAGATTTGAGTGCCTCAGTGAGAAGTCCATCATGCAAATCAAGAAAATAATCCAGTTAAGAGGTCTTCACTAGCCATAGAAATATGACAAATGGACAAATGTGTCGAGAGAATGGAAGATTTACATTTTTCAGATTTGCATGCTGTTGTTCGTTGGTCCAAAGAGAAGCAGTGCAGTGGAAACCAAAGCAGTTTGTCGCACATAAAGAGCATGTCTGCAGTGCTGTCCCTTCAAGCACTGAAGTATCAGAATAATAAGCTGTTTTGATGAAAAATGAAGAGTTGCAGTTTCGTGTTATTCATATGCAGAAGAAATTATTCACAAACCATATTAAAAACTCGTCTTACTCCTTAAATTTAGCTTTTTTTTCCCCAGCCAGATTTGAATTGAATATTTAGCGAGTGTGTTTCCCATAGTTGGTGTGTTCATAACTCCTCTGCAGTGAATGAATACATTTTCATCTGCAGTTCCAAGAATTTGCGTGACCTTCCATCGTTCCCGCATCAGAGGAGAAAACCAGGATACATTGTGGCCCGAGGCGAACAGCTATCTGGCCCCAGTGTCCTCGTCAGCCCCAAGAGCTGGTTTTGAGCCTCATCTGTTCTGTCTCTTGGTGACGCAGTAGTCTGAAGATATCACAGTGGAAATTTGTGACAGAAAGAAAGTGCACCACCGTTGCAATGTTGAAAATACTGTTATGATGCACGCCATTCCTGATTTTTTTTCTTTTGTGTTGGTTTTAGTTGTTATGCTGAATCAATGTGATCTTGAAATTTTCTCCTTGTTTTTTCGACTGTACAAACACTGTGTATAGCCCTTTTTTTTTTTTTTTACCATTTCCACACGTTCAATTCTTGCAGACATACAGATTTCAGCTCACATTTTATTCCTTGTGGCTCTTTGCACAAAATGTTGAGAGACATTCCTGCTTGTGTGCATCAGGATCAAGGTGAATGACCAGATCGTGGAGGTGGATGGGACCAGTCTGGTTGGCGTCACCCAAAGCTTTGCTGCCTCCGTCCTCAGGAACACATCAGGAGTGGTTCGGTAAGACCAACAGTCTGATCTTTGAGTTCGCAAATTTATTGTTGACTTAAAATGACATTAAATGGCTTTGCAGTCCGGCGGTTTTCAAATCCTTCGTCAGCAAACAGTTTTTTTTTTCTACTACTAATAACTTATCAGACTTTTAATCAGGCTTTAGAAAAAGGCACAGGACAAATACAGACCGGGTCATCTAATACTGTAGCAAAGACTTGTATATACTTACACACAGTATTGAGTGTCAGACATCGAATTGGACGATCTACACCTCATCAAGTTTTCTGTCAGATATCACAAACTTCTGATAATGTCTTCCTACGCTTGAAGTCAGCTGCAAAATGTGATGAACATAAGAACAATAGACAATAGAAGGAGATTTAATTTCAAAATTAAAGTTTCTTCAAAGGTTGAGACTGGACGGTGAGTATTCCTTCAGTTTAGATTCTGTAGAAAACACTCTTAGAGAGTGCTTTTCTGAAAGGCATAAACTTGGCTCTGATCAATGACATCTGAGCAGACAGAGAACGGCGTGATTCTGAATTCACTTCAGTCCTCATGTCATGTTGCAAAGTTTATAAAATGTCCAGATAAGCCGCCATTCTCAGTGTGAAACACGCTGACAAAAGTCTAGTGCGTTTGACGGCTGAGCAGCTTCTGGCTTTGGGTCTGCTGAGAGCATTTGGAAGTAGAAACACTCACACAAGCTCACACTCAAAGCATAGCAGTACAGCTTTGATTTAGAAAGCTCGGGCTGTTCTTGGCATCTGCTTGCGGTCTCAGCCTCCAACTGATTCATCCTCTTATTTTTTCTTTGGTATGGTTTAGTGTTGTCTTGCCTCCTTCTCTGGTTTTTCAGCATTCTGTGATTGTCCACCTTTTCTTTTTCTACTTTTTCAACTCTTCTCTTTTCATTCTTGCATAGGCCACACAACACTTGGACAAACGTCCTTTATTGCTTGTTTTTATCTTGAGTCATATTCTGGTACAAGTTGATCGTGGAAACATAAACAGTTGTATGGGAATGCATTGTTGCAGGTTATGATTGCGGCTGAAGTCATTAGTATCTCAAGAGACTGCTATGGACCTGTAAAATAGATGCTGTTTGCTGAACTAATATTGACAAATGGCTTTCCACACCAGGATGTGGCTGCATAGATGAAGCAGCCTTGAAAAAGATCCATCTGTCACTTGCTCATGTATTTACCAAGATTAAATAGATTCAAATCATACAGAAAGCTATTTATTTTAGTCAAGCTTTTAAAGTTTGCAGTTACAATAAGTTGTTTCTGAGATGTTAGAAATGTTTAATCCATCTAGTGAATGTCACAGAGTAACAAGTTAGAGCATGTTGTAGTGATAACTCTCACACTTTAGTGTTATTTCCTTGAGACGTGTTTTCACTCTTCCTGTCCCTCTCTTTTCCCATCACGTCTCACTCACTCAGCCTCCTCTTCCTCCTTCACATCCTCCTCCTCCTCCTTAGTAAATCCTTCTCTCACTCAGACTGATCACCAGAGGTTTTTTTGGCCAACTGTCCTAGATTTGCCATTTCAGCTAAATTTAACCCTGAATTTCAACATCAAATGATCTAGGTTTTAACACAGAAGGCCTCCCTCACCACTCTGACTATAAAACTGATTTATGCCATACACTATTTCTTATATAAAAAAAAAAAAAAAAAAAAAAAAAAACGAAGATTTTTTTTTATATACTATGTGTCCAACATTATGTGTCCAAAAAAAAAAAAAAGAAAAAAAATATATATACTATGTGTCACAGTTTACTACATAGGGTGTATTACATAATCAGTAATTCTGAAGGCAAGGATGTAAACTGGAAATTCAGCTGTCAAATTATAAATGTAAATGTTTTATTTTCCCCAACATGATCTTAAGTGATTGTATTAGCTACAAACCTACTCGGACTAAGCGTATGAGGGTTGTTTTTTTTTGTTGTTGTTTTTTGTTTTTGTTACTATAAATGAAATTCTGCCTTTATTCATTGTTTTTATAGAGAAAGTTAGCACTTTCTCTATTTCTTTGAATAATAGCAAAACCTAAATCAGGAAATTGTTCCTTCCAACAGTTATTGATCACACGCTGCCTGATTCTTCCTTCCACAGAGCTCCATTGTCCAAAATCAATTCCTCAATATGATTTCTTTGATGAATAAGGCTGCTGCAGTTTATTTTGAGTTAGTTGTAAACATCCTATCCAACTACTGCTAACACGCACAAAAAAGGAAATGCAACTCAGCCCTGTGCAGAAATATTCCCCACCTAACGCTTAATTTATTCCTACTTGAATAATCTTTACTAAAACTATACCACACAGCTATTGCAGGAATTTACTATTAATTACTATTACTTAATTACTATACTTATATTACATACATAGAATTTGTTTTGCTATGTATGGGTATGTTATATGGTTAAAACATAAGGTGGATGGATGGATGGGTGGATGGATGGATGGATGGATGGATGCATGGATGCATGGATGGATGGATGGATGCATGGATGGATGGATGGATGCATGGATGCATGGATGCATGGATGGATGGATGCATGGATGGATGGATGGATGGATGCATGGATGGATGCATGGATGCATGGATGGATGATGGATGGATGCATGGATGCATGGATGGATGGCATGGATGGATGGATGGATGCATGGATGGATGGATGGATGGATGGATGGATGGTTGGATGGATGATGGATGGATGGATGGATGGATGCATGGATGGATGGATGGATGGATGATGGATGCATGGATGATGGATGATGGATGGATGGATGGATGGATGGATGGATGGATGGATGGATGGATGGATGGATGGATGCATGGATGGATGGATGGATGGATGCATGGATGGATGGATGGATGGATGGATGGCATGGTGGATGGTGGATGGATGGATGGATGGATGGATGGCAATGGATGGATGGATGGATGGATGGATGGATGGATGGATGGATGATGGATGGATGGATGGATGGATGGATGGATGGATGGATGGATGGATG